>CM038626.1:22915697-24115697 GCA_021554675.1 Leuciscus idus
ATTAACCGCTAGAGCACCAAAAGTTAAGGTCTGCAGCTTTACATGCTTGAAAGGATTTTCTCACACAGAAGTAATTTTCAAACAATCAGCTTTCTGTTGGTCAGAATGGCGAATTCATCCATATTAATCTGGATATATATGAAAAGAGCATTTAATTTCGAAGTGATCTCCATCCACACTAGCGTTTTCAAGCATTTTCCAAAAGTTGCTCTTTCACTCTGAAACATCTGAAAACAATTCACTCACCTTACTGCACATGCGTAACATGTAATAAAAGCTCACTAAGATGATACCAAGAGACCAGACATAATTAAGTTTTGATGTCATTCTTCTGGCATGTTCAATTTATTAACAAAATATTCCTCCACTCACTGGTGCATCCAAGTCACACTCAAAAATTTTCATCCTACGTATGGTCTGATATTATAATGTTTTTCTGGAGGATAGCACTTGTTAGTAAATTTTCTGTCATTTTTGGGATACAATATGAAGATAGTGCAAAGTAACATTTATCTTGAACAAGACTATACCAAACAAGAAAATGAGAAACAGAAATGAGCACATAAAACACAAAACCGCTCCAAAACCTTTACATCTTGATTAGAAGTAGTAGTTGCGCTTGTAGCACTAAATCAGAATATATAAATGCATGCTAAAGTCACCATGAAATCAAAATCGACAATTCTTATTTTTTTTATGGAATATTGTAATATTTTTATAAATGATTCATCCGTTCACATATTTAAAAAAAAGATATATATTCATGTTTTCCTCATAATCCTGAATCAAAATAACTTCCTCTCCCTCTTGCAGCGACATCTATTCTCTTCTCTGATGATGTGTTTACTGGATCAATCTGTCACTCCCATCCACAACCACAACCATCCAATAAATTCATGTTTGACAAAAAGTCCAATCCTTAATTTTTTTTTGTGTTTAATATGCCGTTTCACTCAGATATATGTGAAAATAGGGTATTGAAGACTATCATTCATGTTGACTTTAAAGGTTTTAGATTATATGTTCCATGTTTTAATCGAACAGTCAACTGTGTGCAGGAGGTAATTTGTATCAAAGGCCAGAGGAGAAGCACACCCCTATAAAAATATCAGATCATTTCAATGATTTACTCTGCTGCTTTGGGAATGAAACCACACTATTAAAGATACAATTTAACTTACTGTTAAGAAGATTTTGATAGTCTAAAGAACCTTTTTCCACTATAAAGAACAATTTGTATCGAACTATAGAACCATCTTTGAAATCACTTTAAAGAAAAAAAATCTCTCAGATCACAGATTAAAAAATGACGAAAAAGCTTTCCTGTAGCTCAGTGGTAAGAGGATTGCGTTAACAACGCAAGGTTGTGGGTTCGATCCCAGGGGATTGCACATACCTATGTATAAATGTATAGGATAATGCAATGTAAGTCGCTTTGGATAAAAGCGTCTGCCAAATGCATAAATGTAAATGTAAAATATCCCTACATATTTAAAAAGAGCCAACATTGTGAATGTTTTTTGTTACACAATATTTGATATATTTTATTAATTTATATTCTTTTCTTGTCTAATTATCGGTTTAGTGCTCTGAAAACACTCCCAATAGCTCAAACAAACAAACAATCAATTATCAATTATTTATATTAAAATATTTTCCAGCAGGGCTGGGTTTCCCGAAACCTCCTTCGTTCTTAAGTTACACCTTAAGCTGTACCTTATCGTTAATACGTGTTTCCCGAAACGTTCTTAGTTAAAGGAGCCGTATGTAAGATTGTGGCCAAAACTGGTACTGCAATCACTTTCAAATTACTGTAGAGCGGTGTATCCTAGCACAATATCCTGGCTGGACTACTGTTGTCAGTGATATACAGTATTTGAAATGAACATGATTTCTTAATGTCTAGTGACATATCGGGGCCATTTTATGATTAATTGAAATACATTTCTTACATACAGCTCCTTTAAGTATACCTTCTGTAAGTCATACGTTCGGAAGGTTGGTCTGGACCACTCTTAGCTTTACCTTATCACTGTTGCAGGTCTATACGAATATAATTCTGAAGTTTTAATATACCCAGACAGTATTCAATTAGGCTAATTCAAGTGTTTTCATGCAAAGAATAAAATTGTCATTACATTGATTGTACATTATCCAAAGGTACATCAGCTGGCAAACCATTAAAGGCTTAATAGTATATTTAAAAGGGAATGATTGTGGTGGGGAGTTTGCTCAAACTATGGTAGCGATACAGCGAATAGTTGTTCTAAAAGACGGCGCCATCCGCGGAGCGCTTTTAAAGGCCAGTGAAAGCATAGACATCAGTTAAGTCCTATTCAGACGCTAATTGTTTCGCATGGGCTCATACGGTACGGTATTTTAAACATTTACAGGGGCAAGTCGGGGATTTTAGTGCCATAATGTGAGTGTTTTTTTCTCACCCAAACCCGTGTAAAAATCCCTGGCCAAATTAGTACCTACTGTTTTTTGACAAACAGGTCGCGTGAGAATTTAATTGCCGTCTGAATCCACATCTCTGAGTTTACAAGAAGAGATTCAAAATTCACTGTTCCTTTTTGATCACTGCAGAGCACCGTGCCTAAGAGGTACGCTTTTATTACTGAAATGCTGGAAAGTATTTATAAGAACAATATTTCATCGCAGCTCCACCTCAGTGAACAAAAATGGGAAAGAGTTGAAAGCATGTAAACATTTGAAATGGTTATTGTGGCATGTATATATGTAGTATATATAGTTTGGATTATTTTTTATAATATCCCATGAGTCCTAATAAATGCAATTTCAACTATTTCTGAAGTGCTTCTTTTATAAAGAACACCGCTTTCTCGCATAACTCAGTGAAGCAGCCCCTGCACGAGAGAATAATTAGCTGAGTCCCAATTCGCATACTATCCGTCCTAAATAGTATGCGAAACTAGAATTAGTACGTCCCAAATCGTAGTATGTTGAAATGAGTATTCCAAAGATACCCGGATGGTCTACTATTTCCGGTTAGAATTCGAAGTGCAGATCAATGCACACTCTAACGGCTAATATTGCCCACAACCCATTGCGTGCGGGAGGGAGGAGCTTTGTGGTGATGGTGGTGATGTAAACATGGCGGTCGGATGCAGCAGCGGAGATGCGCCCTCAGTTTTTAAGTGTAAGGATTCAAATGTTTAACCCTAATTAAAGTTATATTTTATTGTCTCGTAATATTAATGGGTTTATGTTGTGCCAAAAAAGTACAGTGTTTATCTTGTAGGGTCCGATGAAGATACTGAGCGCCTCATTGGGGTTATCAGACTACAAAACAATAAATAAAAAGGCTCTAGGACAGTGTCATGCAAGTGTCTTTTTTTGATGTATTTCTTTTGATGTTTCTGTCTTAGATTTATACCTTACTATAAACCCTTATGAAAATAAACACCTTTTACTACACTAACCATAGTTTAACCACACTGACTTATTTGCAGTAATACTGTGGCTGTACAAATGTTAACTTTATCAGTCCAACCAAAGAAATATGGTTACTACACTTTTACTATAGTAAAAGCATGGTTCATTTTCATCAGGGTATTTTTGAGTATTATACATAAGTATAAAATTAAGTATAAAATACGTTAAACAATAGTTATACTATAAACTTTAAATATTTTAACTCAGAAAATAAGTAGCTTTCGTTACACACATTGCACATGAACGTCAGAACCAGCCGCCTCACAAACGACCTGCGTTTGGTTGATCTACGACGACGCCCTGCTTCACTCCTCAATTTGGTAAAACACATTGTAAATGTATTGTGGAAAAAAAGATGGGAATAGTAAAATTATATGGGACATATGAAATGTAAAATGTTTTGTTAACAGTCGCGATGTGCGTAACTAGGCAACCACGTTCTCGTTCACGTTGCATGACGTCATCGAAGTATGTCCCAGAACGTGCATACTCTTTTGCTACACACTCAAAAGTATGTACTTTTTCCTCACAAAAAAAGTACATACTTTTAGGTCGTAGTATAAGTAGGCGAATTGGGACTCAGCCATTGATTCTCGAGCCATAGATATCAACCAATTCAGCACCATAGCCACGGACAGCACCGGGTAACGTCGCACGTAAGAAGGTATATCTTAAGCAGCTTCCTAAGGTATGGTTCGGGGAACACGCCTAGTAATGGTATACCTTTAGTTAAGTTATACCTTAAGAGTCTTCGTAGCGCGCTAAGAGACAACGTTATCAGGAAACCCAGCCCTGACTAATACTTTTTTTTTCTTCAATTAATTGATTCAACTAAAGTCTAAGGGCCGTATTTTAACGATCTGAAACGCAAGTATCAAACACGAAACGCAAGTAACTTTGTGGGCGGATCTCGGGCGCTGTTGCTATTATACCGGCGGGATAAATGATTCTTGCACCCGACGCAAATCTAAAATGGGTTGGTCTGAAGTAGCTACATTACTCATAGGTGTGGTTTGGGCGTAACGTGAAATAAACCAATCAGAGCGGCATCTCACATTCCCTTTAAAAGCAGGCACGCTTGTTCCATGGTGGATTGCTATTATAACGGCGGATTTGCCAGGCGCACGCCAGGAGCGGTTCACACCCGAAGAAACCGACGTTCTCGTCAGGGCCGTAAAACACAGAGAAGTGACATTGTATGGGGATGGGAAAAACCCACCCAAATTAGCTTCGGTTAAACTGGCTTATAATAATTTGGGTAAAAGTGTAAGCTAGATTTATGCCTATTTTTTCACATCTTTATGGACACCACAATGATTTCACTTATGTGGTAATATTTTTCCTTGTAATTATGTATGGTTTGCAAAAAGTGGAACTGCTGCGTCTGTGTAGATGAGAGAAGCAAAGTGTATGCGTGTTGTGCACACACTACATTATGGCCAAGCATGCGCCCTTAAAATAGCATCTGAATAACGCGTCACTGACTTTAGACTAGGTTTTTCCTGGTCTGTGGCGGAATTGTTTTCTGAAACTGCAAAATAGCACCAGGGAACGTTTGCGCCGGAACACGCCTCTTCTTTTCGCTGAACCGCACCCGGGAGCGCAAGTTCATTCCCTAATTTACAGACGTGCGTCTGTGGAGGGAAAAGTCTGCTGTGCGTCGGGTGCAAAATAGGAATGATACATGCGTCGGTGTACAAAGTCAATTGCGCTGGGTGCAAGATAGGGCCCAAAGTGTTATAAAGGGCAACTAATATTGTGTACTGTATATATGGGTAAAAAAAAAGTAAAAAATGGCCCCTAACAGTAGATGTCTTTTCAGGTCCTAAAATATGTACCCGACCCGAATCACTTCTTACCTGACCCCGGCGTGCATAAACAACTTTTTTTTTTAAGAAAAACCTGACCCGAGACAACCCGATAAAATTAGACCCGAGTCTGATGCGAAGGTATTTTTTTCTAACCCTACTGGACCTGAATGCAAATCACAGCCTGCAGCCCTGCACACCAGTGGCAAGCTTTTTCAACCGGGTTTGACACAGACCAAAATCAGAGACGACAAATAAAAAACACCACGGCAGATGAAGATTTTAAAAGCATGCCCATCTTCCTACCTTAGGCTATTTGATTAAATTCATTATCTGCTTTGTGTAGGCTTGTGTCAAAAAATGTTGGAGAAAACTGTTTGTTCCCTTTCGTAGTCACTCCGAGTTACGTCGGATGACGACGAATGGGGTTTCGCTTAGAAAGCCTGTCATCTTCGAGTATATAAAACGAGCCAATGGCAATGAAATGCCATGGGTCTGCGGAATTTGCATAGCGTAAGTCCGCCCCACCCTGGGGGTATATAAGGAAGTACGCTGGCAACATGCAGATATGTTTTCGCTTCGGAGCCAAGAGTTTTCTTCACTCCTACAAGCCATTCTGTATCATCTTCACTCTACGAGACGAGCGGCTCTTCAGTGTGTTGGTGTGACGGCGTGTTCCAGCGAGATCGCATTGCCTGCTGCTGATCTGTGCAGTGATCTGCCGACAGTGTGTGTGTTTCTCCCTGGGCGCTTCAGCACTCTGCTGAGCTTTTCCTCTCTCTAAAAGAGCTGCATTCGGCACGTCTTTTTCAAGACGGCTCGCCCGTGTATTTACTGGATGTGGGCGCGTGATTCATCTGCCTAACGGTCACGAGCGTATTCACGCTCGGCAGCGCTCGTGGGTGAGTCACGTTTTCTTTGCGGGAACGTGACCATCGCGATGTTTATAGATCGAGACTCAATGATCTCCGTGTGGGTAGAGTCCCCTCTGCCACACCCCAATCTATCTCTTCCTCGAGAGGGGATACTTTGGCTGGTGGCCAGGGTGATCTGAGGGTTACAGTGTGGCATAATACCGACGAGCACAGAAGCAGACTGAGGCCTTCTGCACCGACGGTCATCCGTCCGTGCGGTCTCCTTAGTCTGCTTCCCGCCGAGGCCACCTCCATGTGGCTCCTCCCCTCGGGCCTTCACTGGCTCTGAGCAGGAGGAGGTCGCAGGAGGGCGGCGCTGCCCGTCTCCGCCCCTTAGACTGCCACGCCAGCCTAAGCAGCACTCTTGAGACGGGCAGCTTGGTCGGCGGTGTGGTTGAGGACTGCGCCCAACAGTCTTCGATCACTCCAGAAGCGGACTCAGGCTTCTGCACTGACGGTCATCCGTCCGTGTGGTCTCCTTAGTCTGCTTCCCGCCGACGCCGCTTCCATGCGGCTCCTCCCCTCGACCCTTCAACGGCCCGAGCACGAGGAGGTCGCTGGAGGCTGGCACCGCCTGTCCTTGCCCTTAGCCGGCTAACACCTGGCTAAGCAGCACTCCTGAGACAGGTAGCCTGGAGTTAGGGCTCAGTTCTTTCAGGAGCTGGTAGCAGGACCACTCCTTCCCCCGGTGGAGGGCGGGGCGAGAATCTCATTCAAAAGAACTGATGCTCTTTCTCTGAGCCCCAAGAGGCTATGGATGACAGCACGCGCCGCCCACGGGCCACGCTCCTCTCATCCCCCTCTGTCGCCAGACCCCTGCCAGAGCACGCCCCCGTGGGACGCTGGTCCTCCCCTGGCCTCCTCTGGCAGGACGCGGCTAATGACCGTGCCCCCGCACAGGGCCGCTATGCCACCCTCGCCTGGGCCGGTCATTCCGCCTCGCTGCACCACCGACGGTACGTCTGTGGTTCGTATGACCCCGCTGGCGCAGTTTCTGGAGGCCTGGCTAGAGCTTCCCAGACTGTCCCGCCGGGTCGCGAGAACCATCAGGCTCGGCTACGCGATTCAGTTCGCGCAGTCCGCTTCACTATGGTCGATGGCAATGCCCCTGTCATGAGAGCGGAGGTTGCCACCCTACTGGCGAAGGGTGCGATCGAGATTGTCCCTCCAGCCGAAATGAAGTCCGGCTTCTACAGCCCCTACTTCATTGTACCGAAGAAAACTGATGGGTTACGACCATTCCTGGACCTATGCGTCTTGAACCGCTCCCTTCACAGGCTGTCGTTCAAGATGCTCACGGCCAAACTCATTTTCGAATGTGTGCGGCCGCAGGATTGGTTTGCAGCGATCGACCTGAAGGACGCCTACTTCCATGTCTCCATTCTTCCTCGACACAGACCGTTCCTACGGTTTGCTTTCGAGGGGCAGGCATTCTCCCTTTCGGGCTAGCCCTGTCTCCTCGCGTCTTCACGAAGGTCGTCGAGGCAGCCCTTGTTCCTCTACGGCAGCCATTCTCAAACTGTGGTCCGCGGACCACTAGTGGTCCGTGAGGGTACTGCAGGTGGTCCGTGGAAAGGCTAAATAAAATATAAAATAATATTTTTTTTTCCTTCATTTTACCAGGAAATTCCCATAAAAAAAGTAAAGTAAAAAGAATATGTAGGCCTATATTGATACAACATTTTAATTAAATTGTCAAGTTATTGTGTGATTACTAAAATAGCCTAGTGGTGTTCGGCCGTGACATTCAAGTTCAGTGCCGTTAGAACCACAACATTGGTTCGGTGGATAGCAACAGGTTCTCTGAAGAGAAAAGGGCAGAGGCAAATATGTTCTCATTATCACATCACACGCATAGCCTTCTGGTGCGTTCACAACGGACGAAATTTCGCTTCAAACTTTTGTTTTTACGCGCGTCAATTTAGCTCTTGACGCGCGAATTGATACAAAGTGGTCAAGCGTATCACTAGACGCGGTAGGCGCGAATTTGACATAGCCTATGATCCCTTTTTGAATTTGACGCGCTATTTGCGTCCGGTGTGTGAACGCACAGTTAGGCATAGGCAGTTTATATGAAACGAAATGTTTATAAATGGAATGAATAAGGCCTGTTATTATTTAATTTCCAGTTAGTTTCTTGATCTCGCGTTTCTGAAATGTTTTGCAGATGTGCTGTTAAGTGGACAAACTTTTTGAGGACTTGTAAAACTCTGAAGATTAATAATAATAATCCCCTAAAATCGCCAAAGGTTTTGAAATGTTGACTATATTCCAGTGTTCTTATTACTGTATATATTTCATACTACATTGCTATGGAAATAAGCCTGTTGTTCAAATGAACCTGATTATGCCCTGGGCGCTTGAGTAGCCTAAATAAATAAATTAAATATGTGGCAGCCGTTGTGTGCAGTAAACTTTCCTTTAACAAGCCTGTGATGTGATGACCAGTTATAGTTTTAGTGCTAGTAAGCCTATTTAGAGGTGCAGATTAATTCAGGTAGGACTGTGTGTAGACATATTTTATTATGTGTATTATGAGGTGGTCCGCGAAAATTCTTGATTACAAATAGTGGTCCACACACTCAAAAAGTTTGAGAACCCCTGCTCTACGGGAATCGAGATCAGGTTTGCTAACACAGGGACCTAGTGCTCCGGCACCTAGCTCGTCTGGGCCTTCGGGTCAACTGGGAGAAGAGCAAACTCTGCCCCGTGCAGAGGATCTCTTTTCTCGGTATGGAAATAGACTCGGTCGCCATGTGCGCGCAGCTTACGAGCGAGCGCGCGCAGTCTCTGCTGACTTGCCTTCATCAATTCGAGGGCAAGAGTGCGGTTCCACTGAAACTATTTCAGAGGCTCCTGGGGCATATGGCATCCACAGCCGCAGTAACGCCGCTCGGGTTGCTTCATATGAGACCGCTTCAGCTTTGGCTTCGCGATCGAGTCTCGAGGTGGGCATGGCAACACGGCACGCTCCGAGTCCCAGTGACTCCGACCTGCCGTCAGACCTTCACCCCGTGGTCGAACCTCGGTTTTCTACGGGCCGGAGTGCCCTTAGAACGAGCTTCCAGGCATGTTGTTGTATCAACAGATGCCTCCACCACGGGCTGGGGCGCCATGTGCAATGGACATGCTGCTGCCGGCTCCTAGACAGGACCGCAGCGCCTTTGGCATGTCAATTGCCTCGAGTTGCTGGCTGTACGCCTCGCCCTGCACCGCTTCCATGCGTTGCTCAGGGGCCAGCACGTACTAGTCCGATCAGACAATACCGCGACAGTAGCGTACATCAACCGACAAGGTGGTCTGCGCTCCCGCCGTATGTCGCAACTCGCCCGCCACCTCCTCTTATGGAGTCAGAAGCATCTGAGGTCGCTTCGAGCCATTTATATCCCGGGAGACCTGAACCGTGCGGCCGACGAGCTGTCGCGGTTTCAGCCTCTCCCTGGAGAATGGAGACTCCATCCCCAGTCGGTTCAGCTGATTTGGGATCAGTTCAGGGACGCACAGATAGATCTGTTTGCCTCCCACGACTCGTCCCATTGCGACCTGTTTTATTCCCTGACCGAGGGCACCCTCGGCACGGATGCACTGGCGCACAGCTGGCCGCGGGGCCTATGCAAGTATGCGTTTCCCCCAGTGAGCCTTCTTGCGCAGACCTTGCGCAAGATCAGGGAGGACGAGGAGCAGGTGATATTGGTTGCCCCGTATTGGCCCAACCGCACCTGGTTCCCAGAACTAGTACTCCTCGCGACAGCACCTCCCTGGCCTATTCCTCTGAGGAAGGACCTGCTTTCTCAGGGACGGGGCACCCTGTGGCACCCTCATCCCGATCTTTGGAACCTCCACGTGTGGCTCCTGGATGGGACGAGGTAGGTTTGAGTACCCTACCACCAGCGGTGGTGGCTACCATCACTTCCGCTAGAGCATCGTCCACGAGACATGTCTATGCGTTGAAGTGGAACCTCTTCGTCAACTGGTGTTCTTCTAAACATCAAGAACCCACGAAATGCCCGATCAGTGTCGTGCTTTCCTTCCTGCAAGAAGGGTTGGAGCGAAGGCTGTCTCCCTCTGAAAGTGTATGTTGCCGCCATTGCCGCACATCACGACGCAGTTGAAGGTAAGTCTCTAGGAAAGCACGACCTGATCATCAGGTTCCTGAGGGGTGCGATGAGACTGAATCCTCCTCGTCCTCCCCTCGTGCCCTCTTGGGACCTCTCAGTGGTTTTAACTGCCCTGCAGAGTGCTCCCTTTGAGCCTCTGCAATCAGTGGAGTTTAAGTTCCTGTCTATGAAGACAGCGCTCCTGGTTGCATTGGCCTCCATCAAGAGGGTAGGGGACCTGCAGGCATTTTTGGTTGACGAAGCGTGCCTGGAGTTCGGGCCGGCTAACTCTCACGTGATCCTGAGACCCCGGCCTGGATATGTGCCCAAGGTTCCCACCACACCCTTTCGAGACCAGGTGGTGAACCTGCAAGCGCTGCCTTTGGAGGAGGCAGACCCAGCCTTGGCACTGCTCTGTCCAGTACGCGCCCTCCGGGCTTACGTAGACAGAACGCAGTGTTTCAAGACCTCAGACCAGCTCTTTGTCTGTCATGGTGGGAAGCTGAAGGGAAAGGCTCTCTCGAAGCAAAGGTTGTCTCACTGGATAGTGGACACCATTGCTTTGGCTTACCAGCAGCAAGGTCGACCGTGCCCCCTTGGTGTGACGGCCCACTCCACCCGGAGTGCGGCATCCTCTTGGGCTCTAGCGCATGGCGCCTCGCTAACAGACATCTGCAGAGCTGCAGGCTGGGCGACACCCAACACATTCGCGAGATTCTACAATCTCCGAGTAGAGCCAGTTTCTTCTCATGTACTCGCTTCAACTTGCCGGTGCTAGATTCTGCTCAGGTGTCTTCGCTTGCTCGCCATTCCTCTCCTCGGACGGGATACGTGCGATATATTCCTCAGGTGAGCCTCATAAGCCCTGAGTCTCCTCCAGCACTGTTGACATCATCGCCAAAGTTATGCCACTGGCAGCGTTCGCGCTTGGCTAGGTGCCTCCATGTGCATGGTTCCCCCTCCGGGCGACCCCCACATGTGTATTTCCACTGTAAGCCTCTCTGAGCATGTGTCTTTCCCTCGGCAAGCCACCTTGCCACCCCTGGGGTTGAAATATTCCACCTGCGGCTGGACACCCCAGTGATTCTCCATATGCAGCCCTTCGCGGTCATATGTGTATTCCAAGTCCCCCCCCTTCGGGCTGGGCATGATTGCATATTTCCACTGAGATATGCTTCCCAGTGTACCTTGGTATTCCTGTGTTAAGTAGGAGTCCTTCGTCCATGCCAGTCTCACGACAGGGAGCTCAGACTTACGCAGGGCACTGGAAGACAGTCGAGAAGGTGGCGTGATTACACTGGGAACCCCATTCGTCGTCATCCGACGTAACTCGGAGTGACTACGAAAGGGAACGTCTCGGTTACGTATGTAACCCTCGTTCCCTGAGTAGGGAACGGAGACGTTACGTCTCCCTGCCACTTCCGCTGTACCGCTGGAACGCCTGAGTTCAGTCTCGGCTCCTCAGCGAAGACATATCTGCATGTTGCCAGCGTACTTCCTTATATACCCCCAGGGTGGGGCGGACTTACGCTATGCAAATTCCGCAGACCCATGGCATTTCATTGCCATTGGCTCGTTTTATATACTCGAAGATGACAGGCTTTCTAAGCGAAACCCCATTCGTCGTCATCCGACGTAACGTCTCCGTTCCCTGCTCAGGGAACGAGGGTTACATACGTAACCGAGACGTTTTCCGTGGATTTTTCACAAATTGTTTTGTTTGAGTAAAAATTTTATTTTTGCAAATTTAATTTAGTTGATTAGTTTGGCCTCAACTGCATTTAGATTTAGTTACTTCTGTAATTGCATAAGCGTTATGTTTCACCACAAATGTATGGCTCGGGTAAAATGTAAAATGGCTAGGGTATTGCAGAGCACAATTTATGTGGAGCTCAAGCCACTGCTGAGTGCACCAGTATCCATGAGGGTTTGGTAATTTAGAGACACATTTTGACTGAAAAGGAGGGGGATAATAACGTTTTCATAGAATTATTTATGATGTTTGTTTTTTTAAATAATAAAATATTGTTAAACACCTGAAACGAATAGTGGAAAGTTGACAAATTTGAAAAATAATTTGGGTCTTCTCGGGTCCATTCGGAAAATCATATTTATTTTAAATTACCCGAGAATCGAGGCTAGTAATATCAACCTGACCTGTGTCCGAGGCACTCGTCAAAGTTTTGGGTTTTCGGATCCAAGTGGACCCATGAAGACCTCTCCCTGAAAGTCAATTGTAGGGGGGACATACTGTCCTTTTATAAAGATAATCATAACTCCATTTTTAATTCCATAATCAGTTCACTAGATTTTAAAACGGAACAAATTTGCAATTCATATAGCTTGCTGCAGATGAAAAGAGAGAGAAAAGAGAAAAGCCTTTAAGATTAAGGTATAAATCATGTTTATGTCTCTCTTAAAATATTCAATAGGTTCAGATGATCCTGACCATCTCAAATATTACAGCACTTCCACAGTCACTGCACTTTGAAAAGGCTTATTCTACTGTACTGAATAGTGCCTTGTCAAGCATATTTTATCTATCGTTTTCAAATAGAGCAATGAAATACATTTGTGTGCCAACTCTACTCAACTCTTGGTCATCCAAGCTTGATTGCACGGCTTTTGAAGACTAACACCTGTTATTTGTGAAGACATGTAGGGCACAGCTCTCTGAGCTCATTTAACTTGTTGACCAACGTTACATTCAAAGGCTCTCCCACATAATGGCACACGTCACATATTCAAAGACCTTTCAGTCCACTAACAACGAGTGTTTGTCAATGTGCCAAGCTTGCATTTATGGCACTGAATTAGTGAGGCTCCAGCTAAGAGCAGTTAAACTCCACCGGGATGTTGTTATGGTGGAACTGGCAGGCAAAAGCAGCGTTGTTGTTCACAGACATTGGCTTGTACAGTAAGCGTAATCTTCTTTGCACTGTGAACAAAGAGATACAATTCCCACAGTGGTGCTCTCTGTTTACTCTAAAGCTAATTATCAAGTTTAAATTCTGCTGACCAGCTTAAAACTATATTGAAGTTAAAAAATTAAATACTGTGTCATATTGAGAGAAAAAAAAACTTCCTCACGCAATAATCTAGAATACTGTCTAACACTTGATGGCTGCCCTGTCAAGTCTTCGTCGTTTGCCCTGTCAAGTCTTCGTCGTTTGATATTCTATATCAACTGGCCGAAATTTTGAGATCGCAATAGACGTGAAGGACTATAATGCGTTAAGAGCTCGCTCAAGTACTGCGGAGATAAACCATTTAGTGCTTTGTAAGTAATCAGCAATATTTGAAAATGTACACGATGTTTAATAGGGAGCCATGCAGTGTTGACAGAACTGCGCTAATATGGTCATACTTCCTGGTTCTGGTAAGAACTCTAGCTGCTGCGTTTTGGACCAGCTATAATGTGTTTATTAAGCGTGCAGGGCAACCACCAATAAGAGCATTACAATAATCTAGCCTCGATGTCATGAACGCATGGACTAATTGTTTCCGCATTTGTCAATGAAAGCATATGACGTAATTTAGATATATTTTTAAGATGGAAAAATGCGGTTTTGCAGATACTAGACACGTGACTTTCAAACGAAAGATTGGTATCAAAGAGCACACCCAGGTTCCTAACCGACAACAAAGACTTGACAGGGCAGCCATCAAGTGTTTCTTGACAGTATTCTAGATTATTACGTGAGGACGTTTTTTGTCCAATAATCAGAATCTCTGTTTTTTCAGAATTAAGTAGTAGGAAATTACTAGTCATCCATTTTTTTATATCACCTATGCATTCTGTTAATTTTGTGTATTGGTAAGTTTCGTCAGGGCGTGAAGAAATATAGAGCTGAGTATCATCAGCATTACAGTGAAAACTAATGCCATGCTTCCTAATGATATCTCCCAAGGGTAGCATGTACATAGTGAAAAGCAACGGTCCTAGCACTGAGCCTTGTGGTACACCATACTGAACTTGTGATCGATGAGACATCTCTTCATTTACTGCTACAAACTGATAACGGTCAGATAAGTATGATTTAAACCATGCTAATGCAATTTCACTAATGCCAACATCATTTTCGAGTCTATTTAAAAGAATGTTGTGGTCAATAGTATCAAATGCAGCACTAAGATCGAGTAACACTAATAGAGAGATATAACCACGATCGGATGATAAGAGCAAATCATTTGTAACTCTAATGAGAGCAGTCTCAGTACTATGGTATGGTCTAAATCCTGACTGAAAATCCTCGCAGATATCATTTCTTTCTAAAAAGGAACATAGTTGTGAGGATACCGCCTTTTCTAGTATCTTTGACATAAAAGGTAGATTCGAGATCGGCCTGTAATTGACTAATTCTGTACGATCAAGTTGCAGTTTTTTAACAAGCGGTTTAATCATAGCCAGCTTAAAAGTTTTTGGTATGTATCCTAATGACAAAGATGAATTCATGATATCAAGAAGAGGATCTATGACCTCTGGAAGCATCTCTTTCAGTATTTATTTTTATTTAGCTTTATTTTTCGTTAGTTTAGCCACTGTTTCAAATAAATACCTAGGGTTTTGTTTATTTTCTTAGAGTACATTAGAGGACATGCATTAACTGAAAGCCCAATGTTTAAAGGTGCAGTCTGTAAGAATGACAGCTAGTGGTCTAAATAGGTACTGCAGTCCAAATTTAAAATATTGGAGATCGTTGTTTCCCCCGCCCCTTCCTCCTCAGACTCGATGCTAACGCGGGTTGCCAGTTTGAGGACACGCGACAGAACGGGCCTGAGTCTGTTCCCGAGCCTGAACTCCCACCTCTCAACCCTCCTTCTGCCACTACTTGTCAGCCCCTCAGCTCCACAAACCACCTTCGGAGAGGTGGGGTCACCATGGGTCTGCCAGCCTGCAGCTCCAGCCTGGTCGGTGGATCCCCGGTCTCCGCCTCCAACCTCCGCCCGTTGATCCATCAGCTCAACCTTGGCTCCTACCTCCCTCATCTCCACCGTGGCCCATCAGTCCTACAGCTCCGCCGGGCTCCCTCGTCCCTCCGTCAGCCTGCCCTAGCCTCGGGACTACACTCCTCTGGCTTCACCTCGTCCCTTCGTCCCTCTGGCTCCGTTGGGCTCCTCACTCCCTCCAGCTCCACCTTGGTCCTCTGTCACTGAGGTACATGAGTACTGTCATGTGTCAGTGTTTGTTTGTATTTTCATTAGTCACGTCTTCTTTTGTTCTGTTTTCCCGCCACTCATTTGTTTCCATGGTAACCTTCATTAGTTCATCTGTATCACCTGGGTTTAGAACAGTGTTTCTGCCTGTACCTGTTTGAATTATATTGTTAGTAAAAGTTTGCATTGGAACTTTTGATTCTCCCTCATCTTCTGCCTGCACCAAACCGTGACACAAATACTAATAGAATATTAAAGCTGTTAGCGGGAGGGATACCAAATCATGGTTTTATAGTGTTATTGGTTAGTGGCAGATATAGTGACAAAAAAGCAAATATGCATTGCTTCCTTTCCAGTGGTGGACTAGCCAAATCAATTAACTTTGAGTTTAAAGCCCTTTGGGGACCCGAATGGTTTTACATGATTGCAAAAGATAAAACAAAAGAAACACAGGGATGTGAGTGAAAGAAAAGGACAAACTGTCTCGGTTAACTGGGTCCAACTGGTGTGCTCTGCACCACACGGTGAAGACTTTCCACTTGACGGCATACAGTTTCCGCGTGGATGGATCTCTAGAGTTTAGGATTGTCTCAGGAACCTTGGTTTAGAGACCAGAGTTTAGGAGTTGACCCCCCTCAGGGGCCAAACCAATGTGATCTCACGAGTATTTGTGTGTATATTTAGTGTGGTTCTACTTTACTATTATGTTTTAATACACATTGAAACACACAATATTGACATATTGACAGCACAAAAACTGTAGATGTGTTCGAATCGTTACTTATGTAAATTAAAATCGTGGCATTAAAGGTAGGGTAGGTAGGATTTTTCTAAAAAACTTTTTTTCAAATTTGTTTAAACTGTCTTTATATACCAATACATAATTAAAATGTAAGTGCTCTGAAAAAAAAGAGTAGAAAAATCGAGTGACTGTAGACCTTTTAATCTGCAATAAACACAGCTCATTATTTCCATCCGGGAAGAAACAATTGATTGGTTTGGGCGACTGTCACTCTCTCGCAACCATGGCTACCACCCCTGTTGCTACAAGATCTGCCCATATACGCGCACCCGTTTGATTTGAGGAGTGCAAGAGAGGCGCGGAACCTACTAAGAGTAAAATTATGGCAGAGAAAGAGCATTCAAAATTCAAAGCACCTGCATATGCAGTCAGCGAAGGCAAACAAAGCACTCTTGAACGACCTCCTCTGCTTCGCCCTCGACCCCGGACCTGTCCTCGAACCGACGATGCGGTACTTGTCTCATGGAAACTCTTACATGCAAAACACCGTATATGTTATGAATCTTACACGAAATTCACCTTCATCACAGTGTAACTGATGGTAATGGAAAAACGTGTATCAATGCAACCTGTTTTTAGCTTTGCCTTATAAATATAGCTCGTTACCTATAAATATAGCTCGTTACTGAATCAAACAAAATATATTTTAAACTTTACCAGTATCGATATGCTAGCTTGATAGTGAGTAGGCTACTAAAAGCCATCTTATTTGTTTATATTTATAGTGATAAAGTTAGGTATTTTATTACATGTGATTCTGACATGATGTCACTGCATGCACTGCGCTCCTTCCTCTCCACTCGTCTCAGGTAAATAAATGCGTCTTCCAGCTGAGCCTGAGCGTTTGGCGTCGCGCGTTCATGTGTTTTGGGGGCGTGCTTTTGGAAGGAGCTCAGAAGGGAGGGGGTGGAGTGAATGGAAATAATTAGCTGTTTACAACAGTCGTGAGAGGTCTACAGACACTCGATTTTTATACTCTCTTTTTCAGAGTACTTGCATTTTAATTATGTATTGGTATATAAAGACAGTTGAAACAAATTTGGAATGTTTTTTTTTTAGACAAATCCTACCCACCCTGCCTTTAATATTTTGATTCAATTGTAATATCAATGACATTGATTTCTGTCGCATTTATTAAACAGAGTTTACTCATCTACTTATTAATCTACATACATATGAAATTATAATATTTTGTTCTGCTCTGTGACTTCTGCTGCAAACTCTTTGGAGGATTACATAATGTTAAACATTTAAACCCTTGAAATGAATAGTATTTCTGTAATCATTTAATCATGTAATCATTGTTTATCATGTGATACGTATTTTGTTGTAAGGCATTTTCTCAGTATAGTCCTGTGCTGTGACTGAAAATAAAATACGGCAAAAAAACATCTTTAAAAATCTTTAGAATTCATACATTTGCGAGGAACAGTCCCAAATTCAAGACTTTATTCAGTGATCTCCATCCTCAGCTGCAACCGCAGACGTCAAATCCCGCACTCGTTATAAATTAAAAAATTGCTGCCCCAGGAAGCTTTACAACATGTTTTACGGCATTAAAGGGATAGTTCACTTTGAAATTAAATTTTGGTATGTTTTAGCTTACCTCAAGGGCATCCAAGATGTAGGTGTCTTTTTTTCCGCAGTAGTTTCAATTTTGATATTTTTAGGTCAAACCGTTCTTGTCTGTCAGTCATATAATGCAGGTCGATGGTCACTGTCTCAAAGAGCATGCACAGAGTCCAAATTAAAACAATTCCCCATCGTCCAAATTAAACAATTCCCCATCGTAAGTACACATTGATGGCCCAAGACACGAAACGAGCGGTTTGTGTGAGAAAACGAACAGTATTTATATCGTTTTTACCTCTTGAACACAGCTGCGTCCAAATGATCTGAGAGCGCGGGCGGGTATAGATATATACTCTAGATGTCGCATTGGCTACTGCGAAACCGTAGCCAATGCGACATCTAGTGTATATATCTATACCAGCCCGCGCTCTCAGATCATTTGGACGCAGCTGTGTTCAAGAGGTAAAAACATGTTTATAATACTTGCATATAAATGTGAACTGATACAGTTAAAGAGAGTTATTAATAATTTTCCATTAGGCTAAATATTGCATTAGCCACAATGTGCTTGTATTCATTATTTGCATTACAAAATGTCATGTTTAATTGTAAGCATCACATAATATTATCTTGATGTGGATGTTGCAATTGTTGTTAATTCCTGTATATTATTATTATTGTTGAAATATGTTTATTTGTTTTATTTGTAGTTTCACTCCATATCCAAGACCATTAAACCTGTGGGCAAACAAACATATTGTCTTTAGAGTCGTTTGAGGGAAGGGAGTTTATCTGACTGTCAATACACTAAAATTATGTTGAGGACAGTATGAGTCCCTACCCTTAAAAAATTTTGAAGACCCCTGCTATATTGTTACTAAAAGAGTCAATTTCCATTACATTTTTGTCCATCATGTTTTATATTATTTTTGTATTCTCTATACAATGGTTATGTTTGGGTTTGAGGATAGGGTTAAGTTATCTAAAATTTAACTATAAAATGGTACGTAGTGTGTACGTATGTGAAGTTTTAGCTCAAAATACCCCACAGATCATTCGTTTTAGCATGTTAAAATTGCGTCTTTTGGGGGGTGAGCAAAAACGTGCAGTTTTTTCGTGTATGTCCCTTTAAATGCAAATGAGCTGCTGCTTCCGGCCTCCTTTGTAAAATGATTCGCACATAAACAGATTTAGGTGTGTGGGACGTATTCTCTTCAAAACAAAACAGATTCACTGCGTCTTCATGTCGGGAGTACATGAAGACTGTTATGTTTACTCTTACATCCAACAACAAAACACCTGGGTTGCTTACGAGACATCTCGTCATATGGCAGAGTCTGTGAAGCGGTGAAAATAACAGTGTTTCCACTGCATGGCAACAACACTCTACTACAACAACTCTTCCTCTTCTCCAGAGCAGCCCAACATGGCCTCACCTCCTTTGTTGCATGTTTCCGGGGGCAGGGTTTATGTAAATTTTAGGGTTTGTGATGTCACCAATCCGGAAAGAAGCTCGTATGTCCCTACAGGCCATAATTTCTGTAATTGAAAATATCTCCCTTTGCATTGAACTTTGAGTGTCGTAACTTTGCAGATGTTGTTAATGCTCAAAATGCTACATTTAAAAAAGTGAAATCAGTCAAGGACCCCTTTAATTAGAAAGATCGTAATTATGTTTGCAGGTGTGGTGTTCCCATAGCATCACAATTTCAGACGCAACGTAGAGTTCCCTCAAAAGGGAACAACATGAGGATGTTGCTTTGGACATGTTCCTGTGAATGTTTTTAATAAAACTAACATAACTTTTTTCTTTCTTTTTTTTCTTTTTTATATAATTATGAAGGTCACATTACAGTAACTGCCTTGTTAAATTGTGCCTTTTGATTATTTAGTAAAAAAAAAAAAAAAAAAAAATATATATTCTGTTATTTTGGTCTATAGCAGGCGCAAACGTGTCCATAGTTTAATAAATATAAATGTAGAGGATGGAAGTAAAAAACAGAGATAAGGAAAATAGATGGAGAACATTACAGAACAAGTCGCTGAGTTCAAAATTACCTGTGGCAATTTAAAAAGTCACAACCAGTAATAACTGAGCAAATTTTCTACCTCTAACAACCTCATGACAGGTGCTTAAATGACAGAGGGAATTGCAAAGTGTAATTTGACGTTGATTTTCTGGATACATTGTTCACCAAGCCAGTAGGAAAGGACAAAGTAATCTTCGTTTATACATGGAGTTAAAGGGATAGTTCACTTTGAAATTAATTTTTGGTATGTTTTAGCTTACCTCAAGGGCATCCAAGATGTAGGTGTCTTTTTTTCCACAGTAGTTTCAATTTTTATATTTTTAGGTCAAACCGTTCTTGTCTGTCAGTCATATAATGCAGGTCTATGGTCATTATCTCAAAGAGCATGCACAGAGTCCAAATTAAAACAATTCCCCGTCGTCCAAATTAAACAATTCCCCATCGTAAGTACACATTGATGGCCTAAGACACGAAACGAGCGGTTTGTGTGAGAAAACTAACAGTATTTATATCGTTTTTACCTCTTATACACAGCCATGTCCAAATGATCTGATCTGACGTGTGCGCAGACTGGTGCATAGATATATACACTAGATGTCGCCTTAAAGACATTCGTTCCAATGAACTGCCGTAGACAAGGCGACATCTAGTGTATATATCTATGCACCAGTCTGCGCACACGTCAGATCAGATCACTTGGACATGGCTGTGTATAAGAGGTAAAAACTATATAAATACTGTTCGTTTTCTCACACAAACCGCTCGTTTCGTGTCTTAGGCCATCAATGTGTACTTACGATGGGGAATTGTTTAATTTGGACGACGGGGAATTGTTTTAATTTGGACTCTGTGCATGCTCTTTGAGATAATGACCATCGACCTGCATTATATGACTGACAGACAAGAACGGTTTGACCTAAAAATATCAAAATTGAAACTACTGCGGAAAAAAAGACACCTACATCTTGGATGCCCTTGAGGTAAGCTAAAACATACCAAAAATTAATTTCAAAGTGAACTATCCCTTTAAAGGTAAAGCTAATGTGCTAACCCATTTTGAAATTGGTTTTCGAAGAGTGTTTGAAGAGTGATGATTAAATCAGTCTGAAGATTGTTTGTCTTGATTAGGTTTTTGCATATAGTTGATTCACGTTCATTTAACTAATTTAGTTAGGGTAATTAGAAAAGACCTTAATTAGAAAGATCCTAATTATGTTTACAGGTGTGGTGTGCTTGTGTATGTGTGTGTTTTTCCTCAATGTCACAATGATCCCAAAGGAGGGGGAAAAAACGTGCAAATTGCAAGCACAACTTTAATGGAGGTAATAGCTATCAGATATCCTCCAGGCGTTTTTTTTTTTTTTTCACATAGGCTACTGCTATAATCCAGTATTATGAATCTTGAAAATACATTAGCCAAAGAGGGACATACCTGGAAATTCAAGCTTCGCCTTTCGTGCTTTTACACTCAGTGGCACCGTGACGAGTGCGAGGGGGAGATTACTCGCGACTGCCGGCCACCGTAGGAATTAAAACTCCCTCGGAATGGCAGGGGCTAGAAAGTAATATTCAGTTGGTAGACATATACAATTTCACCGCTAGATGGGAGAAAATCCTACACAGTGAATGTTTATGCTTTAATAACAACTAATTTATCACCATTATTACAGGTGTTTTATTTATCTTAGCATCACCAAGCCACAGGCTAAAGCATACATGACCCTAGTCACTTGTGATTGGCCTGGTCATGCGTCACACTCAGAAAACAACAAGCCAATCAGAAGAGAGGCTCATGAATATTAAGTAGACAGGCCAAAATCGACCTGTTCTTGGCAGAGCTCCTGAGAAAGGAGCTGTAAAAATATATTGAGATGTTTTTTTTTGTACTTATACCGCAAATATATATTCTTAAGGACATCAAAACCTAAAATAAAACTTCAGAAAGGTGTACAATATGGGACCTTTAATATAAAGTAGTGAGAGATTTATAATTAATAATGAATAGCAGTCCATACATTGTGTTACATAATGTATGGACTGACTCCTTATTTCCACCCTGAGGGTTAAAAAAATCCTCCCTATAATATCATCAAGGAGAAGACAATATTGAGGCAGGCATCGTACCGGAGGGATGTCAAGACCTCTTCTTTTTCTCATTATCTCTATGTGTCTGCTGCCAAGGGTGGAGTCAAATAGGAGCACTAAGGCAACATCGTCAAATTGAGAACAGGAAATGGAAGAGACAAATCAAGTCTGCATGAACAACTGTGCTACATATATATATATATATATAGATATAGATATATATATAGATATAGATATAGATATAGATAGATATAGATAGATAGATAGATAGATAGATAGACAGACAATGTGTTGCATACATTTTTTCATGTCCTTGCCCTTAGAAACAGAAGAGTGAGAAAGAGTTAGTGTACTAACCATAGGTCCATATTTCTTTATCCTTGGAGCATCTTTGCGTTAATGGATTTTCCAAAGGTCGCCAGAGCTATAAACAGAGGAAACAATGAGATACCCTTAAACTCTTCCTCTCTCCTATTGTAGAGATCTAATCGTGATCCACTCCTATATCACTCCTATCTTAGTGACCAAATCCATGGCATCTTTCTTCAGCAATGTCTGCAGTTTAAAATAAGCTGACTACAAATGTTCTACATATAGGCTCAATAATTAAGGTTCACAACAGATGCATAAGCACATACATTTGTTTTTGCCCTCGCTCTAATGTTGAAAATGCGGACACGTGTTCAGCAAGTAATTAGCACAATACACATTCAAAACACAACATCTCCTTGGTTCTTTACATCAGAAATATGTTAAACGCTATCAATTTTCACATATTTCATGTTCTACAGTATGTAGGTGCAAAATGCTGTTCATTACAGTTTTCCTATTAGGTTTTAGTTGTAAGGGTGTGTTGGCCATATCCTCTTATTCACTTCACATGGTATAATCAGCTTGGTTCTCGGCTCTTATGAATTCGTCTTTCTTCTTTAGGTCCGTCTACGCTACAGGGCACATTGGGCATGCGGCAAGCATATTCCACTGGTTACGATTGGCTGCATGGGATCTGGCTTCTACCCACTTAACGCTTGGTTTTTCTTTAGCAATAGTGGTTTTTAGGGGGTCAGGTTGCTAGCCCGACGCCCAAACCTCCTCCTTTTTTAACTGGCTTGCAACCAGTTTAGGCGTAGTTTCGGCTCATTACGAATCATAAATTCCAGAGAAAGACAGTTCTCCAATCTCTTAATCCAGATCCAGATTGCTGCAAGATACGCTATGACTGTTCTCTGAACAGGTTTGAATTGATCATTAAACAGATCCGATTCACAAGAATTAATCGTTCGATTAGTACATTGCTACCATTCATCCCTGCAATCAAACATATTACACTCGGATCTCCATCCATTTCATGAACTCACCAGTTCATTCACTGTCAGTGATTCAGTACCATTACAGTAGATTTATTTTTTATTGAAAGCTGATTTTACTATATTTTATTGAATTTTACTAAAATTGTGTATATTGCAATTTTTATTGTTTTAAGTTTATTGTATTGTGAATTGCTGTTGAAAGATTATCATTCCAAAAATACAGAAGCCCTAAGAAGCCTCCTAGCACTTCAGTAAACAAAGTACTTTGATTTGATTTTCTTTGCACTGTTAGATGCTAGTGCAAATAGTGGCAGATACTATTTTCACCTCAGTGTATATTATAAAACAGTATGCAATAATAACAACATATTCAGTGTAGGCTAAATGATTATATTTATTAAAATCATAAATGGATGCTGATTTATTGGGACATTACTTGTCCATGTCCCTAAAGCCCTCCCCTACCCTTAACCCTAACTGATAAACACTTTATTCCCACTATTAAATACCCATTAGGCCTAATATTTTCTTATTTTTTTATTTTAAATAAACGCCTCCCCGAGCTGATATGCGATTGTAAATGGGTGAAGACGGGACAAAGTCAGATTCGATCTTGGGGCGGTCGTGTCAAAGATTTATTTTGTAATTTTATCTGGCTCAACCAGACAATGGTGGGTAGAGTTAGTGTAAATAGCCTCTGGCGGGCTATTTGCACTTAGCGAAAATAGACACTCCATATTTATTTATTATTATGTGTATAGATTGAATTAGCTTCTGTTTTTAGGTTTTCAGTTTTCATTTTTATTTTTCATTATTTTTTTATATTACTATTTAGGTTTAATTAATTTTTATTTCCGTTTTAGTTCAGTTTCCAGCTAGAAGTTTATTGCAGTTCGTTGCCTGGGCAACATTTTTAATTATCGTTTAGTTTACATTTTCATTTAATATTTGTATTTTATTTCAGGGAACAAAACAGTGTTTTAATAGTACTTCTAGTTAACGATAATAACCCAGCGGCAGAGGTGCACTAGCTCCAGACACTTCTGATAGACCCTTCAAGTGACTCAGGTGGGGTAAAACTAAGAAAATTATATAGCCATAAGCCATAAGCTCAATATGTCATATTAGCATATCATTAAAGACTTGTGAGGGGTCTGCAGAAGTGTCAGCCACAGCCGTGACTGTCCCCAGATAACGTTAAAGATAGTCTGCGTTGAATGCCAGCTTGCACTCTCCTTGATTTTAGTTGAATGGTTTAAATGTCAGCTCGATGAAAAATATGTGAGGAATTTTTGTATTCAGTCTCTAACTTGCAGACTAAATTTCCTTAGAATAGCTTTATCCACGCACACATTGTCACCACACTGCCATGATTCATACCTCGCTATAGTCCATCTGACAAACATAAGCATAAACATAAGCCTCTTTACTGTTTAATACAAAAACTATTGATGACTAATGTATTATTTAAAACATGTAATTGTGTGTTTAGTTGACACAGTACAACTTTTAAAGTGCACTGATAAAGTTGTTCTAATATAGTGCTAATTGTATGACTAATCACTGATGACTAATCATGATCAAAGTTTTTCAACGTTATTTTATTTATTAACCCTCCATGGGACTAATTGTGAAATCACAGCTAGAAAAAAAAAATATTACTTACATATTTACCTACATGTTACACAAATTTAAAACTAAAATCATTTTCCAAAATTCGTTTTCTACATCTGACCTTTTACTTTTTTTTAGGGTGCCGTCACATGCCGTTCTATTAGAGTAAAATATTTTTTGGCAAATTGTCTGAAATTTCACACACACTCAAAGTAGTGAAAAGGTCTTAGTATATATATATATATATATATATATATATATATATATATATATATATATATATATATATAATCTTTAGTAACATTCCATTTTATCTTGCCATCACATTTGGAATGTGTGAAAATGTCAAAAACTTGACACAATTTCAAATGCAACTTCACTGTTTTGTTTGGTTTTTAAACATTAGTATTGCGTTATTGTACGATGTCTCATAGAGGGTTAACAAAATTGAGTTCTAATTCACTATTTTATGTGTGTGTGTGTGTGTGTGTGTGTGTGTGTGAGTTGGTAATCATCACGTTGTGGGGACAAGAATCTGTTTACACAGTCACGTAATGGGGACCTCTTGCGTTGTGGGGACCAAAAATCAGGTCCCCATAAGGGTGACCCATTTAATTGAATAGAGGAACTATTCTGAAGGTGCTGGGCGGAGTTTCAGCATTGGCCCATAACACACGATTATGAGGTATGGTGAGTGTGTGAAGTGTGTGCTCAGCTGCGCCCCCAAACATATTTGGCTGGTAATGCACTCACTTCTCCACACACACATTTTCCAATTATGGTTGAGTACCGCCCACTTCCGGGTCCTCGTTAGGAAGGAATTCAACAGCAACCTGAAAATATAAGTGTTAAATTGATACTGCACACGGAAGACAAAGAAGAAGATTATTTACTGGAGATGCCAACTAAGGATCTAAACTTCTGCAGAGGATAAAAGTGAAGCTCAAGGTAAGTTAAGCACATATGTATGAAACCAGTTAACATTAGGTTAACGTTAATTAGATTAGGCAGCGGGCTAGCTAGTTAGTGCTAATTGTTGAGGCTAAGTGTGGCCTGACATGTTTCTGTGTTTTTCCAATCACAAAATCGATCAATGTAATATTAGCGATCACAAAATCATACAATGTAATGTTAAGTACTTCATTTCAACTGAAAAGTGTCATCAGGTGTTTAGTCTGACTGATTGCTAATGGAGGAACTTGGTTATTAAGTTTGTTTCTGTCTAGTTCGCGTTAGTGCTGGACGGTGGATTATTTTATACTTTAAATTAAAGATATGTTATATTACTTGTCAGGACAGGATGAGGGGGAGGATTATCGCACTTGTGTTTGACTTTTAGTATTGATATGAAGAATAAAAGATCAGTAATTGTTTTTACATTTAAGTGAACTCAAAGGCAACATATACAAGCCACAGATCTTGACCAAATTGCGTTAACAGAGAAATTAAGTAGGCTAAAATAAAAATAAAAACACTGAAATGGTAAGTAGCTTTAAATGAATAAAATTCGTTTTAATTATGACAGTAGTTAAAATAAACTGGGCTTTGTATGGTGAGATCGTTCAAAAGAGTAGTTAGGTTAAGGTCCAAATGAGTAGTTAATTGCCAAGGCTACCTGGGATTATATAAATGTTGGTTTTGTGAGAGATTAGAGCCTAAGTGAAAATGTTGAGTTGATGCCCTCAAGGCTAGTAAGTTAGTCAATAAATGTGATATCCTTGAGTTCTGATTTCTTGTCTTACATTGATACATACGATATCATTGTAATGCAGTGTTAGCCTACATTACAATAACATTCTTATCTACTTATTGAACATGCTAGTTTAATTCTGCATGTCTCCCCATTTTCACACTGTTATTTATTACAATTTTGTTTCTCTCAGTTTGAAATGCCCCCACGAATCAGCCCCCTTAAGGATGCCATGCATCATGTTGTTTCGAAGACTGACAAAACATTCAAATTAGATGTGAAGTATATCAATGCAGTGAAAGGTAAGGAGGTGTGATTTATCATTCAATATTTACCATCATATGCATGTCTTAACCCTTTAGAACCTGAAGCTAAAATAGGTGTTTTTCACATAATTTGATTTTTTGACTGTAAAATTCTAAAACAATGTGCTATCTTCATGTGCAAGGTGTCATCTTTTTCAGAAAAAGATAAGCTTTCAACAAATTACAGTTATTGACCATTATTGTGTGTGGTGAGTTTGTAAATATAATTTAAATAGACAAAACATTTAAAAACGAGAATAAATTTACTGATTTTTATTTAGAAAAAAAACTGAAAAAATCATGAACGAAAGAAACTAACACTTTAAAGTTGAAAATTAACTATAATACATATATACAAGTATTTTTGTGACATTGGGTTGCACAGTTTTCATTTAGGACACTTCTTTTCATGCACGCACACATACACATGCGCACGCTTACGCTTTCATAGGCACGCACACATACACATGCACGCACTACATGCTTAGATACGTGAAAGAGTAACGGCCATCCGCCTCCCAAATTTCATTAAAAATCATCCCAATCCCCTCTTCTGCTGTCTAACACTTATTTCGCCATGTATTTGTTCGTTTCTTTTATTATTTTATGAAATCCAAAACACTCTAACCTGCAGCGCGTCGTATCTCTCTGTTCAAATCCTTCCTTCCCGCACTGCTGTCATTTGCAGACGGAAAGCGTGACATAACCGTAATAAGCCGTATATTGGCGAAAAGCGCGTGATGTCTACTTTCAGGAACTATTTGAATTATTTTTATAGTGCAAACAGTTGAAGAGTTACAGTGACATGAATACAGCTTGGTTGACTGTATCGTCGACGACACATCCGGTTTTAAAGGGTTAACCATAATCTTATGAACATGTAATGCAAAACTTCTGAGTATTTAATTAGACCCCTGGTTGCAGCTTATTTTAAATCCGCTGCCAACTATTGATGTCTTTTTTGTGTATTTGGCATCCTTTATCTATAAGATTTTATTTTATTTTTTGTGAGAATGTTTTCTGTATTTTGCAGGACGTGGTCTATTCGCAAAGGGTGCCTTTTGCAAAGGTGATTTTGTCGTTGAGTACAGGGGAGATCTGATAAATGATGCAGAACTACAGAGGAGAAGAAAACGTTACCACGCATCCTGTGCTGCATTTATGTTTGATTTCAAGTGGCGAGGGAAAACATGGTGGTAAGAAGTCAAGTTGCACCAAAGCTATATTCCTTATGCTAAACTATAGTAAAAAAAGACACTGATTTGTGGTGGTATATTGTAATACTTGTATTCATCCTTTTCTCATGCTTTCATATTTAAGTATTGATGCCTCAAGAGAAGATGGATCGTTTGGGCGGATTGTTAATGATGACCACAAACATCCAAATTGTAAGATGAAGAAAATTGATGTCAATGGAAATCCTCACCTTTGTCTGTTTGCCCTGGATGACATTAAAGAAGGAGAAGAAATTGCCTATGATTATGGAGGAGAAGACTACCCATGGAGAACACAAGTATGTTGCAAAGCACACTGTGTACAGAATATCTCATATTGTTGCAACATGTCAAGCAAGTTGTTGGTTGAATAGATTAGAATTTGAATCTATTAGAAATCTATGAATCTAATTTATGTCTATTCCAATAAATGATGTCCAAATCTCAGAAAGCTACAATCCAAGTTAAGTTACTTTTTAGGTCAGTGTTTCTACCCCACCCCTAAAATGTATACATTTAAAGAATGAGGTGGTACAGTCTTAGGCCACTTTTCTTTCCCCAAGTTATGTGTGGCATACAATGGCCATATTGCAACTAATGGGTGAAATTTTATCACAAAATAAATGAATGATTAACTATGTAAAATGAAGACATGTTTTACTTGTAAATATTTTTTTAAATTCTGAAATCATGTGGTATCTGCTTCAGATTTCTCTCTTGTGTTTCCATGTTCTAATATCTTGTCATTATGAATGTTGTCTCTTACAGATAACCAGCGTTGCCATTAAAACCAGCGCAGCGAGTGCTTCTGATCCTTCTCTCCAGTCAGAGACTCAGATGGATGATGAATCTGCTCAGATCAACTCTCCTCAACAGGTATGTTCACATTCATCACTAAAGATTTAGGTCTACTGTCTCTCTTTGTCATGGTTTAGTGATTTTTAGGCATATTTTGATGCATTTCTGGTGTAAATTAGTACATTAAACCGTGTAATGACATGTGTCCAGTAGGTTAGTGCTAGTGGAGTATTTAGGGCCAGTTTTATCCTTCACAGGAATTTTTTTCTGGGTTAATTGTTGCTTTAAAATGGACACTCTCGACGTCCCCACAACACACTTTCAGTCAGTGTTTGAGTTCAAACTTGTGTGTTGAATTTGATGAAACTAGTCCCCATAAGGAACTATAACGTTGTGTGTGAAAGGTCCCCATGAAGCCGGTTTTAATCCAGATGTGTGTGAGCGCAGACAGAGGTTGACTGGACAGGAATAAATGTTTTAGATGAAGTTGATTGTCTCTCTCTCTCTGAAATCATGTGGTATCTGCTTCAGATTTCTCTTGTGTTTCCATGTTCTAATATCTTGTCATTATGAATGTTGTCTCTTACAGATAACCAGCGTTGCCGTTAAAACCAGCGCAGCGAGTGCTTCTGATCCTTCTCTCCAGTCAGAGACTCAGATGGATGATGAATCTGCTCAAATCATCTCTCCTCAACAGGTACGTTCACATTCATCACTAAAATATGACCAAGTGAGACAGTAAACTTCAATTTTTAGTGATTGTTAAGCATATGTTGATGCGTATATGGTGTAAATTAGTACATTAAACCGTGTAATGACATGTGTCCAGTAGGTTAGTGCTAGTGGAGTATTTTGGGCCAGTTTTATCCTTCACAGGGATTTTTTTCTGGGTTAATTGTTGCTTTAAAATGGACATTCACGACGTCCCCACAACACACTTTCAGTCAGTGTTTGAGTTAAAACTCATGTGTTGAATTTGATGAAACTAGTCCCCATAAGGAACTATAACGTTGTGTGTGAAAGGTCCCCATGAAGCCGGTTTTAATCCAGATGTGTGTGAGCGCAGATAGAGATTGACTAAACAGGAATACATGTTTTAGATTAAGTTGATTGTCTCTTTCTCTCTGAAATCATGTGGTATCTGCTTCAGATTTCTCTCTTGTGTTTCCATGTTCTAATATCTTGTCATTATGAATGTTGTCTCTTACAGATAACCAGCGTTGCTGTTAAAACCAGCGCAGCGAGTGCTTCTGATCCTTCTCTCCAGTCAGAGACTCAGATGGATGATGAATCTGCTCGAATCAACTCTCCTCAACAGGTATGTTCACATTCATCACTAAAGATATAGGTCTACTGTCTCTCTTTGTCATGGTTTAGTGATTTTTAGGCATATTTTGATGCGTATCTGGTGTAAATTAGTACATTAAACCGTGTAATGACATGTGTCCAGTAGGTTAGTGCTAGTGGAGTATTTAGGGCCAGTTTTATCCTTCACAGGAATTTTTTTTCTGGGTTAATTGTTGCTTTAAAATGGACATTCACGACGTCCCCACAACACACTTTCAGTCAGTGTTTGAGTTAAAACTCATGTGTTGAATTTGATGAAACTAGTCCCCATAAGGAACTATAACGTTGTGTGTGAAAGGTCCCCATGAAGCCGGTTTTAATCCAGATGTGTGTGAGCGCAGATAGAGATTGACTAAACAGGAATACATGTTTTAGATTAAGTTGATTGTCTCTTTCTCTCTGAAATCATGTGGTATCTGCTTCAGATTTCTCTCTTGTGTTTCCATGTTCTAATATCTTGTCATTATGAATGTTGTCTCTTACAGATAACCAGCGTTGCTGTTAAAACCAGCGCAGCGAGTGCTTCTGATCCTTCTCTCCAGTCAGAGACTCAGATGGATGATGAATCTGCTCGAATCAACTCTCCTCAACAGGTATGTTCACATTCATCACTAAAGATATAGGTCTACTGTCTCTCTTTGTCATGGTTTAGTGATTTTTAGGCATATTTTGATGCGTATCTGGTGTAAATTAGTACATTAAACCGTGTAATGACATGTGTCCAGTAGGTTAGTGCTAGTGGAGTATTTAGGGCCAGTTTTATCCTTCACAGGAATTTTTTTTCTGGGTTAATTGTTGCTTTAAAATGGACACTCACGACGTCCCCACAACACACTTTCAGTCAGTGTTTGAGTTCAAACTTGTGTGTTGAATTTGATGAAACTAGTCCCCATAAGGAACTATAACGTTGTGTGTGAAAGGTCCCCATGAAGCCGGTTTTAATCCAGATGTGTGTGAGCGCAGACAGAGGTTGACTGGACAGGAATAAATGTTTTAGATGAAGTTGATTGTCTCTCTCTCTCTGAAATCATGTGGTATCTGCTTCAGATTTCTCTTGTGTTTCCATGTTCTAATATCTTGTCATTATGAATGTTGTCTCTTACAGATAACCAGCGTTGCCGTTAAAACCAGCGCAGCGAGTGCTTCTGATCCTTCTCTCCAGTCAGAGACTCAGATGGATGATGAATCTGCTCAAATCATCTCTCCTCAACAGGTACATTCACATTCATCACTAAAATATGACCAAGTGAGACAGTAAACTTCAATTTTTAGTGATTGTTAAGCATATGTTGATGCGTATATGGTGTAAATTAGTACATTAAACCGTGTAATGACATGTGTCCAGTAGGTTAGTGCTAGTGGAGTATTTAGGGCCAGTTTTATCCTTCACAGGAATTTTTTTCTGGGTTAATTGTTGCTTTAAAATGGACACTCACGACGTCCCCACAACACACTTTCAGTCAGTGTTTGAGTTCAAACTTGTGTGTTTAATTTGATGAAACTAGTCCCCATAAGGAACTATAACGTTGTGTGTGAAAGGTCCCCATGAAGGTGTGTGAAAGGTCCCCATGAAGCCGGTTTTAATCCAGATGTGTGTGAGCGCAGACAGAGGTTGACTGGACAGGAATAAATGTTTTAAATGAAGTTGATTGTCTCTCTCTCTCTGAAATCCTGTGGTATCTGCTTCAGATTTCTCTCTTGTGTTTCCATGTTCTAATATCTTGTCATTATGAATGTTGTCTCTTACAGATAACCAGCGTTGCCATTAAAACCAGCGCAGCGAGTGCTTCTGATCCTTCTCTCCAGTCAGAGACTCAGATGGATGATGAATCTGCTCAGATCAACTCTCCTCAACAGGTACGTTCACATTCATCACTAAAGATTTAGGTCTACTGTCTCTCTTTGTCATGTTTTAGTGTTTTTTTTTTTTTTTTTAAGCATATTTTGATGCGTATCTGGTGTAAATTAGTACATTAAACCGTGTAACGACATGTGTCCAGTAGTTTAGTGCTAGTGGAGTATTTAGGGCCAGTTTTATCCTTCACAGGGATTTATTTTCTAGGTTAATTGTTGCTTTAAAATGGACATTCACGACGTCCCCACAACACACTTTCAGTCAGTGTTTGAGTTCAAACTCATGTGTTGAATTTGATGCAACTAGTCCCTATAAGGAACTATTATAACGTTGTGTGTGAAAGGTCCCCATGAAGGTGTGTGAAAGGTCCCCATGAAGCCGGTTTTAATCCAGATGTGTGTCAGCGCAGACAGAGGTTGACTGGACAGGAATAAATGTTTTAAATGAAGTTGATTGTCTCTCTCTCTCTCTGAAATCCTGTGGTATCTGCTTCAGATTTCTCTCTTGTGTTTCCATGTTCTAATATCTTGTCATTATGAATGTTGTCTCTTACAGATAACCAGCGTTGCCATTAAAACCAGCGCAGCGAGTGCTTCTGATCCTTCTCTCCAGTCAGAGACTCAGATGGATGATGAATCTGCTCAGATCAACTCTCCTCAACAGGTATGTTCACATTCATCACTAAAGATTTAGGTCTACTGTCTCTCTTTGTCATGGTTTAGTGTTTTTTTTTTTTTAAGCATATTTTGATGCGTATCTGGTGTAAATTAGTACATTAAACCGTGTAATGACATGTGTCCAGTAGGTTAGTGCTAGTGGAGTATTTAGGGCCAGTTTTATCCTTCACAGGAATTTTTTTCTGGGTTAATTGTTGCTTTAAAATGGACACTCACGACGTCCCCACAACACACTTTCAGTCAGTGTTTGAGTTCAAACTTGTGTGTTTAATTTGATGAAACTAGTCCCCATAAGGAACTATAACGTTGTGTGTGAAAGGTCCCCATGAAGGTGTGTGAAAGGTCCCCATGAAGCCGGTTTTAATCCAGATGTGTGTGAGCGCAGACAGAGGTTGACTGGACAGGAATAAATGTTTTAAATGAAGTTGATTGTCTCTCTCTCTCTCTGAAATCCTGTGGTATCTGCTTCAGATTTCTCTCTTGTGTTTCCATGTTCTAATATCTTGTCATTATGAATGTTGTCTCTTACAGATAACCAGCGTTGCCATTAAAACCAGCGCAGCGAGTGCTTCTGATCCTTCTCTCCAGTCAGAGACTCAGATGGATGATGAATCTGCTCAGATCAACTCTCCTCAACAGGTACGTTCACATTCATCACTAAAGATTTAGGTCTACTGTCTCTCTTTGTCATGTTTTAGTGTTTTTTTTTTTTTTAAGCATATTTTGATGCGTATCTGGTGTAAATTAGTACATTAAACCGTGTAACGACATGTGTCCAGTAGTTTAGTGCTAGTGGAGTATTTAGGGCCAGTTTTATCCTTCACAGGGATTTATTTTCTAGGTTAATTGTTGCTTTAAAATGGACATTCACGACGTCCCCACAACACACTTTCCGTCAGTGTTTGAGTTCAAACTCATGTGTTGAATTTGATGCAACTAGTCCCTATAAGGAACTATTATAACGTTGTGTGTGAAAGGTCCCCATGAAGGTGTGTGAAAGGTCCCCATGAAGCTGGTTTTAATCCATATGTGTGTGAGCGCAGACAGAGGTTGACTGGACAGGAATAAATGTTTTAGATGAAGTTGATTTGTCTATTTCTCTGAAATCCTGTGGTATCTGCTTCAGATTTCTCTCGTGTTTCCATATTCTAATATCTTGTCATTATGAATGTTGTCTCTTACAGATAACCAGCGTTGCCGTTAAAACCAGCGCAGCGAGTGCTTCTGATCCTTCTCTCCAGTCAGAGACTCAGATGGATGATGAATCTGCTCAGATCAACTCTCCTCAACACGTACGTTCACATTCATCCCTAAAACATGACCAAGTGAGACAGTAGACTTCAATTTTTAGTGATTAAGCATATTTCGATGCGTATCTGGTGTAAATTAGTACATTAAACCGTGTAATGACATGTGTCCAGTAGTTTAGTGCTAGTGGAGTATTTAGGGCCAGTTTTATCCTTCACAGGAATTTTTTTCTGGGTTAATTGTTGCTTTAAAATGGACACTCACGACGTCCCCACAACACACTTTCAGTCAGTGTTTGAGTTCAAACTTGTGTGTTTAATTTGATGAAACTAGTCCCCATAAGGAACTATAACGTTGTGTGTGAAAGGTCCCCATGAAGGTGTGTGAAAGGTCCCCATGAAGCCGGTTTTAATCCAGATGTGTGTGAGCGCAGACAGAGGTTGACTGGACAGGAATAAATGTTTTAGATGAAGTTGATTGTCTCTCTCTCTCTCTGAAATCCTGTGTTATCTGCTTCATTATCTGCTTCAGATTTCTCTCTTGTGTTTCCATGTTCTAATATCTTGTCATTATGAATGTTGTCTCTTACAGATAACCAGCGTTGCCATTAAAACCAGCGCAGCGAGTGCTTCTGATCCTTCTCTCCAGTCAGAGACTCAGATGGATGATGAATCTGCTCAAATCATCTCTCCTCAACAGGTACGTTCACATTCATCACTAAAGATTTAGGTCTACTGTCTCTCTTTGTCATGGTTTAGTGATTTTTAAGCATATTTCGATGCGTATCTGGTGTAAATTAGTACATTAAACCGTGTAATGACATGTGTCCAGTAGGTTAGTGCTAGTGGAGTATTTAGGGCCAGTTTTATCCTTCACAGGGATTTTTTTCTGGATTAATTGTTGCTTTAAAATGGACACTCACGACGTCCCCACAACACACTTTCAGTCAGTGTTTGAGTTCAAACTTGTGTGTTGAATTTGATGAAACTAGTCCCCATAAGGAACTATAACGTTGTGTGTGAAAGGTCCCCATGAAGCTGGTTTTAATCCAGATGTTTGTGAGCAAGGTTTGCTGGACAGGAATAATTTTTTTTCTCTCTCTCTGAACTCTGATCAGCTTTTTTATTTTTAAATTTCAAATACTATAATAATGTAAAATGTTGTTTATACTGTTATCTTTTCTTTTTACAGATTGTGATACAGCTCCGAAATGAAAATGACATTTTTGTACCAAGACTGAGACGGACTAAAAGTATCATGGTAAGGACTGAAGTCACAACAAAAGACTCAATGGCTATGTTTACATGCACACGTTGGAGTTTTTCCCTCTTTTGCTCCTCTCTTTTAAATCAATAATTTGAAAGCGAAAGTAAAATGTGCACGGCTGCACAGGCATTCATAATTGGAATTCATTCCTATGGAAGCTCGCTCTGCTCACTCTTTACATGTGATTAAGGTGTTTACATATGAAGGCTTTTCAGTCTGATTGAGCCATCAATCTGATTACTAATGGATTATTTGGTTGCATGTAAACGTAGCCATTGTCATTTTTTATTGATTAGTTATGTTGCTTAGAGCTGCCATCAACATTTTATTCTCATTATCAATTACTCAGTGAAATGTAATATATTCTTATGTGATAAATCATTTTGACTACAAAATATCAGAGAATCAAAAATTTGCATCACCTTTACTTTAAACCCATAACCCATCAGATGTCCTTATGTTTGTCAGATCAACTGCCCAAAATGATTTATTACACTGAGAACTTTAGTATAACATACAGTAAGTAGCAGCAAATCATCACATGTAACAAAATACTTGAACAGTTCACTGATTATTACAATAGTTGGTAATTTATGTCTGTTAATTTACTGATCAATTAATTAAATGCAGCAGTTCTACCTATTTCTAACTAACTTTTTTTTCCTTTTTTTTTTTTAAGATGAAAGACACGGATCTTCAAGATTCTGGTGAGCTCTTTGATTCTACACCAGAGAGTTCAGATAATTATGTTCCAGATACCACTTCTGACAGTGACAATCACAGTGATGTTAGCCTTACACTAAACCCAACAAAACGTCAGCTTCTTGATGAACTGGATATTGATGAATCTGGATCAGCGAGTTCCCCTGACTGTGACACAACAACGTCAGACAAAATGCACAGCCTTACGTCTGAAGCATCTGGAACAGGAGAAGAACCCAGTTCAAGTCAGAACACAATAGACTGCGTAGTTGTTAATGCATACCAAAAAAGAGATGGCAGTAGAGTGTACAACAAAAGACATTACTGCTTGTATTGCTCCAAACCTTACGCTAAGATGGCAAGGCATCTAGAAAGTTCACATGCAAATAATTCTGATGTGGCTAGAGCTCTAAGCTTTCCAAAGGGTTCAAAGGAGAGAAAAAAACAGCTGGATTATATCCGCAACAAAGGGAACTATGCCCACAATGCTGCTGTTATGGAATCAGGAAAGGGGGAACTGGTGCCATTTAAACGACCACCTAAAGAAGCGCAGGGAGAGGATTTCATGCATTGTGCGTACTGTCAAGGACTTTTTACAAGAAAGGTCCTGTGGCGACATATGCGTTCTTGTAGACTTAAACCTCAGTCAGTCCCCCCCAAACCAGGAAAAAACCGTGTTCAGTCCATGTGTACATACACAGGGCCTGTGCCTTCAAACATGACCAAACAACTGTGGGGAGTAATCAGTGCCATGAATCCTGACCCAATCACAGATATAATAAAAAATGACACAGTAATTACTGCAATTGGGCAGCACTTGTTGAACAAAGGAGGGCTATCAGCCAAAAATAAACAGTATGTGCGGGAGAAGATGCGAGAATTGGGAAGGTTGATTCACAAGGCGAGGAGAGTCACCTCGTTAAAAACGATGGAAGATTGTGTAAATCCAAAGAAGTACATTGAGACTGTCAAAGCTGTCAAGTATACGTGTGGATATGACAGTGAAACGGACAAGTTCATGATTCCATCGCTTGCAAACAAGCTTGGGAATTCCCTGGTTAAAGTGAGCAAACTCTTAAAAGCTCAGGGATTAATATCAAATGACCAACAGCTTGTTAAGAACGCCAGTGAGTTTCTAGAAGTCCGTGCGAATAAGTGGAACGAGATGATCTCGGCTACAGCATTGAGGAACATCAGTGAAGCAAAGTGGAATGTGCCCACTATCATGCCCTTTACTGAAGACGTCCAGAAAATGCATACATATCTCAATCAAGTGCAAGACAAGTGGTTCAAAACACTCTCTGAAAGTCCCTCTACCAAAGCCTGGATGGAGTTGGCAAAGGTGTGTCTAGCCCAGATGATTCTCTTTAACCGGCGCAGGGAAGGAGAGGTTTCGAGCATGCCTTTGTCTGCATTTCTGTCAAGAGACACTTCTGATCCACATGAGGATGTGGACTGGGCACTCTCTGAAGTGGAAAAAAAACTCTGCAGACACTTCACAAGGGTTATCACAAGGGGAAAGCGTGGTCGACCAGTTCCAATTCTTCTGACTTCAAAAATGCTATGTGCCTTAGAACTCCTTGTTAAGCAGAGAGAGGCTTGTGGGGTTCTGAAAGACAATACCTATATGTTTGGAAGACCAGAAGCCATGACACATTTTCGAGGGTCAGACTGCCTCCGTGGCTTTGCAAAGGCGTGTGACGCAAAGTGTCCCAAGTCACTGACATCTACAAGACTGCGAAAGCATGCCGCAACCCTTTCAACAGTGCTGAATATGACTGACACCGAGATGGACCAGCTGGCAAACTTTCTTGGACACGACATAAGAATCCATCGTGAGTTCTATCGACTCCCTGAGAAGACCCTGCAACTTGCCAAGATCAGCAAAGTTCTAATGGCTCTTGAGCAAGGAAGATTAGCTGAGTTCCATGGCAAGAACTTGGATGAAATTGGGATAGATCCTGATGGTGTGGTATTTTATTTGACTTTTGTTAGATTTTTCTGTTTACCATCTATTCATATACCAAGTGTTTGCGATCCATTATATACCATTGTTAAGCTGTACTTTGAACTTCCACAGAAAAAGTTATTGACTGTGATGAGGAAGACGGGAGCATACAAGAGGGACACTGTTCATCTACTGTTGACGGTTTGTATTACTGTCAAAATACACTACTACATTTTGCAGTTATTCATAGTTTTCAGTCACGTAACTTGTGAAGACCTGACAGACAAAAACATTGTTCTAACATCATAGCCAACATTAAAGATGCTTCAGTATGCTGAACAAATGCTTTTTTGACGAAATGGCTCATTGTGTAATGAATCAAATGCCTCCAAGCTATTCTTCAACTAAATTACACTAAACATTAATTCTGGAGTGAATATTTTTTGTGAGTTTACTACCATAAAAATGATATTTCATAGGAGAAACGTGTACATTTGTCGTAAAACACTAGCTGATCCGCTCTCTTCTCGTGTTGGTTGTGTCATGGCACAAAACAAATCATGTCAGATGATTAAGACATGAAATAAAATGGTTAAATACTCAGTTTACTTGAGCTTATGTTTGATTAAATGTCTGCTGGAAAGATGTAGTTCAATTATACTTGCAATAATGAACAATTGCACAGGTTTAGGGTTTATTGTACTTTAATGATTTTAAATAATTAGTGCATAAGTGTGACAAATAACATATTGTGTATTGTCAGCATTCTATAGTAAAGTGTATATCTTTCTGAAAATGTTGAACTTTTGATTATTTTCCATAGAACCATCGGCAGAGGTGGCACGTCCTCCTACCGAGAGGAATGACATGCCGCCGCCACCCAAGAGACCCAGACCACCATCAGATGAAGAGATGCCTACAGGAGCCAGTGCTGTGAGGCCTTCTTCCAAAGGTGAACTCTTTACATATTTCTAAGACTAAATTAGACCCTTTAGGAGCACTTTAATACCCAGATCTCAGACCAGATCACTAAATGCTGATTTTGTTTTTTGCCGTTTCCCTTTTGAGACGTTTCCACAAAAACTTTAGCGATTTGAACAATTTGCCACATAACTGTTTCTGCTGGCAGCCCTAAATTTTTTCCTCTACACTTGAATTTCTAGATCATAATGCTCAGGAACCCATCTGTAGTTGTTTAGAGGGTTACTTGGTTGATGCTAGAATCTACTAGGTGCTTTGTGGCACTTGTAGGAACTGTAGCTGTTCTAATAATTGAAACATCAGTAATAACTAACCTAAAAATCACTGTTTGATTGACAGTGTAATTCTATTTATAGGTAGAGTGCAAATAATTTCTGTTGCAATATAGATGCTGACATAAATACTAGGGCTGCCCTCGACTAAAGTTTTTTTTTTCTAGTCGACTAGTAGCCGTTCATTAAGCTATTAGTCAGCTAATCGCATTTTTATATTAATAAGCCATAACTCATAATAATGAGCCTTTAATTGCCTATATAATACATAGCCTAATTGGCGCTCAAGCGCACACTTAAAGTTCCACAGCGCACCAACAAACATAATGATTGAGTGTGTCTTGAAAAAACAGAAGGAGACTGTCTAAACATTGTAACGCTTTCCTGTAGCTCAAACAGTAGAGCGTTGGCGCTAGCAACGCTAAGGTCATGGGTTCGATTCCCAGGGAAAGCAAGAACTGACAAAATGTAAAATGTGTACCTTGAATGCAATGTAAGTCGCTTTGGATAAAAGCGTCTGCCAAATGCATAAATGTAAATGTTATAATTTATTGATAATGTTTTTGGCTGCAGAGATTAAGTTGACGATGCGGACTCGTCATCTCCGCAGTGACTCGCATTTCATACGCTGAAGTATACACTGAGTTTCGGCTCATTTCTGTGACGCTCAAGTTCACTGAGACTGAGACAGCACATCCTGATTGTTTTCATTATTTTACAAAAGCACAACATTTTGTAGTTATTGTGAGTTTACAGAAATAAAAGTTGACCCTTTACAGTTTTCATTACTCATCTGTATGAATAAAATGAGAGTATTGTAAGTTAAATGATCGCGCCAGCGCCTGTATGTCCTGCAGTAAAGCGTCTCTCTACACACACACATACACATATGAGTCTAATAATAACACACATTTATCAGGTTAACATTAGAGTGAGCGACTTGTAAAGTTGCTACTACTCACATGTTTCAAGTGATAAGCCATATTTAAGGTCATTGACTGATAGGCGAATGTTTGGATTTCCTGCCGTTATTGATCTGTCCGTCACAGCCTGCGTGATTTCCACTTCCTGTGGAGTTTTTTTGTCCTGCGACAAACCAACTAATAAAATTGTGGTTTATTATTAGGGGGCAGACCTAATAAATACTGATAATAGGTTTCAGAACTTCGGATTGGAATTCCAGCACACACACTTTATCATTTCAATTGTTTTTTTCTGTCCACTTTTAGGTAAAAGTACCCAGAAGAAGACACCCTGGCAGCAGACAGAGGTGCAGGCGGTGGAAAGGCACATGAAGCGATTCATCACATCGCTCACTGTACCAGCAAAGAGCGACTGTGACAAATGTTTAAAAGCTGAACCAGAAGCACTGAAGAACCGCGATTGGAAGACCGTAAAGTTTTACATTTATAATCGCATTACAGCTTACAAAAAGAAATTGCAGTGCAAATGATAATAATGTGAAGATGCAACTCTGTCATGGCAGGCTTTGTTAAAAGATGTTAAAGGGTTAAAATGTTTGGGTTTACTAACCCTTTAAAACTACAGCAACACTTGTAGGCTATAGATAACTTTGTTGTTCGACCAATGCTTTCCGACTGGTGGCCTTCATCACAGTCATCATAAAACATACGGCAAACAGCATTTCAAATAGTGTCATGTTTGCAGTATGTTTTATGATGACTGTGATGAAGGCCACCAGTCGGAAAGCATTGGTCGAACAACAAAGTAGTTCTAAAGTTGTAGTTTGTTTAAATCCACATGTCTGTGAAAGGAAGCATGTGTGAAAGTTAAAAAAAAAATCTGATTTTTTTTTTAAATACTTTTAATATCCGGACTTTTTGAGGTTTGACTTCATTTGAGTTATTTTGTGTAGTTGAACTCAATAAAAGTTGAATTCAGCAATTGTAATGTGAATTAATGTGTTGAAGCTCAATAAGTAGTAGATTTTGTTTTATTTTTTATAAGTATCAGGTGAATGAGTAGCAGCTGATGCTGGGAGGTTGGCTGAAAAAATTACAATTATAGAAAGAATAGTTTGAAGGTTTAAATGTTTGACTTGTGGGTATGAAATGGGTTGGAAATTATCCAGACAATAATTCACTACTTGCATGCAATCCTTTGATGTTGCAGTGAAAAAGTTCTCCATTCACATATAATCCACTTCAATCACACTAATATTCCAATCAATTGTAGGAACAATCAATCGATCCAAACAAATATTCTGCATGTTGAGGAGATGATTACAAGCACAACACTAGGGCCTGGTTTCACAGACAGGATTTAGATTAAACCAGGATTAGGCCTTTAGTTCAATTAGGACATTTAAGTAGCTTTTATAAACGTGTCTTAGAAATAAGCATTACTGGTGTGCATCTTGAGACAAAACAATGGCACTTGGACACAAAGGACTTAATTTAAGATGTGCTTTCAGTTAAAACGGCTTAAACACACACTTCAGTCTGAGACTATCTTAAGCCTGGTCTGTGAAACTGGCCATAGGTGTTCTATGCAAGAGTGAAGCTTGGTTGTAGATTGAACCCATTTTTAAGGGCAAATGGACAAATGCAATCTGAGGAATTACTTTGTATAAATGCCTATTATTTGTCATTAGTAATATACTTATTGTTCTATCTAGGTCCCCACAAATCAAAAGGGGAAGTTGTGTGAATTATGCAAATTAAGTCCCCACAAATCAAATGGGAGGTTGTGTGAATTATGCAAATTAGGTCCCCACAAATCTAATGGGAGGTTGTGTGAATTATGCAAATATTATGCAAATATTATGCAAAGTGGGTCCCTATAAGACATGTCCACTCGATTTTTCAAAAGTCCCCATAACGCATGGTCAAATCATTACTTCATCAATTCAGATATCTGAAGGCGTGTATAAGTTATCAAAGCTATGGTAAGTATCCCTAATTTTTTTCATACCTCTAGAACCTTTAGAAAGGGTGGTCCCCACAAGTGATGATCATAAAGTTGGTCCCCATTCAACATGGAAACCAGTATGTGTGTGTGTGTGTGTGTGTGTGTGTGTGTGTGTGTGTGTGTGTGTGTGTGTGTATGAAATGTGGATGGAAAGGAAATTAAATTTCAAGGTTCAGGGTCCTCTCCTTATACATACAACATAATATATAATGGTACAATATAGGGTAAAGGCCTAGCTGAATGAAAATGTGCGTTTTTCTGATCCCAAACTGCATGATGATATACAGAATAACTTTCATTCCCCACCATGCAGTTCCTTGAAGGTGAAGAAATTCATAGTGGGAGAAATAAGAAGCCTGCAGAAGTTTATCACAGAGAGCTGCTTGGAATGAGTTACCTATAGATAGGCTACAAATCATTTTCAATGAGAGGATAGAACTTTGAGTGGATACAATCCTGTAAAACTGCAGTGAATGTGCGGCAGATAAGTAGAGAACTCATCTGTGCGCTGTTGGGGACAGAACACCAAACATCGTCTGTGAACGTCAGGATCCCCAACTTAAATGGACTGGAAATTGTGTATTTCTTAAATCTGAGAGTGCACGGGTGCTCCATCTACTTGTCACCCCAGTGCGCTAAATGGCATTTGCCATCTTTATCTTAAATATTCTGCAACAATTTCAATTATTTTTTTTTTTTCTGCTTTTAGCAACTGAATTGTGTATTTGAGCCTCAATGTTAGTGCAGGCATATTTCACAACCCAGTCTGGATCCAAAGCCTTCACGACCAACAATTTGCTGGAGCACAGGCATTTTCCATTTTCTACTTTGCCTAATGGTGTTTAAGGTAGCCTTTTTTTTTTTTTTTTTTTTTTTTTTTTTTTACCAAATGAGGTTTTTTTAAGCCCCTTTATAGCCCCTGCTAACTATCAATTTGAACAAACCTGAATACCACAAACCAACCAGTCTTTTGTGATAGTTTTGAGAATCCTCATACTGTACACTATCTATCTTCCAAAAGTTTGGGTCAGTTAGATTTTTTTTAATTTTTTTTTTTTTAAGAAAATAACTTTTATTCATCAATGCATTAAACTGATCTTAAGTGACAGTAATTAATTTTTACATAATTAAAAAGAAATTGTTTTCAAATAAATTCCAAATAAATGTTCTTAACTTTATGTTCATTAAATAATCCTAAACAAATGTATCACTGTTTTCACACACACACAAAATAATGAAACAGCCGTTAATGAACTGTTTTCAACATTGACAATTATTTCAATAAATGTTTCGTTAACACTTTACAATAAGGTTAGTTAACAACATTAGTTAGCTTGAACTAATAATGAACTGCACTTGTACAGCATTTATTATTCTTTGTTAATGTTAATTTCAAATTCAGTTCATGTTAGTTAAACATTAACTAATGTTAACTAATGAACCTTATTGTAAAGTGTTACCAATGTTGCTTGGGTAGTAATGATGCAGAAAATTCAGCTTTACCATTACATTTTTAAATATATTCTAATAGAAGACAGCAAATAATATGTCACACTGTTTTTACTGTAGTTTTGATCAAATAAATGCAGCCTTGTTGAGCCGATTCCCGCTGCACACCGACAGACGCAGGCCAATGCTGACAGTTACCAGATTAAAGCATGTCACTTCTCAGATTCAGCATGTTAAATCAGAGAAAACAAGCACTGAAAGACGGCAACAGACTCCGACAAGGGTAATACACTGACTGCTATGAAGGTAATACATGAATTACACTTACGAATAACAGTACAATGCTGCAAATATTTTTTTCTTACACTTAAAAGGTGATTTACACCTTTACAAATCTTCTCTTGCGCATGCAAATTTAATTAACGCTTGCAATCTTATGAACACTTTCACAAATCTTACCCTGCGCATGCGATTCTTTATGACATCATATTACCTTCATAGACTGCTCTGTTGCCTTCTGTTGGTGTGGTGTGAATTGGTCTTAAGAGAATTTATTCAAAATCATTTAAAAATCTTAGCAAACCCAAACTTGTGAACTGTAGTGCAAATATTAAACATTTTAAAAGTGATCCCGGTTTAAATTGAATTACCTCAAAATAAACTTTGCTTTACATATTGCAGATGCGTAGAAAAGTGCCATGGCGAAGTTTGTTGCTGCTGTACCTGGTGTTTAAGTAAAAAAAAATCAAAAGTACCTTTACTCCATAAGGCTTTGAGCCCTTTGTCTTTGCATTATGTTGCAGATGGGAGTATTAGGTTAAGTGCTCTTCCAAAATGTTTGTGAGAAACTTAATTAGTTAATTATAGTAGCAGACTCTTTTCAGTCTAATGTCCCTCTAATTACAATTACTTTGATTGTAATCCTAAAGGAAAGAAGTTGATCTGGCTCAAAATGCAAGAATTTTTTATTTGTGTGCAAGATGATGATGTTATCTCATTAACTCTTTAGTTTACCCAATCATATCTCAAACCCATTTTGTTTGTTCCTACTGGATTACTACTAACCACCAGGTTAAATCATGCCCCTTTGTTTCCCTAAGTGCAGTTGGCAATATACATTTTTCATAGGTTTTCATTTAGTATGTCATTGGTGTGCACATTTTCCATCTTCGCACCTCCTGATAGATCCTTCCTGCTCTCCAAAGTGCTTCATGTCCCCTTGCATTTCCTAACCATGCACTACACCTTTCCTCTCTCACCCCCATATTCCTCTGTCAATCCACTCTACCTCCATCTGTCCCCTTTGGCTGGCTCCATTCCCATATGTCCAATGATGGCCAGCTCTACAATATGGCACCCCGACCCTGCACATCAAAGCCCCATTGAAGCTCTTAGCAGAGGGGAGCCTGCCCCAGCAGAGCCCCTTCAATAATGCAGCAGCGCTTACAGTGCCATCATTCATGTACACAGGTAAACATGCAGAATCATAGAAGAGGACATGCAGCAGACTACTTTAAAGTTCAAAGCATAGTTTTAACGCGATGATTCCCATTTCCCAATTATGAGAATGCTGTCATTATTTACTCTCCCGCATGTCATATGAAACCTCTATCTTTTTCTTTTATGGTATATCTATATTCAATGACTTTTAAAGCCATACAATGACTACTTTTTTGTTAAATTACTTTAATTACTTGATTGCTGTTATTGAATAGTCCCTGCTATGACAACAACAAACACTGTTCAGTTGTACTATGTACACAACCATTCTGTCAGAAATGTTTTTAAATGTTTTGAAATAAGTCTCTTATGCTCACCAAGGCTGCATTTGTTTGATTAAAAATACAGTAAAACATTAATATTGTGAAATTATTACAATTTAAAATACCTGTCATTTATGATGTCAAAGCTGAATTTTCAGCATCATTACTCCAGTCTTCTAGCCTGGGTTTCCCCATGCTGCCTTGAGCGCAGCGCGATTTTATTCACGCTGCTAGGCAGCCTGGACACCATGGACCGGATTTTCCCCTCAAAAACGGAACCAATCACAGAACGGGGAGGGAGCAGCAAGACGATGACGACGTCTATGCGACACACCGAAGCAGTTTGTTTATACTGTATCTATGGATCCAACATGGCATCAGACGCGAAGTTACCTTTCGATGCAGCCTTAGATAGTGTTCTAAGTAGTTTAGAACGCAAGTTTATTTCGTCTTCTTCCTCGTCGAATTTCTGCCGCTCTACATTCGTCATCTGGTATAATTGAAACGATTGGCTATGAGGTACGTACAGGCGCATTTGATAGACATTCGTAGCGCCCAATAAACGGCTCTGGGCATTCGTAAACCACGCCTCAAATACGAGAAAATGAACATGTGGTTCCCAGACCACGTCTCAATAGGCTTGTTTGAGATGCGCCTTGCCTCGCCTGAAATGTATGCGAGAGTAAGCGGCTGCAGTGAGAGGAGGAGTGAAAAAAGCGGAGGCAAGCCGGACAGTTCTCTCTTCTCGTAGTGGATCTGACCATTGCGAGATCAAAGATGGATATCGCGGGATTCACGCTCGTGCAGTGTTGCTAATAAACTGGATGTAATTCAAGTTCTGTTGCTTTTATATGAAAATAAATAAAATGAACAAGACACCCAAAGTACTTGTTATTTAATTCCATTCCAAATACATGTTTATCAATAATTTTTGCTTTAATACAGACATATGTGTTTTTTTTTTTGTTTTTTTTTTTATAAAAATTAAATTGCATAACCCAAAGAGATCGCACTGTCAGATAGTTTGGGAATATTCACACATAACATATACACATAAAACATGATATTAGAGTTTTAAAATCAAACATTTTAAAAGAGAACAATACATCACAGTTGTTTAAACCAATGAGCATTAAGCTGTGTCGTCAGCAAGTCGTTTCCCATCGTGCTTTTGATCAGCGCAGTCGGTGGAGAGCAACTGCGCTCGACTGCAGAATCCGACACGTGCGCCTTGCGCTCGCGAGAGATTTTTGACATACGTCAGCATGACATCAGAGCCAGGCGGACCGCACTCGGACACATTTCTAACCGGCATGCATCTCGCGCTGATCACCGGTGATCGGTTCTGCGCAGATTTTGCTCATCTCAAACAAGCCTATTGAGACGAGGTCTGACGTTAGCCAGGCTACTAGTCTTCAGTGTCACGTGATCCTTTAGAAATCATTATAATATGCTGCTTTGGTGCTCAAAACATTTATTCTTATTATCAGTGCTGTAAGCAGCCGTGCTGCTTTATATTTTTGTAGAAACTGTGATAAATTTTTCGAGATTCTTTGATGAATTGAAAGTTCACAAAAGCAGCACTGATTTGGAATAGAAATCTTTTGTAACATTATTCATGTATTTACTGTATATTTTGATGACTTAAAGGAATCATTTCTGCAAGTATTGATTTCCTTAAATTTGATGAGAAAATAATCAACAATGCAAAAAAAAACAAAAAAACAAAAAAAACGCTGAGGAAGCTTCCAGAGCTGAAATTCAGATGGTAATTAAAGTTTTGTTAAGGGCACACACTGTAAGATGTAGACCTATATATGTATATATATATATATATATATATATATATATATATATATATATATATATTCGAAAGTATATATATTTTCAAGGATTTAAAATTCCCAAACCATACAGAGAATTTAGAACTTGTGGAAAATGTGCCGATGAGTGAGTGAGGTGTTACATGTGCGTCATTCGTTCCCAGGGTCACCAGCCTCCACAGGTAGTCACACTCTAATGTGTCATTTGCTGAGGGGGACAATAACTCCACAGCATTCTGAAACAATTTACTGCTGCAAAAATTATAACTTCACTCAGACAGCTTTTATGTTCCTTAATGGAGGAAAATAAAAGGATGAAATGAAAAGTGAAGAAATTAATTTTTTTCTCCACACAAATTATTATTATGATAATATAATTGTAATTAAAAAAAAATTTATTAAAATAAAATAGTGAAAATATAATACATTTTCATTTTGTGGATCCCACCGTATGCTGTGACGTCAATGCTGCTCCACAAACAGCAAGATTGAAACACAGGGAGTCCAGACAATAAAAAGAGAGAAATCGAAAGAGTGATTGTGAGAAATAAAGCAACATAACAGTTATTGCCCTTTGTAGACCCAAGATTTCCTCATGGCTTAGCATTCTGCTCCCTCGGGTCTTAAACGTTCAGCAATCAATAGAGAAATCGACTTTGGTCATCACATTCAGAACAGTACCTCCTTTGTTTTACTACTGCAGAGACATTGCACCAATGAAATAGAGGTATCAGCATCAACATTCAACCCAGCATCTCACTCTGTTGAATTACCTGGTGTCAAATAACAATGTGATACCCTGAAAACGTGCCGGTAAATTGGTCTTGACCAATATTGCTGTTGGCACTAACTAGAGGATAGAATATGGCCAAATCCTGGGCAAGTCTAACAATTGACATGTTGTTCAACAACAATCATAGACGTATGACAAATCAATGCAATGATAGCAAGCTAAGACATTTGGAGCTGTTAAGGGACAAGGAGCAGCATGCCATCATCTTTCAATTCATACTGAGACCAACTGTTTTTTTTTGACTAATTTTTGGGGGGGTTTATGTTTATATGTTTATTGCGTTTATGTGCATTTACCTTATTTGCATAACAGGTGTAATCGGACAGTTCATCACAATACAATATGGATTCTCTCAGCTAGCGATACGATATTTGCCAATACCTCAAAAAAAATCGGTGAATTACGATTATGATTCAATTAGATTCAGGGCTATATCGATTGATTTAAATTATATTTAGATACTATGTGCTAAGTTTACACAACCAGTACATTTTTTATTAACTCTCAAATGGAACAAAAATATAGAACATGAACGTTTAATTAAACTCTTTAAAAATTGCACACCCTCTCCCAATTGGGACATTTACAACAACAACAAAAAATTACACATTTGTTTTTTTAAATAAAAAAAATAGTAATAATGAGAGGGTGGTCACATAAAATCAATCAAGCTTATAATGGAAACAGTCAATAAAGTCTTCCAGTCCTTTGTGCCAAAATGTGCAATAGTGCAAATCACTATAAAAAAATAATTAAATTAAAAAACAAATGAATATAAAAAATACAATAATAAAGCTGTTAAACTTTTTTATTTGCCTGTCCATCTGTTTTCGCAAATACAAAATGTTTCCAGACCCACGATTTGTGTCCGACAGCAGGCACATATATTTCTGCGTCTGTCTTTTCACTGCTGCAACCGCTTTGTTACTGCATCGCATTCGCAGTCTGACACACAGGCAAACAGTGTGACTGGTGAGTAAACGAAAATGCCTGCTTTGGTGGAGAGTGTCAGAATAAAGGTACCTCATATCAATATTTTACGTGTGGCATCGATGCATCGTATCGTTAGACGTTTGAGCGATGCATCGATCCATATCGATGTATTGTTACACCCCTAGTGGATAATGGGCGAAATCTCACTGATAGCATGTGGAGATAAACAATGCACACAGCAAGACCAACTGGCCTTGATAGACTTCAAGTGAATTTGAAGAGCTAACTGGTGTGTTGTCATTTCAATCTAAGGGTACACGACAACGATATCCTTAAAACAGAGTAGTTTTTCCTTTGAGTTTTCCACGTTAAGATGACACCATTGTCAAAACGATCCCTATTTACATGGATCTGTGAAAACTACTAAAAACACTGTATTCTGCTGCCAGACCATTAGATGGCGATGAAACATTATAGACTGAACATCATCGTCCTCAGAGATTCGTGTTTTTGTTGTTTACATGTAGACCGCGTTTTCAAAAACACTCTGACACTGTTTATAAAGTTTAATACTGTAAAGCTGCTTGCTTTTAAGCAATATATTTTACATGTTTCTAAATAAATGTGACGGGATGAATTGCATAGCCATGCATACATATTCACATTGCAATGATCATTGCACACATTGCACATTGCTATTCTTTTTTTTAACTGCTGTGTTCTCATCGCTGTAATTTTTGGCGTGTGCTTTGGCGTTCTGCCGATTCCAGCAGTGTCAGGATGTATACCACTGTTCAGGTGTTTTCAAAATGATTTTTACCCTTTTGAGTATATATCAAGGCCTTTGGTAATTCCCCCCAAAATATCTATATGTAATGTGAACCCTCAGACTACTGATTTTACTACTGTGGAAGTATCTTAAAACCCTTGAATTACACATATCGGTCCTGTTTATCGCTGTATTATGCTATTGTGCATTCATGTGCGCATAAAACTCACTCAAAGCAGGTGATACAGCTACGGTGAAACTGAGAAGTGAAAGGGGTCCTGAACTTTGAGGTGAATTAATCCACAAAGGACATATTTTCCTGTGGCAAACAACATCCTGTGCCATTCAGCAGGCCATCAGGACTCCCGCTCAGTGGAAAAGCACTGTATTACTTCATTAATCTTTTGTCATGACATCACCGCTTGCAGAATATGTTAAACAAATGCATACTGAGACTGATGTACTCTATTACGAATGATTGCGTTTCCCAATCCTGTTTCCGAGACATTTCAGCAGACTGCATACGGTCGTGACTCATATATTTGCGTCAGCTTCCTGAACACAACAAACAATTGCTTATTGCCAATCTACAAATCTTTCTGACACACCTTTGGTTTTTATTGTTATCTTAATGCACAATATAAAAAACATGATGAGGTAGACATCACTCTTGCAATGTGAATGCAACGACCATTAGTTTCCATTTCCATTTCCTGTGTATAAATCAGAAACGTGTTCACATTGTCCCAATGCTTATAGCACACATACACACACAAAAACAAACTAAGGCCTTTGGGCATATCACATTAATCAATCTCAATCCTAACCAATAAATGTTTTATGTATTGCCAGAAAATGGAAATAACATTTGTCTAAAACTATTGTGGTCGAGAAAAATAGTTTATGATTTCTGTGGAACGTCCGTGGCATCTGTTTCTGAATTTTCTGTGACCTCTAAAGTACATTTTGGGTTTATTTGTACTTATGTATCCTTTGGGAATTTCTTTGTGATTTGGTAATGACTTCTATAATGGGATTCTTAATGAACGTTTCAGTCCAAATGGGTGACTTACACTCCTCCAGCATGTCCTAATCAGAGATGATTACATGCCCCCTGCAGTTGTTGTAATTTACCTACATGAACTGCCAAAGAATACTGATTGTTTTGCAGGATAAAATGTGACCCAACCACCAGAAAATTGAAAATGTAAAATTCACTTTGTTGCAAACTTGGAAACACACATGCAAATAAACAACCAAAATGCACTGAGGTGTTTTGAGCGCATCTTTCCATAGGAAATGCTATGCTGCCAGAAAGGCTAAGTATTGTGCATACTGCATGAATAGGATGCTTATGTGCGTAAAGGAAACTTCAAACCACAAGATTAAAAAGTGGGCAATCATTTGCTAATGTGCACTGACTTCAGAGTAACTAAACAATAAAGATGAAGTGCTACATTTTCATTTATTCCCAGTTTCTCACAATTCTCAGTCAGGATATGCCATATCTCAAAGAGCAAAGTTTATGAAATTGTTAATTATAACACACACACAAGCAAACAAAACTTTTTTTTTCTAAGAGTCCTGTTAATTTTTAATGATGGATCACTTCATAATCTTGGCTTCATGGTGTAGGTTTAGTCTAACATTTATAGAAGCATTTTAAAGTTATTAAATCATCATGAATGACCAACTTCCAGTGAACAATTAAATCATTCACATTGGCTGGGTAAAATGTAAAATCTATGTTCATGTTTCATTTTATATTATATTTCTTAAAGTAATTATATGCAGACGTAGCTGAAATAGTGGTAGGGATTATTCAGTAGTTTTCTTTGGTAGTTACCCAACTGTACATCAATGCACTGACCTTCGAGTCAGAAAAAATAAATAATAATAATAATAATATATACGGTATATATATATATGGATCTAATAAACTTGGATACGACATGTAAGACTCTATGATAATGACACCTGTTGAATAGGAAACAAAGCAAGTTAGTATAATAGAATAAAACGTCTCCGGTTACTTTCGTAACCTCGGTTCCCTGAAAGGCAGGAACGAGACATTACGGATGTCGTATATGGGAACTCCTCCCCTACTCCACTTCAGCTGACAGCTGGCCAATTGACGCAAATATGCAAATACTGACAAGCCTGCTGGCAGTATAAATGCAGGTGCCGCGTCAATTTCGTCAGAATCAAAACGAAACGCTTGAATCGAACAGCGAACACGGCGTCGAGCGTAATGTCTCGTTCCTGCCTTTCAGGGAACCGAGGTTACGAAAGTAACCGGAGACGTTCCCTTTCAAGGCGGAACTTCGACATTACGGATGTCGTATATGGGAACTGTATAGAATCCCGCCGTGGAAGATGTAAACATGCCACTGACTGACAGAACCCACGACCAAACTCCGCCCCCCCGGAATACACGCGCCTGATAGGCTGAAGCTGGCCAATAGCGAGCTTCTCATCCTGATAGGCCGAGCTGAACCAATCACCCGCCTTTCCAAACCCTGCGCGAATTTGCATATACCAAGCAGTATAACCGGGGGAAGGTTGCACTGAAACAGTCAGGGCAACAACAGTAGAGAACAAGCCAACGCATAGCGGTGACAGTGCACTAAGCATACACATTCATACAACAGAACAACTCATGAGCTAACGCGAGAGTAGATAACTGTTATTGTGCAGAGGGACTTAACTCACCGAAAGTACTTGAGACGCTACAGAGGGTACATCCAACCTATAAAATCTAGCAAACGTGTTCTGAGACGACCAGCCAGCCGCAAGGCATAAATCCTGAATAGACATACCCTTACTCCAGGCCCACGAAGAGGCAACCGCCCTCGTCGAATGGGCTCTGATGTTAAGAGGGCATTCCTGCCCTAGGCTATCATAAGCCAACACGATAGCGTCCACGATCCAGTGAGCGAGCCTCTGCTTCGAGACCCCCCGTCCCCTGTTACACCCGCCAAAGCACACGAACAGCTGGTCCGATTGTCTAAAAGCGGCCGAGCGATTAATGTACTCCCGCAGCGCTCTGACTGGGCAAACAGAACTTTGAGCGTCAGAGTCCCGCGAGGCTGACGGCTCAGTAGATAAGGCAGGCAAGGTAACAATCTGCGCCCTAAAGGGAGTATTGAGCGACTTAGGGACATAGCCTAGTCTCGGTCTAAGAGTAACACTACAGTCTCCCGGTCCAAAACGAATGCAGTCGACGCTTACCGAGAATGCATACAGATCCCCGACCCGCTTCGCGGACGTGAGAGCGAGAAGTAGAGCTGTCTTAATGGAAAGCTCCTTTATAGCGATCGAAGCTAGGGGCTCAAATGGTGGAAGAGACAAAGCCTTCAAAACCAGAGCCAAGTCCCACGGCGGCACCGACGGCGGTCGCGCCGGGCATAATCTCCTAGCTCCCCTGAGGAAGCCGATCACTGACGCGTGTCTACCGATAGACTGTCCGTCGACCAGGGAATGAAACGCGGCGATGGCGGCCACGTAAACCTTCAGAGTGGACGGCAAACTCCCGTTATCCATCCTGTATTGAAGGAAGCGCAGAACATCCGACACGGAACAGCTCCCCGGGTCGATGTCGATATCCCTGCACCATTTAGAGAAAACTCCCCATTTCAAGGCATACAAACGTCTGGTAGATGGGGCTCGCGCCTCTGCAATGGTGTTTAGAGCTCGCGAATGCAGCGCGTCTTGCCCGCTCAGCGACCCTGTAGCGGCCACACATGGAGGTTCCACAACGCGGGGTTGGGATGCCAGATCGTGCCGCTCGCCTGAGATAACAGATCCCTCCTGAGAGGAATCTCCCAAGGCTGCCCCACCAGCAGCTCCCTGATGTCTGCTAACCACGGCTGGTTCGGCCAGTTGGGAGCTACGAGGATCACTGACGCTTTCTCCTCCCTGATTTTGCACAAAACTGTGGGCAGAGTTTTCACCGGAGGAAAGGCATAGAGTCTGGCTTTCGGCCAGCGCGAAGACAGCGCGTCTCCCCCCAGCGGGGAGCGAGTTAGCGAGAAGAACACCTGACAGTGCGTGTTCTCTTCCGTGGCAAAGAGGTCTATTTCCGCTCTGCCGAAACGGTTCCAGATCAGCTGAACCGTCCCTGGGTGAAGCCTCCACTCTCCTTGGGGAATCCCGTTCCTCGACAGCATATCCGCCCCGCGGTTCAGAACACCGGGGATGTGCGCTGCTCTCACGGAGAGAAAGTGCCTGTCCGCCCATAGCAGGAGGGACTCCGCCTGCTTGAAAAGGGCTCTGGAATGAACACCTCCCTGACGATTTATGTATGAAACCACGGATGTGTTGTCGGTCCGAATCAGCACATGCCGTTGTAACAACAGGGGTTTGAAGGCTTCGAGGGCTAGGGAGACCGCCTTTAGCTCCAGGCGGTTTATGGGCCATCCCCTCTCCGGCTCCGACCACCGACCCGAAGCGGGCTCGCCCAAGCAGACCGCTCCCCAACCTGAGGTCGACGCATCCGTCAAAACCTCTGTGCGTCGTGTCACAACGCCCAAGGGGACTCCTGAGCTGAATAACCCCGGGTTTCTCCATGGCGCCAGAGCACGAATGCAGCTGTGGGTAACCATGATGCGCTTGTGGCCGGAGGACCACGCTCCCGGGGGAACTCGAGCTTTTAGCCAGAGTTGAAGTGCTCTCATATGCAGCAGACCCAGGTGACACACTGAGGAAGCCGCCGCCATCCGTCCCAATAGTCTCTGAAAAACCTTCAGCGGGACGGGCTCGCCTGGCCTGAAGAGACCCAGAGATGATCTTAGAGCCTCTACCCGCTCCGTGGAGAGACGGGCTCGCATCTTTACCGAGTCCAAACACACCCCCAGAAATGTAGCGGTCTGACTCGGAGTGAACACACTTTTCTGAACGTTTACCCGCATTCCCAGCGTTTTCAAGTGGCAAAGCAGAGCTTCCACATGGCCGATTAACATCTCTTTCGAGTGGGCGAGAATCAGCCAGTCGTCCAGGTAGTTCAGGATGCGCATTCCGCTCGATCTGAGGGGGGAAAGCGCCGCATCTACACATTTCGAGAACGTGCGGGGGGCCAGGGCCAGTCCAAACGGGAGCACCGAGTATTGGTACGCCGCGTCCTCGAACGCGAATCTCAGGAAACGTCTGTGACGCTTCACTATCTGGATATGAAAGTACGCGTCCTTTAAGTCCACTGAAGCGAATCAGTCCCCGGGGCGAACTTGCGTCAGGATCTGTTTCAAAGTCGTCATTTTGAAAGCTCGCTTGTGCAGCGCTCTGTTCACGGGTCTCAGGTCCAGGATTGGGCGGAGACCTCCGCCTTTCTTCGGCACTACGAAGTAGCGACTGTAGAAGCCGTTTTCCCGTTCGCTCGGGAGGACCGGTTCTATCGCTCCCTTCTCTAGCAAGCTGCAAACTTCCTGCCTCAGAATGTGAGCGTTTTGGGGCAAAGTTAATGACGGGATCACGCCGCGGAAGCGGGGTGGTCTGCGTTTGAACTGAAGTGTATACCCGTGGCGAATTATGTTTAACACCCACGGCGAAATGCCCGGAATAGCTTCCCACGCGGCTAGAAAATGACTCAGTGGTCGCGGTTCTAAACCTGCGGTCATCGCCGCTGAGGTCGCCAGCGCTGCCGGAGGATTGTGAGTGGGGGGGGACACATCGCGCCCACGAGGTGGGTTTATAATTATGAACCGTGATTCTGCGCTGCTTGAGGGCAGGGCGAATGACACAGTGTGGGGTGCAAGAGGGAGAAAAGGCTCTTTTTGTGAAGAGATAATTTGCTTTATTGAACATTCTTTTGTTTGAACACAAGCAACAACATTCACACAAACTGAACACGCGTCGCTCAGACTCGAACACTGAGGAACTGTGTGCGTTAGAGCACGACGCTTGGGGGGAGGACCTCCCTGGTGCTCTCTCTCCCTCTTGCCCGGATCGTCAGGACGACTGCTTTGAAGCCGCCGCGTTCGTCGCTGGCTTCCCCCTTTCTCTGCGCGGGCTGTTCCTTCGGGCTGCCCCCCTCTTCCCTGCGCCTTGCCACTGGCCGGTTCGACCGCCGCGGCGATCCGGATCGGTGCGGGGGGTTGATGGCTGCCTGGCAGGAGCCTGAGGACGGCGCGAGGCCGACGAAGAGCGGGAGCGAGGCTGAGGCGGCGGTGCGCGGCGAGGGATGACGTGACTCATCGCCTTCGCTTTCTTCTGCGTCTCGGAGTAGCGCTCCGTGACTTTATCCACCGCGTCCCCGAACAAGCCGGTCGAGGTGATTGGCGCGTTGAGTAGCGTCTTCCTATCGGCGTCCTTTACATCCGATAGGGTGAGCCAGAGGTGCCTGTGAAGGACCACCAGATAGCCCATCGAGCGGCCGACAGCCTGAGCCGCGCGCTTGGTAGCCACGAGCGCGAGGTCCGTCACTGAACGCAGGTCTCGGATAACGCCAGCATCTGCCGAGGCGGCGCCATCCATAGACTTAAGCAGCTTTGCTTGCATGACTTGTAGGATAGCCATAGCGTGAAGCGCGGATACCGCCTCCCCTGCTGCCCCGTAGGCCTTGTCCGCCTGGTGGGCCGTGAACCTACAGGGTTTGGACGGCAAAGTGCGGTCCGAGCCCAGGGCAGGTGTCGAGTTCGGGCACAGGTGCACGGCGACGGTTTCTTCGACGGGGGGCATGTGCAGGTATCCGTGAGCCTCTGCATCGTCCACAGGGGCGAACATGGCCTGCGTAGAAGCGAGGGTGCGCGCCGACTGGGGTGCAGCCCAAGACTTCACAACCTGGTCATGTACGTCAGGAAAGAACGGGGTTCCCCTTTTTGAAGCGGCCTGCCGGCGGCTCGACTGGAGGAACCACGTGTCGAGCTTACTCTTGGACGGCTCGTCCGGAGCGTTCCATGAGAGGTCGAGCTCGTCGACGGCCATGGATAGGATCCTAAGGAGCTCGTCCTGGAGGTCCATCGGATTTTCCTGCTCCGACCGGGTGTGCTCGGATCCCCAGTCCTTCTCAGACGCTGACAGGGACATCGAGTCGCCCTCTTCATTGGCTCCGAAGGAAACGAAGTCAGCGACCTCGAGAGGGGGGCGAAAGGTGGCGTCAGGGAAGCTCACCGCTTCCCGTTCCCTGTCCCTTCGGTTGGGGGGGCTCACCAGCGGCTCTGTGGCGGCGGTGGGCCCGATCCCCGCTGCTGCGCGAGCCTCGTCCCGTCTGGCTTTGAGAGCTCGCATCGGCAGGTCCGCGCAGTTCTCGCACGACATGCCGTCCGATAGGGCTGCCTCGGCGTGAGCCAGTCCCATACACGCGACGCAGAACAGGTGCGTGTCCGGAGGCACAATGGGGCCTGAGCACAAGTTGCACGTGGTCGCCATCGGATGCTGAAGACAGTAATCCACGTATCTTCCTTGCACCTTCAACGACAGCGAATCAATAGTAGGTTGATTAGGTTGTTTAGGTTGATATCTCAGTTAGCACACGATTTGAGCGTGAAGAGAGAGATTCTGATGAAATTGACGCGGCACCTGCATTTATACTGCCAGCAGGCTTGTCAGTATTTGCATATTTGCGTCAATTGGCCAGCTGTCAGCTGGCGTTAGCCATAAGATTTCAGCAGAAGTGGAGTAGGGGAGGAGTTCCCATATACGACATCCGTAATGTCGAAGTTCCGCCTTGAAAGGGAACATAATCAGCATGCGCTGGTGGTAAACAAATAGAGCAAGATGAATTGCGCTGGCCATGGTCATGGCTAGGGAAAAGACTTGGCATGCCAGTTTTGCAAATGGAGCTTGAGGTAAGTAGATTTAAGTTTTAGTGTCATGTCGTGTTGATCAATACACCATTTCATGTTGAATTTTTACTGGCTAGTCAGTAGACGTAGGTCGTAGCAGCAAACACACTGTGAGATGGTCATGCTAAATTTCTGAAACTGTCAAAAATGTATTGCAGGCTATCTTTGGTCGCAAGACCATGACAGGGGCCGTCTTTGAACCTCTCTCACGGTACGACGTATACCATTTAGGAGCAGTGGCGAATTAAGACACTTTGGTGCCCCTGGGCACTGACACCTACAGTGTCGTTCTGATGAAAGGGTATTTATAGGCCTATAGGCTAGAAATACGTTTGAGAATGAATCGCTTGTTTTAAAAGAGAAAAAAAGATTTGCATGTTGCCCAATTGCCCATATGGTTAATCCACCTATGTTTAGGAGCCATGACCACAAAAATCACCACGATAGGTCATCTTCTGTCTGGGACAGGCCAAAATCGTACAATGTGTACAAGGCATTTTAAGGGTGGATTCCTGCAGTGGTTCAAGCTGCAAGACTGCCGAATGACTAAAGAAACGTTATTAGCAAGATGGTAGAAAACTGCACATTTCTTGTCTGTTCCACCCACTGCCACTTATACCAACGACGGAAATAAGCGCAGTTACAATAGCTTAATATGTGGGAGAGCGTTGCTATAGAGAGTGACAAGATTGTATTGCAGTTTGTAGCACTTCAAAGTCAATACCAAATCAAAACTAGTTAGCACATTAGTTGTAATTGAAAAGGTTTAATGACAAAATATGGTTATGGTTACACTTAAAATAGTTACAAAATAGATGTATGAGATGATGATAACTTATATTATTAATTGTACCCAGCATATATGAAAAATGTTACCTGAGAGAAAGAGAGAGAGAGAGAGAGAGAGAGAGAGAGAGAGAGAGAGAGAGAGAGAGAGAGAGAGAGAGGAGGAGGTAAAGAGAGAGAGCCCCAAGAAAGGGACCCAGAGAAGAGGAGAGCCAGAGCATAAAAAGAGACAGAGCAACAGTTTCAATCTTCTTTTATCCTTTCCTGACCATGTGACTAAAACCCAGATGTGAGACATTCAAACTGACCAATCAGATAATTACACTTCCCCCACTGTACTAAATGTGTGACAATTCATCAACCCCCAAAGTACAAACATGTTGGCCTAGACCTTGATCACTATCAGAAACCTCTGTGCCTTTAGGAACTCCAAATGTTCCTTGTGGTGGAAAGAGGGGGTGGAAACAGTAAAGCAAATATCTTTGTTCATTTAAAATATCTTGGATTATTTTCAATCCTACAGCATTAAACCTGTCTGAGTTCGTAGTTTGTTTCCTTTGTAACTCATTAGTTAATCATTCTGTTCAGCTGTGCCTGTTTAGCTCCCTCATCTAGTCTGTGTATTTATACTTCCTGTTATGTTAAGTTATTTGTCAGTTCTCATTGATGTTTAGTGGTTGCGTTATCTCCTGAGTTTCTATGACCTGTTTATCTGTTTGATTATCAGATGAAATACTTTTTGTGTGATCTGCTCCTGCGTTGTACGATTTATAAAACACCCACCCACACTCATGACAGTCATAGGATGTCAAATTGATTTTCCGGGTCAAATAAATAAATAAATAAAAGCATACAAACATACATAAAGTTAAAAGGGATAGTTAAAATCATGCCCTATAATGCTATAATCACCACTATTCATGATTAGTTAACTTTGAGAGCTGTAATAGTAAAAAAACGGGCTAAAAGTTTTCAAGTTCCACATGTAATACTTAGGTATTTCATATGCAAACATGTTAGCCAATCACAACAGTGGGCGTTTACACTGAAGTCTCTTAGCAGACACGCCCCTTAAAACAGAGCATTCAAATCAGAGGTCTAAAATCAGGGTAGGAAAAATGCCTTATATTTCTTTACTATGACAATTTTTTATGTAAAAATCATACTAACATTATACCTCCAAGGAAACATTATAAAACAATAAAATAATGCAGTTCATGACCCCTTCTAATTGTTTCTTTCTTGTTCCTCCGTCCTTCAGCCTATGACCCGGAAATAGATTTAGAGTCTGCCATTATAAAAGACACATCTATTCTCTAACTTTAGGCTAGACATGAGACATTCTAGACATGAGAGACGGTGCATGCATCTGACACACACACATGTTCCTCCTCCATCTCATCTAGCACATTTTCCAACAATAACACATGTAAGCAAACATTTCTACATAGTAACACTATTAACACTGAATTAATGAGCGTAAAACAAGTCAGGAAAAAGTAGCATTTTATCATTGTAGTGAATATTGCTAACATTTATTTAAAAAGTCTAAAAAGTGTTAAAGCAGCTCTTTTGTACAGTATGGGTCAGAAAACCACACCACTAGACTAATACTATGCTATTATATATTTTTTTTCTTAGTCGATTTAACTCACCAAAGGCCAATAAGTCAGCGCTGACTGTCACTGGTACCCTCTCAAAACAATAAGTGCACTAACATCCATGAGGGTAAAAGCTTAAGACCGTGGACAAAACAGAACCCTTTTAGAGTGACATCATATCCTGTTGATCATTATAGCTGGTAATTTAGCATGCTTAAAGTCAAGTGTGATACCTTTTATACAGGAACAACAGGAACCATATATGTCAAGAGCTTTTAACACAACTCAAATTTTTATTCTGATCTAGCTATTTTGTCCATTACCCTGATATCATATCCTGATTTACCTTCCCCGCACTTTTGTTCTTTTCAGCAGTGTATCATCACAAACTTAACCAAAATGCAAAGTGATTTTTTGTTGTTGTTGCTATTTTAGAAAAATTGTTAGAATGAGCTCTACCATTTTAAACCTTTTAGAGAAAATGCTTAGTGTGACTCATTACAATAGGCTTGATATAGGGCAATCAAAAGTGACTAACTGTCTAATATCCACAGAGCTTGAATCATAAAAACAGCAGGATCATTCACTTGGCTTCGGTGCAATCAGGTCAGAGTGTAAGAAAGGTGGGAGTGAATGCCAGTAGCATTTTTCACACGGTTTGAGTTTGGAGTGATGTGATTGGGTATAATGACAGAATATTTTCTGTTTAAAGCAACTAATGTGGGAAAAGTGGGACATAATTGGACCAGGGGAGTTTCCAACGAGGAAGCAAGAGGCAGTGAATCAAAAAAATGGATGAGAAAATAATCCATATTAGAAAAATGTAGTTATCATTTTGGAATAGATGTAAACATGCTTTAAAAAACTTGATTAGATTTATACTTGGTTTTAAAGGTGAACTAAGTAACTTTTTTTACCTTAACTGAACAGCTTCGGAGTCATTGGAATGGTTATATTACTTATTTCGGGTTGAATGGTGGTCGTTTCGCACCCCCCTGGTGCCCGTGAGCGGAAAATACGCACTTGCAACTTTGAGCCGGCGAGCCGCCGGCCGCTGCGTCAGGAAGTCTCGCGTGATATCAGGTCTCGCGATGTAAACAATTGCTTTACGGCCAAAAGAAATCTGCTAAAATGCTGTCATTATTGCGCTCCCTCACGCTGTCCGAACCCGAATGAAGAAGACGTTTTAAAGAATGTCCCATCTGCTTTGATGTCGTTGATCTATAGCCTCTGGTGTCTGAGAATCAACAACGAGTTTTTACAACAGTGTTGTCAAATATCTATTCCGAAGCTGTGGGGGGAGCTCTAGAGAGAAACCTGCGAGCAAAAAGCGAGAATACAGCGAAGAAGTCCCGAAGCTACTGAGTGCTGCTTTAAAGGAACACTCCACCGTTTTTTGAAATAGGGCTTATTCACATTCTTTCATACATTTAGATAGGTGGGCAAATGCATTTTTGTCTCAGTGCATGCATTGTTTTAGTTTGACAGGGTCGGCGCTAGCTTAGCTTAGCACAATGAATGGAATCCTTTGTTGCCAGCTAGCATGTCCTGAGTAAAAGTGATAAAAAAAATTTAAAAAACCCACGTAATTACTTCTTGTGGCCTGCGTATTCACAACGAGTACAAATAGTGATGCAGATTAACACTAGGTGATTTCCTAGGCAGATATTGACTTGGGACTATATTATGGGGAAGCACAGGCGAAGCACAGCAACTTAGGCGAAGCACTGCTACTTGGGCGCAGAGATATCACGCAACACATGAAATCCCACGACTTCCGTCAACATACCGGTGTGCATTGCAACGAGTCAAAACACAGAAGAAGAAGAACAACACGCGTGACCTGCACCGAGTGTCTTCGCTTTTGGATTGTTTATTTTGAGAAGTTACGGTTATAGCAAAGATGGTAATTACCTGCGTAGCAAAAGTTGTGAGAACAAGCAAAGGACATACACGAATGTAATGTTTCACAGAATTCCATCGAATGTGGAACTGAGAAATAAATGGCTAGCTGCTCTGGAGATCTGTACTTCAACGCCTCTCTACAAAATCAAACAGTATCGTGTTTGCGAAGAGCATTTTGCACCGGAGGACTAAGTTACATTGAAAAAATGGAATATGGGCCCAGAAAGACTGTACTACGTCTGAAACATACGGCTGTCCCATCCCATCTAACGTTATTTTCAAAGCACAGGCAGAACAAAGTGCACATGTAAGTTGTCTTTTATTACTCTTCCTTATGTTAATCTGTGTCTTTATTCGGTTGTAAAATAGATGCTGAGAAGCTGTAACTTATATAGACTACGGTTCAAATAACGTTAGCCTCCTCTAGTATAACCTCATGTTGAATTCAACCTGTTTAGCATGAACAACCAAACTAAAATAAAAATCGCTGTTATCGTTACCTGTAAAATGAAATGACTGAGGGCTGAGTTAGCTATATTTCTCTCACCGAGAAGGCTACAAGCAGTTTACTATACATGTGTCATGTTTAAAATAATCACTTACTCTGTGGACAGCTGTCCATTTGGTCCATTCGGCGTGGGGCGTTTTTTCCAGTTCACTTTATCACACCGAAAAAAAAAAAATCGAGTACTGCAGGATGGATCAGCGCCGTGAAATCCTCGGTAGCTGTGACACAGGCTGTTGAGTGATCGCAACCTCCTCCTGTCGTTCTATTTCCACTCATTTTCTGTAAACTCTTGTACATATAGGTATGGTTCTGGCTCACACAAAATCAGCCATGTTCATCGCCATTCATGTACTGTAGGGAAAATAGCCAGGCAGCTACTATTCACACCGGTATGTTGACGGAAGTCGTGGGATTTCATGTGTTGCGTGATATCTCTGCGCCCAAGTAGCAGTGCTTCGCCTAAGTAGCTGTGCTTCGCCTGTGCTTCCCCATAATATAGTCCCAAGTCAATATCTGCCTAGGAAATCACCTAGTGTTAATCTGCATTGCTATTTGTACTCGTTGTGAATACGCAGGCCACAAGAAGTAATTACGTGGGGGTTTTTTTATATTTTTTTATCACTTTTACTCAGGACATGCTAGCTGGCAACAAAGGATTCCATTCATTGTGCTAAGCTAAGCTAGCGCCGACCCTGTCAAACTAAAACAATGCATGCACTGAGACAAAAATGCATTTGCCCACCTATCTAAATGTATGAAAGAATGTGAATAAGCCCTATTTAAAAAAACGGTGGAGTGTTCCTTTAAGAAATAGAACATACATTACATTCATGTAAAAATACAAAATAGTTTCTCTACAAAATGGGTTATATATATATATTTAAATATATATATATATATATATACACACTGTATATATATATATATATTTTTTTTTTTTATGTAATTGCCTCCTCATTTCAGAACTCCATTGCACGCCACTGGATTGGACTGACCAAATTTTGACGTGATTTTTTTTATATAAATCTAAATGTCTAGATCTAGTACACATCTAGACTCAAAGTACACATTTATATATAAACACATTCACACTGCTGTACTGTTTTAGCATGCTTTTCAACATGTGGGTTTATGGAAATCTAGTCAATAGCTTATACTTTCCCTTGACTTATTTTTTACCTGTATATGTTGTTTTGCAGTCCGCTTTGTCAGACATTATAAATTGCAAAGAAATTGCTGCTTTGCTGACAGCTTTACCTGCAGGAATAGGATCAAGAAATTGTCATGTGGGAAATAGCATTTCTATTATAGTCACTTGGTCACATATGCCTAGGGAGCAAGTGAAAGCAGGGACATATAAACCGATTCCAACATCAAAAGTGTCTAGGTGAATCTCTGAGTTTGGCTCTGGGTTCCATCCAACCTTTTTAACTGGAATTTTGTAACTATTAATGGGTTTTAACCTTGAATTGAAAATGTTGTGTTATCTGATAATTGGAACAAAAAGATTATCAAGCCAAGAAAGGTGGAATATGTTACTGTCATCAGGCAAACCACTAGAAAGCACTGCTTAATGTCAAATCAGCTCTGGGGAAAAAGAGTCAAAAGGACAAATGAGTAATGAAGATGGTCAGTGGAATGACCAACACTGCAGCCTTAAAGCGTTCAGTAAGGCTAGTCTCATGAGATGCGATTCAAAAGTGCTTTCACATGTACATGAAAGTGCACAGGTTTGCTCCTAATAATGGAGGGGATGGAGCACAAGATTCAACTCAAGATCCCCCAAACTGTTTTCATTAATGTAAATGAACTGATTTATGATAGGTAAAATTTGTCATAAGCAAGTACTTTTAGCTTTTCAAATTTGTTATACGTGACCCTGGATCACAAAACCAGTCACAAGTAGCACGGGTATATTTGGCAATAGCCAACAATACATTACCCTGGTAATCCAGAGTTCTCGCGAGAGCACAAGTTGAATTTACTCAGCGATTTACTCTGGTGTCGAGTAATGATGCTCATTAAATATGTCCCTCGATCTGAGATGCACCAATCACATCGGGTTATCTGATATAGGCGGGGCAGAGGCGAGCTAAACAGATGACGACAGCGCTGTGACATCGAAGTCATTAGTAAACATTGCAAGATGGCTATGGATGAATACCAGTTGTTTGAAACGGCTTTGGCCGCTACAATGAATGAGTTAGACTTGGCTTTTTATCTAAAACAGGAACAGAAGACGCCGCTCGAATCAGTCCTTTGCAAGAAGGACGCTTTTGCTGTTTTGCCGACCGGATACGGTAAGAGTAGAATCTACCAGTTAGCTCCACTGGTAGCTAAGCGTATGGGGTTTATTGTTGTGATTGGTCGTAGTGTTATCCAGTTGCGTGCAGTGAGATTTTCAAATGCATGCTTGGTGCCGCCCCTCGAGCTGGGCCATTTTCATTAGTCGACGACAGACCATTAATCTTTTAGATTTAGGTCTGGATTTCCAGGCTAACAAAACATTGTGTGGGTCATAATTATCAATTTTTCTTTTTATGCCAAAAATCATTAGGATATTAAGTAAACATCATGTTCCATGAAGATATTTAGTAAATTTCCTACCGTAAATATATAAAACATTTATTTTTGTGAGTGAATGCAGCACAATCGCGAACATAAATGGACAACTTTAAAGGCGATTTTCTCAATGTTTAGATTTTTTTGCACCCTAAGATTCCAGATTTTCAAATAGTTGTATCTCGGCCAAATATTGTCCTATCCTGACAAACCATACATCAATGGGAAGTTTATTTATATATATAAAAACAAAAACATAATCAAGTAAAAGTATAATCACATTCCAAAAAATGTAGTGTGAGTAGAGTAAAAAGTAGTTGTCCAAAAGAGTAAGAGTAAAAAAGTAGCTTATTTAAAAGTACTCGTGAGAAGTGAATACTGAGCTGCGGATTCTACCCCCTTATAATAAACACTGTGCACTACAATTAATAAAGTAAAAACAAAAACAAAAAAACATTGTACATACTGTAATTCACATTATCTTTTGTTCTTTGTCAGAAAGATGGAAGAATATATATCATCCATCTTTTTAAAATGCATCAAAACAGTACACTCCTCACCATTTAAATCATATTGTTTGAAGAAAAAGAAAAAAAAAAACATTTAAAATTAGGCGTAAGGCCTCTGAGCCTGAGCATGCTTGTTGCACTTAAAATATCAATGTTTATGTGCAATGTTCATTTAGCATGATCATCTCACAGTTGGTACTGTGCAAATAATAATAATAAAAAACCTTTAGAAACTCATATGATAGATCAGCATCACACACCATCAGATGGGTTAAATAGAGGGAGTAAAAAATACCCAATTTCTCTCCAAAACGGTAGGCTACCAGTTTTTGTGTTGTGATAAAGAAATGAGAATCACTAATGTTATCAGTTTACCTCACCCAGTGCACTGAAAAAGGCCAAGATAGTGAGCTAACACTAATTACACTGTAATTCCATGCCATTAAATATGTTAGAATTGAAACGTAAATGCACATTGTTCTAGAAGGGTGGTATCATCCCTTACATTTTACACAGCTACATTAACTCAAATTGTAATGCTGATTATATAATTTGTAAGGACGATATTGTGCATTAAATAGTATATCCAGGGAAACTTTTACAAAAGAAACACACACAAACAAATGCATATTTCTTTTTAGTCTCGGCGAAGCTGTTTTATCAGCAGCATCCACAACAACAACAACAACAAATGTTGAACTTGAAAAATGTTTTTGTGCAAGTGAACTTGCTAAATGAAGGCGGATTGTATGAAATGGATCAATCAAAAAACGTTGTTTAATAACGAGCTGTAGTCACGCACAGACAGTGAATTGTGAAATGCAGTTCAAGTTAACGCCATGCTTCATAAGGTGCACTGTATACTGAATCTGGTCCTCCAATTTCATTACAGTCAGAAGGTGTTTTCCCACAGTTTTAGAGTGTCCCCAACGCACCTTCACAGCGCGCGCAACGAGCTGCCGACTTCTCCAAGTGACTCCTGCATGTCGAGCGCGAGGGAGAGACAGCAGTGCACAGATCGCGACGCGCATCTCTTGATGTAAATGGGAGCGGGAATTCACCGCATTATGAACTCGTCACTTGAGGGAGTTAACACTGTACCCAATACCCCAACCTCACACCAAATGTCAGGCCCTGATAGACCAGCCAATATAAATATTATAGTAAGCAGAAATGTGAAATGTACATTAGCATATTCACAAGTTCACACTTACAAATAAGTCGGATAGATTAAATTGGTAAACGTATTTGGCGTGCTGTCCGGGGAGAGGGCTCTGATCTTGGTAATTGGCCCAAACGCAGAGTATGGGAGGGCTTTTGCGGCGTCCGCCGGGAGTTCAATACTCACTGCGATCGGACGGGTAAGCCTCCGCTGGCGATGAGGTGGACGATTTATATTGGGAGGGCTTTCGCGGCGTCTGACAGGAGTTCAATACTTGGGTACTGATAGGTAGAGACGGGTAAGCCCCTGCTGATGTAGACATGAAGATGTTTAGCTATTGCCGATTGGGAGGGCTCTCGCACCATCCGACGGAAGTTCAATACTCACTGCGATCGAATGGGTAAGCCCCGCCGCCAATCAAACAAGTTAGAGTTGGTTTAGCTGATAAGGGTTTGGTGCACTTTTTTGATGTGGAAGCGGTTAGATCTAATGTAGCTTTTGAAAGCTTCGGATGATCAACGACCAAGAGCTTGAATCTGTTGCTGTGAGAGTCCTTTTTGGGCGGCTGTGGTTGCGGCGCCTATGCGGAAAGAGTGGCCTGAAAGGTGTTCAGCTGGGATGCCAGAATGTGTTAGGACTAATTTGAGATGTTTTTGAAACCAAAAGCGCGTGACTGGTTGGTTTGAATCGTTTATAAAAAGTGGGTCTTGTTGAATTTTACTTGTTGAATTTCTGAAATGAGGGTAGGATTGGAGGGTTTGGTAAGGTTGGATGGGTGAATGAAGGTTGAAAATATAAATTAAATGGCCTTTTTTGGACTGGTCTGTCTTGCTCTGTTTGATAAAGTAGGAGATAGTTTCGTCATCTACTAAGGATAAATCTGAAATGGTGGGATTAATTTTGGGGTTAAAATTAGAGGTAATAGCGAGTTCAAAGCATCTGAGAAACCTGAAAAAAGCCAAAATGAACATTGCGTCCAGTGTGCAAGCTGTGTTAATAGAATGGTAGCCTAGACGGAGGGTACGGATGCATTTGGTGAGTAGGTCCAGCGTTAGGGTTTGTCTGGCGTCTGGGCGGGTAGGATGGGTCTTTTGGATGCCTTTAATAAGCAGTGATGTCTGTGAATTTGTTAAAGCAGGAGAGGGTGAGCTGAAAATTAATTTGTGGAAAAATTGGATTCCACTTAAATAGCCTTTAATGGAACCAACTTGGAGGTTTTTTGCTGTGTTGAGGTAGGAGACAAACGATGTAATTGTGAGCAGAGGAAATCCGGGATGGGTAGGTTAAAAAATAAATGAAATGTTTTAAAACATCTCCAAGCTGTTAAATATGATTGGAGAGTTCTGGGGGAAAAGGCTTGAAAAATAGAATCAAGAGAGGCGTCGAGAAGTGGTCTCAAGGAGTGGTTTACGGGAAGATCAATTCTGAATAGTGAGGTACTGGCGTTGGGTTGGGGTCTGCTTCTGGAGCCATCTGTCTGAATTTCTGGAAAGCAAAGCGTGAGAGAGAGTCAGCAATTAGATTTTTGATCCTGGTACATGTTTAGCTGTTATAATAAATTGGTCGCAAGCTGCGATCCAAATGAGGCGTCTTAATAGTGGCATCATAGCGGGTGCGTGAGAGCGGGTTTTATTAATGCAATCAAACAACGCTGAAGAGGCTGAGAAATGGGTCGTGTCTAGAAGCTGTGGTGGCCAGGTGGATGCGAACCAACGGCCTTGGTAAAACCCCCCGAAGCCAATGGAGGGGGCTGCGTCGGTGTAGAGTTGGATATCGGTTGGGAGGAACACTAAAGTATTGTAAAAGAAAGATAATCCGTTCCACTGTTTAAGGAAGGTTATCCATAACTTTAGCTCCTCACGGCATGGATTGGTTAGAGATATTTGGTCTCCTAACGCGGCAACGGAGGATGCGAGGGAGAGAAGATGTGAGATGAAGGGGCGGCCTTGCGGGATTATGCGCATTGCGAAATTTTGGTGGCTGAGCAGAGAAAGGAGTTCTTGCTTAGAGCACTTTGGGCTGTCTAATAACGTGGATGAGACCAGAATTATTCTGTCAATTTTCTCTTTGGGTAAAGAAGCCTGGAATTTAACGGTGTCCAGGTTGATGCCCAGGAATTCAATGGACGTGTCTGGACCACTGTTTTTTTCCTGGGCGATTGGGACACCTAGCTCGGAAAAAAACGTTTTGAACTGTGGTGAGATGCTCAGCTGGGATGGCATTGGGAGGTGAAATGATAAAGAAATCATTGAGCAGGTGAATAAGGTAGGGAATTGTGTAGTTGTTGGAAAGAATCCAGCAAATTGCTTCTGATAGCATGTCAAAAATCTTGGGGCTGCCTTTGCAGCCGAAAGTTAGGCGGACGGCGAAGTAATATTTTTCGTGCCATCGGACGCCGAATAAATGCCACCAATCTGGGTGGATGGGCATCACTTTGAAAGCCAAAGTAATGTTGACGTTGGCGAGCCAAGCGCCACGGAATGCGTTTTTTATTAATGAAATTGCTTGGTCAATGTCGTGGTAGTGAAGAGAATATTCGTCTAGCGGGATGAGGCTGTTTACGCTTGGAAACTGAGAATTGTGCGGGGCTGAGAGGTCAATTATTAAGCGTTTTTTACCGGAGAATTTCCTTGTAGCCACTCCAATAGGGCTGATACGAAAGTATTCGAAGGGGGGGGTATCAAAAGGTCCGATCATGAAACCTGAACTAACTTCCTTATTAATCAGGTTGTCTACTATTTCGGGTTCTATGAGCGCGGATCTGAGATTATCGCAAATCGATCTGGCGATTTGAATCAGATGGAGGAAGCAGAGAAAGGAGAGTTGATAGGTCAATATCCGCACCTGATAGAATCTGCGCTCAGATGTTGCTGGCAACAGGGGGCGGTTCCAAAGCGATGGCGTTTGGAGGTATGGGCATCTGAGTTGCTGTAAACAGAGAAAATTATGATTTTGCCTGAGGAAGCGTGTTTTGGAGGAGACAATCCGGGGCCGACGTGGGAAACGGAGGTGGTCTTGCATTTGTGACGGCCCCTGGAGCTTGGAAAGTGACCGGGAAGGAGAAAGAAAGCTGAGGTGGAAAATAAGGCGACTGGGCCTGCGCCGCTAGCGGAGGCATCCTCACACTAGGGTCTGCTGTAGGCCACGGCTGGGAAAAAGGTAGCCGGAGGAGAAGGACAAGGGAGAGTTGTCCGGGCCCGCGATTCTAGCGGAGGCAACCTCACATCAGGAGCCGCGGGCAGAGAGAATTTGGGATGGTAACAACAGGTTGCGCCTGCCCTGCTAGAGGAGGCAACCTCACGCTAAAGGGGAGGCGGTTGCTGTTAGTGACCGGTAATGAGTGATGCTGAGCAGAAGGCGGAGAGGGTATCGGTCTGGCGGCGGTGGAATCTGGGGCCCGTCCCAGGCTCGCTGAAGGCACACTGCCCCTACCTGATGATCGACGGTGGTCCGGTCTCGCTGTGGAGAAATACTGGATTTGGGAGGTACGTGGTGTTTTACCTTTGTTGGTTTTATGTGTCACTTTATTGGAGACCTTAGAGGGAGATGAGGGTTTATAGGGGGCGCACATTGACTGTAGGTTAGTGTATAATTGGTATAATTCGGCTTTATTCATCCGTCTAGGGTAATGGACGTCCGCGTTGGTCAAAGCTTGCCTTAGACCTAACACTGTCCATTTCCCGATTGCAGGAATGGTTGGCTGGGCCAGTGAGTAGGAGGATGATGAGGATGAGGATGAGGAAGAAGGTGTGCGTCTCGTTGGTGGAGGTGAGCTCTGTCTTTGTCGTTCTGGAGTATGGATAGCGGTGCGGATTGGCTGGCGACCGCGCACTGAAGCTGGAGACTCAGCGACGGCACCTGGTGGTGTAATGGCGCTCTTTGGGGTGGCTGGAATTGATGCAGAGTCCTGAGAGTAGAGAGATTCATCATCGGACGGGAAGAGTTCAATCTCCAACATGGCAACTGTTAGGCGAAACCTGTTCTGTAGAATATCCTTAGGTGAGTTTGACTGTGATTATATATGGTTTGCCTTCGTGCTGATTGGGTAGATATGTTGATTACTGATTGTAGACAGCTGGTGATACTAGAGTATTTGTTGATTACTGATTGTAGACAGCTGATGATACTAGAGTATTTGTGATTACTGATTGTAGACAGCAGGTGGCAAAAGAGTAGCTTATTTTGACGTGTTCCTCCCGAACTACTTTAATAAAACATAATTTAGAGGAAGACGCTGATATCTCAAATACATTTTTGCTTGAAGAATGCACTTCCACACAGCAGCCATGAGTAACAGCAGGTAAGGCTAGCAGTTAAAGTTTTCTATGCATAATTTGATTTGACGACAGTCACGAGACCGATTACTCGATCCAATCACGTTGATGGATAAAAATAACATTTTAAAACAAGCATAGGTAAGGAGTAGCTAACGACCACAACCAGAAGTAAAATAGTGGAGTAAAAGTAACAAGACATCACTTAAAATGTACTCAAGTAAAAGTAAAATTACGCAATTTTTAAACTACTCAAAAAAGTTACATTTCTGGAAAAAACGTACTCGGTTACTAACGTAACCTCGGTTCTCTCTAGAGAGAGGAACGAGTACTGCGTAGAATACGCTAGGGGAAAATCCTTTTCCACGAGAATACTGAAGCCAAAAAAATTATCCTTTAATTTTGTATTAATGTAAAACGCGTTGCGGCAGCATACAGACATAGGCGAGGCAGCTCGCGCGCCTATTGGCTGGTCTGCTGGCAACTGCTTAAGCCTATCAAGCGAGACCTAGAGTGACGTCAGACCCAATGAGGGCGCGTGCAGGCACGGCAGGATACGCAGTACTCGTTCCTCTCTCTAGAGAGAACCGAGGTTACGTTAGTAACCGAGTACGTTCTCTTACGAGAGATACTCTCGTACTGCGTAGAATACGCTAGGGGAACCTACTGTAAAACGCCGTGCGTGCTGGGATCTGATACCATAGACTCAAGGGCGACAGCCCGGAGTTCATACAGTACATAATCACCCAGGGGACTCACAGGGAATCCTGGAAGAGAGGGGGCTTAGCCACTATCTTCCTTATAGCAGCATAGAGCAAGGATTGCAATACTCAATAGCTGCATAACTGACAGCGCCAGTTATGAGATTTTGGCCATACTAGACCGACAGTAGTCTGGCCTGTAGTGCGGGAACCACTAGGTTGTAAAACCTTATAAATGTAGACGGAGAGGCCCAGCCTGCCGCCATACAAATATCTTGCAAGGCAATCCCACTTGACCATGCCCACGATGAAGCCATGCTTCTCGTGGAGTGCGCTTTGACACCCAGCGGGCACTGCATGCCCTTGGTTGTGTAAGCTAGCGCTATTGCGTCCACTACCCATCTGGATAGGGTCTGTTTCGAAGCGGCTAGTCCCTTAGAACGCCCGCTGAACGAAACAAAGAGCTGCTCCGTCTGTCTGAAAACAGACGAGCGAGACACATAAGCTCTTAACGCCCTGACTGGGCAAAGGGAGCTTTCGTCCATATTTCCTTCAGTGACCGGCAGGGCAGACAGGGAAATGACCTGTGCTCTGAACGGTGTATTGAGGGATTTAGGAACATAACCGTGCTTAGGTTTGAGTATAAATCTAGAGTCATTCGGCCCAAATTCCATGCACGTCGCGCTTACTGAGAGCGCGTGTAAGTCCCCTATGCGCTTCACTGAAGCGAGAGCCAGAAGAAACGCCGTCTTGAAAGACAGGTGTTTAAGATCAATATCCTGCAAGGGCTCAAATGGATGACCTTTCATGGCTTCCAGTACCGTAGAAAGGTCCCATATAGGGACTGTGGGAGGTCTGGGAGGATTCAGTCTCTTAGCTCCTCGAAGGAAGCGAATGACTAAATCGTTCCTTCCAATAGACTGGCCGAGCGTGGTCGAAGAGAACACTGCTATGGCCGCTACATAGACTTTGAGCGTGGAAGGGGACCTGCCCTTATCCAACAGCTCCTGTAGGAAGGAGAGAACCTCCGTCACACCGCAATGCCGGGGTGACACACCACGAGCTGTGCACCAGCTAGAGAACACTGACCATTTTGAGGCATAGAGACGTCGCGTAGACGGAGCTCTGGCCTGTGTGATAGTGTTTAACACTCCCTGTGGGAGGTCAGCGGGTACCCGTTGATGGCCCACACATGGAGGGACCACAGCTCTGGGTGAGGATGCCAAATCGAGCCGTTGGCTTGAGAGAGGAGATCCCTCCTCAGAGGCACTGGCCACGGGGCGGTGCTCGCTAACTGCATCACAATTGGGAACCAAGGTTGGCTCATCCAAAGTGGGGCTACAAGCAGCACTGAGCATCCTTCTTCCCTGACCCGTTCTACCACCTGAGTCAGGAGGGAGACGGGGGTAAAAGCGTAGAGAGGACGGCGAGGCCACTCGTGGGTCAGCGCGTCCTTGCTCTTCGAGAAAAATTCTGGACAGTGAGCGTTTTCTTGAGACGCGAACAGGTCTACTTCCGCTCTGCCGAATTTCTTCCACAGCAGCTGGACTGTCTGTGGGTGCAAGGACCATTCTCCTGTCGGAACCTTGTTCCTGGACAGTCTGTCTGGTCCTATATTTAGGAGCCCTGGCACGTGCGCTGCTCTCAGCGAGAGCAGGTTGCTGCGGGCCCATATCAGGAGGCGCCTGGTTAGCCTGTACAGAGTCAGGGACCTGAGGCCGCCCTGGCGATTTATGTAGGGCACCACTGAGACGTTGTCTGAACGTATTAGCACGTGGTGTCCCTTTATGAGGGGACAAAAGCGCGTGAGCGCTTTGCTCACTGCCAACATTTCGAGGCAGTTGATATGTAAGAGCTTCTCCTGCTTTGACCATTGGCCAAAAAGCGGTCTGCCCTCGAGCAGCGCTCCCCATCCCGAGGTGGATGCGTCCGTGGACACCACTATCACTCTCGAGGAAGTCCCCAGGCTTACACCTGATTGGTACCAGTCTTTTGCCTCCCAAGGTTTCAAAGCTGCAATGCATGCTTGATTGACCTTGACGCGAAGCCGACCGGAGGCCCACGCTGTGCGTGGTACTCTCTTTCTGAGCCAGAACTGCAGTGGGCGCATGCGCAGAAGGCCCAACTGGAGAACTGAAGATGCTGAGGCCATCAGACCGAGCATCCTTTGAAAGGCTTTGAGAGGGACTATCGCGCCGCAGCGGAACGAGCCGGCTGCGCGCCGAATGTCCAGTGTGCGCTGAGATGACAGGCGTGCTGTCATTAGCAGCGAGTTCAGCTCTATTCCCAGAAAAGATATAATCTGTCTGGGGAAAAGCGAGCTCTTTTCCCAGTTCACTGCGAGACCGAGATTCTCGAGGTGATCGAGTAAAATGGTCCTGTGCTCTACGAGCTCTGAGTGAGATTGGGCTAGAATCAGCCAGTCGTCCAGATAGTTCAGCACTCGTATGCCCCGTAATCTGAGGGGTGCGAGCGCTGCGTCCATGCACTTCGTAAATGTACGGGGTGCCAGGGACGAGCCGAAAGGCAGGACTGTGTACTGATATGCCTGGCCCTCGAAGGCGAATCTCAAAAATCGCCTGTGACGTGACGCTATCTGTATTTGAAAATACGCGTCCTTTAGATCTATTGACACAAACCAGTCCCCCTGGCGGACGTGCGCGAGGATTTTTCTGGTTGTGAGCATCCTGAACTGGCGCTTCATAAGCGCTCTGTTCAGCTGCCGCAGATCTAGTATGGGTCTGAGACCCCCGTCTTTCTTGGGCACCAGGAAGTATCTGCTGTAAAGCCCCCCTTCGCTTTGAGCTTGAGATAGGGGTTCTATAGCCCCTTTGCTCAACAGTTTCAAAATCTCGGCTCGAAGTAGATGAGCTACTTTCGATTCTACCGTGGTCTCGACGCGCGCCATAAAGCGGCGAGGGCGTCGGCGAAACTGCAGCGAATAGCCTTCTTTTATGATGTTCAGCACCCATCTCGAAACCCCGGGAAGCTTTTCCCACGCAGGTGCGCGAGTAGCTAGGGGCTGGATGCGAAGCACGCTCTGATCGGCTCGCGATACAGCGGCTTTTGTGTGCTGTGACATAAGCGTCGCGCTCATGACATCTGAGGCAGGGGGCGCGCTGATAACAGCGGGCAGAATGCCCGCGCTCGACTCCTCCGCAGTGTTTAGCTGAGAGGAGGAGGGCTGGGCTAGTTTCATGTCTGTGTGTGGGCGTGGGCGCAGAGCAGCAGGCACATACACCACCTTTACAGCATTGCTCGCATGAGCAGAGCATATGCATACTGGTCTTGTATTTACAGGGACCGTGAGACATGTGGGAAGTAGCGTTTGTGGGCACTGGGTAGTGGGCACTTTTGCTACATTTGAAGCGCAATCGATCTGAGTCGATTTTATGTGCGCGGGCCCTGTGTGAAGGGCTGTGCTTGTGTGTAGGAATGGGCACTGAGTAGTGGGCATTTTTTCTACACACGAAACACCGTCGGCCGTGGCCGGGACACCAGAAAATACACTCTTTAAGGGATTTATCTGGGTAGCCGTAAAAACGGCTTTTGTGTGCAGGCAAGCGGGTAATGGAACCGGCTTGTTGGCTGCTAAATACGCTGGACCAGTCACATTTCCTGGAACTGGACGAGCGGCAAGCTTTGGTGGAAGTCCGGCCGCAGCGGGACTTGGACACCGTCGCTTTCCTAGGCGTGCTAGGACGATTTCGGGGCCTCTGGCTTCAACGCAATCTTCTGCCGCGAGCCACGCGGGGCGGGGCGGCGCGGCGGCCGGATGAGCGAGAGCGCGGTCTCGAGCTCTGGGTTTGGCGGCGTTGAGAAGAGGAGGCGGCGGGCGGAGGCTTAGGCTGTGAGCTCTGAGCAGACGGTTTCGCACTGCCTGCTGCAGAACCGGAGCGCTTCGGGAGGAAGTGCTTCATGGCCTGGGTCGCTTTCTGCACCTCAGCGAACCTATCGGCGAAATCTTTGGCCGAGGTTCCGAAGAGGCCGGCAGGGGAAAGCGGCGCGTCGAGGAACGCGGTGCGTTCTGACTCAGTCATGTCAGAGAGCGTAAGCCACAGATGTCTCTCAGACACGGTGAGCGAGGCCATGCTCCGTCCAATGGCCTGTGCTGCTGACTTGGTGGCGCGAAGAGCGAGGTCTGTAGCGCTCCTCAAGTCCGGCACGCAGATTGCGTCAGGTCCTCTCTCGTCCAGCTGGCGGAGGAGATCGGCCTGGTATATCTGGAGCGTGGCCATGGTGTGCAACGCTGACGCGGCCTGCCCGGCGGCGGAGAAAGCGCGGCGGAGCAGGGCTGACGTCGTGCGGCAGGCTTTTGAGGGCAGCGTCATCTTAGCACGCCGTCCAGCAGAGGGCGGGCATAAGTGCGCTGCAATAGCCTCTTCGACCGGCGGTAGGGAGTGGTAGCCTCTGTTCTTTGCGTCGTCGACAGCGGAGAACGCCAAAGAGACAGAGGATCGTGTCCTGGCCGAAAAAGGGGAGCCCCAAGACTTAGCGACTTCTTCATGAAGCTCAGGAAGAAAAGGCGCTGGCTTGGATGCAGGTGAAACGCGCTCCCCAGGCAGGAAGTAGCCGTCCAGCCGGTTGTGAGCAGGCTGCTCAGGCGTAATCCACTCGAGGCCGAGGCTCGCCGTGGCCTGAGTGAGCACGCGCATGAGCTCCGCCTCAATGCCCGTTCTCTTTCCCGTGGAAGCACGGGCAGGGGGGGCGGGATCCTCAGAGCTCGCCCAATCCTCACTGCCTGATGCTATGAGAGAGCAGGAATCCCCCTCTCGTAGCAGCGCGTCGATCTCATCAGCGTCATCGACAGAAGCGGCGGCAGACCGCGGCCGCTGTCCGTCCGGAAGTGAAGCTGATGAAACCGGAGAAGCAGGCGGGCGCACCGGCGACCTTTGACGGCTGAGAGAGGGCTCCGGGATTCGCTGAGCGCGGCGCTTTTTACGGCGCGGCACAACAGCAGGTGTGGGCGCAGTCTCGTTGAACAGTGCCAAGCGAGTCCTCAGAGTCGCTAATGGCAACAGCTCGCAGTGATGGCAGCCGCCATCAGCGAGCGCGAGAGCTGCATGTTCTTGACCCAGGCAGGAAGCGCAGATGACATGGCGGTCCCCGTCGCTGAGTGTGGCTTTGCACGAGCCACAAGCAGGCATCTTGAAAAAGACGCAGCTCTTTTAGACAGTGTGAGTCGCGCCGGCGAACACACACACACAGTGCAATAAAAGGATATGGGCGCTGGATAGCGCAGCAGGAAGGCGATGAAGGCGGCGCGGCCAGCAGCTTCGTCGACTCGTCCCGCTGAGGTGCTTCTTCAACAGCGCGGCTTCTTCTCGGATCCAGCGATGTGAGTTGCTTCGCTGAAGGATGAAAAATCAGAGAAATAATGCCTGCGAGCGGTATTTATAGACCTAAGCCACGCCCGTCTCGGCGGGACGTGACGCAGAGGGCGCGAAGCGCCCTCATTGGGTCTGACGTCACTCTAGGTCTCGCTCGATAGGCTTAAGCAGTTGCCAGCAGACCAGCCAATAGGCGCGCGAGCTGCCTCGCCTATGTCTGTATGCTGCCGCAACGCGTTTTACATTAATACAAAATTAAAGGATAATTTTTTTGGCTTCAGTATTCTCGTGGAAAAGGATTTTCCCCTAGCGTATTCTACGCAGTACGAGAGTATCTCTCGTAAGAGAACTACTTAATTACAGTAACGTGAGTATTTATAATTCGTTACTTCACACTACTGCCTTTTATGTCTTTCTGTGGGTTTTGCAAATATTTAACCAATGAAAAGTATTAAAAGAGCTTGTGACTAAACCTTGTTTCTCCATTGGATCCTCAATTTCCATAACTCCACCCTGCTTCTATTGTGAATGAAGTGCCACACCCAGTGCAGACTGTCTCTGCTTGTTTGCAAATCAAGTTATAAAGTTTTTTCTTTGAATAAGTACAGAATTTTCTTTACTCAAGAATTTGAGGGGTAGAGAAGAGTGTCTTAAAGCCCGCTCACACTATGATAACGATAACTATTATGATCAAGATATAGTAAAAAAAAAGTCTAAATATAAAAGTTCTAAATATAAAAGAATAACAGAGTCCACACCGAAACTATAACGATAATGGCACAGAGGAACGATATCATTGGAATCACTTTCAGAATTTTTTCTTTTTTAGCTGATGAATGATAAAAACAATGACAGCCAATCAGAATCCATCTTGCTTTAAGAGCTCAAGAATTTAAAGTGGCAGACAACAAAACTCAGTGTGCACTCATAATAAACAGAACATTTCATCCGCTGGTGTGGATGGTAATATAGTTATCGTTATAGTTATCTTTACAGTTATCGTTCTTGGTGGGAACGGGCCTTTAATCTAGCATTTGTCTTTGAGTCATAGCCAATATACGTAGCCTGTGCGTAGCACTTTATCTTGAATAACATGAGATTTTGGCCAAATGACAGAGTAAACTGAGAGCCCACAAAGCTACAGTAAACTGTATAACCTGTTGTAAGTTAATGAAAACGTAATGTGATTCTCTGACTGCCTCAGATGTGGCCGTATAATGACAGACAAAACACGTAGCCTATGTCTGATATTCTCAGAAATGCGCTGGTCAAAAACTTCATAACTCCATTTGAGCTTTATTTTGGTAAAATGTTAATAATACAAGGACACATGCAAGTATCTGACCACATATAAAGCCACAATTTCAACATGCTGTTTAATTATTAAGAAAATACAATGTTTTTCTATTTCCTCTAAAGTAGCTTTTTTGGAGACACAAAGTTTCAGCCTGACAGCGACAATATGCAAAATGCGTTATACGAATACTTTTAAGCTTTTAAAGTTGGCATTCAACAGAAGTTGCAATAGACTTTTCTTCCAGCTGTGAGTGAAACGACTTCTCGAACAAGAAAAAAATGTAGAGTGGGACTTGATTTTGTCCACCAGGAATTGATTGGATTATTGGATGGTTGTGATTTGTTATTGCTGTGATCTCTCTTGTGAGTGACAGGTGGATCACAACCTCACGCTAGTAAACACGTCATCAGAGAAGACAAGAAATGTCGCTGCAAGAGGGAGGAGAAGCTATTTTGATTAAATATACTTTTAATATAGCTTTGGATGGTTGTGATTAAATATACATAAATATTTGTGAAATAGTTGTGATTAAATACACATAAATATATAATGATATAAATAGGATGGTTTTGATTAAATATACTTTTAATATAGCTTTGGATGGTTGTGATTTGTTATTGCTGTGATCTCTCTTGTGAGTGACAGGTGGATCACAACCTCACGCTAGTAAACACGTCATCAGAGAAGACAAGAGATGTCGCTGCAAGAGGGAGGAGAAGCTATTTTGATTAAATATACTTTTAATATGGCTTTTAAAATTTGCCATGTCAAATTTGTCAAATGCAAGTGTAACAGGGTATAGAAATTATACTGCTATATATTTGTATTGTGAAGTGGAATTCACACAAAATTGTTCATTTACATGTACATATACCTTATGATTATACCATATACCACTTTAAATAGTGTGATGTCATGAGCCAACATAATTTCCTGTTCTGTCTCCTCATCTTCCCTTTTGCATTGTAACTGACTGGGAAAGGTAGGTTCTCTTACGAGAGGTCTCTCGTACTGCGTAAGATATCTTACGCTAGGGGAAAATCCTTTTCCGCGAGATATTGAAGCCAAAAATTATCCTTAATTTTGTAATAATGCAAAACGCGTTGCAGCAGCAATGCAGACATAGGCGAGACAGCTCGCGCGCCTATTGGCTGCTCTGCGGCAACTGCAGCAGCCTATCGAGCGAGGCCTGGCGTGACGTCAGACCCAATCAGGGCACTTCGCGCCCGCTGCGTCACATCCCGCCGAAATGGGCGTGGTCTAGGCCTATAAATATCGCTCGCAGGCAGCTATTATCTGATTTTTCATCCTTCAAGCGAAGCACACGCATCGCTGGAGCTGGATTAGAAGCCGCGCCGTCGAGAGAGAGCACCTTCAGCGGGACGAGTCACTGAAGTCGCTGGCCGCGCCGCCTTCCTGCCTTCCTGCTGCGCTTTCCGGCGCTTATATCCTTCTCTTTTATTACACTGTATTTCTGTGTGTGTGTGTCGCCGCCGCGACACACATTCTAAAAGAGCTAGCGTCTTTTTAAAGATGCCTTCCTGCGGCTCGTGCAGAGCCACACTCAGCGACGGGGACCGCCACGTGATCTGCGTTTCCTGCGTTTCCTGCCTGGGTGAGGAACATGCAGCTCTCGCGCTCGCTGACGGCGGATGCCCTCACTGCGAGCTGATGGCAATGGCGACTCTGAGGACTCGCCTAGCCGTCTTCACCGAGACTGCTCCCCCGCCCGCCGCGGCGTCGCGCCGTAAAAAGCGCCGTGCCCAGCGGGCCCCGGAACCCTCCCTCAGCCGCCAAAGCTCGCCGGTTCGCCCGCTTGCCTCCCCGGCTTCTTCTGTTTCGCTTCCTGACGGACAGCGGCCGCCGTCTGCCGCCGCTTCCGTTGATATCGCGGATGAGGAAGCCCTGCTGGGAGAGGATGATTCCTGCTCTATCCTGGCGTCAGGCAGTGAGGATTGGGCGGGCTCTGAGGACCCCGCACCCCCTGCCCGCACGTCGTCAGGCAAGAGAGCTTCCATTGAGACGGAACTCATGCGAGTACTCGCACAGGCCGCGGCGAGCCTCGGCCTCGAGTGGTCTTCGCCTGAGCAGCCCGCTCACAACCGGCTGGATGGATTTTTCCTGCCTGGGGAGCGCGCTTCGCCTGCGTCCAGACCGGCGCCTTTTCTTCCTGAGTTACACGAAGAAGTCGCCAAGTCCTGGAGCGCCCCCTATTCTGCTAGAGTGCGTCCTGCTGTTTCTTTGGCATTCTCCGCCGTTGACGATGCCAAGAACAAAGGATACCTCTCGCTGCCGCCGGTTGAAGAGGCGATAGCGGCCCACTTATGCCCGCCCTCCGCTGGACGGCGCGCTAAGCCGGCCCTGCCCTCTAAAGCTTGCTGCACGACGTCAAGCCTGCTCCGCCGCGCTTTCTCCGCCGCCGGGCAAGCTGCGTCAGCGTTGCACACCATGGCAACGCTCCAGATCTTCCAGGCCGATCTCCTCCGTAAGCTGGATGAGGAAGGACCTGACGCGATCTGCGTGCCGGACTTAAGGAGTGCCACGGACCTCGCTCTTCGTGCTACTAAGTCCGCAGCACAAGCCATTGGACGGACTATGGCTTCTCTCACCGTGTCTGAGAGACATCTTTGGCTGACGCTCTCGGAAATGGCCGAGTCTGAACGCACCGCTTTCCTCGACGCCCCGCTTTCCGCCACAGGCCTCTTTGGATCCTCCGTCAAGGACTTCGCGGAGAGATTCGCAGAGGTACAGAAAGCGTCTCAGGCTATGAAGCACTTCCTCCCGAAGCGCTCCAGCTCTGCAGCAGGCCGTGCGAAACCGTCTGCTCAGAGCTCACAGCCACAGCCACCGTCCACTGCCTCCACTTCACAGCGCCGCCAGGCCAGAAGCGCGAGACCGCGCTCCCGCTCATCCGGTCGCCGCCCCGCAGGACGTGGCTCGCGACCTAGGATCACGGTGAAGCCCGAGGCCCCGAAGTCGTCCTAGCACAGCTAGGAAAACGACGGTGTTCCAGTCCCGCTGCGGCCGGACTCACACCAAAGCTATTCGCTCGTCCAGTTCCAGAAAATGTGACTGTTCCAGTGTTTTCTGCAGCCAACAAGTCGGTTCTGTCACCCGCTTGCCTGCACACAAATGCCGTTTTCACGGCTACCCAGATAAATCCCCAAAAGAGTGTATTTTCTGGTGTCCCGGCCACGGCCGATGGTGTTTTATGTGTAGTAAGAATGCCCACTGCCCAGTGCCCATCCCTACACACAAGCACAGCCTGTCACACAGGGCTCGCGCACATAAAACCGACTCAGATCGGTTGCGCTTCAAACATGGTGAACGTGCCCACTACCCAGTGCCCACTAACACCACGTTATGCATGTCTCACGGTTTCTGTAAAAACGAAACCAACGTGCACTCGCTTCACGCAAGCGAACGATGCTTTCGGTGTGATAAATGTGCCCGCTGTCCCGCGCCCACATCCACACATAGACATGACAGTTCCCACGAGAACCGCCCAGCCCTCCCCCTCGCGGTTAACCACCGCAGAGGAGTCGAGCGCGGGCAATCTGCCCGCTGTCATCAGCGCGCCCCATGCCTCAAACGTCACGAGCGCCACGCTTGTGTTACAGCACACCGAAGCTTCTCCATCGCTGAGCGAGCGGAGCGCGCTTCGTATTCAACCCCTAGCTATCCATGCAGACGCATGGGCAAAGCTACCCGGGGTTTCGAAGTGGGTGCTGAACATTATAGAAAGAGGCTATTCGCTGCAGTTTCGCCGACGCCCTCGCCGCTATGTGGCGCGCGTCGAGACCACGGTAAAAACAGAAGTAGCACATCTACTTCGAGCCGAAGTGACGAAACTATTGAGCAAAGGGGCCATAGAGCCTCTTTCTCAAGATCAGAGCGAAGGAGGGCTATACAGCAGATACTTCCTGGTACCGAAAAAAGACGGGGGTCTCAGACCCATACTAGATCTAAGGCAACTGAACAAAGTGCTTGTGAAGCGACAGTTCAGGATGCTCACGACCAGGCAAATCCTTGTGCAGATTCGCCAAGGAGATTGGTTTGTGTCAATAGATCTGAAAGACGCGTATTTTCAAATACAGATAGCGTCACGTCACAGGCGATATTTGAGATTCGCCTTCGAGGGCCAGGCATATCAGTACACAGTCCTGCCGTTCGGTTTGTCCCTAGCACCCCGTACATTTACGAAGTGCATGGATGCGGCGCTCGCACCCCTCAGAATGAGAGGCATGCGAGTGCTGAACTATTTGGACGATTGGCTGATTCTAGCGCAATCTCGCGCAGTGCTCATAGAACACACGACCATTTTACTCGATCACCTCGAGGATTTGGGTCTGAGTGTCAACTGGGCGAAGAGCTCCCTGTCACCCAGTCAGAAAATATCTTTCCTGCGCACAGAACTGGACTCACTATCCATGATAGCGCGACTATCACAACAGCGCGCGGTAGACATTCGACGCACAGCGAACTCTTTTCGCTGCGGCGCGTCTGTCCCGCTCAAGAGATTTCAGAAGATGCTAGGTCTCATGGCCTCAGCATCGTCAGTGCTCCAGCTGGGTCTGCTCCGCATGCGCCCGCTGCAGTTTTGGCTGAAAGCGCGAGTCCCACGCGAAGCGTGGGCACCCGGTTTGCTTCGCCTCAGGGTCAATCAGACATGCGTTACAGCTCTGAAACCCTGGAAAGCGAACGACTGGTACCAATCAGGTGTAAGCCTGGGGACTTCCTCGAGGGTGAAAGTGGTGTCCACGGACGCGTCCACCTCGGGATGGGGAGCGCTGCTCGAGGGCAGACCGTTCTTCGGCCAGTGGTCAGAACGGGAGAAGCTCCTGCACATAAACTGCCTCGAAATGCTGGCAGTAGACAACGCGCTGACGCGTTTTTGTCCCCAAATAAAAGGTCACCACGTCTTGGTCCGTTCGGACAACATGTCTGTGGTGTCCTACATAAATCGCCAGGGCGGCATCAGATCCGAGAAACTGTACAGGCTGGCAGAACGCCTCCTGGTATGGGCTCAGTGCAACCTGCGCTCGCTCAGAGCAGCGCACGTGCCAGGGATCTTGAATATAGGACCGGACAGACTGTCCAGGAACAATGTTCCGGCAGGCGAGTGGTCTCTACACCCACAGACAGTCCATCTGCTGTGGAAGAAATTCGGCAGAGCGGAAGTGGACCTGTTTGCGTCTCAAGAAAACGCTCACTGTCAAGAATTTTTCTCCAAGAGCAGGAGCGCGCTGGCCCATGTGTGGCCCCGCCGCCCGCTCTATGCTTTTCCCCCTGTCTCTCTCCTGCCTCAGGTGATAGAACGGATCAGGGAAGAAGGATGCTCAGTACTGCTGGTAGCACCGTTCTGGAAAAACCAACCTTGGTTCCCAGCCGTGATGCAGTTAGCAAGTACTGCCCCGTGGCCAGTACCAATGAGGAGAGATCTCCTCTCACAGGCCCGCGGCTCGATCTGGCATCCTCACCCGGAACTATGGTCCCTTCATGTCTGGGCCATCAACGGGTACATGTTGGACTCCCTAAAGGAGTATTAAACACGATCACGCAGGCTAGAGCTCCGTCTACAAGACGACTCTATTCTTCGAAATGGTCGGTGTTTTCGGGCTGGTGCACAGCCCGTGGTGTGTCACCCACAAACTGTGGTGTGACGGAGGTGCTTTCCTTCCTACAAGAGCTGTTGGATGGGGGCAGGGCCCCCTCCACGCTCAAAGTTTATGTGGCGGCTATAGCAGCGTTCTCAGAAACAACGCTTGGTCAGTCAATAGGAAGGAACGATTTAGTCATCCGCTTCCTTAGAGGGGCTAAGAGACTGAATCCTCCCAGACCTCCCTCAGTCCCCGTATGGGACCTTTCTACGGTTCTGGAAGCCATGAAAGGTGCGCCATTTGAGCCTTTACAGTCAATCGATTTGAAACACCTGTCTTTCAAGACGGTGTTTTTGCTGGCTCTCGCTTCAGTGAAGCGCATAGGGGATCTGCACGCGCTCTCTGTGAGCGCGGCGTGCATGGAGTTTGGGCCCAATGACTCAAAAGTTATACTCAAACCTAAGCACGGTTATGTTCCAAAATCCCTCAACACACCGTTTAGGGCGCAGGTTATCTCCCTGTCAGCCCTACCGGTCCCTGATGGGGAAAGAGACGCGAGCCTCCTTTGCCCAGTCAGGGCATTACGAGCTTATGTGTCTCGCTCGTCTGTTTTCAGACAGACGGAGCAGCTTTTTGTTTCGTTTAGCGGACGTTCTAAGGGACTAGCCGCGTCGAAACAGAGCCTATCCAGATGGATAGTTGATGCTATAGCGCTGGCATACGCCTCCAAGGGCATGCAGTGCCCATTGGGTGTCAGAGCGCACTCCACGAGAGGCATGGCCTCTTCGTGGGCCTGGTCAAGTGGGATTGCCTTGCAAGATATTTGTATGGCGGCAGGCTGGGCCTCCCCGTCTACATTTATAAGGTTTTATAACCTAGAGGTTCCCGCCCTGCAGGCCAGGCTGCTGTCGGTCTAAATTACCAGTATTATCTGACCTGATGCGATCAGCTCAGAATGCTGCGTCTGCTGAGCACAGCTCAATGTTCGACAGTATAAAGCTGGGCAAACTGTGTAAGACCCACTTTTTCCCCATCAGTTCAGGCCATACCCCGCCCTGTCTGTATGACGAAATTCGCGTCCCATCGACGCTACTATATGTGGAAAAGTGAGGCTGCACCCCTCCCTCTTCCCGGACTCCCTGTGAGTTCTCTGAGTGATTGTGCACTATATGTACCCCGGGCTTTCGCCCTTGGGTCTTTGGTGTCAGATCTCAGCATGCACGGCGTTTTACATTGGGTCCCCTAGCGTAAGATATCTTACGCAGTACGAGAGACCTCTCGTAAGAGAACGTACTCGGTTACTAACGTAACCTCGGTTCTCTCTAGAAGAGGGAACGAGTACTGCGTATCTTGCCGTGCATGCACACGCTCTGGTTGCTTCGATGATGAAAAACCAGATAATAGCTGCCTGCGAGCGATATTTATAGGCCTAGACCACGCCCATTTCGGCGGGACGTGACGCAGCGGGCGCGAAGTGCCCTGATTGGGTCTGACGTCACGCCAGGCCTCGCTCGATAGGCTGCTGCAGTTGCCGCAGAGCAGCCAATAGGCGCGCGAGCTGTCTCGCCTATGTCTGCATTGCTGCTGCAACGCGTTTTGCATTATTACAAAATTAAAGATAATTTTTGGCTTCAATATCTCGCGGAAAAGGATTTTCCCCTAGCGTAAGATATCTTACGCAGTACTCGTTCCCTCTTCTAGAGAGAACCGAGGTTACGTTAGTAACCGAGTACGTTTTATTTGGTTTCTATTCATTTGTATTGTAATTATTGCTTTTATGTCTATATTTTCACCCAAATTTATGTTTATAATGTTATTTTACTTACCTGTGTGATTATTTTTGTCATTTTACCCTTTTTGAGGTATATTTTTGTCTTCTGTTAAATATGTGTAGATGAGAGCACATGGTGATAAGTGCACATCATATTTATTTTATAGAGAACATTAAGGGCAATTCACTCAAAGAGGCTGCTTATGTGTTTGTAGTTATTTACTGTTTTGGGAGAAAATTAAATCAAATGGGACTTTTACCCTGGGGGTTATTTTACCCTTGTATCCCAATCATTCATGAAATGAATCAGGTTTAACATAATTACATTGATATATTTAGACACCAACTATCAAAATAACAGATCTTGATGCTATTTTTTGTTTGTTTGTTTGTTTGTATCTGCTCATAACTGCTGTTTAAACCTAGCTGGAGTAAAATACAATCTATGTTTATCATTATTATATTTTCCTCTCATTAATGTTTCTGTCATTCCATACAATTTATGGATGTTGATTTTCTTGACAGGGCACCACCAAGATCAGTGATAAATGAAGTAGCACTTGCCAGCTCTTTCATATCCATGTAGATTTCAGAATGGCATATGGGCATCCACTCTTGGATGGCAATGCCGATTCCTGCATCCTCTGAGTTACAGCTCCGTGTCTAGACTCGTAGATGAAGGTAAGTGGCTTTGGCATGGAGATATTTTTTTCCCAGGGCAGTTTGTTTTTCCGCAGACAGCTGTCCCTTAGCATGTCTGGATGGCTGCAGAGTCTTACTGGATGGTTGAGCAAAGCCTCAGGCAGGAAATTAAAGCTGGATTTAATAAATAAATAAGTGATGGAAAGCTGAAGATGAAAAGAAGCCAGCGGAAACATTTAAAACCACAAAGGCATCTTTAAATTAACACTGCACCAGTGGCTGCTGAGGGATTTGCTATTGTGGGTAAATATGGTTTGTTTTATTTTTGCATGTCTTTCGCTGTAGCACATTATTCATAATTTAACAATTCTGGGGAATTATCATACTTTGTGGAGGAAACATTTTCTGTCCTTTGAAATACTGGTGGAACATTTCTAATAAAAATTAAATAAAAAATAAAAATAAAAAATCCTGACATTTCCTCTCTCTCACATTTATGTTATGTGGAATGTTTAGCGTGGTTTTCCATTTGCTGCCGAGCCCCCAAAATGATGTAAAAGCACAATAAAATGATGATAAAAATAGTCCATATAATGTGTGCACCTTATCTGCTGTGAATTTTCTCTTCCATAACAGCTCTCAAATCTTATTTGGTTTAAAGTGTATGTTCACACTTGGCAGGTTTGATTTGATTAAAATGAACTCTGGTGTGATTGCTCTTAATGTGGTTCATTTGAATTGGTGTGAATGCTACCAATCCGAACCCTGGTGCACACCAAACAAGCTTCCAAACAAACTGTGGTTTGGTCCAGCTGAAATATGAACGCAGACTGGACCAAAGACATCCAAATGAACTAACACGCATTACAGTTTGTTACAGGCATCAGAACTGCCATCTCCGGAGGAGGAATTTCTGGCGCTGTTTTAACACCTTTACATATTTAATGAGCCCTTAGCTGGCAAAAAATGGCATCATATCTATGCACATACAGCAAGCACATTTAGGGGCTGTTTACACAACACCGTTTTCAACTAAAAACGTAAAACTTTTTATGCGTTTTGGCCATTCATTAACACAACAACGGCGTTTTGTGTGCCTGAAGTCTTGAAAACGGGTTTCAAAGTGCAAGTTTTTGAAAACGGTCTCCGTGTAAACAACAAAAACGTGAATCTCTGAAGACGATGACGTCATGCACATGCGTTCCCACAATGTGTTCAGTCTATAGTGTTTCATCGCCATCTAATGGCCTGGCAGCAGAATACAGCGTTTTTAGTCGTTTTCGCGGATCCGTGTGAATGGGGATCATTTTGACAATGGTGTCTTCTGTACGTGGAAAACTCAAAGGAATTGATCCGTTTCAATCATATTGTTGTCGTGTAACATATTGTTGTCCCTTAGTCCAGCACACAGCATTGTTTTGGATGTTCCGTAAGTTCTGTCACAAAATATACATTATACAAGCTTTCCAATTAAATTGTGACCTTTTCCTTATGCCATTAGTTTTGCATTTTTTATTTCAGTGTTAAAAATTACAGTGTGAACGCTAAGCGAAAGAGAATCAAACTAACACAACCTAAATCTGATGCATGCTAGATTTTACACCAATGATGCGGAACACCATCAGTAGTTGTATCAGATCGTGATGCCATAATTTTTAACTTGATTGAGTGTGAGACTGAATGGGAATTTTGGGTTTTTCAATGAAATCTCCATTTCTCCTGCAGCTTTCAAATCTAATTTTCCATTCTGTATATTCAAACCAGCACATCACGTTAAGCTACAACAATGACAATTTGGCCTGGTTTCACAGACAGGGCTTAAACTAAGCCAGGATTAGAACTTCAATTAGGACAGTTCAATTAGGACATTTAAGTAGCTTTTATAAACATGCCTTAGAAAGAAAAAAAAGAAAAGAAAAAATCATTACTGGTGTCAATCTTGAGACAAAACAATGTCACATTTTAAGATATGTCAGTCAGTGGTGTAGTCTACGTGATACGCAGGTATACGCCGTATACCCACTAGAAAAGGCCAAGGATTTCCGTATACCCACTTAAAAAAAGCGTGAGGATACGTAACAACTTCGTTTTGTGTCAGAACTTTCACAATTTCATTCATAAATTCACCCCGTCTTGTGTTTGCGAAGTGACACGGACAGAATCGCGGAATCCAGTCACGGAATTTGGCTATTTTTGAATGAATAAATCAAAAGTAGGGCTGTACAATGAATCAAATCTCGATATGGACTAGTGTCTGTGAATATTAAAGTTAAAAGAGACTGCAATTGTTCTACGCGTCTCTGGGAATGAGTGCTCAATATTTTTTTACAGTCTATGGCTCCACACACACACACACACACACACACACTGAAGCATGCGTGACTCACGCTCGTGGTGTTTTCAGCGTTTCACTGTATTGAGACATGATGTAGGCTACATATGTGCACTTCATCGCAGAGCTGCTATGAAAGTCACTTCACGAGAATTTCACCATTTCATTTAATAAAACTATCGTCATTCATTCGTTTCATATACACACAGAAACTAACTGTAATGTCTTTACGACAACCTGTCAAATTAAAAGTTCGGTATAACTTGAAGAAATTATAACAGAAATATATTACTATTGCACAGTAGAGTATACTTCAAGTAGGCCTAATAATAATAATAATAATAGTTTATTAAAACAAACAGAAACTCAAATGTGTACAACCCACCAAAATAAAAGTTCGGTCCAACTCAAAGAAATTAGAAAGAAATTGCACAGTAAAATGTATTTTAAAATAATAATAATAATAATAATAATAATACAATCTATTAAAACGTTATTTTAAGGGAATATCACACAAAGTTTTTCAACAGTAAACTTGCCAAAACAATAACACCATTTTTTTTTCTTCAAAAACACCATTTCTAAAAGCTAAAATTTTGAAAAAAATTACAGTATACTCACTACAAAAAACTAGACTACACCACTGATGTCAGTGCAAGTTGCTTTCAGCTAAAACGGCTCAAACATGCATTTTAGTCTTGGACTGATATGTTGGACTGATCTGATATGACCTCACATTTGTGTCATTCTGCACATACATCGGCATTCCACAGTAGAGGAAGAGATTTTCGTTAAATTACAACTTGTATGCCAATGTGTTATCCCCACAAAGCTATTGTATCGCTTCAGAAAACTTCCAGTTTGTGTCTCACAGAATAAAATAACAGGCATGCAGTAAATAATGTATGTATGTAATGCATGCAAATAATGAGATTTTTAACTATTGCAACTTCTGTTTCATACTGTCTTTAATAAGCTCTACATTTAATGGTGCCTCTTTCCAAGAAATGCCTGGGTTTTGTCAGTCAGTATTGTTCATTCTTTGAGAAACTGATGGGATATTCACTCCTCTTTTCCATCTGAATCTGAATCAACATCACTGTGTGTAACTAATGGGATCTACCAAAGGTGGCAACGTGAGGACTCACTCCCCCTTTCTGTTAACCTGTGTTTCCACATGAAATGAACATAATGAACCAAATTCCCCTGATCCACAATCCAGCATGTTTTATTTTAGTCTCTTCATGTCAAGCAAAATATCTTCCCCCTTCTGTAAACAGCATGCCTCAATGTCAAAGGCTTTGTTCAGACAGGCAGAACATATCAAACTTTTTAGTGCAGCAGACTCCAATCTGTTTGGTTTTTTTTTTTTTTTTTTTTTTTTTGTAGTCTGAATACACTAATTTCTGCTGACTCTTTCCTTGTATGGCGGACATTCAATACGCAGTGAACAGTGAAAGAGAGAACAAGTTACTCGTTTTGGGCACATTATATGCATGAATGGATTTAATGCCACCCTCGCTTATGTTCTCTTATGCACCTTGTGTTCCTCCCTTCATTACTAAAAACAAAGCTTTTATTTTCTGCTAAAACAGATTGAACATTAAGAAAATTAAACTGGCTTTATAGAGGTACAATTCGGTAGCAGAACAAAGTAATGGCTACTTCGACTTGGGTGATTGATTTGTTTTCCTAATGGCACAGATAGGACAGAAACCACATCCTTATCACATTGCCCATTTTAGGAAACCAATTACCAATATCCATGCATGAGGAATGACTAAATTGGCTCCTCAAATAGGTAGGACTAATTTCCATACTGCATAGATAGTATTCATCATATACATATATAGTGTTCATTATCTTTCTTAGTCAATAATCTCTTTACTTTTGCACAGAAAATTATTTTTTAAATATATATTGTGCATGGTGAAGGGATGCAGAGTCTTATTCCCTTCTCAGGGGATAAGGGTTTCAGTTCCATTTTGAGGGAACTCGCACTGCGTTGATACGACTTTTTGAGGAACGAGTACCCACTATGCCACAACGAGCCCTGCCTGTCCCAGCGTGAAGCTGCGCACAGGCACACTTAGGATGAGAGCACTAGAGTGCCTGGCGTAGAAGGAATGTTCAGGCTATAGAATCTGATAAAAGAATGAGGGGTGGCCCATCCTGCTGCATCGCACACTTCTTGGATCGGGGCCCCTGAAAGGAGGGCTCCAGAGGATGCCATGACTCTGGTTGAATAAGCCCTCACGACCAAAGGTAAAGGCAAGCTGCGCACCTGATAGGCCATAGAGAAAGCCTGAACGATCCAGTTACTGATGGTCTGTTTGAATGCGGGAAGTCCCTTCTTGGGCGACCCGAAGCACATCAGCAACTGGTCTGACTTCCGCCATGAAGAAGACCTCTGGACATAAATATTGAGAGCTCTGACAGGGAAGAGCAAATTAAGTCTTTCTTCATCCGCCGTCACGTGAGCTGGAGGATAAAATGCCTGCAGAACCGTAGGCCGTGCCACTTTAGATGGCACTTTAGGCACATAGTCCGGCCTGGGATGCAAGATAGCCTTAATGTCGCCTGGAACAAACTCCAGGCACCCATGAGATATAGAGAGCGCCTGAAGATCTCCTACTCTCCTCAGAGAAGTAATGGCTAATAAAAAAGCTACCTTGAGGGAAAGGCTCTTGGCCTCAGCCAACTTCAGAGGTTCGAAGGGGGCCTCGACCAGTCATTTCGAGAACCACTGCCAGGTCCCATGTGGGAACTCTGGCACGAGCCACAGGTCTCATCCTCCGAGCCCCACGGAGGAAATCTACGACCAGCTGATGTCTCCCCAGAGGACCATCACCCAGAGGAGCATGGAGAGCCTCAATGGCAGCCACATACACCTCAAGTGTGGACGGGGTAAGACCAGCCGAGAAGTGATCTTGGAGGAGCTCCAGCACTGAAGCCAACCAGGCAGTTAACTGGGTCCACTTCATGCTCTCTACACCAAGTGGAAACACATTCCACTTTAGGCTGTACAATCTCCTCTTGGAAGGAGCTCTGGAACTGAGTATGGTCTCAACCACTCCAGCTTAGGGTGGTCCTTATCAAGTCCAATTTTTATAAATTTTTTTGCAAAATGTTAGTGTCTTAACCCTCTGAGGTCGGCAAACGCGCCCCCGCGTTTTGCTGGATTTTCTTCACATTGTAGCACAATAAACTTAAATTACTCCGTCATTTATGGTCATACAGAAAAAAGAAATATAAAAAAAGAATCTGTGATATTTCTACTTTTGTATGTGTCCACTTACAATCAAATCAAAACATTGTGCTTTTGTAAAATAAAGAAAATAAACAGGGTGTGCGTTCTGCCTCTCCGTCGCGGTGAACTTTTTTTTCTTGAGCACGTCTATAAACTGAAACAAAACTCAGCAAATACTTGTCACACATTTATGAGCCATATACCTTTATAAACATTTAAGTGTGTACTTTTAAATGATCGGATTCAAACTGAAAACAAATATTCTCTGTTTATGTAATTTGTATAAAACCAACAGGATGTCCAGTATCTCAAACGCTTGCTAATTATTTTTAATTCGACCACGCCCACTCGCGCAAAAGTGATTCACATGCAAATCTCCACATGGAACGCGAACGTGCTCGTTACCTCAAACACAAAACACTTCACAAGTCTCTGCTTTTCGTCGAGTTTGGAAGACGCGCTGTGAGCTTACATTGGATTTACCTCAGAAAAAGAAGAACGCGATTTGAAGACAAGAAAGATGTAAGGTAAGAAATTCTTACTTATTAGTTTATGGTATTGTTGCATAAACTTCACATTGCAGTTGAACTGTTGCTAGATATATGGTGAATATTATAATATTTAGACCCGTGTTTACTGTTAAATACTGTTTGTGGATATCTGCTCAAACGTAGATATGTATAATATGGTAACCATAATGTTTCATATTTTGGAGCGCGATCGCGTTTGAATGTTTCATATTTTGGAGCACGATCGCGTTTGAAAAGCAAAATGCACCAAACAATAGGCTTTATATTTTTACTATTATCTCATTTCATATCATCATAACGAATGGAAACATTTGAAGTAACATATGATAATCAATATATTTTTCTCTAGCGTAGTTGTCACTGAAATCTTTTTGAAGATTTATAGGCTGCTATAGGTTATTGTTATTATTATTTTATGCAGCACTGCGCATAGCCTATGCCTACAAGGCACAACAAACCTGGTGTTCATTATATTATATATTGTTGGAAACATTTGTGTGTGTGTGTGTGTGTGTGTGTATTCTGTGAATTTTAAAAAGCAATTTTAACCAGAAAAATCTAAAATTTATTCCCAAAATCGTGCAGGCCTAGTTTCTCTTGATACCAGTATGTTAACTTTTTTTCTTTTCTTTCAGGGACCAGATGCAACTGAGTCCTGCTGACTTCAACATTCACATGAGTCTCTGTACATGAACATGGTAAAGTGAAAATCAAACACCTTGGAAATGAAAGGTATGTACAATGTTTTTAGGAATGGCACAAAGGTCTCTGTCTTTGGATCATTGTTTTCAATGTGCTCTTTTGTCATTTGTTGTGTATCTTTGGATTATGTTGTGTTGTAAATATATCCAAACAATCTAAAAGCCATTCTTTTTTAAATCTCCTCATTCTTTGTGCAAGGTTCCTCAGAATGACAGGGCCTGATCGCTCCTAATAGGGCCGTTAGGGGAGTGTCTTTGTCTTTCTCAGGTGTTAAAGGCTTACATATTAATGAGATGATCCATCTCATTCGCATATGGATCCATCCATCTCTTCGCATATGGCTTTCTCACACAAAACACGTCTTAGACATTTTAAATCAATATATTGTCTTATCTGAATGAGCAGTCAGGGTGATTTTCACATAGTTTTGGAGCAAATATTCTAGGCTACGCGATACAATTTTCAAAAGTCTTGTGAAGAAATAATCAGTATGGGTTTCATGGCCTTATTTCAGTGACAATTTTTTGGGGTATTTTCACAAACCACGCATAAATGTCATTATCTCAAAACTACAAACTTTTACATACATGCTGCTGATATATTATTGTAGCAGAGTTTGTGCTAAATACAGTGTAATAAGACTTTAGCCATGACAATGTCACAAGTAACAGAAATAAGCACAAATGTCAGAGCATGTCAGAACACCTCCAGGGCCAGAAAACAGCTCAGACCCCAGAGGGTTAACCTCTTAAACTGTTCCTTTTAACTTCAAAATTAGAAATATACAAAAATGTTGACAAAAAAAAAAAGATATTTAGAGGTAGCTCAATCATGTGGAAGACTGCCTATGTTAAGCTGTGCGGCGTTACTGTGATATGCAAGTAATATTAAAAGTTGCTGCAAATGAACTACATTTTATTGAAATCAGAGCAACACTGACATGACAACAATGACAACAATCTCAAAAAAAGCACAAAGTTTTCAACAATCCCTCATTTCTGATGCTCAGCAGCCAGTGTTGACTTTTTGCAGTCTGGATAGATCCGTCTGTGATCTTCCACCACATGAAGGAGAAACTGCAATTGTTCTTCAGAGTGTGAGAGAGCCATTGTATTCTTGAATCAGAGCCACTCCTCTCTCGGCGTGATCATTGACTACTTTCATTGCATGTATGGTTGCCTGTGCCTCCTTATAATCTGCTTGATTCGGCCAAAGTTCCGCGTCAATTTCAAGGAACGTAATGTCATTTTTTAAACCAAAAAATGTGCTCTAAACCCAAACAGTAACCAAGGTGATCATCAATAGAAATATGTATTGATTCCACCAGGAAAGGTAATTCTGCTAAACCGGGTCATGGATGGATTAATTTGGATTTAGTTTCTACAATAAGTAAACTGAGATATGTATCTAAAATACATATTTAGGAATATATGGTGCATTAGATGCTTTTATGGAGATTTTTTGGGAATTTTACTAGCCAGGTACAATACCAACTCAAATGATCTGTTTTTACGAAAATCATCAAAATCTCAGAAAGTTTAAAGCTATTGAGCTACCAGTAATTATTATGTTACTGCCATAAAAATTGGCAGAGCATGACAATTGGAGACTTTAAAAATAAGGACCACCCTACTCCAGCTGACAGGCCAGCCTCTAGGTACTGAGCCCCCTCAGAGTCCAGGCCTAAAGTTTCCACAGGTCTGGTCGAGGGTGAATATTGAGCCCCCGGCCTGCGGAAGCAGGTCCCTCTACAGAGGGATCTGCCAAGGCTGGCCTGCCAGGAGTGCTATGATGTATGAACTACAAGTAGGTTGATCCCATCTAGACCGAACCACTCCAGAACTCCCGGGGCTGAACCTCTCACATATCGGTCACCATGGTCAGGATGGACTTGATACATGCAGGAGACATTCGTGCCCGCATCGTAGTTGAGTCCCACCCCACTCCCAGGAACGTAGTCCGCTGGGCGGGTGTCAACACGCTCTCTCGTGTTGAGTCTCAACCCCAAGCTTGAATGTGGCCAAGGATGACATCTCGATGCCGAACTGCCAGTTCTAGAGACTGAGCCAAAATAAACCAGTCGTCGATGTAATTTAGCACAAGGATGCCCTGAAGCCAAGGCTGCATCCATGCACTTGGTGAAAATGCGAGGGGAGAGTGCTTGGCCGAATGGAAGAACTCTGTATTGGTACGCTTCACCCCCTAAAGTGAACCTCAGGAACTTCCTGTGAGATGGAAGTATGGAGACGTGGAAGTATGCGTCTTTTAGATCTATCATGACAAACCAGTCCTCAGATCTGATTTGGCTCACGATAATAGGAATAGTGAGCATCTTGAACCTGAATCTTCTCCGAGACCAGTTCAGATGTCTTAGATCTAATAACGGATGCAATCTTCCATCCTTCTTTGGAACTATGAAGCACCGGCTGTAGAACCCGGACTCCCTGTCAGGTGGAGGAATATGTTATATGGCCTCCTTTACCAGCAGGGAGTTCCTGTCCCAAGGAACATCCTGTTCCATCACCAAACCCTGCTGTGGGTCTACTGCAGTACAGACCACCCCCGTTGAACTTCGGTGGGCGGACCCGAAACGGCAGCCTGTGCGCAGGCTTCTACAGTGCGCAGGCCCCATGGATATATATTTTGGGAGACATTGCCATGCCTCGACAAAATTCCCCTCGGGGCTGGTGTCGAGTGTCTTGTGAGAGCCCTTCACGATACCCTGTGGAAGACCGGCAGGGAATAATCGAAAACGACTCTCGGTGTGCGGACGCGAAGCGCCACTGGCGGCGTGATGCTGACACCAGTTTCCTGGGGGCCCGACGAGAGAGGGGTTTTCCCGATGCCTTCCTGGCCTGAAGGATGGTCCTCAGATCCGTTTTCTCAGGAAGCTCTCTGAGGGGGACTTCTAGAAGTGAAACTCTCCTTCTCAAAGTCATATAATATTTAATAATTTTAATTCCCTAGAATTAAATGCAGCCATAAACACTGGATAAGTGAAACACGGTCTGAATGGTAGGCTGAATTAAACTATCCAACTCCTTAAAGTCAGATAATATTCCATAATTTTAATTCCTTAGAATTAAATGCAGCCATAATCACCAGACAATACGGTTTAAAAATGTATTTACATGGCCTCGTAATCTACACGCTGCCTCTGCAAACTCAAGATTCGAGCTGTTACAATATATTTGGCTTTCATCCCTCGAGAAGAAAGTCAACAGGTGCAACAGGTGCACAGCTGTACGCGTCGAGATATTTCTCAATGAACAAAGCCAGCACCCTCAGGAGCTGACTGTGAATGCCTCACACCCAAACAAAGTCTGAAAAGAGCTGTGGTGATGTCATTAATATAATATACACTCCCATCACCTTTTTAAGTTCACGGGAGAAGTTTGTAAGCAACATTGTATATTTTATGACCCCCCAAAAAAACTTTGTAAAAAATCATTGTATATTGTAGATACAATTATTTGACTAACATAACATCTAAAATAACATAACATTTTTCTCTAGTTTAATTTGATGCTTTATGTTCATGCTAACGTTCATGCAAACCCAGATAGTTATTTATGTAATGGCTGCTTGGGGTGGGGATAGTTGTAACAGTTTATTAAATATGTTACAACCAACCGCTTATAATGATTAAAGTGAGTCCAGATATTAATCACATCCTCTGTTAAGGTCAAAGTCACATGAGTTTTTTTGTTCCACATCAAGGAATTTATGTGGTAAATGTGTTTCCATCTTAGTTTATGTGCATGTCTTCTTATCGAAACATGCTTGTGAACATACCTGAAAGTGACGCACAGGAGTCATCTTGGGCTTTTCCCATTTTTCGCTTCTCAGCGACAGACAGCTGTTGTCTTTTCCAAGGCATAGTTGTCCATCAATTATGATAATTTGCAGCCAGCCGCAAACATGCGGTGGGGGTGCGGGCGGCGGATGCGGGAATGGCGTCTCGCTTGTGCTTACTGTGCTCACTATAAATATATAATTTGCAGCCAGCCGCAAACATGAGGTGGGGGTGCGGCGGATGCGGGAATGGCGTCTCGCTTGTGCTTACTGCGCTCACTATAATATATATATTAGTAACATATCATTCATATTCATACTACTGATGCTCAAACTAAATATTTTTACTTCTATCCCCGGTCTCCTCTACTGCTTTATACTCAAAATGATTCCATCATGCCAAATATACTCCATCTAAATTATCTACATAACTGACATGAACAATCATGAAAAGGTTCTTGTAAAATAAATCCATGCATTGATTGTGCTATTATAAGGACCCTAGAATCAACATAAAGCACGAGGGGGATGAAGGCAGAATTTCAAGTAGAACTGTTGACAGAGTTGAGCTCTCTCTAAGTCTGACCTCCAGTGTAGCATGAAAATCTATACTGGACAAAGTTATATAGTCCAGTATAAAAGCCTACAAGTCAAAGAAAAACGTGCAATTGCAATTGCAAAACAGTTACAGGTCAGATATGGACGATAATAAACAGATGAATGCCTTCAGAAGATAAAAGAAAAGAAAAATCATTGAATGGCTTTAATATTAATCACTATAATATAGAAAAATTATAAATATAATAAAAAAATGAAATAAATATGAAAAAGAGAGAAAATGCAATAAAAAAAAAAGAAGAAATATTATGAGTGTCTTATTAGGATCAGCATTGTATTTTGTCATTAGACTATCCCAGCATATATTTCATTCATGCTGTAATTTCTTGTTGTCTTCTATACCAATAGATGAATGAGGGGGCTGTTTTCTTTTCTTTGCTCTTTAAGTTTTGTTGATATGTTTTCTTCATATAATTAAATATAATTGTATTGTATGCATTTCCTAATGCACATTTAATATGTTCAGGATTGGTAAACAGAATGTTGCTACAGTGTAGTTCAACACAACCCATTGCTCAATGTAACTTAATAAATTGTTTCAAAGATAAAATAGTTTTGAACTAACTGCAATACTTTTGTCATGCAGTTAGTTCTGGTACTTAAATCTGATTGGCTGAGAGGCCTTCTAGGAGTGTTGAGATTGGAGTATGAGATCTCTACAGATCAAAAGTGAGCATTTCTAAATTTGTGGGTGTTTCTAAATTATGCAATGAAAATGATGCCCCTTACCTGACCCCACCATTAAACACAACCGTCATTGTGATGTAAGTAAATCAGGTAAAGCGGTCGAAAATGCCCACTGATCTGGAAACTCCCATTCCTTTCCTGCAGAGACCTATACTTGTTATATTGCACCACTATCAGCCTCCCTCTCCCGCCTTCTCTAACTGTCAGTTGCTTAGCCCCGCCTCCTCTTGTACCCTTCAGCTCCTCTTCATCTCCTGCACTTAACTGTGTGAATCTGCTTCGGTGCTTCAGGGCACCATGTCCGCTTGGTCCAGAAAATCCCCTGGCTCTTCCTCCAGCCTCAGAACCCAACACTCCACCACAGCCTGTCAATGCATCAGCTCCACCTTGGCTTCTCCCTCCCTCGGCTGCACCGAAAGTCATCATCCTTACAACTCCACCGGGCTCCCTCGTCCCACTGGCTCCGCCTTGGTCAGACGTCGTCCTGCCAGCACATTCAGTTCCGTCTGGCTCCACCTTCCCCCCGGCTATGCCTCAATCTTTAGGTTCCCGTGTTCAACCTCGGATGCTCATTAACGCGTCTCCACCGTGGTCTCCAGTGCCAGTGATGTCGCGTAGGCTCGTAGGCCCCTCCATCTCCAGTGGTGTCTCCATCGGCCGTCTCCAGGGTGGCGCCTGTCAAGTCTTCACCATGGCTCCTCCCGCCTTCGACTCCACATGGCGCCTCTTCATGACTGGTCTCTGGAACAACATCTGGCTCCTCCTGCTCCGGGCACCCCTTGGACTTTTGTGTTGGACTTTGTGTTGTTTTGCCCCTCTCCTGTTCCTCGTCCTCCTCCAGAGGCCCCTCCCTCCCTCCTCTGATGTACTCTTTACGGCGAGAAGTTGTGCCTTCCGGTAGGGGGAGTTATGTTATTGTTTCATTGTGTTTTTCCCTGTTTCCCTGTGACCCAGTTTCCCAGTATGTATTCATTAGTCATTTAGTTCACCTGGTGTTCATCAATTATCTCATTAGTTCCCTCATTTAGTTTTTGTATAAGTACTCCCTGTTTTGTTAAGTTCTTTATCCTGTGTTGTCTAAAGTGTTTTTTTTTTTTTTGTTTTTTTTTCTGAGTTTCCCCTGCCTGTTTCTGAGTGTTTGGATTAAAAGACTATTTCCTGAATTTCTCTTTCATCGTGCGCTTCTTTGATGCAGATACTGTATGAGAAGAATGACTTCTATAGCAGATTCAATGATTTCATATTTTGTATTAATTTTTTTGATAGAACTAGAAATTCTTCAGGGAATTTGTTAGATCTCTCTGCACAAAACTGCAAGAACAACGAGACAGTCAACCCTTACTGGGCTGCAGGTGTTCCCTGCAGAGATGTGTGGGGGAGAGCAAAGAACTGAATTACAGTTATCAGAGCCCACCGTCTCCATCTGAGAGACCAATCATCTCTGATTTTCAAATTAGTCCCTTCTAGAATTCCCTACATTGCTGCTCGCATCTTAGAAGTTCAATTCAGTTCATAGAAGCAAAAAAATATAATCCAATGGCATTAAAGGGCAACACAAAATATTTGTCCTATATGTAATATTAATATAAATAAATATTTGTCCTATATGTCCTAATTTAAGTGTAATATGTGCATTAGTGCACTTTCTATATAAGTTCAGAAACTAATTAATGAACATGCTTTTTTAACAAAGCCCACTTTGCAGATAAAAATAAGTGTTTTATTCCCTTCTTTGATTTAAGATGGAGCTGAGCAAGGATACAAACTATTTTTAATAATTCATTTGATTGGCTGCAAGGGACATACACATAAATCTTATAAAAGTGCAACATTTATTAAAGTAGCAGTTTAAAAACAATACACGGTAATATGCATGACCAAGAAGGCGGAAACACACAATAAATGTAGCTTACTGCTCTAGTTCAATGGCTAGGTGGAATGTTACAATCTGGCGCCCCCTGGCTGGCCCTTAACCCTCTGAGGTCGAGAAACGCGCCGACGCGTTTTGCTGGATTTTTTTCACATAGCAACAACATAAACTTAAATTACTCCGTCATTTATGGTTATACAGAAAAAAGAAATATAAAAAAATTATCTGTGATATTTCTACTTTTGTATGTGTCCACTTACAATCAAATCAAAACATTGTGCTTTTGTAAAATAAAGAAAATAAACAGGGTGTGCGTTCTGCCTCTCCGTCGCGGTGAACTTTTTTTTCTTGAGCACGTCTATAAACTGAAACAAAACTCAGCGAATACTTCTCACACATTTATGAGCCATATACCTTCATACACATTTAAGTGTGTACTTTTAAATGATCGGATTCAAACTGAAAACAAATATTCTCTGTTTAAGTAATTTGTATAAAACCAACAGGATGTCCAGTATCTCAAACGCTTGCTAATTACTTTTTAATTCGACACGCCCACTCGCGCAAAAGAGATTCACATGCAAATCTCCACATGGAACGCGAACGCCCTCGTTACCTCAAACACAAAACACCAAAACACTTCACAAGTCTCTGCTTTTCGTCGAGTTTGGAAGACACGCTGTGAGCTTACATGGATTTACCTCAGAAGAAGAAGAACGCGATTTGAAGACAAGAAAGATGTAAGGTAAGAAATTCTTACTTATTAGTTTATGGTATTGTTGCATAAACTTCACATTGCAGTTGAACTGTTGCTAGATATATGGTGAATATTATACTATTTAGACCCGTGTTTACTGTTAAATACTGTTTGTGGATATCTGCTCAAACATAGATATGTATAACCATAATGTTTAATATTTTGGAGCGCGATGGCGTTTGAATGTATCATATTTTGGAGCGCGCTGTGGTATCACATTTTGGAGCGCGCTGTGCGTTTGAGTATCATATTTTGGAGCGCGCTGTGGGTTTGAGTATCATATTTTGGAGCGCGCTGTGCGTTTGAATGTATCATATTTTGGAGCGCGATTGCGTTTGAAAGGAAAAATGCACCAAACATTAGGCTTTATGTTTTTACTATTATCTCATTTCATATCATCATAATGAATGGAAACATTTGAAGTAACATATGATAATCAATATATTTTTCTCTAGCGTAGTTGTTCTTGAAATCTTTTGGAAGATTTAATTTATTGTTATTATTATTTTATGCAGCACTGCGTAGCCTATGCCTACAAGGCACAACAAACCTGGTGTTCATTATATATTGTTGGAAACATGTGTGTGTGTGTGTGTATTCTGTGAATTTTAAAAATAAATTTTAACCAGAAAAATCTAAAATCTATTCCCAAAATCGTGCAGCCCTATAGTTTCTCTTGATATCAGTATGTTCACAGTTTTTTTCTTTTTTTTTCTTTCAGGGACCAGATGCAACTGAGTCCTGCTGACTTCAACATTCACATGAGTCTCTCTGTACATGAACATGGTAAAGTGAAAATCAAACACCTTGGAAATGAAAGGTATGTACAATGTTTTTAGGAATGGCACAAAGGTCTCTGTCTTTGGATCATTGTTTTCAATGTGCTCTTTTGTCATTTGTATTTTTGGATTGTGTTGTGTTGTAAATAAATCCAAACAATCTAAAAGCCATTCTTTTTTAAATCTCCTCATTCTTTGTGCAAGGTTGCTCTGAATGACAGGGCCTGATCGCTCCTAATAGGGCAGTTAGGGGAGTGTCTTTGTCTTTCTCAGGTGTTAAAGCCTTACATATTCATGAGATGATCACGCCTCTTCGCATATGGCTTTGTCACACAAAACACGTCTTAGAAATTTTAAATCAATATATTGTCTTATCTGAATGAGCAGTCAGGGTGATTTTCACATAGTTTTGGAGCAAATATTCTAGGCTATGTCATACAATTTTCAAAAGTCTTGTGAAGAAATAATCAGTATGGGTTTCATGGCCTTATTTCAGTGAGAATTTTTTTTTGTATTTTCACAAACCACGCATAAATGTCATTATCTCAAAACTACAAACTTTTACATACATGCTGCTGATATATTATTGTAGCAGAGTTTGTGCTGAATACAGTGTAATTAGACTTTAGCCATGAAAATGTCACTAGTAACAGAAAAAAACACAAATGTCAGAGCATGTCAGAACACCTCCAGAGCCCAGAAAACAGCTCAGACCTCAGAGGGTTAACAGTGAGAGGCTATAACACGAATTTCCCTAATGAAGTCTTATCTGGGACAGCACAGTGTCACACGTGAGATTTACACAGCAAAAGCACATAGCAGGTATAATAACGTACAGGTGCAAGCACTGCAAAATGAATCCCACACATTAAGAGATACAATTCCACAACTACATTAGTAACATTAGTCATATCAATGGTAGCCTTCAAACTATTTTACTCCAGTGTGGATGATGACATGGACAGTTGACAATAAAACATAAGCGATCAGCCACAATAACTATCCCACCAAGCCAAGGGAAATGTAAACAAGCAAAATATAACAGTTATATGCATTTTGCAGGGTTTCATGAAACACGGTCAAAAGTCCTTCACTCACGACCCAGATCACTCCATGCTCGTAGTGCACACAGAAGACGCTAACGGCGAGAAGACGGTAGTCTGCAGTTGCACACACAATTCATGGCTTTGGACAATTTCCAGTACCCTCCAAATGGCCAGCGGGGAAACCGAAACTGTTGATCCGAGCTATGAGACAGGGGAAGGGAAATCAAACAAATGCACATCAGTGCCCACTCATTCGTAAGTAGTGAGAATTCCTATTTTCCTCAATCAGCACGAATAGTGGTTGATATTGTAGGCCTCTAGCTGCCAGGAGTCAATCGAGATGGTTGCCACTGCGTGGAGTGGTACGTCCAAAGGTTCACAGGCACAGAGACAGTCTGGCTTTTCGCGTTTTGGGCATCTGTCAGAATGAAGGAGCGCGCTGGGGAGGGCTGCCTGCTGGCATTTATTCATTAGATCTGCCAATCACGTTGTACCGCTGGCTCATCAGTAATATTGGACGCACCTGTGAACAGAGACTTGCAGATACACATGCACACCTAAAAGACATTAACCCACCCTCACAGGTTGTCAAACAGTCATTGTTCCCCTCCCGTTACATTTTTCCCCAACCTTTAATGATGGTCGTCCCGAACATAGTCCTAAAAAGTCAAGTGGCCAATGACATGGAGTGTCCAGGCAGTTAGGGCCTGTGGCGTGCAGGTGCCATGCCACGGGTGGCACGCAGGGGATATTGACGAGAGTCCTGGTTGTTGATGACCGCATCAGGCTCTAGGGCTAGGTTGTGACTCGTTCCTGCAAGAAGTAACATTACTTGGTCAAGCTCAGCAAGAGGCAACATTTCTGGATCAGGCCCAGGGGCTTCATGGGCTGAAGTGGCTGGTGAATTGGGAAGGGAAGTACTAGCTGTTAGGTCCAATGACTCGCGATGAAGACTTGGAGGGGCTGGGCTGCCTGGTGTTGGGTAGCAGGATGGGGTGGAGCTAGTGGAATGAAGGGCCAGTGGTGTTGTCCGGGGCTGCGCCGGTTGGGACCCTGGCTTTCTTTAGAACGACCCTCTTCATTGCGGCTGGTCATTTGTTGATCCCCAGGGCAGGGCCGCAAGTTGTTGCGGTGGATTGTTCGAATGGGACCCTCCTTTGTCTCGGGCCATATGCTGAAGACTGGTTGATCTTGGCGTGGCTGTACAACCACTACAAAAGGTGTAGGGAGCCATTGCGGGGCTAGTTTTCCTTGGGCCCTACGGCGGAAGTTCCTCATCAGCACCCTCTCCCCCGGTAACAGTGGCAGGGTTCTGGCATGCCTGTCGTAGCTAGATTGGTTCCAATGCAGGCGATGTTAAACATTGTTTTGCACAGTGGCGTAAGCTTGAAGGAGAGTTCGATGGTGGTTCCTAACCCAACCTTCCACGTCATCCCGGTGTTGTGGCGGTGCCACTTCATGGAGCACATCCACCGGCAGTCTGGCATGGCGGCCGAAAAGCACATAATGAGGGGTCATCCCAGTGCTTGAGTGAGTGGTGTTGTTATAGGCTTGCAAAAGAGCCGGCAACTGGCTGGGCCATCGAGCGTGAGAATCTGCATCCATGGTACTCAGGAGAGATAGAAGGGTATGGTTAAACCGTTCACAGGCTCCATTTCCCTGCGGATGGTATGGCATGGTGCGACTTTTCTTGCAACCATACATTGCACAGAGCTGGTGCATCAGGTCTGACTCAAAGGGCCCCCCTTGGTCACTGAGAATGCATTCTGGGCAGCCAAAGGGGAGAATGAGTGCCGTCCATAGATCCTTAGCGGTAGTGGGAGCAGACTGGTCTGGGGTGGGCACTACCAGCGCGTAGCGGGAGAACAAATCTGTAATCACAACGATATACTGGAAAGTGTCAGATGGCCTCCCGAGGGACAAAGTCTAATGCCACAATTTCAAAGGGGTAACTGGCAGAAATGGGGGTACAAGGGTGCTTTTTGTGGTCCTCCCCGTTTGCCTACCACGCAGTTAAGACATTCGGCTGCCCACGTTCTGGCATTTGTGCTCATCCCCACCCAGTAGAATCTCCTCCGCAGTAACGAGACCATTTTATCGCCACCTGCATGACCTGCAGCTTTGTGGTATTCTTCCCACACTCGTCGGGCTTGAGCTACTGCAACGATGATTTGTTGCACAGGGGCTCCAGTGTCTGGCTTGGTGACAAGTCTGACAAGGGCCCCATCATGTAGCTCCAGCCGGTCCCACTCCCTCAATAAGCAACGGAGCTGTACAGACAAAGTAGAGCAGTCATTCATTGTTGGGGGCTCACCTTGTGTTTTTCAGGTGTGCAGCTGCTGCAGGTCAGGGTCCATCTTCTGCTAGTGCTCCCATCATTCTGCCTTCTTGGGTGACTCTGGAGGTGTGGTGCTCCGTACTGTATGTACCGCAATGTCTGCTGCCTCTCCTGGTATTCGACAAAGCACATCTGCATTCCTATTAGCGGTTCCTGGTCGTTAGCGGATTTCATAGGAGTAATTGGCTAATTGGGCCACCCATCTCTGATCCGTCGCCCCCAATTTTGCAGTCTCCAGATGGACTAAAGGGTTGTTGCCGGTGAACACCGTAACCTGGGTTCCCCACAATAATCCTTAAATTTCTCAGTGATGGCCCACTTCAAGGCCAGCAGTTCTAGCTTGAAGGAGCTATAGTTTTGATCACTGCATTCTGGGGGATGGAGGCTATGGCTGGCGTAGGCTATAACCCTCTCACTGCAATCTTGGACTTGGGCAAGGACTGCTCCAAGGCCATTCAGACTTGCGTCTGTGTATAGCCTGAACGGGAGTTGAAAATTGGCGTAGGCCAGTATGGGGTCACTGAGGTGGGCCTCTTTGAGCAACTCAAGAGTGACTTGGGATTCGGGGGTCCATTGAATGGCTAAAGAGGGATGATGGGCACTTCCCTGCAGTGGTTGAGGGGGGCAGCTACCTTTGAGAAAGCAGGGATAAACCTCCGGTAATATCCTGTGAACCCCAAGAATGAAGGCACCTGTTTCACTGTTGCTGGTGTAGCCCAGTCACGGATGACTGCAGTCTTCTCTGGGTCTGTTGCTACCCCCTGGCCGCTGACCACATGTCCCAGATAGATCACCTTTTGCTGGAATAGATGGCATTTGTGAAGCTGCAGCTTTAGGCCATGCTCCTGGAGACAGCTAAAAACCTGCTCGAGATGTTGTAAGTGGGTGTTGAAGTTGGGCGAGTACACAATGACATTGTCTAGATTAATGAGAAGATAATTTTAGACCTGGGCACCCAGGCAGCGCTGCACTAGCCTCTGAAAAGTGGCTGGAGTGTTACAGAGGCCAAAGGGCATGCGCTCAAACTGGTACAGACCAAAGGGGGTGGTGAAGACAGTCTTTTCTTGGTCTGCAGGTGCCACTTCCACCTGCCAGTACCTGCTTGCCAGATCCAGAGTTGAATACCACTGGGCCCTGGTGAGGCTTGTGAGGGATTCTTCTATGTGTGGCAATGGGAAAGAGTCTTTGGGGGTCACTGCGTTAAGTTTGCGATAATCCACGCAGAACCTCCATGACCCCTCCATGAACTCTCTTTTACAACGCCACTCTCCAGCATACCTTGCAGCAGTGCCCTCAAGTCGGGGTTGGGAGGAACCGGTTGTTACCTATCTTGTATCGGTGGTGCAGTGCCTGTGGGGATCTGGTGTGTGACAACCGCAGTCTTCCCAAAGTCGTCCTCGTGAGCCGCAAACACGTGGGACCACTTCCGCAGGAGAGCTGCCAGTTGAGCTTGCTGGCCACTGTCCAGGTCCTCACCATGCAACGCAAGGGCCGGGTGATCTTCAGTCTGTGTCTGTTCTGCGTGCATCACATCAACCTCGACTACCTGGGGTTTGGTGTTTCGTGGCACGAGTCTGGAATGTCCTCTAATGTCCCTTGGGTCTATTTGGGTCACAGAAGCCTGGGGGCGCCGTTGTGGCAACTCTAGGGGGAATGGGTTAGGATTGCAGACACGGAGGGGAACCTTCCCATCTTGCACCCAGCTCAGCGATCTGGCAACACACCACTCCTGCCCATGGTCATCCAGATCTTAAACCAAGACAGGGCAGTTGGGCTGGTTGGTGGCCTGTGGGACGTGGGCCCAAATGATCATCTCAATTCCGGGGGGTAACACCACAGGTGGCTGTCGCTGGAGTTTAGCCACACCTTGGAGCTCTACCTCAGGCATGGATGTGTTTGCTCTTTGGTAGGCGGCAAAGGCTGCATCCCATGCTTTCTCTGCAGAAGGGGAGAACACGGATTTCAAAGATGCGATGCCAGGGTGTCTACCCTGGAAAATGGCCGCCTAACAGTCTGCCACAACATTCATACCTAGAAGTCCATATTCTGTGTTTATGCAATCATCTCGCACAATAACCACACCAAATTCAGTACTGCATATCCCACATAAGGAACATAAGGGCTGACCAGATTGATGGAGTCAATGGTATAAAAATAACATACAGGTGCAATCATTGCAAAATGAACCCCACACATTAAGATATACAATTCCACATTAGTTTAATCAATGGTAGCCTTCAAACTATTTTACTCCAGTGTGGATGATGACATGGACAGTTGACAATAAAACATAGGTGAGCAGCCACAATAACTATCCCACCAAGCCAAGGGAAATGTAAACAAGCTAAATATAACAGTTATATGCATTTAGCAGAGTTTCATAAAACACGGTCAAAAGTCCTTCACTCACGACCCAGCCCACTCCACGCTCGTAGTGCACATGGAAGACGTTAACGGCGAGAAGGCGGTAGTCTGCAGTTTCACACACAATTCACAGCTTTGGACAATTTCCAGTACACTCTAAATGGCCAGTGGAGAAACCGAAACCGTTGATCCGAGTTGCGAGACAGGAGAAGGGAAATCAGTTCTAAACAAATGCACGTCAGTGCCCACTCATTCGTAAGTAGTAAGAATTCCCACTTTCAATCGAGATGGTTGCCACTGCGTGGAGTGGTACATCCAAAGGTTCACAGGCACAGAGACAGTCGGGCTTTTCGCGTTTCGGGCATCTGTCACGGTGAAGGAGCGCGCCGGGTTGGGCTGCCTGCTGGCTTTTATTCAGTGGATCTGCCAATCGAGTTGTACTGCTGGCTCATCAGTAATATTGGACACACTTGTGAACAGAGACTTGCAGATTCATGGGTTTCATCAGGTCCCTTTCCACAGGTGTATTAATCAAGCACAATGCAGTCTGCATTCATAATCTAGGTGCTTGATTTTATACACCTGTGGAAAGGGACCTGATGAAACCCATGAATACACATGCACACCTGATAAACATGAACCCACCTTCACAGGTTGTCAAACAGTCAGTGTTCCCCTCCCGTTACATGTCTACCTACAAAGCCTTTTAGTGCAAACACTGGAACAAAAGAGATTGCATGAATAATTGTCTAAACAAAGGGCTACTGCCTGCTAATTTGCGTCAGAGCATGACTTCCAGAAACTCTTATGTAGCATTTTTATTTTTATTTTTTTATGAGTACAGCTGTACAACCATTAAGAAAAAAACAATTTGTTTTTTTAGAGTACTTTACCAAGAATCCACAAAAACCAGCATTCACTTTGACTCCAAGACAATACGTTTTTGCATCAAATGCTGGTACCAAGAAAAATGTGTCACTACAAACGCTGCTGCTGTGGTTAAAATGCCTTGAATTTCAAAGATCATCATGGTGACGGAAACAAACTGCATCCATGAAAAAGATAGAGAGCATGTATGAGGTGGACAGAGAGAAATCATGCCTTCAAATGTTTTAGAGAAATGTTCACCAGTCGCTTTGATCTAACACAATACTATGCTTGAAACATGAGAGGCCCCCTGCTATGTCTGAAACAAACTGATACAGTAAAGTCACGCGCTCTGAGAAAAACAATTAAGAGTCCTTTATCTGTTTGGCAGCCTTTATTCACAACAGTATAAATGGTAGACTGATATGTGTACAGCATGCAGAACTGGCTCTGGTGCCATTAAGTACAGACATTATTTCCCCAGTGCTGGATGTCATTATTTTGAGGTCGCAGTAAAGGATGTTGTACATATGTTGTGAAACAGAAGTGACATATTACCATCTTGTGGGAGCAATACATCACTTTCAAATTAACATTCAATTACAACAGGTGGAACAAGTTGTATTGACCTGTATTTCAGCAATTTGTTCAGCAAAACCCTAAGGAGACACAGCGTCTCCCCGAAGTAATAACAGATTCATTTTCAAAATGATATTGATCTACTTTCTGCAGCCTTCCCTTTGGTATTACAGGCATAAAGCAGAGGAGACCAGGGCTAGTTGTCTAAAGGCAAGCTCACATTACAGGCCTGTAAGACTACCTGAATCGCTGTTGTGCTCAGGCTACACAACAAGCTTTCTTTTCATCTGCCATCTTATTTTTGTGGGTTCAGTTCTCAATACTAGGAGGAAATGACTGAGGTGCACTTGAGCAAGGCACCTAACCCCCATTCGGGTTTGTGTCCACGGTTTGCAGTGTGTGTGTGTGTGTGTGTGTGTGTGTGTGTCTGTGTTTTCACTACTCACCACTCCTAATGTGTGCACACTAACTTGGATGGGTTAAATGCACAAATTTGGTTACCATACTTGGCCTTCATATGTCACATAAAACTTAAAAACTACAACTCCATATAACTTGATGTGAAAAATTAGAGTGATTATGAGATTTTTCCATTTTTACCATATACACTGTGATTGGCTGTACTAGTTCACACAACAAGATCACGTGGCGATAATATAGAGTAGGTTGGAAAATATCCCCGTGTCTGTGACTGCTCGAGACTGGCTCAGATCATGTCACTGTCCTGCTCATACTTACAGAGCATAGCCGACCACAGCGAACACTGATTTGACCGCGACCCAGGGTTTTTTTTACAGACCTGTCAAAATCGGCCCAAAAGTTATGTAGTATAAGATTGCCATTACCCTTAAAGGCATGAAAGTTACACCAATCATTATTACATATTCGGGTCTTTAGCGACCCGAATCTACATCTAACACAGATGGATCTCTACCTGCCGTGATAATATAAAACTCTCCTGATATTAGAGTTACAATTCCAGAAGAATAAAATGAAGCATATTTTGTTACCTTTTAGAGCTTGGAAGGGTTCAGTTTGAGCAGATGTTTTATATCATCACTGTCCTCATCAGAGCTCATTTCCCAGTACATTCAGCATCTCTCTTATATTCATGATCTCAAACAGATTCTCAAAACTATCATTTTCAACATCTTCAAAATCAATATTTTGATCGCTGACAGCTTCTTTTCATATAGCCTATATATATATATATATATATATATATATATATATATATATATATATATATATATATATATATATTCACGCATCCAGAATTTTCAGTTTTGGCCCAGAATATTCACATCCCTAGATTCAAGTCAAAATGAAGAATTTTTATATAAATTTGCTGCATGTTATATTTCTTGAGTTCCTTTCTCAGATAGACACCATGTATGGAACTTTTGCACCACTTCTGGCCACAGTACCTCTTGTGGTCTGGGCATGTGCCACACAGGATTCAAACCCACAACCGGAATGGTTCGGGATTTTAGCAGCTTGTGCCACTCAGAGGACACTGAATTTCAAAGCTGCAGAGGAGAGCCTTCAGTGTAAGAATGAGCACACAAAAGCATGTTATCCAGATTAGCATGCTAAGCTATTTTAATTCTAATGTAGCTTATGGTTAGCCTGATAGCTGAAGAGCCACATTAGAAAGAATGGCATATGGTTTTTTTATTTTTGATATTTGCTACCGTTCCCGAGATATTTGTCTAGAAAGTTGACCTAGCCTGTAATTGTTGCCTTATGCTTAGTGTTGTTTTTGGCGGCCTGTTTTAATTTTAGTTTTAGTCTAGTCTTTGTGTCAAGCTGTCATTTTAGTTTTATTAGTTTGTCACGTTCATACTCTTTTTAGAGTATGTCAAGCAAGTCAAGTTTCAGTCGACTAATAGTCTGAGCATCTTAGTCTTATTTTAGTCAGAATTATCCATGACTATTTTCATCTAGTTTTAGTCGACGAAAACTGATGACATTTAGTCTAGTTTTAGTCAATGAAAATTGTATTTTAGTCTCTTTTTAGTAATGCAATTCTATTTAACCCAGTCAATATAGTGTACCACTATGGAAAAAATTGCAAAAATAGCGGACAGAAAAGTAACACTCGTCTCATTCGTGGAGGTTGAAAAACAAGTTCTTTGTGATATCCAAGATTTATTTAAATGCAAAAGAAAAGGCATGAGAGTTGGCTGTTTTTGTCAATTTTAAGTTTTAATTTAAAATGTTTGCGATTTTAATATAACTACATGGCTAAATATTTTACCACTTGCTTATAAATCTAGATAGAAGTAGTGCATTGAATAATACGTTGTTTAAATTGCGCTTAAATGTGAATTACGTCTATTAAAGAGTGTATATGTGTACAAAGAGAATCGCAATGCTGACAATTATTTTTATTTTTTTTACATAAAAGTAGCTGATAACTTCTGGATTTGAAATAAAATTGAAATAAAAATGGGCGTCAGACTTAACTTTGTTGTCGTTTACGCTAACTCACCGCAGCTGCATCTTCTAAATAATGCCGCGAGTGGGGCTTGAGGAAGTGATGTCGCCTGCGTCTGCGCAGTGCGACCTGATGCAGCCCCTGAAGTGAGCCACGGGAAAAAGAAATACTGCAAAATAATAATAACGCGACTAAACGAGACGAAATAACGTCATAACATTTTGTCTCGTCTCGTTTTGGTCAGCGAAAATGAAGAGACATTTTAGCATAGTTTTTATTTTGTAAACTACATTTAGTCTCGTTTTTATTCGTCGACAATATTGCATTATACATTTAAGTATAGTTATCGTAACATGACCAGAATTTACGTTGCGTCTCAGCTCGTTTTTGTCACGAGATAAAGGTTCGTTGACAACAATATTTAGTCATAATTTTCGTTGATGAAAGCAACACTATTTATGCTAAGCTAGCATAAGGCAACAAATACAGGTTAGGTCAACTTTGGAGACAAATATCTCGGGAACGGTAGCGAATATCAAAAATCTGTTCAGTCACTTCTGTGCAGCTCAGCCCAAAGATCATCTGAATAGATATGAAGATTTGTCAGAAGATATGCCCAAAGATATGCCCAAAGATATGTCCAACGATATGTCAAATAGTTTAAAAGATATTGCAATTTATAACAAAATTATAAATGGAGGACAGATGGTTCATCCAATTCTGGCAAAATCGGTATCCACAGATCCACAGATCACAGATGGTATAGACACCAATATTTTGATTTTCTGACAAACTGTTCAAAAGTTATTGGCCAAAATAGCCATTTTCCAGATCTCATGACCTGTAAGTGGCGCTGTTCCCAACTTTAGCATGGACCCTCAGGTCATGGCTCCGATGAAGCGTACCAATTTTCGTTTCGATTGATCAAAGTTTGGCCGAGCTATAGCTTCTGAACCAATTTTGCGTCTTTTGAAGACAAATGAATAAAAAAAAATCTGTTCACTCATTTCTGTGTGGCTCAGTCCACAGATCATTTGAGCAAATTTTTAAGGAGGAGTAGCAAGAAAACTGAATACTGTACTTTTCAAAATGGCCACTACTGTAATGGGTGGAGTCTCAATGTAAGATATTGAATGTAATCAGCATGAAGAGTGGAATCAGGTATACTAAGTTACATTTTTATTGATAAAAGGGTTTAAAAGTTTTTGAACTGGTGGTGGCGCTATAGAGTTGGTCCTAGAGACTCCAAAATTGGTCCAATTACTTTTCCTGACCATCTTTACAATTGTGGCAAATTTCATAATTTTCCTAATTACGGTTCATAGGGCTACCATTGACTCCCATTTGGGAAAAAAAAAAATAAAGTAAACTAAGAGATACAATAGGGGCTATCCCCCTTCGGGGCTTGGCCCCTAACTAACAGATACAATAGGAGCTATCCCCTTCGGGGCTTGGCCCCTAATAAGTAGCCCTGCTTTTTCTTATGACAAAAAAACAAACAAACATATTTTTAAAGCTTTTTTAAAATATTATATTTACATGTTTTGGCTGTCTGTAGCAGAAATACTGAAATCCACCAAATATAAAAGTTATTTATTGGCATGTATAGTTCCACAAAGAACCTTTAAAATTCATGGAACCTTTCAACTGCACTAAAGGTTTTTTATGTTTTATTTAACCAAAATGGTCCTTTTAAGAACTGCTTATTAATATTTCTTGGGAACCAAAATGGTGGTTATTCTGTGGCATCGCTGTAAAAAAAATCTTTTGGAACCATTATTTGAGTGTTTGCAAGAATTTTCCATTGCAAAAAAAAAACACAAAAAAAAAAAACACACTTTCACATGACTGGTTTGTTTTAGTTTTTAAATCCAAGCAATCAAGGCTGTTTATTCCAGACAATTATGTGCAATTTCAATTACAAAGTGAAAAAAAATCTGGGTCATAATGTGTCAATTTAAATATTGTGATGTTTAAACCCACAGTTATTCCAAGAGTCTCTAGCGAATTAAAAGCCTTTAGTTGCTCTGGTCTCAGCCAATTATCACTTGCTTTATCCTAATTGACAGTCTATTAAAGGCTGTGTAACCCAGAGTGTAAGAGCATCCCAAACCATTAGAATAAATCATGTCTGTGCCTCTCAAGAATCACTTCAACAATCTTTCACTATAACTTCTTTAGCTTTTAAGTGCTAAAGACAATACAAAATGTTCCAATGAATTGTGTGATTAATTTCAAACATGTTTTATTCTGAGTAACTAAATTATGGTTCTTTCGATTCAAAGTCAAAATTTAACACACTGTGTTTGGGATGGGTACATTATATTTAATGACATCCTGTGGGTAAGACATTATTTTCTTAAAAAATGTATCAAATGTTCTATAAAAAAAATATTTAGTCATCTTATTTTAGACAGACAGACGAAGACTCAGAAGAATATAATTCCAACACGATGTTTAATAAATCCACGCAGGCAAGATAATCCAAAAAGGCCTGAGAAACACACCTAACGTGAACGTGACCGTGACCAAACAGAGAATGAATGTTCAACTTATATAGCAAACACAAGCAGGACTAATTACACACAGCTGAAACCAAAAACTAGTCTTCAGATGTGACAAATGAAAACAAACTGAAAGTCCATGCATAACAAAACTAACAAAACACAACTGTAACAATATACTGTATTTGTTTGATTTAAATTGTTCTTTTCCCCCAAAAAATAACAGATGTAGAAATGGAAAATGTACATCACTATATAGGCCTTTGACATTTTAAGGAAACGTTTTTCCACCTCTGGGACAATCATCTCCCTGGTGACTTCAGCCAAATAAGGCTTAAGAAGAATGGGATCTGAAAACAGCATTTCTGGCCAAAGACTCTGGTAATCTTCACTGGCTTACCTTCAGGACTTGTCAAGGTTATATTCTCACAAAAACGCACACAACTCCCAGAGTGCACTTGGATGTTATCAGGGATCAATCTGAGACCTTCCTGCAGAGCGAGGGAAACCTCAGGGTCAGATTGTTTTGTCTTGCGTATAATTACAGCATCACTGTGGGCAGAGCTAAAGCTCTTTACCAGATGTTTACCTTATACTGTTTCATCAAAATATATTTCACCAAAGGTCAAGGCCAAAGTCTGTGGAACTAACATTAACAATATTGACCATCTGTATGCTTTGTATTATTACAATTAGTAATTTTAAAGGGTGGAAAATTGAGGAATAAAAAATAAACAAATAGTGTTGTTTATCGTTACTGTCTGTGTCATGAACTAGAAATAAACATTTATTTTACAGCATTTATTAGTTTAAGTTTGTGTGGTAACACTTTAGATTAGGGTCTAGTTCTCACTAAGAACTAGTTGCTTATTAGCATGCATATTACTAGGATATTGGCTGTTTATTAGTACCTACAAGCACATATTATGTACCTTATTCTGAAAGACCATATTCTACCTCCTTTAATCCTACCCAATATGTAAGGGATAATGTACATCTAGCCGATTGTTATCTCAGAATAAACACCGACAGGATGATCAGGACACTGACTAGAAGCGGAGGGGTCTTGCATCAGCCGGAGGGGTCTTGCATCAGCCTGAAGGGGTTTATTCTGAGATTTTAAAAAAACGGCTGGATGTACATTATCCTGCTCATTTACACGGCTACTTGACACGCAAGTAAATAATCAAAAAACAAAATAATGATCTATGTCAAAATATATTATTAGGTCTTTAAACGCAAAACTGCTAGCGCGGCAAGTTCAAACTAGACTGACATTAAAGGGATACGGTAAAGTCATACCACTTATTACACAGCATTTCACCACATAAATCAATGTGGAGATAAGAGATATTGATTTGAGATGAAACTGTTTTAAAATTGTACCTGTTTGATATCTTATAATCCAACAGCGTACAAAACAATAGTCGCAAAATGGCAGCAGCTGCGTTTGAATGAAACTCACAGAAAACAATGCGAGAGTACCAAATTGAGTTAACTTTTGCCTCTTTTTTTGGTGTAAATTGGCAAGACATAAAAATTTCAGTATGCAGATCAGGAAGGAATGGAAGGCTCATGGGAGCTGGGGAGTTATGGCCAGAAAGGTACCGCTCATCCAGCCTGCCACGCACGGCTCCTTCCTTCACATGCTCCCACGGCAGCTGAAGCCTTGCTGAAGCGTGCTCCATAACACCCAACAGCTCATCATACACGGGGCAGGGAGGCTGTGAGGGTTCAGGTTGTACCTTTTCACCCTCATCAGCCATCTCCTGCTCTCTTGGGCTGGGTGCCAGCAGAGTTTAATTTGTTGGCGTCTGGCACTTTGGAGAGGTGTTCTCTTCGTGGATGAATCACAGTTTTCACTGTACAGGGCAGATGGCAGACAGCGTGTATGGCGTTGTGTGGGTGAGCGGTTTGCTGATGTCAACGTTGTGGATCGAGTGGCCTCTGGTGGCGGTGGGGTTATGGTATGGGCAGGCGTAGGTTATGGACAACGAACACAGGTGCATTTTATTGATGGCATTTTGAATGCACAGAGATACCGTGACGAGATCCTGAGGCCCATTGTTGTGCCATTCATCCACGACCATCACCTCATGTTGCAGCATGATAATGCACGGCCCCATGTTGCAAGGATCTGTAGCTGGAAGCTGAAAACATCCCAGTTCTTGCAGAGTTTGGAAAACTCCCAGAGAGAAGGGAGGAGTTTACCACTTCTAGGAGATCTGCTTCTAAACAGTTTAATACACTTTTGAAAAAAGATGTGGGAAGTGTGTCAAGGGCGCAGGTTGATGTTTTAAGGTGCTGTACGGTTTCTTCCAAAATGTTGCCATCAATTTCTTCGAAATCAGACATAGTAACTACTTTCTGCAGATGTGGTCTGATCTGTCTGACCCCAGCAGAACTCAAGGATGTGCTGATTACCTTTCTGATATTATTGATTTTCTCAGAAGAAGGACGCAAACTGACTGCATTTGCTGTCTGAGAGCAATTCATTGGGAATCTGGCTTGGGGGGTTTGTCAGTCTCTCTACAGTAGCAAAAAGAGTGCCTGTGTTGTTTAAGTTGGTGTTTATAATATTTGAGAAGAAAGTCTGTCTAGCTTTGCCTAGTTCCATATTGAAAGTATGGATGCTGTCTTTGTGGATGCTGTCTTTGTGGATGCTGTCTTTGTAGATGTAATAATGGACTACAATTCTTGTCTTCCACCACATGCGCTCTGCTTTTCTGCATTGTCTTTTCATATTTTGCACTGCTGTTGATTTTCTCAAAGGTGCTTTTAGTCTGCCACTCTTCTTCCTGACTTTCACCGGAGCAATATCATCAATTACGCTTTGAACTTTTTAGTTAAAAGAATCAAGGAGAAAATCAACAGAGTCAGCAGATATGCTTGGTGTTAAAGATATAGCCTTCATAAATAGTACACTAGTGTCCTCATTTAAGCATCTCTTCTTGACAGACACAGATCTAGCTTCAATGGCAGGAGAGATCAATATATCAAAGAAAATACAGAAATAATCAGGCAGTGCTACATCCTTAATAACAATCTATGAAATGTTTAGACCCTTACTGATGAGTAAATCTAGAGTGTGTCCATGATTGTGTGTGGGTCCATGTACATGCTGAGTCAGATCAAAATTTTTTTAAACAGTTTTGATTTCTTTTGCCATATTGCTGTCTGCATTATCTATGTGGATGTTAAAATCTCCAGCAATAGCAAAACAGTCAAACTCTGAGGTAATTGTTGATAACAGTTCAGTAAAGTCCTCAGCAAAGGCTGGAGAGTATTTTGGAGGCCTGTAAATAATAAGTCAAATGCGTGGAGCACCTTTTAACACAATACCCAGATATTCGAAAGATGGGTAATTCCCAAATGATATTTGCTTACATTGATAGCATCTTTAAAAAGAGCAGATACACCCCCTCCTCTTCTACCCACTCTGCATACACTCATAAAAGTAAAGTTAGGAGGGGATGTTTCATTGAAGATTGTTGCACTGCAGCTGTCTTCTAGCCATGTTTCATTTAGAAACATAAAATCCAGATTGTTTGTGGTTAAGTCGTTGACTAGAAGTGATTTATTTTTAAGTGAGCGGATGTTTAAAAGTGCTAATTTAACAGTCTTACTTTTTGTCCCCACAGCAATCTTAGTTTGACGTGTAATAGGGACTAGATTAGTTGGGTTTGCTGTACGGCTTTTGAAGGCCTTAGACTTTATATCATGTAATAGAACATCAATAGAGAAAGATACAGTCACACTGGGTTCCCGCTTGTTCAGAAAACATTTGAAAAAGTTATAGCGGGAACCCGACACATATCACTGAGAGCTGGTATCAGTTGTTTTTGGTTCACCTCGAGCAGATGGTGCTGGTGTCGGCCCTGGCGTTGTGGCAGAGGCCGAAGAGCTCTCACAGGAGGAGGGGGAGGGCGAGCTGGGCCCACAGGCTTTTGTGTTTGCGGGGCCTGACGTTTTTTGGTTGATATCTGGGGGCTTGCAGCAAAAGAGTGGGATAGTTTGGTTCCAGCATACACCAGTTCTTCCATTTTCTCTGAGAAGCACAGAAGTGGAGATGCTGGAGAGAGGGATAATGTGTCTGGTGAGAGGGGCTGTTGCTCTGGTGTTATCGGAGGCTGTGATATGTTGTCCTTATTTTCCAGGAAGTCGTCCATCGGTGCTGAATCTTGGAGCAGTTCTAATATGTCACAGTCTGTCTGTGGTGAGCTCTGTGGGCAGGGCTCAGCTGAGATTGTGTCCGTGAGCAGAGGTTGTTGTGGCTGCATGGTGTTATCATTGTCCTTATGTGATAGGTCAACCATATGTCCATTCAGGTGCTGAAGTGAAGTCCTGTGGTCATTCATACTCTGTCCAGGTGTGTGTGTGCCGTTCAGATTGAGTTGATTGGCACACACTGCAGAAGGTTGATGGAGGGAGAAGTAGATATTATCGTTTAGCACTCTTGAACCAAGTTTGTTTGGGTGGTGGCCATCCTGTTGAGACAGTTGTCTCTGACTCCATAAAAGTTTGAAGTTGTCAATGAAGTTCACTCCTTTTACATTGCAGGTTTTTCGCAATCATGTACTAAGCTCAAGCAACCGTGAAAGTCTGTTTGTTCCTTTTGCTGGGAGTGGTCCACTGATGAATGTCTGAACTTTCAGTTTTTTAAGTGTTTCAAAAAGTTAATTGAAATCCTTCTTAAGGAGTTCTGAGAGCTCTTTATGAATATCATTCTTCACCACATGAATGATAAGTTGATTTGCAGTCTTACGTTTCATCAGAATGTTCTGAAGTTCAGTTTACATCGGAAGTTGTTGCTTGTGGAAGGCAGCACATAGTTGTATCCCTGCTGCTAATGTTTCTGATTATGGAGTCACCCACTATCAGAGTCCTGTGCTCGGCTGCGCTCTGAGCTGAGTGCCGCGGTCTGTTCGACCTTGAGCGCCAGTTAGCATCAGTGTTACCTACTGGCTGATTCAATCTTTGTTTGGGGATTCCAAATCTACATTCATTAATACTTCAAATCTGTTCTCAAGGTGTATAGGCGGTGGTAGGAAACCAGTGTTTGCAATCCTTGTCAGAGCCGTATCTGGGGTAGAGGATGCTACTGCGGCAATATGTGATGCTCGTGACAATATTATGTCTTGAGTGCTTTTGGGTATCGCTCCCTGTTTGTGCCATCGATTTGTATGTCGATCAGTTACGGCTTGTTTCTCTACACTGTCGTGGAGCACAAGATTCATGGGACTCACCGGCTGTATGTTATGAAGGCATCCATGACAAAGCTCTGTTGTGTGTTCCGTCTGGTTTGGTGGTCCCGCAAGTAACTTTGTTTCAAGAACTGTAGGCAGTTCCTTTCCCCGGAATGTAAGCTGATGGCTTTCAGTGGGAGGCTGGTCGGATAAAAGAATTCTGCTTTTTTGTAGTAATCCAAGCTTTGTCGTTTGAGCACTGACCTGATTTGCTGAAGATAAAATTAGATGATAAAAGGAGATAATATATAAAAATATAAAAGTGATAGAGCAAAGCACAGAACAGTAAGCGAGAAGTTAAAATTAGATGATAAAAGGAGATAAAATAACTGAGTAACTGAGCAGGAAGTGGAAAGGTAGGTCTTTGTTTAACTTTAGACCTCGGTTCCCCGTTTAGAAAGTATTAAGGGGTATGTTTGATAGGTATTAACCCTCTGAGGTCTGAGCTGTTTTCTGGCCCTGGAGGTGTTCTGACATGCTCTGACATTTGTGCTTATGTCTGTTACTTGTGACATTGTCATGGCTAAAGTCTTATTACACTGTATTTAGCACAAACTCTGCTACAATAATATATCAGCAGCATGTATGTAAAAGTTTGTAGTTTTGAGATAATGACATTTGTGCGTGGTTTGTGAAAATACCAAAAAAAATTGTCACTGAAATAAGGCCATGAAACCCATACTGATTATTTCTTCACAAGACTTTTGAAAATTGTATCACATAGCCTAGAATATTTGCTCCAAAACTATGTGAAAATCACCCTGACTGCTCATTCAGATAAGACAATATATTGATTTAAAATTTCTAAGACGTGTTTTGTGTGAGAAAGCCATATGCGAAGAGGCGTGATCATCTCATGAATATGTGCCTTCAACACCTGAGAAAGACAAAGACACTCCCCTAACTGCCCTATTAGGAGCTATCAGGCCCTGTCATTCAGAGCAACCTTGCACAAAGAATGAGGAGATTTAAAAAAGAATGGCTTTTAGATTGTTTGTATTTATTTACAACACAACATAATCCAAAAATACACAACAAATGACAAAAGAGCACATTGAAAACAATGATCCAAAGACAGAGACCTTTGTGCCATTCCTAAAAACATTGTACATACCTTTCATTTCCAAGGTGTTTGATTTTCACTTTACCATCTTCATGTACAGAGACTCATGTGAATGTTGAAGTCAGCAGGACTCAGTTGCATCTGGTCCCTGAAAGAAAAGAAAAAAAGTTAACATACTGGTATCAAGAAAAACTAGGCCTGCACGATTTTGGGAATACATTTTAGATTTTTCTGGTTAAAATTGCTTTTTAAAATTCACAGAATACACACACACACACACACACACACACACACACAAATGTTTCCAACAATATATAATATAATGAACACCATGTTTGTTGTGCCTTGTAGGCATACGCTATGTGCAGTACTGCATAAAATAATTATAACAATAACCTATAGCAGCCTATAAATCTTCCAAAAGATTTCAGTAAGAATGCTAGAGAAAAATATATTGATTATCTTATGTTACTTCAAATGTTTCCATTCGTTATGATGATATGAAATGAGATAATAGTAAAAACATAAAGCCTAATGTTTGGTGCATTTTTCCTTTCAAGCGCAAATCGCGCTCCAAAATATGATACATTCAAACGCACAGCGCGCTCCAAAATATGATACATTCAAACGCACAGCGTGCTCCAAAATATGATACATTCAAACCCACAGCGCACTCCAAAATATGATACATTCAAACGGGATCGCGCTCCAAAATATGATACATTCAAACGCCATCGCGCTCCAAAATATTAAACATTATGGTTATACATATCTATGTTTGAGCAGATATCCACAAACAGTATTTAACAGTAAACACGGGTCTAAATAGTATAATATTCACCATATATCTAGCAACAGTTCAACTGCAATGTGAAGTTTATGCAACAATACCATAAACTAATAAGTAAGAATTTCTTACCTTACATCTTTCTTGTCTTCAAATCGCATTCTTCTTCTTCTGAGTTAAATCCAATGTAAGCTCAGACGTGTCTTCCAAACTCGACGAAAAGCAGAGACTTGTGAAGTGTTTTGGTGTTTTGTGTTTGAGGTAACGAGGGCGTTCGCCTCCCATGTGGACGATTTGCATGTGAATCACTTTTGCGCGAGTGGGCGTGGTCGAATTAAAAGTAATTAGCAAGCTTTTGAGATACTGGACATCCTGTTGGTTTTATACAAATTACTTAAACAGAGAATATTTGTTTTCAGTTTGAATCCGATCATTTAAAAGTACACACTTAAATGTGTATAAAGGTATATGGCTCATAAATGTGTGACAAGTATTTGCTGAGTTTTGTTTCAGTTTATAGACGTGCTCAAGAAAAAAAAAAGTTCACCGCGACGGAGAGGCAGAACGCACACCCTGTTTATTTTCTTTATTTTACAAAAGCACAATGTTTTGATTTGATTGTAAGTGGACACATACAAAAGTAGAAATATCACAGATTCTTTTTTTATATTTCTTTTTTCTGTATAACCATAAATGACGGAGTAATTTAAGTTTATTGTGCTACAATGTGAAGAAAATCCAGCAAAACGCGGGGGCGCGTTTGCCGACCTCAGAGGGTTAAATTAGGAATTTAGGGCCCTGAAGTTCCCGTTTTTATAGGTAGGCTTGCATACCTTTTCATAGGCCTCCTCTTGTGATAGAGTCGTTAGGTTTATGTAGTAGGTGGTGCCAATCTTGGTCACCCACTAAAATGTACAGGTTGGCTTCATCTCATCGAGGTATCTCTAGTGAGGCCACCGTGCATGTTAGCTTCAAACTGCTTTTGTTCAGCGTGAGATGGCTTCCTCCCATTTGGGGATGTATCCTGAGGCCACCGCTTTGTATAAAAAGCTCCAGATAGACTAACCAGGCGTTGGCCCTCATAGGGTCACCTGGATAGCCACCTTGTACACCTGAGAGTTGTTATGAGACTATAGCTTTGGACTTCAGACATAGGATATTCAAGTGCCATCCCCACAAGGCCTTAGTATCCCCACTGCCTTAATATCTGGCTTAGGCATTTGTACTAGGAGTTTGTTGGAGACTATCTGCTAGAAGCTTTTTCGTCCCGAGTCTCTCAGTATCTGAGCGTAGGCTCTTTAGATTTAGATCATCTACAGCTTATCTCTATAATGTCTAGTTTTTTCCCTGGTACTGGCCTCCTATTTCAGCCCGGTCTCATCCCAAGTCGTCATATACTGACGCTTTTGACATTTCGTCTACATCAAACGCACATGGCACCCTTTAGCGTCAATATGAGACGCAGATAGATATGGGCCAGAAGGCGCCTCCTAGCGGTCTAACCCTAACCCTACCCCAGACCTAAACCTACCCATAAACGAACAAAGCTCTGTGTGTCTCATATTGACGCTAAAGGGTGCCATGTGCGTTCGATGTAGACGAAATGTCAAAAGCGTCAGTATATGACGACTTGGGATGAGAATGCGTTGCCTATTTCTACAAGAGTCGTATAGCCTAGGCCCGCCTCTGCATTAGGCGATTATGCTAGTGGATGTTAAGGGTAGAGCAGGCTATTCCTAAGCCTCCCATACAGATATATTCTGGGCATTGTCAGACCTGTCTCTCTCTGGGAAGAGAGAGTTGGAAGCGTTATGCTATATCCCTTGGGTCCCTTGGTAGAGTGCCCAGCCTCCACAATGTTTTAAAGCACTGTGTAGATCCAGGATTGAGTAGAGTTACCTCCTTCGTTTGCAAGGGTTATAAAGCGCTATGTGCGCTAAGCATTATAAAGTTCTGCTCTCCAGGATGCCCGTCTCTATCTTCCGGTTTCACAATTGGTTATTGTGAGAGATCCTGTTTGGGAGAACAGACAGGTTGTTGGCAAGACTAGGTCAGTAGATTTGATCAGGTCAGCCTCCCTGGTGGCATGTGGGGTTGACTATGTCCCCCTCAGAAAGTGACTGGACGGGACTCCTTTCGGACCCCCGGGCCATATTCTGTTAAAGGAACCCCTTTCTTGGAAGCTGCTGGTTCCAAGCCTTTGAGCGGCCTTGGTAGGCCTTCCGTTGTTCGGAGGCCTCTTTGAGGCTTATAGCTTGGGCAGTGACCGTTGGGAATAATGTCACTGACAGCATGTATGTGACCCGAAGGGGGAGTGTTTTCTCTGCGTTTAAGGTTTAAACTGCTAGTTCTGATGTTTTGTCATGAGCCATAATTGGCATGAACTCCCCTCAGCATGGTGGGATTGTACTTTGTTCCCCAATAGCGTCATTGACGCAGTGCGAGTTCCCTTTAGAAAGGGAACGTCTAGGTTACAACAGGGACAGGGTTAGAACAGGGAACGAGACACTGCATCGTTAGCCATGCCTTGGGGATACCTGCTGAACAGTCCCTTCAGACGAAAGTGGATGACATGTTCTCTAGGCGCCCCTTTTATACTTCTGGGTCGCACTAGTAGTGACGTCAGGCTGTCGCCGGTCAAATTCGATTGCCGTGATTGGATAGCTTTCAAGACACCGGTTCACGTGGAGGGCGTTCCCCAATTGCGTCATCAACGCAGTGTCTCATTCCCTGCTCTCAGGGAACAGAGATTAGAGTCGTAACCTAGACGTTTTTTTTTTTTTTTTTTTACATTTTTCAGTTAGGGGACATTTTACAAATCTCTCAAAATTCCAATCAGAACCGTGTTTACACTTGTCTTTTCAATGTGTATGTTGACAACATCCGGATACAGGTCGCATGTTAATGGCAAATGTAAACGCAGCCTTAGTGTAGCGGGTTGACACATGATACGTTTGAGCATGAGGTTGCAGGTTCGCGCACTCATTCCAAAATTATATAAAAAATATCTAGGCTTGGATTTAGTTTGCAATTTGGATTAATAAATGCTATTTCAACTATTTCTGAAGTGTTTCTTTTAATAAAGAACACCGCTTTCGCACATAACGCAGTGAAGCAACCCCTGCATGAGTGAAGAATTGATTCTCGAGCCATTGATATCAAACAATTTAGCATCACCGCCAGGGACAGTACCTGTAATGTCGCACATAAGAAGGTATATCTTAAGCAACTTCCTAAGGTATAGTTTGGGTAACATGCCTAGAAATAGTATACCTGTAGTGAATGTGAAAGACATAATTCACCTTTGTTATTAAGTGTAGTTCTGTACACTGTTTTTCTGCATAACTGTTCAGGGATCGCGGTCCCTTTAAGATGTTGGGAAGGCGTGATGACGCGGGACGCTGATCAGCGCTCTCTTTCAGTGGTTTTGTTTACCTTGAGAAATAAACGACACACGCATTCGTGTGCTCAAAGTGAGAAGTTGTCTCTTGCAAATTACTGCAATTTCCACATACCTTTAGTTAAAGGGGTGGTTGATTATGATATCACTTTTCTAACTTTAGTTAGTGTGTAATGTTGCTGTTTGAGCATAAACAACATCTGCAAAGTTACAACGCTCAAAGTTCAAAGCAAAGGGAGATATTTTCTTTGAAAGAAATAGCGGTAACGCTTTAGATTACAGCCCGGAAAGTACTGCGTAATTACACCGAAATGACAGCGTACCTTTCGGTAATTATAGTGTACTTATAAAGTACGTACGTGTAATTATAAGGGAACAATTTATAATATTTGGAGAATAAAGGGGTAACAACCAGGAAAAATACTGCGTAAGTACACCGAAATTACAGTGTACCTTTCGGTAAATATAGTGTACTTATAAAGTATGTATGTGTAATTATAAGGGAACAATTTATAATATTTGGAGAATAAAGGGGTAACAACCAGGAAAAATACTGCGTAAGTACACCGAAATTACAGTGTACCTTTCGGTAAATATAGTGTACTTATAAAGTATGTATGTGTAATTATAAGGGAACAATTTATAATATTTGGAGAATAAAGGGGTAACAACCAGGAAAAATACTGCGTAAGTACACCGAATTTACAGTGTACCTTTCGGTAATTATAGTGTACTTATAAAGTACGTAGCCTATGTGTAATTATAAGGGAACAATTTATAATATTTGGGGAATAAAGGGGTAACAACCAGGAAAAATACAAATAATATGCAGAATTTCATAACTAAGGGCTAACTATTTTAATATTACATGGTATGTATGACCTATATGCTAAAAACGTGGAAAATTACAAATGATTTATACAGTAAGTAATTCATAACTTCGGGCTAACTATTCAAATATTACATGATATGGCATATAAGCTACATGCAAAACAACAATCATAATCATACACCATATCTTTTTGGAATAATACATAGGTATTAAAATATATTTAGTTTTTTCAGATGGAATACTGTGTATTCCAGATTACTGAACAACAAAACTTGAAATTCAGGGGATTGAGTTAATGAGTTTCTGCTATGGTTTTATTTAGAATTTTCAATATAGGTTACTTACCTTAAGAAATAAAAACAGGAATACAGGATTTTGTTGGGTCATCAAGCAAAATTAAAAATAGGCAAGGAAACTATGGTGAAAACAAGGCAAGCAAAACTAGAACTATTTTCACAGTTACTGTGTAAATATACCATTGTTTTGTGTTGTATGTATCAGTAAATATGTAATCATAATCGTTCTGTAACTTCTGTTGTTACACAGCTTGCTGTCATGTATTAGTGTGACCACTTAGGCTACTACTATTACAATGTTAATATTAGTTACACTTAGTAAAAACTAATGCGGTATAAAAAATTTTTTTTTTAGTTTTTGATCAGATAATTTTTGAGATATCTTGATTTAAAGGGCACCAATTATGCCCCTCTTCACAAGATGTAAAATAAGTCTCTGATGTCCCCAGAGTGTGTATGTGAAGTTTTAGCTCAAAATACCTCACAGATAATTTTTTACAGCATGTTTAAATTGTCATTTTTGGGGGGCTGAGAAAAACGCACCGTTTTATTGCTTCTCCTTTAAATGATAATGAGATGCGGTTCCACGCACAGGGGGCGGAGCCTAACCAGCTCACGCTCAGAGCCAGAACAATCATCTCACGAAAAGATGATAATAACAAAACAGAAACTCACAGTATACCAGTGTTTATTTCGACTCGGAGTCGGACAATAATGCCCACAGAGCTAGAGAATATGCTGTATGGAGATAGAACAGGTATGTTTATTTTAATTACCTTTATAACTTATATGCCATCTGCTCCACTATTAATACAAGCCTGCTGTAGCAGACCCCGTCTGAATGATGACCAAAATATACTGATGAGTTCAATTAAGTTTATTGTACATCACATAAAAGATGAAGCGTTAGTTTTACTGCAGAAAATCACTAAGAACTGAATAAACACAGTATAAGAAGTGCGCATTAAAGTCTTATTCATAAACTCTCTCTCTCTCTCCCTTTCATTATCATGGAACATAACGTTACACAGCGAAGTACACAAAACACTCGTTGAATTATAGTGTTATGCTAAAAGGCTTCCCTATTGTTTTTGGGGGCAGTAGAAATCTCGTTCCAGGGCCGGGACACTTAGAGAAGATCCTTGTAGGCCCTCCTGGCCTGTACAATGAGTTAAAAATTGTGCAAATGGTAATATTTAAATGTAAATATATATATATATATATATATATATATATATATATATATATATATATATATATATATATATATATATATATATATATATATATATATTATGTTAAGTTGATTACATCTTTGCATTTTTAACAAGATTCTTTTCTTGCAGCGTTTCACACAGCTTATTTTATGGTAGAACAGGGTTGTCCAATCCTGCTCCGTCCTGCAGAGTTTGGGTCCAACCCTGATCAAACACAACTGAAAAATCTTACCAAAGTCTTCAGGATTACTTTGAAAATTGTTGTATCATAAATCAGATTAAATGATTGCTTAGAAATGGAGCTAAACCCTGGGCTAGAGTTGCCCACCCCTGAGGCTGAAGATGTCAGCAGTGAAAAAATATAAGATATATATATATGCCTAAATTTCAGGACACTTAGACCTGTCATATATATCAAATAAATCATAAGAATATTGATGACTTTGGCCTTTTTAATACCTTAATAGGGCAATATATCCTAGGATGTACAACTCATAAAATACAAACTACATCAAATATTTAAAATATTCCTTTGGATATGTTTTACTTAAGTCCAGATGAAATTTACATATATTTTTTGCTGATCAATTTCTATTCTTGCCTGTTCCTCATTTGGGAGTCACACTTGTGTTCTTTGCAGTCAAAAGTGACTGGACACCTGAAAATGAAACTCCCCCATTTTTTTTTTTTTTAAATACATTTTTCAATTAATGCAGTATTTCAGATTAATATAGAGACTAGGCTTTTTAAATAAAATTTTTGAAGGCAGATTAGTGCAATCCACGTGAGAGAACTTAACATTAAAGTTCAATAAAAATGTTTTTTGACATTCTGCTAAATATATATATATATTTCTCTACTTGTGTGATTACAGGTGGCAATAGCATCAGAGGGAGAAGCCCTGACTGTGCCTCATACTGCAGGGACAACCTTGCAGTCTTATGGAAAATATTTGCAGCAATTCCTTTCTTCCTGCCCCCAGCTCAAAATTAAAATTGAAAAAATGAAGGCAGCAAACAAGCTGTTACCTTTAAAAAATAAATGTAGGCGTTAATTGTTTTATTAAATACTTAATCCTTAAATTGATGTTCTTTTGTTGAATTGTTCGTTCGTTATTTGTTGTTTTTACAGTTTCTTGTTGTTCTTTTAAAATTGTTCGGATAAATATTTTTGTTTTAAATAAACTTGTTTTGGGTTAAATTAAGGTCTTTCTACTATGCTTTTAAAATTGTATTTTATTTCTTTGTTGATAACTTTGGCTGAAGTTAGGTTTATCTGCACCATTACTTTAATATTAAACTTACCCTAAAACTATACAAAACAAGGGTGTAACAAGTGCCACTTTAATTTACAGCCCGCATATGTTGTAATTACTCTGTAACTACGTGAAACAAGGGTGTAACAAGTGACACTTTAATTTACAGCCCGCAGATGTTGTAACTACTCTGTAACTACGTGAAACAAGGGGGTAACAAGTGACACTTTAATTTACAGCCCGCATATGTTGTAACTACTCTGTAACTACGTGAAACAAGGGGGTAACAAGTGACACTTTAATTTACAGCCCGCATATGTTGTAATTACTCTGTAACTACGTGAAACAAGGGTGTAACAAGTGACACTTTAATTTACAGCCCGCAGATGTTGTAACTACTCTGTAACTACGTGAAACAAGGGGGTAACAAGTGACACTTTAATTTACAGCCCGCATATGTTGTAACTACTCTGTAACTATGTGAAACAAGGGGGTAACAAGTGACACTTTAATTTACAGCCCGCAGATGTTGTAACTACTCTGTAACTACGTGAAACAAGGGGGTAACAAGTGACACTTTAATTTACAGCCCGCATATGTTGTAATTACTCTAACTACGTGAAACAAGGGGGTAACAAGTGCCACTTTAATTTACAGCCCGCAGATGTTGTAACTACTCTGTAACTACGTGAAACAAGGGGGTAACAAGTGCCACTTTAATTTACAGCCCGCAGATGTTGTAACTACTCTGTAACTATGTGAAACAAGGGGGTAACAAGTGCCACTTTAATTTACAGCCCGCAGATGTTGTAACTACTCTGTAACTATGTGAAACAAGGGGGTAACAAGTGTGACTTACACTGTAACAACACAAAACAATGGTATATTTACACAGTAACTGTGAAAATAGTTCTAGTTTTGCTTGCCTTGTTTTCACTATAGTTGCCTTGCCTATTTTTAATTTTGCTTGATGACCCAACAAAATCCTGTACTCCTGTTTTTATTTCTTAAGGTAAGCAGTGGCGGTTCTACATTGAATTACACCCTGGGCGAGACCCCCTTCGAGCGCCCCCCAATTCCCCCCCAATTTGGACATCATTTTTCTAACCCCATTGGCAGATCATGTTATGCTTGTTTTAAGCAAAAACTAAATTTTTATTTATTTCCACCAGAAAACAAGACTTAATATCTTATGTCATTTTACTACTTTAGTAATATAACGTTATGCATCTTTATTTAAGAAATGTTTGATATTTCGACTGGAAACAAGACAAAAATACTAAGAAAAGCATTTTTTGCAGTGTAATAACTGAACTTGTAACAGTTTTGTTGCAAAGCACAATATTATGGTGAAATTAGATCTCGTGTTTGAGTTAAAACCGAATTATTGTTAAGCATAGCAAAAATCATAGCAAAAAGGCTAACAAATAAGAGTTATACCCACCAATTAATATTGCCCCTTCATTCATGACATGGATACCGTAATCATACAGAGAAAACATAGTTGCATACCTTTATCTTTCGCTCGTTTCTAAATTGGGCACCTGATGGCTTTGACCTTTCTTGTCCATGATCCATCTCTTATTTGGCACTCGACATCGACAATCAACAGATTTCCCCTGACCCCCTCCATACCAACTGTCACTCACGACGAGTCACGACCAGAAGTCAAGACTAAACCAATTCACCTTGGTGGTGGTGACCAAGTAATCGTTTTGTATTACCTATTTTTATTAGCCATGCAGACAATTCAGAAAAACAAAAATGTGCACGAAATATAGAGGCCTGTATTTATAATATTCTGAATGAAATGTGCGTTATTTGGAAGAAAGTCTAAGTGTGACTGACTTAGATAACTATATGGATCCCCCGTTCTCCCCCCATGTCCGTTCCATTTGGGAGAGACCCAGAGGTGAACTGTCATCCGCGCCCGCGCCTCCGCGCCCCCTCCCCTTTCCCCTTCTCAAACAAACAGCTTCTGTGCACGGCATCTTCTCAGCAAGCAGGGGCGCAAATTTGCCAATTCCCCACACAGTGAAATGATAGATAATAGAAAACCGCTTCGCGGCGCAGATTTATTTTTTGTATTTTTATTTTCTGCTCGTGCCGGCGGCGCCGCCCCCCCAAAAATGCCGCCCCGGGCGATTGCCCGGTTCGCCCGTGCCAAAAACCGCTACTGAAGGTAAGTAACCTATATTGAAAATTCTAAATAAAACCATAGCAGAAACTCATTAACTCATTCCCCTGAATTTCAAGTTTTGTTGTTCAGTAATCTCCATCATGCATCATGAAATGATAGAATATGTACCCCGTGGTTAAAAAAATACCTAGTCCTAAATATATTTTAATACCTATGTATTATTCCAAAAAGATATGGTGTATGATTATGATTGAATGAAGACCCAGCGCACTTTACAACCATTTCAGAGGTCTCTTCTGAATCACCACAGTTTGCAGAATCCACTTGGATGATGCGACGGCAGCCATGGTACTACGACGCCAGTTCAATCACCACACACCAGCTATATGTGGAGAGGAGTGTGATCGAGCCAATTCAGTGAATGTGTGTTCTCGCTAAATTGCTCTCAAACATAAGATTGTTGTTTTGCATGTAGCTTATAGGCCATATCATGTAATATTTGAATAGTTAGCCAGAAGTTATGAATTACTTACTGTATAAATCATTTGTAATTTTCCACATTTTTAGCATATAGGTCATAGCATGTAATATTGAAATAGTTAGCCCTTAGTTATGAAATACTGCATATTATTTGTATTTTTCCTGGTTGTTACCCCTTTATTCCCCAAATATTATAAATTGTTCCCTTATAATTACACATAGGCTACGTACTTTATAAGTACACTATAATTACCGAAAGGTACACTGTAAATTCGGTGTACTTACGCAGTACTTTTCCTGGTCGTTACGCCTTTATTCCCCTAATATTATAAATTGTTCCCTTATAATTACACATACGTACTTTATAAGTACACTATAATTACCGAAAGGTACACTGTAATTTCGGCGTAATTACGCAGTACTTTCTGGGCTGTAATCTAAAGCGTTACCGAAATAGCTTTTTAAGGACTACAACAAACAGCTCGTAGGGACTACACAACATTCCTCCCAGGTTAGTGACATCACTAACCCTAAAATGTACATAAAACCTGCCCCTGGAACACGATTTATAGATTATCAAGACAGAATATTCGAATCAATGACTAGAAGATACCTACATAAACTACATAAATTCATCAACTAACCATTGAGAAAATGTTGGCTGCATGTTCTTGTTACAACTTCTTGAGTCTCTCCATCTTTGTCTGACCATAATTGACCATCATTTTATGTTTGAACATAAAAGGCTAAAAGTTTTAGAGATTTTCAGTGAATGTCTGTGTATGTGCAGCTGCTTAGCATGAGCTGTTGTAGCTCCGCCCTCTGTGCTGGGAGCAGCAGCTCATTTGCAAGGGAGGCCCACATGCCACCAGGGAGGCTGACCTGATCAAATCTACTGACCTAGTCTTGCAACAGTGCATTTTTGCTCACCCTCAAAAAGTGACAATTTTAACATGTTATATAAAAATATCTGTGGGGTATTTTAAGCTAAAACTTCACATAGACACTTCCATTAAACAGCCTATTATGTGGTTTTATATGGAAGTTTGTTTCCGCCATAAAAAAAAAAAAAAAAAAGAAGTAATTACTACATTTTCTCTCGCAATTGCAAGTTTATATCTCACAATTCTGACTTCATAACTCGCAATTCTAACACATAATGTCAGAATTGTGAGATATAAAATCACGATTGCGAGTTATAAAGTCTGAATTGTGAGCTAGAGAGTTTGTGAGAAATAAATTCTGACTTCATTTCTTAGAACTGTGAGATATAAACTATAAAGTCAGAATTATGAGATAAAGTCACAATTACCTTGTAATGTTAGCCTGGTTAAAACCAGACCATTCTCAGTAGTAACTGAGTTATGGTCTGGCAAAGCTTCGTTAATAACTCATTTCCAAAGGGGCGTCACCAACGGACGTCGCTCAAATGCCTCTGGGCGCAATTGGATAGACCTAAAACCAATCAGAGCGATCGTCATCTTGTAAAGCCATATGCTGCATCCAAATTCGCCTAAGTTACACTACGCCATAAAAGTATGTACTCTTTTTGTGAAGAAAAGGTATTTACTTTTGAATGTGTAGCAAAAAAGTACAGTAGCACCTCAATGTAGAACACGAGATCCGGGGGGCGGAGTTGGATCCAGATAAAGGGGTGGAGATTGGTAGGTTTAGGGGTGGGTTTAGGGATTAAGGGGTGGAGATGGGTAGGTTTAGGGGTAGGTTTAGGGATCAGGGGGTGGAGATGGGTAGGTTTAGGTATATGTAAGGTGGGAGGAGTTGGATCTAGATCCGACTCCTCCCCGTGGATTTCATGTTCTGCAGTGAGGACCATCTCAAAAAGTAGGCAAGCTTTGGGACATACTACTTTGTCATCTTTATCGGACGGATCTGTCGGATCTGTAAACTGTCCTGTCAATCATCTTGTCACAGTTAAAATCCTCTATTAAATCTCATTTAATTTCCTACCGTTTCGGAGAGAAATGTAGTCGCACGTTCATCTACCAGTGGGTCTTTCATGGAGACTGTCCTCATATGTGTTTGCAATTTGAATATAATAATGCATTTAAAAGTTGGTGCGCTTCACCAACGGACGTCGCTCAAATGCCTCTGGGCGCAATTGGATAGACCCAAAACCGATCAGAGCGATCGTCATCGTGTAAAGCCTGCCTCAACGTTTCTGATTGGTGCCTCGATTTGGACGGATTAGAAATCGGCTTGAATGGGCTCTTTGCCAGACTACTTGCAGAGCAAATCTAAATTTGCCGGAAGTTTGTCTGGGTTTTCCCAGGCTATTGTAATGTCTTATTCCATGGTGGAATCAAGCTTCCATAATTTTAAGCTAAATTCAAACAGTAACATTTATGTAACAGCAAAAAAGGAAGGGTAACACATGAAAATATCAAAATTGTTTTGGCCCCACAAATATTGTAAGTAATGATTTGTGTAAATTAATAACATTTAAAACATCTTTTACAAATTTTACTCTTTTTATTTTATATTATTTACAAAACTGCTGCTATAAACTTATTGGTGTAATTGGATTTTTCGTTCAAAACCTTATAGCCTCTGAGAGAAAAAAAGAGAAAAAACTATTATCATGCACAATAGAAAGCAGTTGTGGTTACTGCATTTACTTTTATTATTATTATTATTATTATTATTATAGCACACTCCAGTGTGTGATCAGAAATAATAGCACTAATAACCAAACCTTGCAATTATACATCCACAATAGATCATACCGGGTCAATTTTGACCAAATGTCATGGTAATTTTCCTAGCTGCATGTGTCAGGCAAATACATCCCTCCCCAGAATTCAAATGAGCTTTCTATCAATGATTAACCTATGACACATAATTAATGTGAACAAAAAGCTCCATTAATTTGTCAACATTACCTCTGGCATGATCAAGTCTGTGTAGGTGCAGGTAATTAACAATATTAATCTGTCATACCGACATTCCTTCATCAGAATACACTCTTAAGCAGGCACTACATATTAGAGGCTTTCTTAGTAATTGCTAGCAATGGGAAGCAAGATGGAAAGATTTATTGATTCAGCGACAGGTGCTTGGAAAAGAGTAATGGTGTTAAACAAGGAGGTGGTGTAAGTGTGCTCCATGTACAACCTCACCACAAAACAGGTATCATTTGTGTTTGGAAGCTGTCGATTTATGCAGCTAAAAAGATTCATCCCCCTGTCACTCAGTCACACAGTTAATGAAAACAACCTTCATTCCCAAAGAAAATGAGGGCACATTAATTAAATGTTCATGAGATGCTGTACAAAAACTGTAACACAGTTACATATCAATATCTAATTAATCACAGCATGTCCGCCACCCGACACCAGCACAGCTGTAGATCAATCCGCTGTGAGAAAGACAGCACTTTTGCACAAGCGTATACAAACACTGTATAAATCCCAGTAATACTCACCCAGTTCACCCAGAGCTTTATATGTTAGCACAATGGTATGTCATTGAGAACACAGGAGCAGTGCATGTTTTGTTGTTGACTGATTACTGTTTTTTGGTAAATAAAAAAACTAAATGAATCACCACCTTCCATGATCCCCAGTTACTTCACCACCTTCGCACTACAGTTCCCATAATCCCTCCTTGTTCTCACCAGCACTCTTTCAGCTATCACCCACACCTGTTACACATCACCCTTGTCAGCAGCACCACATAAAAGCACACACCTTGTATCACTTGGAAGGGGAGACATGCTGGAGATAAACGCTGGAAATAAATGTAAGTATGAACAAGACTGGACAATGTCTTGTGTAACCCTCCCCAGCCGGGTACACTCGTATAATAATATTAAAGAAGCCCAGGGGCCTGTACCATGAAGGTAGCTGAACAAACTCGGGGTTACAGGATTGGTTTTGAGTTGACAAAACCAAACCGATGCAATCAGGCTTTATTATACCATGATGCAGCTCATCAACTTTCTCTGTCAACTCAGGCTTTGATCCTTAAGCTATGATTACTCCACGCGCGCGTGCACATAAAAGAGTGACGTCGACGCTGAACAACCAATCGCGGGTAGAGCGAGAGCGATATATTTTTCCGCGGAGGAGCAAGAGATAATCATTCATAATTACGATGAATTTAAATATGTATTCAAGCTCAAAACAATACGGTCTCTGCTGCCAAAGCAAGAGAAGACTGTTGGAGAAAGATTGCTGATTGTTAATGTGTAAGTTAAACAAATACGTTCTATATTTATGTAAAATTATGTGTGTATATATATATATATATATATATATATATATAATATAATATAATATAATATAATATAATATAATATAATATAATATATGTGTAGCCTATATGTGACCCTGGACCACAAAACCAGTCTTATGGGTAATTTTTTTTTTATTGAGATTTATACATCATCTGAAAGCTGAATACATAATCTTTCCATTGATGTATGGTTTGTTAGGATAGGACAGTATTTGGCCGAGATATAACTATTTGAAAATCTGGAATCTGAGGGTACAGAAAAATCAAAATATTGAGAAAATCGCCTTTAAAGTTGTCCATTTCTATTGGTGACAGTGCTGCATCCATTCACAAAAATAAATGTTTTATATATTTAAGGTGGGAAATTTACAAAATATCTTCATGGAACATGATCTTTACTTAATATCCTAATGATTTTTGGCATAAAAGAAAAATCTATAATTTTGACCCATACAATGTTTTGTTGGCTATTGCCACAAATATACCCGTGCAACATAAGACTGGTTTTGTGATCCAGGGTCACATATGTGTAATATAGCCTATAGTAGGGGTGTGACGAGACGCTTACTCCACGAGACGAGACGAGACACGAGATTGGGTTCACGAGAACGAGACAAGACGAGATTTTTACACAATTTTTAAGAAATCCTCAATGATGAAATATATGAATGGAAAATTGTCTTTTATTCAACTGAAAATCACAAAATGCAAAACAATTTAGGTGCATTTTGAAATCAACTTGTAATGAATGTTATTTTACTTCTATTTTAATTAATTCTATGCAGTAAAGGACATGCAAACACTGCAAAATGTTTTGCTATAAACTCTACCGTCTGGCTTCTCCCCTGTACGATTTCACATGAGAAATCTAACTCCTTTCCACAAATCGAACATAAAAAAAAATAAAACAGTATAAATAAAATAAATATAAATAACTGAAATAACACTTTAAATGCAAACAGTAAGTGTGTATCCATAATCAAAGTACTGCTCTCTCAAAACTACAAGTTCAAACAGAAACAATTTTTTTTTTCTTCAAGCATGAAAAAGAGATAAATGAACTACACAGAACAGCCTAAGATTATGGTAATGTTCTTTTTCAAGAATATAAGCATGTCGACGATTTCTGGCAGCAGTTGAGAGAGACCTTTGGGCAGGGCTGCACGATATGAGGAAAAGCTGCGATGTGCGATAACATTGTTTAATATTGCGATGTCGATATGACTTGTGATATGTGAATGTTAGCTATACTGTTCCCATGTCTTAGTGCTTTAATAGGTTCTTTGCGTGATAGGTCAAATCTTATTACCTGCCTGGTTCAGATTACACTATTTTAGCACTATTTTAGCACGATTTTAGCACGATCCGTTTCGTGGAGATTCGGACAACGGGCGTCGGGACGCAAGATTCGATCGTTTCATTTCGTATAGTGTGTCATAGTGGGCGATAACCTACGCGTCTGCGATGCTTCAGGACATCACGACAGAAAGACTAGCATGTTTCATTTTAACGGTCCTCCACGACGGGTTGCGTGCGAGCGAGAGTGAGTGTGCGCGAGTGAGTGAGAGTGCGAGCAACAGTGAGTGAGCGTGTGTGTGTGTGTGTGTGTGTGTGTTTGTGCGCGAGTGAGTGAGTGAGTGAGCGAGGGACAGTGAGTGTGTGTGTGTACGCGGAGTCTATGTGTGATTGGCCCGGCACACAAATGATTTAAAAGTGGCAGGGGCATCTTCAATACTAATTTCACCCTCACGCTCCATCACTGACATCACAACAACTCACGAGACAAAAGGCTTGTTTGAGATGAGCAAAATCTGCGCAGAACCGATCACCGGTGATCAGCGCGAGATGCATGCCGGTTAGAAATGTGTCCGAGAACGGTCTTGCTCTGATGTCATGCTGACGTATGTCAAAAATCTCTCGCGAGCGCAAGGCGCACGTGTCGGATTCTGCAGTCGACTCCACCGACTACGCTGATCAAAAGCACGATGGGAAACGACTTGCTGACGACACAGCTTAATGCTCATTGGTTTAAACAACTGTGATGTATTGTTCTCTTTTAAAATGTTTGATTTTAAAACTCTAATATCATGTTTTATGTGTATATGTTATGTGTGAATATTCCCAAACTATCTGACAGTGCGATCTCTTTGGGTTATGCAATTTAATTTTTATAAAAATAAATAAAATAAATAAAAACACATGTGTCTGTATTAAAGAAAAAAATATTGATAAACATGTATTTGGAATGGAATTAAATAAGAAGTACTTTGGGTGTCTTGTTCAATTTATTTATTTTCATATAAAAGCAACAGAACTTGAATTACATCCAGTTTATTAGCAACACTGTGCACGAGCGTCAATCCCGCGATATCCATCTTTGATCTCGCAGGTGTCAGATCCACTACGAGAAGAGAGATCTGTCCGGCTTGCTTGCGCTTTTTTCACTCCTCCTCTCACTGCAGCCGCCTACTCTCGCATACATTTCAGGCGAGGCAAGGCGCATCTCAAACAAGCCTAATGTTTCACCTCGACGAGAAATCTCGTCGCGTTTTAATCTCGTCACACCCCTAGCCTATTCATGGGTTTCATCCGGTCCCTTTCCACAGGTGTATAAAATCAAGCACCTAGATTATGAATGCAGACTGCATTGTGCTTGATTAATACACCTGTGGAAAGGGACCGGATGAAACCCATGAATAGCCTATTTTTATAATATAAATAAAAAATGTGCATGTATGTAAGAGATTAATATTCATTGATTTTTAGATGCAACCCCAAATCCAAATGTTATTGGCAGCAGATAAAGACAAAATATAAAAATATAATTCAAAGTGGTGATATTTACAACAACCTTTTATTACTTTTGTGAACATTTTATCACAAACACTTGTTTGCAGCAAACAGAAATAAAGAGTTAAATTCAGTAAACCAGAATACACTGTGGCGGAGGAGTTGGCTCTGAGTAGGTAATAAGGGACGGCTGATTATGGATGTGATTACAGGTGCTGTACAATCTGACCCTGGTGCTGGCTCCTCTAAGCAAGTAACACTGGGTACGTGTGCAATAAATTACTACTTTTAAATATGGCTGACTGTATGTTCTGCAGTAGAGGGAAATACAGTGTCCCTGTTGAAGCCAGCACACATACAGTCTTTTATTTATTAGGGTGGAGGAAATGATGAAGACACTCTGTCTGTGTGTTCTCAGACAGTTGCTGATGTGAATGCACTGGGCTTTTTATTATGGCAAACATTTGAATGTGTGGCATAAAAAAGGGACTGGCCCTTACACATCTCTTTTATTGTAGGATTTTTCACAACCTGCCCCAGAAACTGAGGCCTCTACCTCAATGTGCTTCAGAAGAAATGTGTAAGGATTTAAAACCCTTGACATAAATTACAGTCAGTCCTGTGTTTGTAGGAAGTCAAGGAACTTTTTGTGATTTGATGAGCCTCCAGAAAACTTGTAATGATCATGTTTGTGGTGGAATTATGTTTCAGGTGGAAACAGACTCAGTCAGGGCCCTGTACAAAAGGAGTCTTGAACTAGACTGCACACTAAAGGAGACATGAACTAGACTGCACACTAAAGGAGACTTGAACTAGACTGTTCACTAAAGGAGCTGGACTGAGCTGAGGAGGCTCCAAAAAAAAAAAAAACAATTTTTGAGATCAAACAGCTGGATAAAACTGATCTCAGTATGTGAACTTATTTAACCAAGTAACACTTTAGTATGAATATTTATTAATGCAACTTTGTCTTGCTCTCTTTCTCCCTCCCATCCCACAAAACCAATAAAACAGTTTGAGACCTATCTGCAGTTTCAATGTGCTTTTATTAAGTGTAATATTGTATGGTGATTGCATCTACATCTGCACCAGCTGAGTGGTCCGCTCTGGTGAGACTGAAGCGCAGAACAGTTGAAATGTGCCTTTAGGATGTCAAAGGTCATTTCTATCTTCACTCTGGTTTTACTGAAGGCCACATTGAAGCGGTGCTGTGGCCCTGTCTGAGGGTCATGATAGGGGGTTATTGTGTAGGTTTTTCTATCTCAGTTCAAATTAAGTGTTTTGTACTGTACCAAATTTAACTTGCTTTCCTCAAAGCGCTGACACAACAAAGACTCACGGGAAATTGAGTCAAGCACTGGAGCCAGGCCATTTGGCATCCAAACTTGTGATCATACGTTCATGACCACCACAAGTCGTCTGCAGATGAATTGTTTAGTAGATCATTGTTAAATCTGTTATGTTACTATTAATTTAAAGATTCATATCACAGAAAATAATCATCTCACATATTCACATCATCTCTACCTGAACATTAAGGCTGTGATAGGACTTCCTATTAACATAATCTGCCTCATGTTCCCCTAGAGCAGTGGAGATTGGAACAATAGACTGCATACATGTTGCAATGACTCTAGGGAATCCTATCATAAGATTAACAGAATAATAATAAAAAAGATTTAAAATAATTCTTAATATACATATTACCTAATACATATTGCCTTTGGCTTGCTCAGTTGGGGATATTTTGGGGATATTTAATTTAATTTTATCAATCAATAAATTCCTCTTGAAACAAACTTTGTTGTATTATTTTAATTTAATACTGTGAAGCTGCTTTGATGCAATCTGTATTGTGAAAAGCGCTATACAAATAAACTTGACTTGACTTGACATATAATGCATATATATTGTGTTGTATACAATAAATGTATTGTATAGTACATTTGTGAAATTTGCTTTTTGAAAGAAAAAATGTGTTCATGTGATGTCACCCTATCAATATATCTTACCGGCAATTTTATAAAAGCCCTCTTTTATGGACATGGTCGATAAATGTCCGGGGAACACTATTAATGAAACTATTCATGTACTCCTGCAGAGCGACCTTGCGAATGGTTCGACAAACCATGTTTTCCCCTATAGCTTCTGTGCGTCACCCACTGTGCAAGAATGTACCACTTGCAAAAAAAAAAAAAAACGCAACGCAATATTTGCGATACAGTAAGTGCATGAATTCGACGTGTTAAATTATTTATGTGCGGCTCAAGAAGTTCGCAAAGATAAGACATTGCTTCCGTGGAAAATCTGTATCTTTCATACAAATAACTATCAGGAAAGGCAAGGGGATTTTGTCATGCTAAAAACTCTTTCTCTACGAAGTGCTCGTCTAACAATTCGCGCTGAGATGTCACAGAATTTGGAAGAAAAGGTGAAGTCATTGCAACAGACACTGGGAATAAGTTACGTCACCTATGTTTCTTTGCTCTCAGCTGATTGGTCAAACTTCAGTCTGAGATCTTGAATCCAGAACATAACCTGCCCCGGAGCAGGTTAGCCGTGCAGCGTAAGATACCATGGCAACGAACTCCGATTAAATCCAAGCTACTTTCATAGTACCTAAAACCCAGGGTTGGCGGAAACTAAACTGAAACATAGCTGGCTAGCCACCTAAACCGGCTTCATGGTACAGGCCCCTGGTATCCCAGCAGTAGTAAAGGGTAATGTCTGGTCCTTCCCCTGAAGAATGAACAGTTAGCTACAAGTATACTACAATAATAATTTGTTCTATAGCGCGGTGCCTCCAATTAATAAACATATATTCTCAGGGGTTTGAGAATAAAAAACAGGTTGAGCATAAGAAAGTTATAATAAACCCTGAGGTTTATTGAATAATCCCAAAACAAAACAAACAAACAAAACAAAATAAACAAAAACAAAGAAAAATAAACAAATGACAAGAATATGAAACTACTGAATAATTGGCTTACACAGTGATGGAATCTTAACTGGTTCAGGGAAACCAAAAATACAGTTACCACATTTAAATAGTGCAACCCTTTAACTGATCCAAACTCAGTACTTCAGAGACTTAAAATAGTCAGACCCCCCCCCCCCCCCCCCCCCCCCCCCCAAAAAAAAAACAGTTACCTCAAATACAAATGACTCACTCCTATCAACAACCACTAATACTTATTTGAACATAGGACTGATTTACTCGTTTAAACCCAAAATAACTCAAATTCTTCTTCTTAAAATGACTCAATTATAATCAAATTACTCTTAAATTGAGTCGTTCATAACCAAATGATTCTTAAATTGACTCGTTTGTAATCAAAATACTCTTGAATTGACTCGTTCGTAATCAAAATACTCTTGAATTGACTCGTTCGTAATCAAATGACTCTTATATTGACTCCTTCGTAATCAGAATACTCTTGAATTGATTCGTTAAACGAGTCTTTGATAATCCGTTCACTCATTTCAAATCCCCTTCACATGTGTCAAAACAGATTTTAAACACTCAATACCTCAATAATAAAAATGAGAACCCACAAACTTAGTCTCTAAACCAGTACATGTACAATTTCCATGAACCGTTGGTGCACTTTTCCTACAAACGATCTGAGATTCAGCAGAGCTCAGTCCAAGTGTAAGTTACTCACTCATCTGCATGTGCATGAACATGAAGGCTATAATGCGGTGGTCCCGAATATCTTCAAACCGAAATCTCAAATCAACGATGCCCGATGAATCAGTCCTCCATTAGGCCGTGGGTGATTTTCCGCCAAGAGCTCCAAACGAGTCCTCCACTCTCCCTCGAGATTTCGGATCCAGTCTCCTCCTCACCGCTCAAAATTTCGTAACGAATCGTAAACAAAACTGTTCATCAACTCAGTTCAGACAGCCGAGAAAAATTTGTCTCTGTTCAACGTGATGCTCATCCAACAAAAAAAAATGATGACGCACTCTTATCTCCTTCACCGAACTCCCCTCTCTCCAAAAAGGGAATTTCCCTCAACACCCCCGCAACACAAACTCTCATTGGTTAAGAACAGACGCATACAATTTCAACATTTTTACAGAACTTAAAGGTACACTCTTGTTACAAAGCTTACATTGGCAAAACCTTTAAACACACATTTTTAGAAGAAAAAAAAAATAGAAAAGGAAAAAAAATACTACAAACATAAAACTCACTATTTTGCCAGTGTGTTTTATTTTTTTTAATTTTCTTTATAGCCCTGAATTTTCAAAAAGGCTTCACTTGTTCATACTTACGTTTATTTCCAGCGTTTATCTCCAGCGTGTCTCCCCTTCCTATGTGACTCCAGTGTCTTCTGTTCTATTTACCTTTGGAAAAGTATTACCTTATACTTGTCATGGGTCAGGGTGTGTCACCGTTTCTTCTCTTTTGTTTGTTATGGTCCTGTCATTTTCCTGCAGCCCATGATTTGGGAAATCAGTGTTGCCTTGCAGGATTGTGTGCCCAATCACGAGCTGATCCCTCCCACCTGTTGCTTGTTCCCTTTACCCTATATATTTCCAGCTGTGTATATATTTCCAGCGGTATGATCCCTTGTTGTCAGTTGTTCTCAGTCATGCATGTTTGCGTCTGTTACTTACCTGCTTGTGATTGTGCCAACGCTATATCACGACCAATTCGTACGAATTCGTACGAATGATAAAAAGATGGCTAATTCGTACGAATTCGTACGACCTCACTCGTACGAATTTGTACGATTTGTCTAAACCCACGTGATGGGTAGGTTTAGGGGCGGGGTCAGGGGTAGGTCATTCGTATGAATTCATACGAATTGGCCAATTCGTAAAATATGTACGATTTTGCAAAAATCTTACTAATTCGTACGAGTGAGGTCGTATGAATTCGTACGAATTAGCCACTTTGTAAAATTTGTACGTTTTCCCGTGAGATCGGGTTGGATTGTGCTCAGGAACTAAAGACGAGGAGTTTGTAGCAAGACTGTTCTCCCTTGCTGGACTTGGGCTCGTCATTCAGTTGGCCGTCCTGTGTTTGTTTCCTCTTGGTGGTCTCCTCTACTTGTGTCTGCTGATGTGTGTGCGAGGCACACGCGAGCCACCACACAGAGAGTCAACTATCCACTGTCACATGGACTGTTTCAAATTGTTCCTAAAGTTTTCTAATAAATTTTACTTATGTTTTATTACTGCAATTGAGTCCTCCATTTATCTGAGTTCCTGCCAATCCCTTTTTCCATTATTCCATTCATTCACTCATCCGCTCTTCCATCCACAATCTCCTAAAGGAAACTCAAGTTTCAAATATCCTCTTCAAAGTATACATTGAACTGAATCCTCAACCTTTTTGCCTGACTGCTCTGATATGTAAATAACCTGTCCGTTAACTCCATTTATCTGTGTCTGAGTCTACATTCTGTAACACCACTGGAATGGAAAACATTAATCAAAATGAGGAGCATCATAGTTTCAAATGAATGTAAATATAAACCAAGTGTAACGGAGGTATTTTTCTCTATGGGGACTTTTATTTTGACAGGTTTTTCTTTCTCCGGCGTGTTCGCGGGAGATGCAAAGACGTCTGGGAAGAAGAAGAGAGCGCAATAGTTTACGAGGCAGACACGCCATGATTGCTGTAGAAGAGGTCGATATTTTTCCGTTGACGCTGTAATGTAAAACAGTGGTGCACGTTCGGATTAAGTTTCGTGAGTTTAGTGTAAATCAACATTGTCATGTGAAACTGTAGACGCAGTTGAAACAGAGGTTCGGTCGATTGCGTCATTGGACGGAGAACGGTGTTGGAGACTGGCTGAGAGCACGAGAGAGAGTTGCTAGAGCCGTGAGTTTCATTCAGAACACTTGTTTTTCCGTTAGTCTGACTAAGAATTTTTGAGCGTCCTGCTGTTTTTCTGGGTGATCTACAGACCGTGTTGGAACGAGACATTTATTTTTTCTGAGAATCATTTGAGTGCACTTTTCAGTGCGCGAGAATGCTTATGTGAGCTGATCGATCGATCTTGAAGGAGTGATTTGTTTTTGGGAGACTGACGATCGTCAATGGTGAAGATTTGTTTTTGAAAGACGTTTTTTTGTGTGATCCAGATCATTTGATCTATGCGTGCCGCGTGCGAGCTGGGCTGAGCTGCGCCATTTTGTTCCAGAAAGTTCCTGAGTTTTTCCTGGGCCGCGCTGAAACTTTTCTGTGTTTTTTTCATTTTTATTTGCCCTGCCATCCTTACGACATCTCACTGTCCTGTCTCAGCTGTTCATTAAATCGTTACAGCTGTTGTTCAAGTCATCGCAAGTCATCACAAGTCATCACATCAAAGTTGTCATCGCCACAAACTGGTACAACAGTTCGATACGCACACACACACGAACACTTCACTGATAACGAACTGAGTGTTTGAACGAACTGAGTGTTTCAACTTTCAATTTGTACTGTGCTTGTGATAACAAGCATGTACTGTGATTGTGATTGAGTCGATTGGAGACTGAATCGTAAAACTGATTCATAAGAATCATTTAAGTGAAGTCAGTGTGATCTATTCAAGTGAAAGAGGTTCTTTGAAGTGAATAATTTGTGTTGAACTATAAGGGTCATCAACATCCAGTGTTGTTTGTAAATGAGTTTGTGCCCCACTACTGACATTCATTTTGGGAAAACACTTTTGAGGTGTTAAAAAAGGGTTTGTTTTGAAAGTGTTAACTATTTGAAGATCTTTCAAGAAAACTGTTTATTTTTTTATTTTATTTTTTTTGTTACTTTTTGGTATTTTATGCTATTGAAACAGATCCTTCCAGCAGAAATATAATTTACAAAGGGAAGGAAAATAAATTACTAATTGTTAAAACGTAAGACATTTGACAGTTATTTTTGAACTTACCTTGGGGTAGGGGCGTCTCACTTGCACTATTAGGATTAGGTGGGTGGGGATGTGAATTTAAATGTATTTTTCATCACATACACTTCAGGAAGCCACCGTATTGACATACTCACCTGAAGCCTACACTGCCTATTCCTGTAGTCTATCCTCACATAGTGTAAGGTAAAACATATACACATAACGTGCATATTGAGGCTCAAAGCACCGGAGCGGGGACTAGGATCCTTTCGCTTTTAAGTCTTCCAAGGTAGTGTTTTAATTTTCCCCTACGAGGCGAGACTTACAGTCCCGTTACATTTGGCGTCACGAACAGGATAGAATTAGACTGTATTTACCTTTTTGTTGTGTGTCACACGTCCCAGGCCTACAAGCTGAAGAATGGCAGAGTTTGAGGAACTGAAGAAGGAGATGGCGGAGATGCAGAGGCGGTTTGCCGAACAGGCGGGAGCACTCGACCAGGCAAGAACTGAACAAAGAGAGGCCCTGTCACTAGCAAGAGCTGTCATCGAGCATCAGGCTACCGGTCAAGCACCCCCGGCTACCATTTACATTCCCAGGGACAGAAAACTGCCAGAGTTCAGTGGCCGTTCGACCAAAACTGGAGAGTTGAGCGTTGAAGAGTGGGTTGCATCAATGAAATCTGCCTTCCAAGTGATGAGAGTACCTGCAGAAGATCGTGTAGAGTTGGCAAAACAGCATCTCAAAGATGAGGCCAAAGCGACTGTGAGGTTCATGTTGGGTGATGGTGAAAAATCTACCGATGATATCTTTCAAGTCCTACTAGACACCTATGGAGACAAAGTACCAATTGGAACCAGACTGAAAGATTTCTACGAACGAAAGCAAATGCAAGGAGAGATGATACGCTCATACGCATATGACCTACAAGAAAGACTCAGCCGAGTTCAGCGCAGAGAGCCAAACAGAGTTCCAGAGGCCGAAAGTGTGTTAAAAGAACAACTTGTCCTGGGCCTCCGAGATGATTTTCTGAGGCGTGAAATGAAAAGGCGAGTTAAAGAGGATGCAAGTTTGACTTTTGTTCAGGTAATGCAAGCCGCAATCACTTGGGCTGAAGAAGAAGAGACTCAAACGCCAGACATTCCAAAACACAGCCCCCGTGTCAGAGTTGTAAGTGCTGATGCAGAGCAAGCTTCCTCGGCGTTAACACTGGAAAAACTGCACGAAGCTATACAGAAGATTGCCGCCCGTCAAGATGAACTTTACCAAGCAGTACACAGTAATAGCAGAGTACAACTTCAACAGAGTCGTCCAAAAAGACAACCCCTAAAGGACAGTGATGGCAGATACATCTGTTATTCTTGTGGTGAACCTGGGCACACAAGCAGGTACTGTCCACAAGGTACTGAAGCAACTACAGTAACTGATCAGTCCCGACGTTCTACAGTGATGCCTGGGACTAACACAAGAAACGTTCCATCAAGTACAGCTCAAACCAGCCCTGGGCCATCTATGATAAGAAGTCATACAGCTGAATGGACTGACGACGTGACAGAGAAGTTGAAAAGTGGTGCATTTGGAGATTGTCTGACTGTTGAAGTTAGAATAGCTGGTGTTAAGACAAACTGCTTACTGGATACAGGCTCAGAAGTGTCCACTATTACAGAATCACACTTTAGGAAGCACTTCGGAGAACAAGAGCTGAGACTGTCATCTGCTCACTGGGTACGACTCACTGCAGCTAATGGACTTGACATTCCGGTTCTAGGATGTCTGCAAGCTGATGTGGGGTGTATGGGGAAGGTTCTCCCAGGAAAATGCATCTTTGTGCTGACAGACACAAGCCCACAAGCAGAGGAGATAAAAGGACTTCCAGGAATCATTGGAATGAATATAATCAGTGAGTTCAAGTCAGTGTTCGTCACAGGAGAGAATGTGAAGTCAGCCAACAAATATGGACAACCTGCAGAAGCAAAGATACGAAGGATGTTAGCCAGTGTGGAGAAAACCGAAACCCTGAGTCCTGATGGCAAGATTGGGTTTGTCAAAGTCGGTGGAAAACAGGCCGTCACCATCCCTCCACTAAGTGAAAAGGTGTTTGAAGGTCGTTGCAGAGTGCCACCTAAAGTTAAGTGCCAGGTATTAATTGAGCCCACCACTGGTGTGAGCCTACCCAAGGGACTCCTAGTGGCCAATGTGCTAGCAAAAACTGAGGGTGGTAAAGTTTCTGTACGTGTCATGAATTCGAGCGGGCGGACAATCAGACTTAACCCAAGATGCAGAGTGGCAGTAGTGTCTAAACCACAGGAGGTGTTAACTGAGAATACACTAGAGTTTGAGGAAGAGGAAGGGACACTTCATGTCCGACGAGTGGCGCATGTCCAAGCAGTCGAAATCTCTGATAACCCCCCAGTACCAGTCCAGGTGAATTACGAAAAGCTCACCCCTGCACAAAGAGAGGAACTTAATCAGTTGTTGGCAAAGTACAGAGACATATTCTCCAAAAGTGACAGTGACTACGGGTACACACAGTCAGTTACGCATGACATTCACACCGGTGAAGCTCCGCCAGTGAAACAAAGGCACCGTAGAGTACCACCACATGTTTTCCAAGAATTCAAAAAACACGTGCAGGATCTAGTGTCACAAGGCATCCTTAAGGAGAGTGCAAGTCCCTGGGCATCCCCAGCAGTAATAGTTGTGAAGAAAGACGGCAGTGTGCGTTTCTGTTGTGATTACAGGTTAAATCAAGTCACATGCAAAGACGCATATCCACTTCCCAGAGTGGAAGAATCTCTGGACGCACTGGGAAATGCTCAGCTGTTCTCCACCCTAGATCTTACGGCCGGCTATTTCCAGGTAGCTGTAAATGAGCGTGATCGTGAAAAGACAGCAGTCACTACCCCGTTTGGACTGTTTGAGTGGACACGGATGCCATTCGGGCTGTGCAACGCGCCAGCCACCTTCCAGCGCCTTATGGGAGTAGTGCTCGGGGATTTGACCTTCGATGTCCTCTTGATATATCTTGATGATATTATCGTGTTTTCTAAAGACTTCAAGAGTCACTGTGAGAGACTAGAGCTGGTCTTTGATCGACTGAAGTTAAACATGGCCTAAAGTTAAAACCAAGCAAATGCTTTCTCTTCAGATCCGAGGTAAAATTCTTGGGCCACGTGATTTCCTCTGAAGGAATCCAAGTCGACAGTGAAAAGGTTAGTGCCTTGGATGCTTGGCCTGTGCCTAAAAGTGTGAAAGAAGTGAGACAATTGATCGGATTCATGAGTTATTACCGGCGGTTCGTACCAAAGTTTGCTCAAATAGCAAAACCATTGCATGCATTGATGGGCAGCAAAGACAAAAGGAGAGCCTCTGAACTGTTCATGTGGAGTAGCGAATGCCAGACTGCGTTTGACAAATTGAGACAATACCTGATGTCACCACCTGTCCTTGCTTACCCCGACTTTGGCCTTCCGTTTATCCTCACTACAGATGGAAGTCAACAGGGCCTCGGAGCTGTATTGAGCCAAAAACAAGGTGGAGCAGAGCGCGTCATTGCATTTGCTAGCAGAGGCCTGAGAGGATCAGAGCGGAATGACAAGTACTATAGTGCATTCAAACTGGAGCTGTTGGCCCTTAAGTGGGCTGCAACAGAAAAATGTAAAGAGTACCTGATGTTCTCCAAGTTCACTGTAATCACTGACCATAATCCACTGCATTATCTGGAGACCGCAAATCTTGGTGCAGTTGAGCAACGCTGGGTGGCCCAGTTAGCGGAGCTTAATTTCGAGGTTCTGTATAAGCCTGGAAGACTGAACACCAATGCGGATGCTCTATCAAGAATTCCCTCCAGTGAAGTTCCAGAACAGGAAGACACAGAGAAGGATTTCTTCAGACTGAACTCTGAGGAAGTGCGTGCATGCCTGTGGCCCGCGCAAGACTCCAAGCAGGGCGAGACTGATGTTCAAGTGGCCGTACAAGCGTCCATCAAGAAAGTGCTGAATGGTTACAGCTGGAATGAAATAAGGGAGCTGCAAAGAACTGATGCCTTGATGGGTCCCGTGTACAATGCACTGTTCAAAGAGAAAAAACCAAGCAGGACGGAACAACAGAGTATGCCACCAGAGTCGAAAAAGCTTTACAGAGAGTTTGAACGTCTTCAACTGCATAATGGAGTGATGTTTAGATGCATTCTTGATCCAAGGGATGGAGAAAAAATTAAGCAGCTGGTTGTTCCGGTCCCATTACAGCGATCAGTTTATGACAGTCAACATGAGCATGGGGGTCATTTCGGAGAAAAGAGTACTCTGACACTGATGAGGCGGAGCTACTATTGGCCTAAAATGTCTAAGGATGTTCAAGGATGGATAGCACAGTGTAAAAGATGTACCCTTGCAAAGGATGTCTTTCCAAGAATCCGAGCTCCGATGACTTGTAGCAATGTCACTGCTCCTTTAGAAGTGCTGGCAATGGACTATACTCAGCTGGAAATGTCCTCAGGAGGGTATGAAAATGTACTGATTCTAACTGATATGTTTACCCGGTTTACAGTTGCCGTCCCAACCAAGAACCAAACAGCGAGTACTACTGCAAAGGCCCTCATCAAACATTGGTTCGTCTGCTACGGGTGCCCAGCTCGTCTGCATTCAGATCAGGGAAGATGTTTCGAGGCGCAAGTGATCAAGGAACTCTGTAAAGCCTATTGTATTGGGAAAAGTCATACAAGTCCCTACCATCCCCAAGGAAACTCTCAGTGCGAGCGGTTCAACCGCACAATGCATGATATGCTGAGAACGTTGACACCTGAGAAAAAGAAAGACTGGAAAACTCACCTACCTGAGCTAGTAATGGCATACAACAATCACGTCCACTCATCCACTGGCTATTCTCCCTTTTACTTGATGTTTGGGAGGGATGCGCGCCTTCCATTAGATGTGTTGGGTGGAAAGGATGTGGAGGAAAGTGATGCAGAAGACTTGGACGAATGGGTGAAGAGTCATCATGGTCGACTAAAGACTGCTGTAGAAGTCGCAAATATGGTCGCACAGGAAGCTTCCAAGAGACGGAAAAGAGTGTATGACCGCAAATCTTCTGGAGCGCTTGTAAGGCCTGGTGACCGTGTGTTGCTACGTAATCACAAACATAGGGGCAGAAATAAGATTCAAGACAAGTGGGAACATGCACCGTACATTGTAGTAAAGCAGAATCATTCAGACGTACCTGTATTTACTATCAAACCTGAAAAGGGGGGTCCGTCCAGAGTAGTACACAGAGATCAGCTCCGTCACTGCACCTTTCCTTTGTTACCAAGTACGCCACGTACAACCACATGTAGACCCGTAAACCAGTCAGACTCCGAATCCGAATTCCCAGATCTTGTTTGTTTTCCAGCCACTGCACATAGACAGAGTAAAGATAAAGGGGTGGTACAGATGGAAACCAATGATGTAGAACAAAGAGGAGGTGTAACACAAGAACAGGAGAATGTAGTGGAAGATGTGGTCTCTGAAGTAGAGTGGGGAGTACAAGAAGTTTCTGATGATGCTGACATTTCAGATGTTGAATGTGAAAATGTTCCAGAGCTCAGACGCTCTCAAAGACAAAATCGTGGCAAATTACCTGTGAGGTATAGAGCTGATTATCTTATGAAATAAGGTAGAAAGAAGAAAAATTTAACTGAGGTTGTGATGAGAAATATGTATGATCTTGTTTGAGATTGAAAAGAATGTATTTTGTACAATGTTGCACTTTTAAATTGTGTTCTGTTTATGTTCCAGGGGCAGGCTGTCTGGAGTTGTCGATGGTATGGCAGGGTTTAGCAGGGGGGAATGTAACGGAGGTATTTTCCCCTCCGTTACATTGAACGAACTGAGTGTTTCAACTTTCAATTTGTACTGTGCTTGTGATAACTGAGTCGATTGGAGACTGAATCGTACAACTGATTCATAAGAATCATTTAAGTGAAGTCAGTGTGATCTATTCAAGTGAAAGAGGTTCTTTGAAGTGAATAATTTGTGTTGAACTATAAGGGTCATCAACATCCAGTGTTGTTTGTAAATGAGTTTGTGCCCCACTACTGACATTCATTTTGGGAAAACACTTTTGAGGTGTTAAAAAAGGGTTTGTTTTGAAAGTGTTAACTATTTGAAGATCTTTCAAGAAAACTGTTTATTTTTTTATTTTATTTTTTTTGTTACTTTTTGGTATTTTATGCCATTGAAACAGATCCTTCCAGCAGAAATATAATTTACAAAGGGAAGGAAAATTAATTACTAATTGTTAAAACGTAAGACATTTGACAGTTATTTTTGAACTTACCTTGGGGTAGGGGCGTCTCACTTGCACTATTAGGATTAGGTGGGTGGGGATGTGAATTAAAATTTATTTTTCATCACATACACTTCAGGAAGCCACCGTATTGACATACTCACCTGAAGCCTACACTGCCTATTCCTGTAGTCTATCCTCACATAGTGTAAGGTAAAACATATACACATAACGTGCATATTGAGGCTCAAAGCACCGGAGCGGGGACTAGGATCCTTTCGCTTTTAAGTCTTCCAAGGTAGTGTTTTAATTTTCCCCTACGAGGCGAGACTTACAGTCCCGTTACACAAGCTTACTCAAAATAATAAAATAAACATAACAGTATTCTTATTATTCATAAAAGTAATATAAAATAATACATTACTACAACAATACATACAATTATAATTAAATAATTTATTAAAATAATAATAATTATTATTATGATTATTATTATTTGTAACGTCTTAGTTTCCAAAGAAGATGAAGATGATTCAGAATCAAAATCAAAGTTAAGTTTATTAAATGGAATCCACATACATACAAAAGCGAGAGTCCAAGAAACAGAGTGCTTAGCACAAACAATACCAGACAAATTAATGAACCAAACTGAGGGACTTAAATACACAGGAATAATGAACAGAATATAAACAAGTGTGATATTAAATCAATGACCATGGTGACAAACTAGTGGCGGGAAATTGAGAACAGGAAACCTTAAAGGCCCCCTGAAATCAAAGTTAATTAGCATACTAAAATTAGCTTTTAGTATGAATATGTTAAGCTTAAGGTCAGTAGATTTGATTAATAAGCTGGTCTGTTCCAAACGAATGACAACATTCGCATTTAGGAGATATAAGCATTCAAAACTTACAGTCCCACACTTCCGCTAAAATGGATCACAGATATTTATGACGTCACCGTGGACTTCAGCTTCTCATCACATCTTCTGTCCAATCAAATGCTCTCTAGAATCTAAAGCATCCCGCCCCCTCTGCTATAAATACCACCTGGCCAAAGTGACCATCGTTGACACGTCGCAGAGCAATATGGGTTTTTGCCAGGCTCGATATTGTCCTGACCACTTTATGAAACATCTTGCAGCATGGATGTACATAATACAAATAAATAAAACATCAAAAATTAACTAGCAGGACATTAATTTTGTTCGTTTGTCAAATAAGAGGCGCTCTAGCGCTGAAAGTTTTATTTTTGTTTTTTTTATTTTTATTTTTTATCAAGCTGCTGAGCTTGTTGCCGCGCCTATCAGTTGCATTTATCAAATACAGTGTTCTCTTGTGGCTCGTGCACAGTCTTCACTCGGACACGCGCTTCAATCTATCGCCGTTGCGGAGACTCTCTATTCGTTCTGGTGAAATCACAAAACAAAATGCACACAAACGTGTCCCTGATTGATATACAACCACTGATTAACATATTCGGTTTTGATGAGAAAAAAAGTGTGGATTAGAACCCAGAACCTCTGACACGCTTGGCAAAAGTTCTGCCACTAGCCCATGAAAGCATAAAATGGCAAATCAAACCCAATGTACTATCGGAATTTATTTCTGGCCCTCGGAATGTTATTTTTTCCGAAAATTGTTATTGTACACATATATTATACATATATCTCAGCTTTATATAGCAACCTCCTCTCCCCAACACCCCACACACTTGTCCCACCCACTTTTTAAAACAAAATGACGCCAGTTGTGTGTTCGGTGGCTTCGAGTTTTATTCCGTTTTTAATTCCCAACTGTACATTGACTAGGAATGAAATGGCTAGAATTTATTCACACCTCTACTATTGAATCCAATGTATCATCAGCGCTTGGATTCGATTCCATGGAGCTGTCAAGTAAGAATTGCAGTCTGTGAGGTAAACTAAACACTATTGGCTATTTGAAAAGGGGGAGGGGCTATTCATTATGTCCCGCCTTAGCTTCCTGTTTCAGTGGAAATGACGTCAACACATCATACAAAGCTGCGCGTTCCAAGGCACTTCAGTGGACCTTTAAGCAAACTAAGAGTCCATGAAAATGAAACTAAGACAAACTAAACTTAATGTGAGTGTAACAGGATGGCCCCCTCTTGTAAGGAGGGGGTTCAGGAGGTGGGCAAGGGGCTGGCTGAGGCCTGGAAACTGGTTTGAGGGCAGTACAAGGAACCAGGGAGGAGCAGATGGTGGGAGTAACCAGGGAGGCAAAGATGAAGGCAGAATCCAGAGAGGAGCAGAAAGAGACAGGACCCAGGGAGGAGCAGATGGAGGCAGGACCCAGAGAGGAGCAGATGGTGGTAGGATCCAGGATGGCATAGAAAGGAGGAGTTTGCGCTAATAGTACTGTAATAGTTAGGGCTGACTTCTAATAGTCGAGGATTCGACGATTCGATTCGGAGAGGTCTGATTCGACTATGAACCTCGTAGTCGAATTTACATGGGCGTCAGTTTGGTTTGAAATGTGCTGGACAGAGCTAGACGCATTCGCATTTTCAGAAGGGCTGGGTACAAAATTGTTTTTTTTCCCGCTTTCGCGCAGGTCATGTTTTGAAAGACGATGTCCTAGCTTACTAATGTAAATAAATAAAAATGTATTCAAAAATCTGCTTCACATTTTCAGCAGGGCTGCGGAGCGGCTGTGGGTTGACTCCACACGGTATGGGCTTTATTTATAGGCTAAGTCCTAATGTGAAAAAAGGTTTACGTGGTTTAATGTACCTAAACAATGATTACCAAATTTCCCTCTCATATTGCTCCTCATAACCACTGAAAATGGTCAAAAAATCGAACCCAGAGTCCAATTATTATGGACGTTATCTGATTCTGCTTCACATTTTCAGCAGGGCAGCCGAGCGGCTGTGAGTTGACTCCACACGGTTCTCATGGGCGTGAAAAAGCTTTACGTGGTTTAATGTACCTAAACAACGATCACCAAATTTCCCTCTCATATTGCTCTTCATAACCACTGAAAATGGTCAAAAAATCGAACCCAGGGTCCAATTATTGTGGACGTTTTGTGACATTAAGCGTTTCTGCTTCACATTTTCAGCAGGGCAGCGGAGCGGCTGTGGGTTGACTCCACACGGTTCTCATGGACATAAAGCTTTACGTGGTTTTGTTTATGAAATGTTATGATATATGTGTGATATGTTTTGTTCATGTGGCTTTAAATGAATAAAAGGTATTTGTTACACACCATGTTTTTCTTTTAGTTTTTTTTTAGCTCTTTTGTTTGAAATGGAAAAAATCTAGCTGCTATCTAAAAAAAAAAAAAGGTTCGACTATCAGTCGATTACGGCAAAATCTAACGAATCAGATTCGACTATGAAAATCCTTAGTCGAAAACAGCCCTAGTAATAGTACTAATAATAGTACTAATTTCTGTAATAGTAGGCTACTAATAAACTGTACTAGTACTAATAAATCCAACGCATTAAACTTTCGTTTACAAAGACGTGAAACTCACAGAGTGGTCAGGGGTGTTCACTGATATGCTCACACGAAAATCGCTGCAAAAGATGCTTTCCAACAGGTTTTATCGTAGTTTTTGTCCAACTCCATTGACTTGTATTGGATGTGCTGTGAGGTAGGGTATTACTCCGCCGCCGGAAATGGAAATGGGGTTGTTTGTGGGCTGGAGTGTCTATTATTCAAGCTCTCAACGGAAGAATGTACGGGTGTGAGGCATTTGGAAAAATAGGTCCACAGTTTTACAACGAATTGTAAAACACCTGTTGGAAAGCATCTTTTGCAGCGATTTTTGTGTGAGCATATCAGTGAACACCCCTGACCACTCGGTGAGTTTCACATCTTTGTAAACGAAAGTTAAATGCGTTTTAGGAAGGATTGTTCCAGTGCACCTATGCAGCCATTGTGGAGGTGGGGGGGGTGCTACCACAGAAACCGGAAATTCTCGGGCCAGCAGCATGTGTCCAAATTTCAATCTTAACCGTTCTATTTCATCAGAAACGATCTGAAAACAGGGCTTTAAGTGTAAAATACAGAACTTGTCCTTTACGGCTGATTTATGCTTCTGCGTCGGACCTACGCCGGAGCCTCTACGCTGTAGGCTACGCGTTGGTTTTCATTTATACTTCTGCGTCATTGTCTGCGTTGACGCGCAATTACACATGCAAAGGGAGCATGTGAAACCCGAGGGAGCGGTTCTAGCATACCAATCACAGCGCTTGCGTCCACGTAGAATTGATGCGTTGTTAAATTTTTGAAGAGGTGCACGTCAGTGTACGCAGAAGGGTACGCATGCTACACACAGCCTATGACGTAGCTACAGCGTGAGTTCGACGCAGAAGTATAAATTGGGCTTTACTCTCAAGCCATCCTGCAATTCAAGTATCTCTCTGTTGACCATCTTACCTGTTTAAAGACTGTGTTTCTGCCGATTCACTAATAAACGTACCCGTTTTATCTCCCTATACAGTCATTAAGTCTAAGCCTGTACATGGTTTATATATTTACAAAATAAAAAATCCAGTTTTGTTTCAGTCTCGTAAGGGGCTTTCGCAACGGAGGATCCTTTTCATAGTTCCTAAAACTATTGGCGGAAGTTCACGGATTTTGGCTACTTCAGAATAGGGTCTAAACCAGCACTATAGGAACTACCAGTGACGTTAGTGTACGCTGATTGGCCGAACATACGCAAAACGCCAGCAGCCACCATTTAAAAAAAAGCTGTGATTATAGCCTAGTTATTTACTCCACAAACTAACTCTACGAACATGGAAAACAGTGATAGATGTGCCTCTTAACATTTATGCTAAGGAGAAAATCCAGCGCAACTTTGAGGGGATCAAGCCAAACATGATTATGTCTTTCTGCTCAGCTAGCAACACTGGACATCAACCACATGGCATACGCTAATACCTTTTCATATACTGTCTACTTTCTATGTATAACAGTTCTATCTAATAACCTATTAGACAGGACTGTTAGACAGATCGTAAACTGATAAATGCGGAGAATGCAAACACTGTGAGCTCAGGCTAAATAAAAGTCACAACAAGAAGTGTGGCTTATGCCACTTCAGAGTTCCTATTGGTGGTGCAAATGCAACCAGGAAAATGTTCCTAAGGGAACCATTAGTTCTCGGGGAACCACCCTGGTGGCTTGTTCCTAGAACTAAGTTCCTAGAACTAAGTTCTTACATGGTGCGAAAGTCCCTATACATTTTAACTAATTGAATATAGCTTGTTCTAAAGGTAGACAATTAACTATATTCATACTTTTAACTGAGTAAATATGTAGCAAGGTTAGATGTGGTGGGAAGAATGAGGCAGGAACTGGAGAACAACTTTAATGAATAAATAAACAAATATAAAACACGAAAGTAAAGACGCAGCCCCTCACAGTCGACTGCCGCCACACATAATAAAACAAAAAATCAAAATAAAATAGTCCAGGCCTGGCTTCTCTCGGTCTTCATTGTCGTCGCTCCTCTTTTTATGCTTCCGCTCCTCCGTGAGAGATACGAGACCAGTGCATCACGCAGGTGTCGCTCATCAGCAATCACGACACAGAATATTATTTTCACAATGAACAGATTTATGCTGATTCTTAACTATTTTAATAAATGCTTTGTTTTATTATTTAAATAAAATCAATAGATGAAAATGGTTAAATATTCTAGAAAGACCTGGTGTTATGGAGTCCAGTATGGTTAAGGCAATTGGTTAAGGGTACGTTTGCACGACAACAATACGCTTAAAACAGAGAAGTTTTTCCTTTGAGTTTTCTACATACAGACGTAGTTTTATCTGTTTACTGACATCACTGGTAACCCATTGTTTCCAATAGAAAGCTTTAATGTTATCTGAATGATGTGAAAGGCATCAGTATTTTTATGATCATGTTTCTTTAAACCAGGGTTTCTCAAACTCAGACCTGAAGAGCCACTGTCCTGCACAGTTTAGCTCCTACCCTGATCAAACACACTTAGCTGTGATTTTCTAGTGATCCTGAAGACATTGATTATCTTGCTCAGGTGTGTTTGATCAGTGTTGGAGCTAAACTGTGCAGGATAGTAGCCCTTCAGGACCGAGTTTGAGAAACCCTGCTTTAAAATATCTTGTTCTTGTATCTAGTGTATCTATATCTATCTAGTTTCTTTAAAATATATTGATAATTTTTACTTGCTAATGCATTCACATTTTCTGTTTATTTCTAAAGAAATATGTTCATGTACAATACTGTTCAAATATTTGGGGAGCAAATCTTAAGATTTGGAGTAATGGCTGCTGAAAATGTACCTTTGCTATCACATGAATAAATTACATTTTATTTGGATTAAATAAACCTAACTACTGCAGATAAAAATACAGTCACAATAAAACCTTTTTTTTTTAAAAAGAGGTGTCCCCCTGTCACAGGGGGACAAAGGGCCCTCACACTATATTCCAATCAATAGCAAGGGCAAACTGCACAAATGGCATCAGTGCTTTCTAGTGCCTTTTAAGTCGCACATTTGATGCGACTTAAAATGTAATTCATGTTAAAAAAGACTGCTATTTCAAAATGAAGTTCTGAGGTTTGGGGGTCAGAGTGCACTTATGTGTCAAAATATATTGAAACAATTAGGCCTACAGCTAAAACAATTACAGTCGTTGATTGTATGTCTTAGAGCTGCACGATTCTTTATCAATTGAGAATCAAGTTTTTTATTTTTTTTTTTATTTTTTTTAGAGAGAAGAAACATGCTTATTTCAGTGATTTACAAAATCTGAACATTAGGCTACTGATGCAGCATGACATTAGATAGAGGCAGTCACAAGAATAAGAAAATATAAAAAATAATGGGCAGATCATATGTCTGATCTGACAGATCACCACCTGTTGGGCAGACCTAATGTCTGTTATGTGAAAGTTGTCTGGTTTGATGAATTCTATATATGTGCAAAGCTTGGTGACCATAGCTGAAAAGGTATGTGCTACAGAGTTCCCTGAGCATGCCCCTTTTTCTAGGTGGCGCTATAGAGCCCCCTCTACACATCCATGAATTAATCGTTGACAAGCCATAATGGGAGATGACTCTGACAAGTGTGCAAAAGATCATGATAATTGAAGCATGACAAATACCTCAAAAAGACATGACTAAACATAAAAAGAATAATAATGTTTAATGTGTTGACATGGCAATAGTATTTAAGAGATCAAAAATCCATTTTAATCCCTTTTAATTGCCCTTATTAGTGAAACATCTAAAGTAATTTAGTGAAAGGGTAAAAATGAATATTTACAAGTTTGCTACAAATGCCCTATTTCCTTCTGCCAGTTGGTGGCGCTACAACCGTGATCCAAACTAGCTACATCAGTGGGTGCTTCTCAATATCCCTCTTCATCTCCTCGCTCCTCCATCCTATGACCCGCAAACCGATCGAGCTCAGCCATCTTGTAGGACATCTAGGAGGCGAGGACTGAGGAGTGAGGAGGCTTCCAGAGGAGTCATGAGCGAGGATACACGGGTGTTTCCTTTGCGGAAGAGTTTTATCGACTAAACATGATGCACATATTAATTCTCCTCCCCCTTCACATCGGTCACAATCATTTTAATTTATACTTTACCTTTGCAGTTTATATAAACCACACATTACACACATTTCAACAGGACATCTTGCTTTATTATTATTTATTATGAATTTCGTAAATAACCAAAACTTCAACAACATAAGGGCAGATCCCTTGAGCATTGCTGATGACGCTGTAAAGTGACGCTCGAGTGATCAAGTATTCCAATGTATAAATAAGCTTTCCTTCGATTCCTTCATCCTCAGTTTCTTTCCTTGCGTCCTTCCCTCGCATCCTACAGGGGGTGGAGCTGAGATGAGAGGAAAGGAAGCGAGGAAAGGAAACGAGGATGCACAAATAAGAACTGAGAAGCCCCCAATGTGATTAGCCCACAAAGACACAAAATTGTGTCCAATCTGAATTAAATCACATGACGCACGAAAACGATGTGAGACACTCCCTTTCCCTACCTATGTTTCTCTTTTTTGTTTCTTTATCGTATCATTAAGAGATATAAAACATATCTTTGCAGTTTAGCATCTTCAGTGTCATTAGCATGATTTTACTGAAGTTTGGTGGCACTTGCATAAAAGGAGTCCATCAAAATCCACCAAAAATAATGAGAGGGTTATAATCTGGGTCTGTATAAAAGGTGTTTATAGTGAGAACTGGTGAGAATGGCACACTTGGCATTGCATGAGGATCGGGCGAGAGCGCATCTGCAAACATGACGAAAAAGTGACCAAAGGCAGTGAGAAAAGCGTGTGTGGAAAGCCCTTATATGGAGATGGAAATTATTAACCTTGTATTTAGAATACTCCAAATTCACTAACATCAGATTGATCTTTAGAACAAATTCATGTGTGTTCGTCAGTGTTGTAAATTAGGCTGAGATTGTTCGTGAAAAGTTATCCTGTGTGTACACATACAAAAAAATAATCCACGCAATTATTAGTGAATGACACGCAATGTCCCTACCAAAATTCGTGAATATCAGAAAAAATTTGTGGCAACCACAATGATAAATACATTTGGAACTGTTAGGGGGCGCTATGGAGTCACTGTCCAAAACAAATGACCAAAGAATTGCTAAATGTTGCTAAGGTACGGTACGGTACAGCTCGGCTCACTTTGTGGTGCTTTTCCACTGCATGGTACGGCTCGGTACGGCTCGCTTTAAATGGTACCACCTCTGTTGAGGTTCCAAGCATACCGTACCGATACTAAGATGTGACGTGAAAACACTACAGATCACTGATTGGTCAGAGAGAATTGTCACTACCAGTGTCATTGGATTTGCAACACGATACACCAATCCTGCTAGATTTAAATAGTCAGCAACAGCCACCACAGTATTATTTATTTGAAATATATTTTTATAAACGACTTGCTTGAAACATTTTTAAAAATAACATTGAAAAAATAAATGGCTGAATCGTGGTGACTGGTCAGTAGACGTGGTGCAGACGTTCCTCTCGTTGGTAGCCGAGGAGCGGATCCAGCGAGAGCTGGATATTGTGACCAGGAATGAAAAAGTATTTCAGCAACTTTAACGAGCAGTCTAAAATCCCACCCACTTTGAAGCGGTACTAAACTGCAGTGAAAAAGGAAGCCATACCGCGCCGAGCCGTACCATGCAGTGGAAAGGCGCCATATGAGTGCGCATCATTTTGTGAGTTTTCGTATATATTCCAAAGGGATCAAATATGCATTTTCAAACTAGGTGGCGCTGTGGAGTTGATGAGGCATGTATCTCCTGAATTGGAGTTTCAAATCAAAATATGTCCTAAGACAAATTTATCTATTCATGAGTTTTTAGCCATGGTAAGACCCTCAAAACAGTGCAGGAAAATTTTTAAATTGCACATTCCATCCAAGATGGCTGACTTTCTTTTGTCCTATTTGACGTGGTCATCAATGGCCATACCAAATTTCGTGCACATCGGATAAGCTTAATTCTGAGAACAGTCTGCATTTGGGGGCGCTAAAGAGCCCCTCAACCACGCCCAAACACTGCAGAACTTAAAATTATTTATTTATTTTCGCAGATCTGATGTGTCTGCAAAGTTGCAGTTGCAGAGTTCCCTTTCGTGGTCACTACGAGTTACGTCGTGACGACGAATGGGGCTTCGCTTAGAAAGCCTCTCACCTACAAATCGAGCCAATGGCAAGAAAATGCCATGGGTCTGCGGAGAAAGGACCTCCTTTCTCAGGGACGGGGCACCCTATGGCACCCTCGTCCTGATCTTTGGAACCTCCACGTGTGGCTCCTGGACGGGACGAGGCAGGTTTGAGTACCCTACCACCAGCGGTGGTGGCTACCATCACTTCCGCTAGAGCATCGTCCACGAGACATGCCTACGCGTTGAAGTGGAACATCTTTGTCACCTGGTGCTCTTCTCGCCGAGAAGACCCTAGAAAATCCCCGATCAGTGTCGTGCTTTCCTTCCTGCAAGAAGGGTTGGAGCGAAGGCTGTCTCCCTCCACCCTGAAAGTGTATTTATTTATTTATTTATTTTCAAGGATAACCCCTTGAGATGCACCATCTCATTTTCGAGGGGGTCCTTTACATTACAAAGAAACCAGCATCAAAATGGAAAATCATAATTAAAGTAAATACAACACAAGACTATAACAAACATTCACATTCATATACACGCACGCACTAACAATGCTCCCACAAACCTAATCCCTTCACTTTTAGCCCATACCATAATCGAAGACAATCAGTGAGCCATCTGCGAAAATGCAAATACAAAATCAAGGTATAAATATGCTTACACACTTCACTATACGTATACAGGTACATAAATGCAAACATGTACAATATAAACAAAAATAATAAATAAAATTAAAAGAAAGAGAGATCAGAAACAGGAACACGGTGTTTGAAAATAAGTAAGAAGAGATGATTTGAAAACATGAAAGGAAGTTATAGATCTGAGCAAGCAGGGAAGATTGTTCCAGTCTGATGGAGCTTTTTAAACGCACAACGACCTACTTCTTTGCAAATTCTGGGTACATAAAAGAAGAGCTGATCCGTATGCCTTAAATTGCACTGTGTATTAAAAGAAATTAGGTAACATTTCAAATATGGAGGGGAATGCAAATGAATACACTTAAAAATAAGTAGTAACCAGAGAATTTGCCTTCTTGACTTGGGAGCCAGCCAGCACAAAGACTTTGGCAATGGTGAGTTCTATAAGGACATCTGAGCACAAATCTACAAAGACTATTATAAAGTACAGAGATAGGACGAAGATTTGAATCAGTAGTATTCCTGTATATACTGTAGTATCAGCATAATCAATTATTGGAAGTATCAAATGAGTAATAATTATTTTTCGAACCTGTTGTGAAAAGCAATCAGCAGAGCGATAAAGTGACTTCAATTGACCATATATTTTCTTGCAGACTGAGTTAATATGAGGTTTGAAGGAAAGCTGGGTATCAAGCCAGAGAACAAGATATTTAAACTCTTCGACTTTTGTTAAAGCTGTTCCATCGAGAAAACTAATAGACCAGCTTTTAGATATAGGCAAAGAATTAGGTTGAGTGCAAAACAACATAGTGTACGATTTGTTTCTGTTCAAGAGGAGTTTATTAGAAGAAAACCATTTTTGAACTAAGTTAAAGTCCGATTGGAGAGAGTATTGAATTTGTGAGATGTCAGAACTGGATGAATATATTACGGTGTCATCTGCATATAAGTGAATTAAACTGTCAGGACAGATTTGCGGTAGATCATTAATAAAAATGGAAAATAAGAGAGGACCTAAGGATGAACCTTGTGGAACTCCTTTAACAATAATTGTGAAGCCTGACTGGCTGCCTTGAAAAGTAACGCATTGACTTCTGTGATGAAGAAAATAATAAAAAAATTATAAAGAGTCAGAAGAAATACCAATAGCATATAATTTGTCTAAGAGAAGATAATGGTCAACCATATCAAATGCTTTGGTAAGATCAATAAATATAGCTCCTGTCAGCATATTACTGTCTGATGCTGACTGACAGAGCAGTGGTGGTCGAAAAATTTGATCGAAGACCAGATTGATGTGGAGATAATACGTTTTGGTCATTAAGATATTTAGAAAGTTGATTAAAGATTAATTTTTCAAATATTTTTGTTACACTATTGATAATTGAAATAGGTCTGTAATTTTTAATATCTGTGATATCACCTCCTTTATGAAGAGGAATTACTCTTGAACAATTCCATGATCGGGGTGTTTTGCAAGTTGCCAATGATAAATAAATCAGCCAATGGAAATGATATAACATGAGAGGCAAGTTTAAAGAACTTGATCTCCAGACCATCTGGACCAACACTGCATCCAGAGTTTATACCATCAATAACCTGCTGAACATCATCTGGAGTGATAATATTAAAGCAAAATGATCTATTGAACCTATTCTGGGTCAGAGAAACATCAGAGTGAGGAGGAAAGGAAAAAGAACTGCCAACTGTAGAGAAGTGCTGCATGGCTGAAGTCCTCTGCAATTAATAAAGGTTCACTAATAGTTTAATTATTTACTTTAATATGGGAAATAAGGCTTTTTATGGGTTTGTTGGTTATAGAATTAATTATCTTCCAGAATTGCTTTGGATTCTTAAAGTCAGTTGATAAACAATCATTATAGTAATTTGCTTTAGCATTTCTAGTAATAGTTTTACATTTATTCCTTAGTTCTTTCTAAGCATCCCAGTCAGCAGAATCATTTGATATACGATATTTTTTCCATGCCTTGTCTCTTTGTTTAAATAAGTGTATGAGATCTCCTTTGATCCAAGGTAAGTGTCGACCCTTAACCTTGATTGATCTCCAAGGAGCATGTTTATCTATTATCTCAACAAATTCAGTATAAAAGTAATTCCATGCATCTTCAACAGATGGAATTAACTGAAATCTCTCCCAATTTATGTCTAGTATGTCTTGAATAAAGTGTTCAGGATTAACGTTATTCCCTTTCCTTACTCTAATTAATTTTGGAGGAAGATGAGGCAATTTAATATTTTTTTTTTTCAAATACAATAAACAATAGAGTGGTCACTGAGAGCTCGGTAATACCCCAGATTTTAAGATTCTGCCAGGATGAGAAACCAAGATCCAGTCAAGCAAAGAAGAGGAGCAAGGATCAACTCTAGTGGGTTCAGTTATGAGTTGAGTTAAATGTATGCTGTTAAAAAGATTGCGATCTTTATGAGAGGAATTAGCTAGCCAATTTGAATTAAAATCACCTAATATGACTTTTTCACTAGCACAATCTGAAGAATTAATAGTAGACAAGATACATTCAGTGGTTTCAGCAGGAGCATTAGGAGGTTTATAAATATTTCCTATTATAAGTCGTTTGTTTTCATGAAAAATAATTTTAACAAAGAGGCCTTTAAAATGCAGGAGATTCTCACTTGGCAATACAAGTTCTGCAGTCAATTTTGAGGATACATATATTAAGAGGCCCCCACCTCTTGAGCCCCTATCTTTCCTGAATAGAACATAATTGTCAAGTCTGACTTCATCATCAGAGATATGTGACGTGAAAACACTACAGATCACTGATTGGTCAGAGAGAATCGTCACTAACAGTGTCATTGGATTTGCAACACGATACAACAATCCCGCTAGATTTAAATAGTCAGACACACACAAACAGAGTATGCACATAAACCTGTAAGTGCACCGCTCAGTCTGCATAACCCATTAGCAAACATAATAATAATAAACAAAAAAAAAAACAAATATATATATATATATATATATATATACACTGTAAAAAATTTCTAACCTCTCCAAGTCAACATTTTCTAGTGACTGGTCACATCTAAATTTTTTAATTGGCCCAAGTGCAATTCTTGTTGCAATAGTCTGTTAACATTGGCTCAATGAGAAATAATACGTCAGACTAATTGAACATTTTTTTTTACAGTATATATATATATATCTCCCGTGATCCCGAGACCCCGGTCTGGATACGTGCCCAAGGTTTCCACCACTCCCTTTCAAGACCAGATGGTGAACCTGCAAGCGCTGCCCTTGGAGGAGGCAGACCCAGTCTTGGCACTGCTCTGTCCAGTACGCGCCCTCCGTGCTTACGTAGACAGAACGCAGTGTTTCAGGACCTCAGACCAGCTCTTTGTCTGTTATGGTGGGAAGCTGTAGGGAAAGGCTCTCTCCAAGCAAAGGTTGTCACACTGGATAGTGGACACCATTGCTTTGGCATTCCAGCAGCAAGGTCGACCGTGCCCCCCTGGTGTGAAGGCCCACTCCACCTGGAGTGTGGCCTCCTCTTGGGCTCTAACGCATGGCACCTCGCTAACAGACATCTGCAGAGCTGCAGGCTAGGCGACACCTAACACATTCGCCAGGTTCTATAACCTCAGAGTGGAGTCAGTGTCCTCTCACGTGCTCGCTTCAACCAGCCGGTACTAGGACCTGCTCAGGTGTCTTCGCTTGCTCGCCATTCTACTCCACGGACTGGATACGTGCGATATTCTCCTCAGGTGAGCCTCCCCGAGAGGCCCTGAGTTCCTCCAGCACTGTTGAAGTCAACGCCAGAGTTATGCCACCGGCAGATTTCGCGTCTGTCTAGGTGCTGCCATGTGCATGGTTCCCCCTCTGGGCGACCCCCACATGTGTATTTCTAACACAGTCTCACCCCAAAACGTCACATACTGACGGGTCTTGACCATACGGCAACATACGACGAAAAGGGTACCCCTTTAACGTCCATGTGTGACGATTCGGGTTATGGGTAGGTTTAGGTATGCGTTAGGGTACCGCTAGGAGGCGCTGCTGGTGCGCTTATGTCTTCGTCTCATATGGACGTTATAGGGGTACCCTTTTCGTCGTATGTTGACGTATGGTCAAGACCCGTCAGTATATGACGTTTTGGGGTGAGACCGGGCTGGTATTTCCACTGTAAGCCTCTCTGAGCATGTGTCTTTCCCTTGGCAAGCCACCTTGCCACCCCTGGGGTTGAAATATTCCACCTGCGGCTGGACACCCCAGTGATACTCCAAATGCAGCCCCCTCCCGGGTCATATATTCTGTAAGTGATTTTGTATTCTCGAAGGTGAGAGGCTATCTAAGTGAAACCCCATTCGTTGTCACGACTTAACGTCTCTGTTCCCTACTCAGGGAACGAGGGTTACATACGTAACCGAGACGTTTTCAGACATGAAAAGGCCAATAGGGCTTTAGCACTTCCGGTGCAGGCTGCTTATAAAAGTGTTCCAAACAACTTGTGTTGCACTCCAAGGTCATTCCAAATCTTCTGAAGCCATATGATAGCTTTGTCTGAGGAACAGAGTGAAACTGTTAATTACTGAAAATATTACCTCTCTGTGAACACAGTCCCATTTCATTAAAAGAGACATCTGAAATTTAGCATCAAAATCATTGGCACAACACAAGAGAGCTATTGATGTTTGACATCATTGACGTCATGGTGGCTCTTAGGGGAGCAAATGTAATGGTATTTCCCTAAATAAAACGAAAGTTGACAACATAATGAAATAAGCACACAACAGAACATAATTAGAATCAATATAAATTCAACATTTGCCAAATGGCATTTCAAGTAATTCACAGAACAATGCAGATTTGGTTACAATTTTCACATTTAATGGAATGGTCAGATTATTAGATTAATTGTTGACAGGCTACAGTTGTAAGGACTGAAATAAACAAAATAGTGGATCTGAAACATTATTTGGTTGGGTGACTGTGCAGCTGATTCAATATGTCAGTCTTGTGAACTGTTGCTTCCATTATCCAGGCTCATTCGGCACAGGTCCACAACTAAATTGAAGGTGACAGAGTATGGCAAGCCGTTTTAACATTTAATCCTTAAAACCAGCTAGTCTTTATTTTCATGCTACTAGTACTTATTTTTTTAGATACTAGTATCTATTCCATTAAGTACTAGTACTTATCCATTAGCTACTAGTGCTTATTCTTTAGGTACTAGTGCCTATTATTTAGATACTAGTACCTTTTTAAAAGATACTAGTAGTTATTCATTAGATTCTAATGCCAATTAAATTGGTACTAGTAATTATTTATTAGATACTAGTGGTTTTTCATTAGTTACTAGTACTTATTCATTAGATTCTAGTGCCTATAAATTGGTACTACGTATTTATTATATATTAATACTTATTCATTAGTTACTAGTACTTATTATTAGATACTAGTACTTATTCATTAGATACTAGTACCTATTAAATAGATACTAGTACTTATTCAATAGATTCTTATTTCAATAGTGACAAGTAACTATATTATTTTGTTACTAGTAACAAATGTATTTTTTTTTTGCCATTGACTTCTATGGGGATCTGTCATTCAGATATCAACTATTCAGTTCTGATTATTATCTGATTTTAAGAACAAATCACGATTCACCAAAATAATTAAATCGTAATAAAATGTAATCTAAATTTAAGAAAAAATATAGTAACAACTGAAACCACACATGCAAAAAGCACTTACTCTGTACCGCCTTATCGTGTTAAGAAGTTATTTTTCATCCTAAAAGTTAAAGAGTAAGAAAAGCAGCGCTATAGCTTCAGCTGCAAGGTACTGACTAGTATGTATTCCAATTGTGACTATATACAGTACTGTGCAAAAGTCTTAGGCATGTTAATATCTCCTCCCCCCCCCCCCCCCTCATTTTTTTTATTTTTTTTTAAGTCAGTTATTTATATCTTTTGCTGTAGTGTGTCAGTAGGAAATATCAGTTTACATTTCCAAATATTATTTTTGCCATTAATTGTAATAATCCAGTGAGATTTATGTATGCACAAGGAATCTGACAACAGCCAGGATGATCTGATCTCACCATCATCGAGTCCGTCTGTGATTACATGAAGAAACAGAAAAAAAACTGAGACAAACTAAATCCAGAAGAACTGCGGGAACGTCTCCAAGATGCTTGAAGAAACCTTCCTGCAAAGCTACAGTACTGTGAAAAGTACTGGCACTTGTGTTAAAATGCTGTAAAGTGAGAATGCTTTCAAAAATAAAATCACAAATTGAATTTATTTATGATTTAACTTCTATTAACTAATTCAAATCAATGTTAACAAGCCTAAGACTTTTGCACAGTACTGTATATTAGATACTAGTAGTTATTCATTAGGTACTAGTAATTATTTTTTAGATACTAGTACCTATTAAATAGAAAGTACTTATTCATTAGCTACTAGTACTTATTCAATAGATACTAGTACCTATTAATTAGATACTAGTACTTATTAATTAGCTACTAGTACCTATTTATTATATACTAGTATTTATTCCAAATGTTACTAGTAAGATTTTTTTTTATTTTACTAGTAAGATTTTTAATTGAACTCTACAGTGGCAGTTCTGACAACATAAGACGAGTAAAAAAGCAGTTGTGACTAGTAAAATAAGAATAGTTACTAGTAACAATTGCAAAAGATACTAGCGTCTAATAAATAAGTACTAGTATTGAATAAGTACTAGTATCTATTTAATAGGAGCTAGTATCTATTTAAAAGGTACTAGTATTTATTGAATAAGTACTAGTAGCTAATGAATAAGTAATAGTATCTATTTAATAGGTACTAGTTTCTAATGAACAAGTAGTATCTAGTAGGTACGAGTATCTAAAAAATAAGTACTAGTACCTAATTGATATCTGAATGACAGATCCCCATAGAAGTCAATGGCAAAAAATGTTTAATGTGTTACAAGTAACAAAAGAATAGTTACTAGTCACTATCAAAATAAGTACTAGTATCTAATGAATAAGTACTAGTATCTAATAATAAGGACTAACTAATGAATACGTACTAGTATCTAATAAATAAGTACTAGTACCAATTTAATAGGCACTAGAATCTAATTAATAAGTACTAGTGTCTATTTAATAGGTACTAGTATCTAATGAATCACTACTAGTATCTTTTAAAAAGGTACTAGTATCTAAATAATAGGCACAAGTACCTAAAGAATAAGCAATGGAATAGATACTATCTAAAAAATAAATACTTGTAGCATGAAAATAGATACTAGTAGGGTGAAATGTTCAAACGGCTTGCCATAGACAGAGGAGCTTGACCCCTGCGGGTAAGACTCTCTATTTCAGATAAAAATAACCATTTCCTCCCAATGTTTCATCACAGTTCTGTTAGTGAAATGAATAAATGCATGTCTTCTGTTAAAAGTAAGCTGTGTGTTATGCATAATTAACTGTACGTAATGATTGATTTCAGTAACAAAATTTAGAATCTTTTTTATATGAATATTATTGTAATATTATTATATTATTGTAAATATCAAATATATTAAAAAATATATGAATATGTTTAATGTGCCTGCTAGACAAGCTGAGTCTAACCTTGCCTGACACTGGTCTCAGTGAAGCTTCAAGTCTGTTCAGTCCCTTGTCTCCACTTTTGAAATGCTAAATGCCAGAATGAATCTGCGGATTTCTGCGGCAACACTAGTGACGCTCATCTAGATGGATGGGGCATGTGCTAACATGTAATAATGACAAATTTGTGCAAATGAGGTTACAATGTTTTTGTTTTGTGTTCCACTGGAGTGTCTGTTATCTTTTTTTTTTCTTCTTTTTTTTGTGCTGTTCTCACAGGCGAAATTTAACTCTACATTAGTATTCATTTCGTTAACAAAAACTATTATAAAAAAAAAAAATTGTACTACCTTTTTTCCATGAATAAGACGAGACGACGATGAGACAACATCCACATCATTTAAAACTAACTATGACTATATCAACATGTCATATTGTTGATGGAAAAGACAAGACTAAAACAGCTTTTGCTGTTTCCTGTGACTAAATCTTATGGTTGCTGAATAAATGCACTTACGCAACCTGTGTGACAATACAAAGACTTTTGTTGTTGTTGTTTTAATAGAAAAACATTAAAGAAATGTATAATTTATTGGGATTACAGTAAGGAATTTCACTGTTTTCTAAAACAGACATTTGACACAGGGAAGCTAAATTAAAAAATATAACTACATGCAGCTCACGAAGGAGCAGATTAATAGAGAGAGACAGGGAGAGTTAAGACAGTTAAATGAGTACAATTATTGTAATTGCACCATTATTTCCGCAACATCACAACAGCATAATATTCACTGTCAGATAACAGCCATACATAATTAATACAGGACAGAACAGGTTCCGATTGAATTTATAATCAGACACTGTATCATCTTAACTGAGCACTTTATCAAACAAGCCCTGGTCAGAGATGAGGATCTGCTCACCTTTTCTCCAGGCCCAAATGAACAGAACGAATGAGCCCGAGCGTGGAGAAGTGACATCATGAAAGGTCACCTGTCAGTTTGGGCTGTGTGGATGAAAGGGGTCCCCTAAATAATGAGAATCACTGCTGCTTCAACAACACCCACCTCAATCCTCTGAGCACTGGCCGCTAAATGAGAGGAGAGAGGGAAATGTCAGATTTGTTCCACCATGCGAGTTACTCTCAAGTGGAATGCCCCATCATGAATTTTAATGAGTCCCATAAGTCATTAATAATTTCACTTATCAAATTGGATGACCATACTAACTCCATTTAAAGGCTTTTCAGTTCTGACCAGTTGAGCAGAGATAATGTGCAAACCACACAAAAAATGAACACTTCTTTCAAGAGTCTTTATTGTCTATTCTTTATTCTCTGTTACAGTCTCTTTTAGCTCACAGGCAATTTCATGCAGACCTACAATTCACGAGTTTACACTCACAAATAATCAGTATTTGGAGTATTTGGCGTGCTGTCCAAGGAGAGGGCTCCGAGCTCAGTATTTTGGTATTTTGGTGGTGGAGGGATGCTGAAAGCTGTTGAGGAACATAGGTGAGTGGGCTATGTATAGGCCTTCTCTCATGCTGATTGGATAGATAATTTGAACATGTTCCTCCCAAACTTTGTAAATAAAACATCATTTCACAAGTTTACACTTACATATAATCAGATAGAGTGAAAGAAGTATGCGTATTTGGCGTGCTATGCAGGGAGAGGGCTCGGAGCTCTGTATTTTGACCCAAACCCAAAGAACTCCCCCAAAATGTACAAACCAACGCAGGACAGCATCCAAGAACATTACTGGCAACCCCCAAAAATTGTGAAGTGCAGGGCTGATCAGTTCGGAGGGTTTAGTCTGTGGACCGGGAGGGTTTTCGCATCATTGGACTAGGACATCACTGTTGCGGCAGTGGAGAAAATTTTGCCAAAAAAACTGAGCTCCTACGGGAGCGAGGAGGTAATACTGCTGCGGCAGTGAAGGCAAGATTAGAACTGGTCTCCTGCAGGAGCAGAGGGGACATCACTGCATCCTCACGTTAGAGTCTGCTGAAGGAGCTGTAGGCCACTGGTAGGGGAAGAGGTTAGGGGCAGCGGGAGGAGGAGGAAGTGTTTTCTGGCCCTCAGTCGCTAGCGGAGGCAGCCTTGCGCTAGGAGCTGCAGGCCATGGACAATGCGAGGGTTAGAGACGGCGGGGTGAAATGACTAAGACGGCTGAGCTTGCTCCGCTAGCGGAGGCAATTAACCTCACGCTTGGGTGAAGGTATTTGTCGAGAGGGGCAGGCAGTGTTGTGGCGCCGGGGAAAGCCGTGGTGTGTGGCTGAGCGTGGGAGGAGGAGAGTGGGGCCTGGCAGCGGCGGAATCTGAGGAGCAGCCCGAACTTTTATGTTGAAATGTATTCTCAGTTCCCATTGTTTCCATGCTCCCTTCCTGTGTTTGGTATCTGTTTCCCTCGTTGTCTTGCCTGCCTTCTTTTCTGCCATAGTTAACCTCATTGGTTCCCATGACTACTAATCACTGACACCTGTCCCTCTTCAGTCCCTTGTTAACCTGTCTGTTTAAACCTCTGTGCTTCAGTTGTTTGTCGGTTGTTGCTCCTGTATATGTCTTCTTGTTGTTGTTCTCCTGCCTTCTTTGTGTGGATTTCTCTCTTGTTTTTAGATTGGAAATCTAAATCGTTTGTGTTTCTCAAATAAACTGGCGCTTGCTTCTGGATTCTCGCTCTCTGCCTCGTTCCTGCTCACTTTACATACATATTATTGTCACGTTCAGTTTTGGTTTGTGTTTCATTTTCGTGGACTTTTAGGCCACGTACACACTGTAATGTTTCAGGAGTGAGTGCCCTAAACTATCGTGCCATGTGTGTACTGAACATGATTGACAACGAGTTAACAATAGCAACGTTCTGGGATCTTGCATCTAACTTCAATTCTGACCAAAAAAAATATTACAGCGACAAAAGTTAATCCAATATTAATTAAAGCACAGGCAAAGGAGGCATCATATTTTGCTTCACAGATCACACTCTTGCAGTGTTGCCTTGCCCACTTATTATAAGTGTATTTGAGCTTGTTTAAGCTTGGCTAATAAACCACATTCTACATCCGAATTAACTCCCAAAAAATGCAGGTAGTGACAACCGCATTTGTAGCTTTTTCGGTAGTGAAATTTTAGATTTAAGTTAAAATTTGTCATTTGATGCTTCATAAATATAAACGTAGTGTCAATACACACCTTGACATAAAAAAAATAAATAATAATAATATAATTTAATGTAAAATTATGAAACATTTATAGGTCCAAACACCATTTTTGCTCATGTCCCACACCCATGGTTTCAATGTTGAGATACTTAATTAGCTCATTCTTTTATAATATGACATTATTTCAAATGAATTAGTTTCATATACATATGACTTTACACCATCTTTAAGTTAATTTTTGGTTACTAATTGTTTAGATGATTTTTTTTTTTCATCTAAATAAACTTGTCCTTACCTTCAGCTTAGTAATTGTGTATTTTGAATTACATTTTAAAGGTCTTGTGGGGTGTTTACGGTCTGTAGTGGTGAGTACCTACCAAAAGAGGTGCAAGGAAGGACAACCGGTGAACAGGGTCATGGATGCCCAAGACTAACACATGCACATGGGGAGCAAAGGCTCGCCTGCCTGGTCCGATCACACAAAAGAGCTACTGTAGCTCAAAAAATTGCTGAAAAACTTAATGCTGTCCATGATAGGTGTCAGAACACACAGTGCATAGCAGTTTGCTGGTTTGCAGCAGACCGGACATAGTGCCTATGATGACCCCTGTCCACCACTGAAAGTGCCTATGGGCATGCGAGTGTCAGAACTGGACCACCCAACCAAGAGACAGCAGCAGGATGCACTATAGGAAGAAGGCAGGCCGGTGGATGGAGTTTGATGCACAGGGCAATGTTTTGCTGGAAAACTTTGGGTCCTGGCCTTCATGTGGATGTTACTTTGACACGTATCATCTACCTTAGATTGTTGCAGACTGTGGCAATGGTGTTCCCTGATGGCAGTGGCCTGTTTCAGCAGGATAATGCACCCTGCCACAATGCAAAAATTGTTCTGGAAGGGTTTGAGGGACATGGCAAAGAGTTCTAGGCGTTGTCTTGGCTTCAAAATTCCCCATATCTCAATCTGATTGAGCTTCTATGGGATGTGCTTGATGAACAAATCTGATCCATGGAGGCATCACCTCACAACCTGATACCACAGGACACACACAGAGGTCTTGTGGAGTCCTTGCCTTGAGGCATCAGAGCTGTTTTGGCAGCATGAGGGGAAACTACATGATTTTAGGCAGGTGGTTTAATGCTGTGGCTGATCAGTGTATATTGCAAATATTAAATCTATTGTAAAATAAATATAAACATGTCATTTTTGCAACCCTTGATGATACCAGTTTAACCTACAATAAGATGACAGAAGAGGGGTAATGAGAAAAGACCCAAACAGATATGAAGAGTTATGGAAAAAGAGCATAAAAAAAAAGAAGAAGAAAAAAAAAGAAAAAAAGACAGTGGAGAATAAACAAAAGAAACCAGAGGACAAAACAAAATACTGAAGGCCTCATATTAAGTTTGTTGTTACAATATAAATTCATACATGTATTAGTATTTGAAACAAGCAATACCTCTACTATCTTTGACAAAATACCTTCTGTTTTTATCTGTTACTGTTTTTCTCTACAGTAACCTATTGTTAAGGTTACATTATTAACATGTGCTATTAACATTGTGTCCTTACCGATACAAACTGTCATTACCGCAGCAATGATTTATTTGAATTATTAAACAGATTTTTGTTTGCAAAAATTATTTTAACACTTCAGTAGAGATGATTTACACATTAAAATGATAATATTTGTCATAAAAAGCGAAATGTTTTATCTTTGGCATGTATGAAAGCAATTGATATCTAAGGTTAACATAAACATTTTCCACGGCCTAAAGAAAATAATAAAACCCCCTAATTGAAATTACTTTTTAATATTAGTTTTTACAAAAATCTTGAAAGTAACTATGTAAATGTATATTTTTTTTATAGAAATTAAAAAAGAAAAGTAAAAATTTAGGTAAGGACATTTTGTAAAAAGAAGAGATGAAAACCATAAAAAAATAAATATGTTCCAGATTAAAATCTTAACGACTACATTCAATTTTGTCTACATCTTTTTATGTAGGCCTATTATGGACTGTGATGATTAATACTGAAATTCATAGGGTTTTAATTTTTTTTAATTTGGGAGAGACAAAAGTGTCCGTAGTTGCGGTATAGATACAAATATTGTATCTAATCCACTTCATCTGTAATAAAGTGTGCAAACACTTTCAGGAAGCAGAAATTCTCAGTTTTCAACTCCCCCGGCTACAAGTGGCAGACCTCCCTGATCGGTCAAATTGAACACTCCTAATATTTTAATAATTTAACAATGTTCACGATTCTCTTATGTTAGTTAATGGTCACATAACATGCAGATAACAAATAAAATATTACAAAAATTTAGAAAATATTTTTTTTGAAAATATTTGATTGTTTTTATTTTAAAGTTATTTGTTTTAATTTTTAATTTTTATGATTTATATATTAGCTTTTCATGAACTTTTGAACCCCTATTTGGGAAACCCTGTTTAGAGGCCATAGCTTTCAGAATACTGCACTTTTGTACACAATCGTATGCAAGGTGCTGAATGTTATCTTCATGGTTGTCCTAAAGTAAAGGTTTAGTAAATAAAGTAGCCTATTTTTATTTATTTATTTTTTTTTTTATATTGAACCAATAAAATCCAAAAAGAACCTCCAACACCCCAATGTAAAAAACAACAACAAAAAACTTTGGTTAACCTAATTTTAAAGGCTAATGATTAATTATAGCAAGACCGAAGGAAAGTAACTGCTGACTCAGAACGTGATTGTGAGAGGGTCAATCATATTCACCCATGGCCAATTTTCATTGTAAAGGAATATTAATTAAATTCATTGGTGTGATTTCAAGAGTATTTCTCAACATGATTTCCTTTGAGGGATGTGTGAGGGATAGCTGTTTTTCTCAGAGTCACTCCAGCAAACACTTTTAATCAGTGTAGAGTATTTCCTGGCAGCTACTTTTATCAACAAAATCAAATAAAGAACATCCACCACAGTATCACGTCTTTTTCATAAGTATTCTCTCCAACCAGCTACTGGACAGAAAAATAGCATCCCTTAACACTTCCTTTATGATTATTTTTTCACATAATCTCACATAAGATGTCACTTTTTTTTTTCAACAGGAAATTTACTGTTAATATCTATCATTATGGAATATTTTGATATCCATTTTTAATTTTCAGTCCCACATGTATTTGGCTTACTGCCCAGTGGCCAAAAGTAATATCCGGCCTAGGAAAACTAACATCCTTACCCTATATTCAAATATTCTTCTTTTTTTTTTTTTTACTTTTTTTTTTTGTAAGCATATTTGGAGTCAATTGTTTTATTTGCAATAATGCAATGAAACATGCCAAATTGTGCTGACATAATTTTTGGACAGGCTGTTATACAAAGAAATTATGAACACATGCAAAAACAAGAGAGAACCAATAAAATGTAAGATTTTTCCTGTGAGCTGTAGTTTGCCCTTTTTGCCAAATAATTTTGTCAGATAAATACCTTAGCCATGATTAGTGTTTTGTTCTTCCTTCATATTTAAAATATTTTTAAAAATATACGATATTTTCCTCATATTTTGACGGTTTAATCGAACTCGTAGGGTCATTAAAAACAAATATCACATTCTGTACCATAGTGGTACAAACCAGTAAATTCCAGTAAATCAGACACTGTCAACAGCTCCATAATGGAAACCCTGTGTTGTTAAAGAGTCACCGGCTTTTTCTTCCCCCTGAGGTCCACTTATAAAGTTTGTTTGCACCAAAATCAGTCATAATCTAGTTAATTAGCTAAATGAGACAAGCCATCCAGAATATCAGAAAGAAATATAAACGATTCGTATGTTGGCTGTAATGAAGTGTTCATTTTAAAAAGCCTTTTATCTTCTATATTTCTTTACACAAATTGTTAAACTGCAAATTGACACTGAAACTGAAAAGAGAAGCCTTCTCTGAGAGATTACAACTAATAACATGAGCGTAATATGAAAATAACTGTTTCTACGTTTCTACAATGCATCCACTATGGTACTACTGATCTCTTTAGTTATTATCCACACTAATGATGAATGAATCAATATGTTCAAAAATAACAAATATGACAACATTAACTTACAAATTTAGATGTTTTTACTAATTTTACTTGTTTATTTGAGAATGATAACTGACAGAGTTTCATCCACAGCATACACTTCTCAAGATTTATTTTATGATTTGGAAAATGGAAAGAAAATACTGCTTGTATCCTCTCTGTCACTTATATAAGTTCGTTTTTCTCAAACATGGTCCCAAAGTACCCCGCACACATTTGGTCATTTTCAATTTAATTTTTCACTGTATATGGAAACCATCATTGGCATCCTTCTGTCTCGAAAGACAATGGAATCTGTGCCTTGGGGTCTCTAGACATTTGAGTTACAGCACCTGCTATGACTGTAGAGCCCGATTCTTGACAGACATGGTCTGTTGCAATTACTGCAAGGGAAAGTCTGTCATCTTCACTCTCTCCTCTCTTCCCACAGGTGCTCCCTACTCCTTTTGCTAATTTTGATGCCTAGTTTGATGGCGAGCCTCTATCTATCAAGATCCATGGCTGCTTCCAAGTCGTCTGGATTAATGTTGCTTGCCTTTAGATCTTGTTTACACACATCTTTATAGCAGAGTAAAGGCCTATCTACTGGCCTGGAATCAGTGGCAAGTTTGCTGTACATCAGGTCTTTAGGCATTCGGCCAGTGTTCATGCGGCTGACATGATCGAGCCAGCTGAGAGATCTCTGGGTGGGTAAAGCAACATATAGGTATACCTACCTGTGCGAGAACATTTTTGTTTGGAACGTGGTCCGGCCAGGAGATGCCCAAAATCCTTCTTAGATTACGTAGATATAAGACATTAAGTCTGCGTTCATGGTAGGAATGTAGAGTCAACGTTTCACTGCTGTAGAGCAGTGTGTTAAGTAAGCAGGCTTGATAAACCCTCATCTTAGTGTTGATTGTTTACATGGAGTAATCCCAGACCCTCTTTGCCAGGCGAGCCATTGCTGTTGCTGCCTTTTTTGAAGCCTTTCCCTTCTGCCTTTTCAGCTCGGCATCTAGAGAGAGATTTCTGGAGATAGTAGAACCGAGGTATGTGGAATTCTTCACCACCTCAATGGTGAGGTCACCAATAGAGATGCTTGGGGCACTGCTAATATCTTGTCCCATGATGTTGGTTTTGAGGAGGTTAATAGCGAGTCCAAACTTACTGCAAACATGTGTGAAGCAGTTGATGAGGCGCTGTAATGCTTTTTCATAATGTGCAGCATCGTCTGCAAATAGCATTTCCCTTATCATTACTTTCTGTAAACTGGTCTTAGCTCTAAAATGTGCGAGGTCGAATAGATTATCATCGCTTCTGGTGTGGATGTATAGGCCTACACCATCCTCTGACTGATTGAAGGCATAAGACAGCAGCAGAGAGGAAATGCCAAAGAGTGTTGGTGCCAGGAACTATTCTTGTTTCACATTCTTGGAAAAGGGTCAGAGGATGAGCCATCATATTGGATGGTGCCATGCATGTTTTAATGGAAGATTCATGAAAATCCTCTGAAGTAAATTAAAAAGGCTATTCCTGTTGACTGAGTCAAAAGTCTTGGTCAGATCAATGAAGGCAATGTAGAGTTGTCGTCTCTGCTCGTTGCACTTCTCCTGCAGTTGCCTTTCAAGCTCCGAAAGAACACCACCATGGGAAAATCTCAGAGTAAAACTGGGAGTTGTAAATAATATGATACACCGGTGTTTTGCCAGATAAGAAGTTTATCTATGTATCATCTTTTTACTCTTTTAATTCATTTTTATAGCTGTATCATATATCTCCTTTAATTTCTTTTATAACGGTTTTAATTTTCCTTGCTTTTATTTTGTGATTATTTTAATTATTTTCTGTAAAGCACTTTGAATTGCCATAGTGTATGAAATGTGCTATATAAATAAACTTGCCTTGCCTTAATGAGAAGATCATGTCCATTGTTGATCTCCCTGCTCTGATTCCACACTGCACCATAGGATATACACGTTCTGCGAGTGACGGCAAACTGTAGAGAACTACGCCTTCCCAACAATGCTGAGAAGGGATATCTCTCAATAGTTTTTGCAGTCACTGCATTCCCCTTTATTCTTATACAGCGTAATGAAGTTTGCATCACGCATGTCCTGGGGCACTGTCCCTTCCACCCAACACTGTAAGAGAAGTTCATGGAGATGACTGAGGAGAACGCTCTTCTTGTCAGCCTTGATGACTTCTGGAGGTATGCCATCGTTTCCAGGAGCTTTGCCGTATGCTAAAGGTTTGATGGCTTTGCTGAGCTCTATTAAAGAGGGTGGAACGTCAAGCTCCATGACAGGCAGGGGATTTATGTTCTCATCTGCTGTGTTAGTAAAAATATTCTGTTTCAAGTAGAGTACCAGATAGTGCTTCGCCCATCTCTTCATTTGCTTGCCACGGTCGGTTATGATGTCACCTTAGGTGGATTTTAGGGGTGCGATCTTGATGATGTTTGGGCCCTGCCTGAAAGCAGCCAGTGTTCATTCAGAAAAAAAAGAAAAACTAATGTACGGTTGTCATGAAAGCGCTTGACAAAACAACATCCCTCAGGGCTTTTAGTTCAAAATTGTGCAGATTTGGAGAAATATTGATAGATTCTCATGTTTACATCAAATTTCTATATAGTAATATTTAAAAGATTTCATACTGAAAACTGGAGGACGCTCTATGCATGTTTAGTCCACAAACAAGACTTGTGTTGAACAGCCATATCATGTGATATTCTAGCAAATCCTTTACATAAATAAGGGTTCCATAGCTTGCTGTAACATGCAGATAAAGATGTTTTGGAGACAATAAACAACACGATTGCAATGCTGTTCTTCAAGCCATGTCGGGTATTTTCATAATAATAAATTATTAATTAGACATATATCATTGAGCAGAATAATACAAAAAAATATATTTTCAGTCCGATTTTTTGATCAGAAGCCACATCAGATTCAGATCACAGAAGGTTATTTAAAGCACTTGACTTGCGTCATAAAGTAAGTTTGGAGCAAAAACATGGTTTTAATCTCATAAATTGTTGTGTATTGATGGTGTGCTAAGCTAACATGCTAGCTAGCCCTACGATGCACCTGCCACCTAGCTGAGCAAATATGTTATTTTTATTAATAATTTAGAAAGCTTATTGAAAGTTTTTCTCAGTGTGAATAGAAAGTCATCAGTAATTATAATGAAGAAATGTTGAAAGTTTTTTTAACAAGTGCCAAAACCTTTACCAAGTTTGTACCATTCTGATGAACATAAAAAAAATAAAACATTAAAAAAATGTGTTTACACCCCTGGATGGTAATTGACACTACTGAATGAACTTGCATTGCATTTGTTTAGAAGCCCATTTAAAGAACTGTTTGTTCTGTTACAGGTGCTTTTTTAGTTTGTGTTGAAAATAATCTTTATAGCTGCTGCACTGAATGTGTTACAAATGACTTTAAATGAAAACAATCTGTCATGTTGGCAAGTATCATAGAGACGTGCCAGGTAGTAAACTGGATTGTTTCTTTGATTTTGGCACTTTTTCAACTATATTCCCCCAGTATCTTGAGTAATACTGATTACAAAAATAAAATGCTTAAATGTTAAAAAGAAAATAAACATTAAAGATAACATATTTATTTATCACAATCATTAACCAAATGTAGCCTACTTCAATCCAGTGAAATAAAATTACTTTATTGTATAGAAGTTGTACTTTGTAAAAAATGACATGCATGGATTGCTTTTACATAAAATGCATTTATGAACACTTCATTGCACTTATTTCAAATCTGTCAAAAGATAACAATAAGGAATGTAAACAAGTCCCAAACTTACTGTAAACATAGAAATATCAAATATAATAATATGAAGAAACAAAATGTGTCTGTGCGATTTGTCTTTCATAATGTCATTTTTTTTCATATTATTATTGAGTGGAACATGCTGTACTCAGTCACTTATGCCCAGAGTGTTGCAATAGTTCATCATAAAACCTTTTCCATTTCAAACTTGATCTCACTGTTTAGTGTAGACAGCAGCCTGGTCTAAACAGAGGTCTCAGGATATTGTCTTGCGATGGTGTGGGATATTACCCAGCCATGTTGCCATCCTGAAGATATCTGATAGTTTATCTTTGATGGCTGATCTTAAACTTTGGTGTACCAGCTGTAGCAGGTCCAGTGTTCATCTTGTTTCCTAGAAAGAAACTCAAATTCTACAAATCTTTTAAAATATATAAATAAGTAAATGAATTAATAAATAAATTAATTAATAATTTTAACTTACAGTTGTATGTATTTATATGTTTTACATCTTTTAGCGTCAAACCATTACACTTATGCATAGACAACAGTTCTTGTGCTAGTCATGTAGGGTATATTATTGCATCTCACTCCTTCTCAGGGTTATTTTCATTAACTAAAACTGTTCAGAACATATTTAGTCATTGAAATAAAGGTTAAATAAAATAAAATAATAAATATTATATGGAAAATATTGTCTTGGCAACAAACTAAAATATATTTAAGCTGAAGCACTAAAAAATAACTAACTGGAAAAAAAAAATTAACTAAAAATGGACTAAAACAAACCACAACAACATAACTAAAAATTTACATTAAAAAAAACATTTAAAAAATAATACTAAATTTGTAATAAAAATTCATTCAAAATAGCATGCTGTCAGAAAAGTGCTTATTTGAAATATTCTTATTTAACATCATGATAAATGCTTGATTTTAGACATGTTTTCAGCCCTTGTTGAATTAAAAAGCAAAATGAGTTATTTACCCTTATTTAAATCTTGTTTGCATTGAATGAAATCTAATTAATAATTTATTAAAATAAACATTTCAAAGAAAAGTTTGCATTGGCTACATGGACATTGAGATTTTTATGTATGCATTTGGCGGACACTTTTATTAAAAAATGAAAAGTTGTATACTTATCAAACGTTGCATCAGTTCATGCAATCCTTAGAATCGAATCCATGACCATGACGTTGCTACATGAATTCTTTATTTGCCCTTTATAAGGTGTTGTCAACATGGGTCATGATGGTGTGCTTTGATTAGGTGTGGTAATCGGCCTGAAGCAGTTGCTGAAGAACATCTGTTCTTGATGGAATACTAGGACTAAGTTTCTGTATGAGCAACAAAAGCCAAGAATGTTCTTGGTGGATTATGGTTATTGCATCATATTTTATCTCTGATCTGAGACAACAACAAAAGCAGTAAAGCATTCTGCACTCATTTACTTCTTAGAATTTAAGTGCCTTATTTTCCATTACTTTAATAGGGAGTTCAATGGTCAAATGCTGTCAAGGCACCATGAAACCAGATGGCAGTGCCACGTTGGCAGTCGTGTTATCTGGGACTTTCACTTGCGACCATGGGGGAATGCTGGGAGTTTTTGTTTTGCTCTGTCCTATTTTTATAAAAAAATTTGGAAGCTTTTATTTTGAAGTGTCTCGTGTTTAGCGTGGCCTTGTTAGCTCCTGCTGGTAGATGCTAGAACTTAAGCAGTAAATTCTGATGAAAACCATATTTTTGCAGGCAACATATAAATCAAAAATATTTGTTTGTTATAGCAGATGTTTTAACAGTAGTAGATGTTTTTGTGGGCTCTTGAATACTTTTTGGATATGTATCCCTGGCTTCTGCGTTTGATGTCAGAACTCAGGATTGATGCCATTGAAGGGTTTAAGACTGTGTTTTTGTGATATCATCAGAAATGTATGTTTTCTTGTGGCTCAAGAGTGATTACACTTGTGAAAAAGAAGTACACGCTTTAAAGAAGCATGCTTTAAAAAAAAAGAGTACTTTATACTGAAAAAAAAAAAAAAAAAAAAAAATTTAAAGAATATAGCCTACTAAACTCTTGTAATGCATTAAAAAAAAATGTACATGCATTTCCGGATGTCACTGGTTGGCTGTAGCTTAATCTACAGATGATGCGTGATTCAGAATGAATGAGAAATATATATTTTAATTATTTGACGCATAGAAGTGGACAACTATTCAAAAAGTTGTATTTTGTTTGTGTATGTATGGGTTTTGATGGCACAGTTGCACTGCACATCAACCTCTACAGAGGACACTAGTGCATCATCCTATACATTGCCACCAAGTGGCAAGCCATTGTACTGTATGTGGAATTTTTTTCTCCAAACCAAGATGGGCGATGGCCAGTCAGAAATGCCAATTTGCTCTGGAATATCAATCCATTTTTTTTTTTTTTTTTTATCCAAGGAGACTCTTGCAGGTAAAAAAAAAAAAAAAAAAATGTTGTAGCATCAAGTAACATCTAAAGCTCTATTTCTGATGGGATTAGTTTAACATGGAGAGGTGGGGTAAAGTAATTATTACCAGAGCTTCTCTGTGATTTTAGTCCCATCCGAATGTGCCATCTCAGTAATCATTACAATGTCAGTAAAGATTACAGCGACTTTTACCTTCTGTAAAAAGGTCCGGAAAAATTACCTCATGTAATACTAATCCTGTGCAAATAGACCCGCTGTAAATATGTATGTAAGTATTCCGTCATTTTCTGTTTAAAAGTAGTTTTCTGCGGTTTTTCAAGTATGGAGGTTCTTGAAAAAGCAGTTGCGCTCTAGGCGGTGGGACAAGTCTGTGGCAAAACTCAAGTGTTTTCCACATACCATTCAGATCAAAAAGAAGGTCCAAAGCACTTGTTAGAGACATGAAACTTATTTTAGTGTAAGGTCAGTGCATAATACCAACATAATCCAATCTGAATTTAATCAATACATTGCTCGACCGGACCTAACTGTTTTATATATATACAGTAAATATAGGTTATATGTGTTTGCGCACATGAAATCAGGAAAGTAATTCATGATATAAATCGAGTTACCCCTCCCACTTCTGCTAGTTTTACTGAGATATCTTATCCCGTGTGAATTATTATTTCATTATTATTACAGACATCCTGTGGTAAAATTGTGGTAAAAAACGAATCCCATCCGAATAGGGCTTTAGCCTTGCTCCGTTCTCATAGCTCAGGACAAGGCTGATCAATGCCTTGCGACAACCGTATTTCTTCAGTTAAAAACAAAAACAAATACTGTCCACTCAAGTGGACATCTGAAAATCTCTTTGAAAAATATGACATCACACTTCTTTTTTACAATGCTTACAGCTTACAGCGTCAGTGATTGGCACAAAACAACTTGGCTGAAAAACTGAGCACACACAAGCATAGATGGCAGTTTCGAATCCTGTCAAGCAACTGCCAATGAGATGGCAATGCTTTCTCCGCGTATTATAGACCTCTTTTTTTATATAAAGTGTATAACCTGTTTTATGTATTATTTTACTGATCTTGAATGTATCATAATGTCCCTGGTGAATCTGAGATTGAATCTCTAAAGGTATCTTGATTTAAGTCCCTGTTATCATGATCATCCTTGTGTTTTACTTCTGAACTGCTGCACTTTATGTTTGAGTCATGGTTGTTACTGGCAGTCCATTAGGTAAAATTAGGTCACATCTTCATTCTGGTTATTGACCATGTCTCATAACAATGGATGGCCAAGGTAAAATCTCTCGGATGACTGGCTCCTTTTCCTCCAGACTACCATTTCTTACGATATGACTTAGAGACAGCCTATGTGAATGCAGATGGCCTCTTTAAAATGTATGGCCTCAGGTCCGATCTGAAGAGTGCTAATCCGCCTTACAATTTCCTCCTCCGCTGTCTTTTATCTTCTGGTGTCCAGATGCTTTGGGAGTATGAGCGTAAATGTCAGGCCGCAGTGCACTATCATCCAGTGTTTCACATGTTCTCCCAGTCTTCGTCTTTTCAGGTCACTAACAAGGTGGTTTGATGACATCCTCCAAATCTTTGATGTTTGTGATGTTTTGGCTCAAGACTGCTCATTTGATGTGCAAGTCTTCTAAGCCAGGAAAGTTCAGAGATAAAGGGAAAGGACACATTCTCATTTTTACATTTGGTGATGTTTTCGTCACTGTGTCTGATCTCCAAAAAGCTTGATAAAGACAAGTGTTTGATGTGTTTTCTTCTCTTGAACTCACGATATCTGATCTCCTTCAGTATCATTAAGTCTCCAAGCTCCCTTGAGGAGTTAGTGTGTGTGTGTGCATGCTTGCGTGCGTGTGTGTTTTTACAATGCTTGAAGTACAAAATATCTTCCAACAGTATAAACAGTTAATTTCATTTTCATGGCATTGAACATTGCGACCCTCATCTAATTTTACATGAAAGGCAGGACAGGCCTAAAACTATTTATTATATTTTATATGTCTGTGATATTTTAATAGCAGTAAAAGTAATTTTTCAAGTATGACAATTATTTTCTACTGAATAGAAGCATCTACTTAGTACCAAGTAGACTGTCTGCTTAATATACTGTATGATAACAGTTTATTTTGATGCTCCCCCAAAATACATTCTACTGACTATAAGTAACTTTGCAACTACTGTATATGTCAACTTATTCTTCTAACCTACTCTAATGAGAGTTAGTTGACATGTAATTGCAAAGTTACTTATAGTTAGTAGCTTGTCTAAAGTGTAACCTTAAAATATATATTTATTTATTTTTTCTTTGTGCTCAAATGGGTGCATTACACTCTGTCCACTTGTTCTAGTGGCATCAATCAAAAGTTTGATCCAGAACATCTAGTGAGGCAAAACTGCTTAGATGGCATAACATTGTTTTGAGTGTGCATTTTCCTCTATAATCCTTTGGGGCATGAGATCAAAACCTTCTAGTACTTTAGGGTCATATTTGCTGTTAGAGGGAGTGAAGTAATCAGCTAGAAATGTACAGCAATGCTGTTAGTTTGAAATATTAATCAATATCCTTCTGCATCTCTTCCTCTCTGAAAGGTTTTGATGCTCAAAGTGAAGAACATAGTAAACAACTTCCCGATATGACACAATGGAAATTACTCTTTAATATCACATACCCTTGCCCCTGTCCATTAAAGCTTGTAAACATATACCGCTATGGAATTTATCTCTTATTCATATCTTCGATTTTGGCAAAGGTACATTTCTGATGAGCTCCAAAAAATGTTTTGCAACCTTGAACTTAGTGAACTTTTCAACTGTTTTGAACAGAGACAACAACTCCAAAATAACCAAGGTCTGTGTTATGTATCCTGAAGTTATCTATTGTGTTGAGAACGTTTTTGATTATGGTAATCTTCACAGCAGACACTACAGAGATGATAAGCTTTATTATTTGTTATATTATTTATTATTTTTATATATATATCAACAACAACATACACAGCATCAATGGCCCCAGACGGACTCACTGGTTCACATATTCATTTACACGCTGTGAAAGCAACAAGCGTCATTCTCTTGGGTTTGCAAGCACAATTTATACTCGCAGTGGAATTACAGAAAGGACATGATTCTGCAGCTGAAGAAAATTGAGATTATGAGCAAATATGCAATATACTGCAATATTATTAAATTGAGTCCTCATATACTCGTGTCATTACTTACTGTTTATACTCCTTCATGGTGTCAGATATATAGAATGTGTCAAAAATATATATAATTATAGCCATATTCTTTGTATATACTCTCTCAAACATATAATTCTAGAGAATTAACTATTCACCAGCACAGTATAGATTTAATTCATTACTTCTGAATTAGCTTTTTTTCACTGTGTTGAAGGAGCATTGAGATAAACCATCTTCAACAACCAAGGCAATAACACAAATGGCTGTCACAACAATCATAGTACAGATTATTATAGATTATAAGTAATATCAATACAATGAACACAAGCCTAGATATGACATCCTTTAAAAACGAACAAAGCAAATTCACGACAGTGGTAAACAGATTCTAATGTTCAATTTTCAAAGAAAATAAAAAGAGATCACAAGCTCACGAAAAACTCACAAACACATATAATATACGTTTTAAGGCATTGGTGGCCTAAAGTCTATAATGTTTCACTTTTTCATGTAGTCTTGTTTTCTTTTCTTTTTTTCTAGTCTTGTTTACACAATACATAGATCAAATTTGAAATCATTTTAAAGTATCATTAAATCCTATTATAGTATTACACAAAAGTAATGAAATGTAACCATAGAGTAGACAGCATAACCCCAACATTCATTCATTCAAAAAATAAAAATGAAATAAATATTAATCTTCTTTGTGTTGTACAACCTGAAATACATTTCAGGCATACAGACCAGCATAAATCACTGCAAGCCGGAGGGAGGACACATTTTTTTAATTTGCTTGGTTGCTTTTTTTTTTCTTCTCTTAATCAGAAACACTAAGCCTTTGTATTTCAGCAATGACTTGTAGGTAGAAAAATCTAAGTCTGTGACAGGGTAATGAAATAAAAGCTATATGATATACAGTACACACTGCAACACTAGTGGAGGTAGTGAGTTTTCTCCTAGGACTCTATACATAACCTACACAGAGACCCACTTCCGTAGGGCATACAGCTATGGGCTTTCCTATGCTTTGGTGGCAGCATCCATCTTTTAATTCAGGATTTGCTGTATGGAACATGTCACCTCAGTTGCTGGGGTGGAGATATCAGTGCATGGATGTCAGTAGATGTAATAACTTATTTTAGATGTCTCGCTTCAGCTTGAAGCCTCTGGAGGTGGTTACACCTTTATAAAATATTTACCTCAAGAGTATATAACATTTCTGGGTTACTTTATATTACTACTACTTCTTTGATATATGAATTGTTATTCTATTAAGAATAAGTATTTAGCATATTTATTTATGCATGACTAACATTTATGTTCTGTTGAGATTTTGAATTTATTTAATAATTTATATGTAGTTTAAATATGATACTGTATGTAATTTAATTTAATTTATTTTATATTAAGTAAAATCTTTCAAGTTATTAAAATGGCCTTGTGATATAATAGTAATGCACCTGTACATTTATAGATTTTTTTTATTTATTTTTATGATGGATCTCTCCACCAGTTGCTTTGCTCTGTACAAATTATTTAACAATCATTCACAAGGAAAATACAAGTCCACTAAATATAGAAACTAAGAAACTATGATTATGAAAGATTCAATTAATATATGCTCTTCATTTGCTTTTATTTAAAACTTTTTGGTGACTGGGGTGAATTTTGGAGAACGTCACTTTAATTAAATGTATAAAATGTTGATGTGATGCGCATAGGTTTGCTATTTGTTTTAGAAAGCACAATCTGTCATCAGTTTGCATGAGCCAGTAATAGATCATGATGCTTTCTGAGTGAAATCTGTCCACTGCCTTAGTAACAGATGCTGCTTAATCCTGGTTACAAGGCTAAGCTGCCTGCAAAAGAGATGGACGTTTTAATACATCATCTAAAAAAAAAGGTTTAAAAGGACATTTTGGCTCGACCTGTGTACACTGCACATAAATCAAATCCAATCTTTCAGACTGACCGTCATTGTGTAGGTGATGTAATTTGATTTGTTTGTGCAGACAGTTTAGTTCATATCCGGTGTATCTAAATCATCACTTGCTATAAGCGTCAAGAAAACCTCAAATGTCCATCTGCTCATGTCCATCATGACATCTTGCTGTTATTCTGAACTCCTGAGGCACATGAAAGCGACATTTTGAGTGACATTTTATACATTCATGCAAATACATACTGTATGTCCAAAATCATTGACTTGATCAAAATAGCGAATTTCATATAATGGGAAAAAGTGAGAGCAAAGTCAATAAGCACAATATTGTAATACAATTTTTTTTTTTTTTTTTTTTTTTGACTACAAATGCTCTTCTGACTAAACACATTTTAGGCAAGTATGCCAGAAATCTGTTTTCTGTCTGTGTGAAGTTGGCTGCCTCAGTGTTTCTTGTCATCTTGACTGATGATGCAGTTAAACTTGTATTTTCATCATGCTAACTTTGTCTGTACAGAAGCGGCAAGGTGAAGCATTTCGAGGAAAGACTACACAGCATAGTCGAGAAGAGCGTAGAGTGTATGTAATCTAATGAGAACACTTGAGTTGTCTGTTGGTTTAACACCATGAAGAATGTGGTTAGTTTAGGCTTCAGATTATATCCTATTAATCAGAAGAGAGCTGTGGGCCACAATAGCACAATGTGTTCGAAGCTCTCGCCGTAGACTTCTCAAACACACCTCAGGGAAATCAATGTTTTACAGCCTTACCATTTTCAGCCCTAGCACCCAAGTCTGAGAGCATTAACAACAGTGAAACGCCTCCAGGCTGAGGCAGGCGTTATGATGTCCGACTAATTAAAGTGTCCCTCAGCTCATTTATGAAATGACTTTTCTACAGTTGTTTGCCATCTCTAAATGCTTATTGTTTCACTGGATTAACATGGCAGATGTTGTTGCTGTCTGTTCGGACGTATTCATTTAAGTGTTTAGAGTTTAATTGATTCCATGTTCCGCTAATCCAAAAACATTACGTCAAATGTTTCCTTCATGAGAGCATTTCCTGAATGAAACTAGCCTGTTTTGTGCAACAACAACAAAATTGTGGGCTATGAAACATTGAATACACAATAGGGTCGTATCCATTTTATCTTTCACAAACGACATATGTGCCAGCTACAGCAGGCTGTGCTACATTTTACTATTGCTTTCACAGTTCAAAACGTATTCAAACTTACCAAGTTATGGGTTTTTCTCTTGCTTTGTGGACTTCTTTATACTATTAATAAGAAAACATTTTGTAGCATGCCAGTTGTTTTTCAGAGGGAACACATGGTTTTAGTCTGGATCCAAACCTGAAGTTTGCTTCAAAACGTCATTCACAGGAGGATCTGTAACACTGGCTATACATTGGTTTCATTGGTCTCATAAAAAAGGAGTCCTGGTGGGCTTGGAAAGGTCAGGACTAAATGCATCTGCTGACCTAATTTCTCTTCTAATTAGAATAAAACTGAAACATCTGCCGAACAGACATCCATCCAAACCCTCTTGAAGACTGAGTGATGCAATGCAATTTAAAGATTGGGTCATATAAAAGTATTTCAATCCTTTTTCAAAGCTTACAATCAGGAAGAGTTCAAATGGTCAGTTTCAACCACAAATGCCATCACCTTTTCCAATCTCAAAATACTAATGGGATGCTGTTAAAAAATGTCAGAAACAAGCGAATCTGACAACATTGTCTGGGGGATCTAATAAAACAAATCTTTGTGTGTGATCCTGAATACCGACCCATTATCCAAGGCATGAACAACACAGGGGAAGGATGCTATTAAAACCCTGGCTGGTGCATCAGGGAAAGTTTGGATGGCCAAGCGGCATACATTTAATGGGGGAATTGGCAGGTTTAAAATGGGTGCTGTGTGATGGGCGGCCATCAGGGCTGGGGAGGAGTGTGGATAACAAGATATCAGTACATTATTGACATTGTTCACTGCAAAGTAGGTTCAGAGAGCAGATGCACATGATTAGAAAACCAAGGGGAAAAAAGAGAAACATAGAAAGCAGGGAAGAAAGGGACAGACATTTGGAAAGAGAAGATAGGTGACAAAATAAACAGAAGGGAGAGTAATAGGAATATTCCAGGGAGCATGTATGCCGGTTCCTGCTCGGTTATGATTATGCTCAACTGTACCTACGATGTAAAGAAACCTTTTGCACATGATGTTTGAAGTGAGCATGAGCAATGTAAAGTACACAGACAGAAGTAACTCAGTGCCATCTTTTAAAACCAGAGTTTCCCAAGCATTTTTGTGTTATGTATCTCAAAAGCCCTATCAGTAGAGCTTCATCAACACCAAACCAGAAATGTGAATTTTGGTGAAAACAAGTCTATGAAAACCTCCATAGTCATCAGAGTTGTAAAACAAGTCTTATTGCTGAAATGCATGCAGTTCAAATCAGTCGTGTGAGAATTGTTTTATGACCAATTTACCTACATTGTTTCATTAATGGTGCCTATTATTTGGTTTTCTTTCATTATAATGGAACTGAAAAACATCATGACATGAATCAAAATTAGTTATTCTAACTAATTACTGCTTTATATGTTTAAAAATTCCCCTGGGATTGACTTACAGTCAATGTGACCACTTACTAATAAGTTAGTAATAATGTTAGTAATTATGTTTGGATGCGAATTGCAGATGAATAATTTTTCAAAATAAATGGTGTACATGCAAATTTATGAATAATTGTATATATATATATAAACAAGATACCATAACAAGTATGTCATAACCTCCTACTTAATTTCAGCTTAATTTTCTTAATTTTTTCTTTAATTTTAAAAGTGTCTGAGAAAGTGCAACATACTTATCACTGCAGGTTCTCACTTTGGCAGTAGTTTAATTTTACTTAAAGGCAGCCATGAATTTGATGTTTTCAATTTTAGTGGCTTGACCATTTTTAACTGACTCAAGTCTCACCTCCCATGGGCATCAAAAATATCTGACATTAATTCAAGCCCCTCTCTCTTTCTCTAACCTGCCTCTTTTCTGCCTTATTTTTCTCTTCTAAAAGAAGGAGGAATGAAACAATCACAAATCAGGTTTGAATGATCCTATTTGAGGACCATAAGGACCTTAATAAGCTTATATCTATACAATTTATGAGAGCATGTAAAAGCAGTCATAAATCAGTCTGTGAGATTATGACAGATCGGCATGAGTTTAACCTAATCGGGTGTCTTACGTTCTCGTTCAGTTGAAGTGACCTGCATTTACCGCAACTCAAGACGATGAGTCACAGATTGTGAAGGCCATGAAGGACATATTTAAAAATAAAACAAAACCTCTTTGGCTCCAAAAAATGGGATGAAACCAATTGCCAAAATCATTGTCTTGTCTAGCAAAACACTATCATCATTAACCACCACATTAGGTGTTTGTAATACTGTAGAATATTGTGACTACAAGCATGCTACCTCAGACTTTGGAGAGCTGTTATATGTCTGTGTTCAAGAGTTCTGATCATATCACATTAGTGAAATATTTTACATTATGCGACTACTACTCTGAAGAAAACCTTGAACTCAGAACAGATTTTAAAGAATTATGCAGGCACTTAAATCTACAACAAAAGGATAACTTCACATACAATGTGAAGGCGTGCATTCCACTAGCTATTGTCAGTCTTTTACATAGTTGTATGAGAATCATAGGAGGTCAGTGCATTTAGCCATCCCTCGGTGAGTGCTAACGACTCCAGAAACTCTGCTTCCTGCTGAGTTGATGGTGTAGCTGACTCTGACAATCACATTTTTTACATTATCATTATCACGATAAGGCCGACCAATGAGCTTCTTCTCATCCTGAAGAATCGTTGTCAGGTTTGAATCTGATCCAAACTTCCTCTCAGCAAACTCTAAACCACATGCATCAAACGCTGCTTGTTATTCATTGTGGTTGCATAAATTAGTGTTTTTCTGGGGTTCTGCAACACCAAAATGACTTCCTAATTCAGTCCGAAATAATTTTTTCTTCATTTAGTCTTTCTTTTGCATTCTTAATAAGTGAGAGTAACAAGTAACAGACCTTCAACAGAGAGGATGAGGTTGGTGTAACCGCTTCTACCGAGTTGTTTTAGGTCGGCCTGTGGGACGCCACCTTAAGTATATACATTTATACAAGTCTCTAGCGAGTTTGTCATGGATCATAAAACAATGACCAATGATGACGTAGCATGTGGTTTGCTTGGTTGCAAGTAGGCGATAAACAATCTAAGTCTGTCCATTTTAATACAGCTGCTCCCTTCTACCAAAGTGTAAACCCTGACAATATGTCAACATCAACCCCAGTTCTCCTCCATCTTTCCCAGCCTTGGTCCTCCGAGAATCAGCACGGTCCCATTGTGCTGACAGTGGTGTAGTTGAACTTAGACATGGACGCTCCGGTGGCTGTGACCTCATCGTCACCTTCCCTGAAGCCTCTTCTACGGCAGGGCCAGCAGCAGCAAGAGAAAGTGGTGAGAAGCGCCTTTCGAAAACGCTTGTTCATAAAGCAGTAGATGATGGGGTTGACGCAGGCAGATGTGTAGGACAGGAGGTGGATGAACGAGATGGGGGCTCCAGAGAGAGCCCTGTGGGCGGAGGGAAGGTCAAACGCTTTCCAGGTGTTAACGGAGTATAGGGGCATCCAGCAGATGAAGAACATGGCCACGATGACGATGAGCATACGGATCACTCGCTTTTTTGCCATCAGTTTAGCCTCGGAGGTATTGCTACGGGGTCGGTCCACCTTTGCGGAGCCCGTTGGGGTGAGGGCTGACATCTCCATGGAGTTGGGCCTCTTGGACACCTGGATGTAGCAGCCGTCTCCGTCATCGCTGGGACATAAGACTGTGGCGCTAATACCATTTTTCATTCCTGTAGAGAAAACATTGCATTTTCCTTAAAAAGAAGCTCTGAGTAGTCAGATAAACACACATCAAGAGAATGTTTACATTTTGAAGCAGATTTGCATTTGCTGAATGTACTGTAGTTCTAAGGTGGCAGATAAAAAAAACGTTTTAGGTAAGCTCAGGTTTTAGGCTTCTTTTTTTTTTTTGTGAATGAAATGCTGCATCAAAACCGCTTTGTTGTTGTCATGACATGCAGCACACATCTTGTTTTCTATTGGTCGTGTACAAAAAATGACCATCTTTGCAGTATAAATGACCATCTTTGCAGTATAAAAAATATTTGTATATTTTATATTTTTGCTAAAAAAAAAAAAAAAAAAAAAAAAATATCATATGGGCTGGGTTTCCCGATAGCGTTGTCTCTTAGCGCGCTACGAAGACTCTTAAGGTATAACTTAACTAAAGGTATACCATTGATAGGCGTGTTCCCCGAACCATACCTTAGGAAGCTGCTTAAGATATACCTTCTTACGTGCGACGTTACCAGGTGCTGTCTGTGGCGATGGTGCTGAATTGGTTGATATTGATGGCTCGAGAATCAATTATTCTCTCGTGCAGGGGCTGCTTCACTGCATTATGGGAGAAAGTGGTGTTCTTTATAAAAGAAGCACTTCAGAAATAGTTGAAATTGCATTTATTAGGACTCATGAGATATTATAAAAAAATAATCCAAACTATAATAGCTTATAATAGCCTAGCCTACATATTTTAAAATTGTATCATATACTGCAGCCACAATAGCCATTTCAAATGTTTACATGCTTTCTACTCTTTCCCATTTTTGTTCACTGAGGTGGAGCTGCGATGAAATATTGTTCTTATAAGTACTTTCCAGCATTTCAGTAATAAAAGCGTACATCTTAGGCACGGTCCTCGTCAGTGATCAAAAAGGAACAGTGAATTTTTAATCTCTTCTTGTAAACTCAGAGATGTGGATTCAGACGGCAATTCAATTCCCACGCGACCTGTTTGTCAAAAAACAGTAGGTACTAATTTGGCCAGGGATTTTTACGCGGGTTTGGGTGAGAAAAAAAACACTCACATTATGGCACTAAAATCCCCGACTTGCCCCTGTAAATGTTTAAAATACCGTACCGTACGAGCCCATGCGAAACAATTAGCATCCAAATAGGACTTAACTGATGTCTATGCTTACACTGGCCTTTAAAAGCGCTACGCGGACGGCGCCGTCTTTTAGAACAACTATATTCGCTGTATCGCTACCATAGTTTGAGCAAACTCCCCACCACAATCATTCCCTTTTAAATAGACTATTAAGTCTTTAATGGTTTGCCAGCTGATGTACCTTTGGATAATATAATTAAAAATTGAACAACAATCAGTGTAATGACAATTTTATTATTCGCATGAAAACACTTGAATTAGCCTAATTAAATACTGTCTGGGTGTATTAAAACTTTAGAATTATATTCGTATAGTGATAAGGTAAAGCTAAGAGTGGTCCAGACCAACCTTCCGAACGAATGACTTACAGAAGGTATACTTAACTAAGAACGTTTCGGGAAACACGTATTAACGATAAGGTACAGATTAAGGTGTAACTTAAGAACCACGTAGCGTTAAGAAGGTTTCGGGAAACCCAGCCATGGTCATTGTTGGTTTCACTTTTTTAATGAATGCATGTATCAATTTAGATCAATCTGAGACTTTCTATTTTAATTAATCCTAAAATAAAACATTTATGATGTCTGACGTTATTGATAAAATGTAATTTCAGTTTAGTCAATGTGGTAAGCAGTGTGGGTGAATTAATTGGAGAAAAAAATGAATAGAAATACACTTTCAAAACCTGTAATAATGATTTACTCATGATCAAATTACTCTTATGAACTGTTATTTTTAGACAAAACGACTCACAAATCACTCTCAAACTCTTTCACCAAATTTTAGTCTGAATTACTCTATAGAGGTTCACTTTCCTGCAGAGTTTTGCTCCAACGTTGATCAAACTCACCTGCCTGTAACTTTCTATTAATCCTGAAGACCTTGATTAGCTTGTTGAGGTGTTTTATCAGGGCTGGAGCAAAACTCTGCAGGAAAGTGGACCTCAAGGGCCAACGTTGAGAACCCCTACCTTAAGGAAGCGTTAAATGGAATCATAATTGTTACATTTCTTATCACATTTCACAGCTCTTGTTTCTTTCACTAAACAATAACATTTATAAGACCCCAAAGCAGGTTGTATTTTGACATTCTTGAGTTTCCATCTTTTGCACAAATTATTAGCAATAAAAATGGGAAAGGAAATTACATTTTGCTAATTCAACTGAAAACATCTTAATGGGTAGAGTGGTGACTCAGCACTGGAGAGTTTGAATGCTGGATTACTGCACCCCAGGGGAAATGGGGCATATTTATAACATTAATAGAATGTGATTTAGTCAGAACAGCGGAATTCAGGATGGGACATAATCAAAGCAATCCAGCATATATTAACTTCCAAGGGCTCCATTAATGGGCAATTTCAAGGAAATATTCAAGTCTATATTGCCTCCTTTTTTCCTTACTTTTTTAGGGGCAGTTACGGAAATTTTTCACAGCTGCAATTATCTTTTTGAAAGTCCTATAGGTCACATTTCATTACTTAGGACTGGCCATGACTCTACACATAGACAATTAAATCCTCAGGGCAGGTCATGCAATATGGTCACAGCGACTAGTACGGTTAATACCCTTTAGGATGGTCTGGGGCTTACTAAAAAATGACACTAAATCAGATTGCACTGTGTTATCGCCTTCATAGGTCTCACCGCACTGTCCCTTCTTCTGTTCCAATTCAAACTGTATTCCACGGTAGAGCTCACGAGATATGAGCCCATAAGCGATGATCATCACCACTCCAGGAATGAAGAACAGAACAAATAGTAACAGGATGCACCTGAAACAAAGATAAACCTTTTGAAACTCCCAATCATCACACAAGCTTGCTCTTCAACCAACATTCTCTATTAGACTTGAAAAATGGTTCACCCGGATAATTCAAAACATTTTTAATTATATAGGCTAACAGATTTATTCTGATTATAATTATGAATTATTTTAAATTTAAGTAATTAACATCAGAAGTGCATAGCAATGCATCCGCACATCTTGAAAGGATTTGTACCTTACAATGTCTATTACATGTGATAAAATCCCATACCTAGCCTATATTCAGAAATATTCAGAAAGAATAAGGAAAGTGTACAAGCAAACTCAAAAGAAGAGAGAGAGAGAGGGAGAATACTGTTGTCATCCCTTGCTGTCTACGTGCGTAGCAGTAGCTGTCATAAAACATGAATGTGTCGCAAGACGCACCCAGCTGATGTTTAAGACCCTGGCTCCTTCTTTATATGTTTCTCTGTCTTTGTCTTGTACAGAGACAGACACAGACAACCAATGCTGTTATATTCTAAGTAATAATGGGATGCTTTTCCCATTAAAGGGATGTTCCAGGTTCAAAACAACGTAAGCTCTATGGACAGCATCTGTAGCACGCTCTCAATTACCACAGACAATAATAATTTGAATCTGCATGTCAGTATTCGAACAAACATTGTGTTTACAGGTATGCAGCTACAGTATAAGAGAAGTCTATGCGGACAATGCGTTCTGGATGCTTTAAAAACAGAAATGTGCAACTCATGTTTTAAATAAAGCACTTTATTTTGTAGATGGTAACATCTGATATTCTTGTACTTTATCAGGTGAAAGTAAAAGGGTTTAGCAAATGTACGTCATGACTGGAGCTGGATTTAACTTTGCATAGACAAGGTTAGTAAGCGATTTTATCTCGTTACCGTCAGTGTGACATGTTTAATGCTTAAAGCTGAAGTGTCTTTTTTTTTTTTTTTTTCAATGTTAAATAATTTTTTTCTTACCCAACATAGGGCCAGATTTACTAAACAGGGCAAATTAGCGTGAGAGCGCAATTCCAAAAAAACACAGATGGGAGTCGAAAGTTCTGAGTGTAATCTACTTATGACGCAAATGAAAGAACACAGACGCAGCCGGATCATTTCCATAATGACAAGTGTAATATACCAAGAGCAGTGCAAATTAGTGTCTTGTTTAAAACATTACACAAATTGACGACCGCAAACCTTAGTAAATCACCTTGCATTATTCATTTAAATACTTTACTCCCATAAATTTTGAGTCTGAAAGGGAAACTCTGCAATTAAGGTGCCTTTTCAGCACTAATTTTTCACTTCGTGTCTGTATTTGTTTTTTAATACCAAAAGAGGGTTTGCGATGGCGCAAGCTGTTAGTAAATCTGGCCCTTAGTATGTGGAGACAACTATAAGGTGTAAACTAGGCAATTCTCTAAATGTACACTACTATTCAAAAATTTGGGGTGAGTAATATATATATATAATTATTTGAAATTTTTTTACACATTACTAATCGCCTGCCCGTGTTGCTGCGATCCTCAGAGTCGTAAAGGAGATAAAGCTAGGCCAGTCACTCACTGTGAAACCGTTCCAGATGGCAGCTGCATCCAACTTGATTGGTTATATGGAGGAAACATTGGTTATTGTCCCAAGGTCCTGTGTTAGAAGCTCATTGTCATCGCGTCACACTCATGACAGATGCTTCTCTCATGGGCTGGAGAGCGGTAATGGAAGGCCGCTCACCTCAGGGTCTTTGGAGGAGTCATCATGTCTCTTGGCATGTCTCACATACAATGCCTGGAGATGATGGCTGCCTTCATGGCATTAAAGCACTTCTTCCCAGACCTGAGAGGCCATCATGTGCTTGTCCGCACAGACAACACATTGGTGGTCTCTTACATAAATCACTAGGGGGGTCTGTGTTCGCGTCCACTATGCAAACTGGCGCACCAGATCATCCTGTGGTCCCTAGGGAAGATGCTCTCTCTGAGAGTGGTATACATCCCGTGGTACAAGAATGTAGGAGCAGACATCCTGTCGAGGCAAGGGCTGAGGCCCGGGGAATGGAAACTTCACCCCGAGGTGGTTTAACTTATTGTGACCTTGGACCACAAAACCAGTCACATGGGTCAATTTTCTGAAATTGAGATTTATACATAATCAGAATAAATAAGCTTTTTCAATGGTGTATGGTTTGTTAGGATAGGACAATATTTGGCCGAGATACAACTTTTTGAAAATCTGGAATCTGAGGGTGCAAAAAAATCGAAACATTGAGAAAATCGCCTTTAAACTTGTCCATTTATGTTCGCGATTGTCCTGCATTCACTCACAAAAATAAATGTTTTATATTTACGGTAGGAAATGTACAAATTATCTTCATGGAACATGATCTTTACTTCATAGCCTAATGATTTTTGGCATAAAAGAAAAATCTATAATTTTGGACCATACAATGTATTGTTGGTTTTTGCCACAAACATACCTGTGCTACTTGTGACTGGTTTTGTGATCCAGGGTCACATATAGGAGGTTTAGGGCCAAGCTGAAATGGATCTGTTTGCGTGTCAGGATACGCACTGTCCACTTCTCCCTAACACACCCAGCCCCTCAATTGCTCTGGTCTACCGGGACGGAATAAGTCTACTCCGAGTAGAACCGTACTGGCCGAGCAGAATATGGTTCGCAGACCTAGTGTCCCTCCTCGACGGTTCTCCCCTAGATATTCTGGTCAGGAGGGACCTTTTGTCTCAGGCGGGAGGTGTTATCCTTCACCCCTGCCCTGAGATATGGAACCTGTGGGTTTGACCTCTGAGGGGGCCCAATGCATAGACTCAGGTCTCTCAACTGTTGACTAGAGTACTCTCAACTACTAGAGTACTGGGATATCCCCTTCCATACTAAAGGTGTATGTGGCAGCCATAGCTGCTTACCACGTCCCTTTGGGTGGTGTATCTGTGGGGAGGGACCCATTAATAACACGTTTCCTTCGTGGCACTTTGAGGCTAAGGCCTGCAATTCGTACCAGAGTTCCAGCTTGGGATCTGGCTATTGTGCTAGAAGGTCTTCCTTTGAGCCCCTTGAGGCAGTTTCAGAAAAGTTTCTGACCTTAAAAACTGTGTTCCTTCTATCTATATCTTCTCTAAAGAGAGTAGGAGATCTTCAGGCCCTGTCGGTATCCCCCAGGTGCCTTGAGTTCAAGGTCAAGGTATTCCTTTACCCAAAGCCAAGCTATGTCCCCAAGTTGCCGTATCCTGATCCGATGGCGGACCTGCGCCTAGACACGACCATTGATACATTTTGATAATAGTGTAAACCATTGATACATTTTATTTCAGGATTCTTTGATGAATAAAAAAGTTCAAAAGAACAGCATTTATTTGAAATAGCAATATTTTGTAAAATGAATGTCTTTACTGTCACTTTTTATCAATTTTATTTAATAATAAAGTATTCAATATTTAATTAAAGTATTTAAAAAAAATAATACTAAGCCCATACTTCTGTAACCTCTATGGCTCTATCGAAATAGTGCTTAAAATTTTTTTTTGCATTTCAGCCTGAAACTGTCAGAGCTGTGGTGTAGTGGTCTGTGCACATGTTCTGGACACTGTTGGCTCAGGATGAACCAGATTTGAGTCTGACTCTGGTCCTGTCCTGATTCCACTCAAGTGTCGCATGTGTTAACGCACTAATTTTGATAGACCTAATTTTTATATAATTAAACATAAACATATGTATTTATTATATTCCTATTATAACTCACTCGGTTCCTCTCTGTCCACACCTGTGCTCTAGTCATCAGTTGTGTCTAAGTCTGTATGCTGGCATGTTGGCTCGTCACCAGCATCCTCACCCTCCACACTTTGTTTTTTAAAGTAATCAGCTAACTGACCTCTTCATTTTTAGACGACATTCCTACATTTCCTGAATTCCTAATTTGCGCATTTTATCATTTGTGCGCATGTACATGACTGATAATAGGGACTTTAAGCAGCAGCTGCTGACACAACGGCAACAGCGTTTTGGTTTTCTAACCGTCTACTACGGGAGAATATCCGATTTGCCATAGTCGATAATACGTGACAGATTAAATAAGTCTGGAGCCCTGATAAGGGTGTTACTCCACACATGAGCACTTACCACGCTTGTTCCACCTCGATCTTCGGCCAGTCATGGCGGCACATGTGAGCCGTGATGTTGTTGGGTTTGGTCAACTTAATCAGGGTGCTGAAAATGGGATAGGGTATCATAATAAGGAAGGACAGAACCCAAGTGGAAGCGATGACTTTGTAGGCGTGGGATCGGGTCTGCCATGCACGTGACTTCAGCGGGTTGCAAATGGCACTGTACCTCTCAATGGCTATAGCCACCAAACTGAAGGTAGATATGCAGACGGAAATTCCTGTAATAAAGCAGAATGACATTTTTTATCAAAATCGGTACATTTACAATGCGCAAACTGCAGTCAAAAGCTTAAAGATCGTATCTAAATAGTTTATCCACCAGGTTTTCTGATTCAGTTGCTCTTATCGTTACATGTATTCACTGCAAAATTGAAAGCGACAAATCCTTAATACGTTCTCCTAAATGTACAAAGCTTTGTGAAAAACATTACGAAATGGCATTCTTGTTGGTGAACGCTGTAAAGCGAGATTTCCGACAACCCCTTATGTTTGAGGAATTACCCTGATGCCCCAAGAGCTTTGATCTGATCTCGCCCTCCGCACCAGAGCTCATCCAAGGGAAATTGTTCTTTGCTTTACAAATCCCCTTCCTTCTCCGCCTCATCAAAAAACGAACAGTGGGAGGGAGGTTGTGTTTGGCACTGCGTGTTGGATGTGCTGCCCTGTCGCACTCCGACACTGTGTGGGCCGCGGGCCACTCGCACACACTCAAGCAAATAAGATCTGCTCTCTTCTGAACTATGTCATCTCCAGGGCCTCCATCAGACAGTGACCATAATGCTGGAGAAAAACATCCTTTAGAAACTTTATCTGATCGCCATGCGTGCAAGGACAAATCATGACAGTGTAATTGTTTTCGAGTCACCATAGCTGATTAGTTTCTTTTGACTTTGTGCCCATGACTTTTTTGCAAATATGCTACAATATACAGTAGTCCGCTGCTGTCCAGAACAGAGCTGTCTTAAGGTTGTTTAACTGTCTCAATTTATTGTTGTTTTTCCCTTCAATCTAATTGTCAGAAGCCCTTGTGTGTCAAATCTGACTTGGCATTGTATCGGTTGGTACTGGATGGGCATTGACTTTCAATTAGGGAGGTAGTGATCCATGAAAAAGTGCAGATCAAGCTGGGTGCATTCATACATATGCCTACATCAGTGGCTAATTTCTCAAAGCGAGAGTCAGTGCCAATATCTGAAATCCAGGTAATTGTATTACAATTTAACAGTAGTCTCACATAGCAAATTTGACTTGAATCATATAGTTTGGTTCACTGGTTAATTTTTACAGTATGTGCAGTTTGGGAGCCACAAACTGAAATACATGAAACAGTTAAACAGTTTCTGCAAAGAGATGTACAGGAAATACCAAATTAATTATTGGAAATGTGTGTAAACTATACTATACTTTACATGTACTTACTGTAGTAATAATACATTATGCTAATTACATGCAACTAACCCTGAACCAAACCTGGTAGCAGCACTTTATTTTACAGTCATGTCCCACACATACATAATATGTACTTATTATAGTGATTACAATAACTGTGTAATAACTAGATACTAACCCTGAACCTACCCTTAAAACTAACCTTAACCCATGTAGTTACCTTATATTGCTTATATGTGACCCTGGATCACAAAACCAGTCATAAGTCTCACGGGTATATTTGTGGCAATAGCCAACAATACATTGTATGGGTCAAAATTATCGATTTTTCTTCTATGCCAAAAATCATTAGGCTATTAAGTAAAGATCATGTTCTATGAAGATATTTTGTAAATTTCCTACCATAAATATATAAAACATTTATTTTTATGAGTAAATGCAGCACAATCGTGAACATAAATGGACAACTTTAAAGGCGATTTTCTCAATGTTTCGTTTTTTTTTGCACCCTCAGATTTTCAAATAGTTGTATCTTAACCAAATATTGTCCTATCATAACAAACCATACATCAATGGAAAGCTTATGTATTCAGCTTTCAGTTGATGTATGAATCTCAATTTCAAAAAAGTGACCCATGTGACTGGTTTTGTGGTCCAGGGTCACATACAGTGGCGGTTCTACATTGAATTACACCCTGGGCGAGACCCCTTTCGAGCGCCCCCCTGCCCCCCTACCCCCCCAATATAATTTTTGTTACCCATTGGCAGATAATGTTTTGCTTGTTTTAAGCAAAAACTCAATTTTTATTTATTTCCCCAGAAAACAAGACTTAATATCTTATGTAATTTTACTACTTTAGTAAAATAACGTTATGCATCTTTATTTAAGAAATGTTTTCTTATTTGGACTGGAAACAAGACAAAAATACTAAGTAAGAAAAGCATTTTTGCAGTGTAATAACTGAACTTGCAACAGTTTTGTTGCAAAGAACAATATTATGGTGAAATTAGATCTCGTGTTTGAGTTAAAAACGAATTATTGTTAAGCATAGCAAGAATCATATAGCCTGGGAAAACCCAGACTACTTCCGGCGAATTTTAATTCTTTCTCCAGGATAGTCTGGAGAAGAGCCCATTCAAACTCATTTCTGTGCCGCCGAAATCGCGGCACCAATCAGAAACGTTTGGGGAGGGATTTACATGATGACGACAGCGCAGCGACGCTGAAGGAGATTTCATTACAAAGATGGATGCCGCCGTGGAACATCACTCGTTCGAATCATAGACAGTATATAAACGAATCAGTTATCGCGTCTGTTTTGAGCGATTTAAACTTACCGTTTTCGTTAAAACCGGAGCAAAGAACAACACTCGAAGCATACGTCATCTCCTTCATCGATCTGATTGGTTTTATGACTATCCAATTGCGGCCAGAGGAATTTGAGCTACGTCGGTTGGTGACGCCCCTTTGGAAATGATTTGTCTACATAGCTTCCCCAGACCCTATACTCAGTTTCAACTGAGAAGGGTCTGGTTTTAACCAGGCTAAGAATCATAGAAAAAAGGCTAACAAATAAGAGTTATACCCACCAATTAATATTGCCCCTTCTTTCATGACATGGATACCGCAATCATATAGAGTAAACATAGTTGCATACCTTTATCTTTCGCTCGTTTCTAAATTGGGCACCTGATGGCTTTGACCTTTCTTGTCCATCTCTTATTTGGCACTCGACATCGACAATCAACAGATCCCCTGATCCCCCCATAACTGTCACTCACGCTCACGACCAGAAGTCAAGACTAAACCAATTCACCTTGGTGGTGGTGACCAAGTAATCGTTTTGTATTACCTATTTTTATTAGCCATTCAGACCATTCAGAAAAACAAAAATGTGCAGGAAATATAGAGGCCCGTATTTATAATATTATGAATGAAATGTGCGTTATCTGGAAGAAAGTCGAGGTGTGACTGATAACTTCGATAACTATATGGATCCCCCCCTTGTCCGTTCCATTTGGGAGAGACCCAGAGGTGAACTGTCATCCGCGCCCGCGCCTCCGCGCCCCCGCGCCCCCTCCCCTTTCCCCTTCTCAAACAAACAGCTTCTGTGCATGGCATCTTCTCAGCAAGCAGGGGGCGCAAATTTGGCAATTCCCCACACAGTGAAATGATAGATAATAGACAACCGCTTCGCGGCGCAGATTATTTATTTTTTTTCTGCTCGTGCCGGCGGTGCCGCCCCCCCAAAAATGCCGCCCCGGGCGATTGCCCGGTTCGCCCGTGCCTAAAACCGCTACTGGTCACATATTATGTGTTGGCACTACAATAATCATTGGCATTAACTGAACATGGGCAGAATATTTTTAAGAGAGGGATTTTTTCTTTTCTTAAGATTTACTTTTTTATCGGGCTTTACTTCAGTTCATTTAGGTTCCCCATATGTGGAATTGAATTATTTTCAGATAGAGTTATAGAGTTTTTGAGTGAATAACATAAATGTCCAAAATAATAATACAAGCAATAATTCTAAATCCTTAGGTGTGGCGAGCATCGGCCACTTTGCCACACAGTGCATCAATTCAGTTATAACGCTTTATTCCATCATTGATCATGATGAATTACTGCTGCCACGATTGAGAGAAAATGTATTCAAACACGTCTTTTTTTCTTTTTTTTTTTAAATCAAGGAAGGCTTGTTTGCACAGAAAAGACTGACTTAATTTAAATAGTCATGCCACAGCAAGCATTTCAATGATGATTGCACCTGGATAGACTAAATTGAAAAGTGAAAAAAATGAATATCTTTCAACATTTTGAAGGCACATACATTTCTGCAGATGGGAATAGTGCTTGAAGCCAGTGCATTTGAAGAAATGACAGTCCATCTTACCCATAAGATAGGCCACAATCTTGCACATAGCAGCTCCAAAGATGAAATCCTCCAGCAGGTTGGGAATAAGAGTGAATGGCATGCAGAAAACAGCCATCATAAGATCACTAATGGCCAGGGAGAGCAGGAATGAGTTGGTCACCGTCCGCATTCGCTTATTCGCCACCAAAACCACAATGATGAGCAGATTACCAAACACGCTTAGCAGGAATATGAGGGAGTATAGCAGTATGCGCAGTGAATCCATGTCTGAAAGACAAAGATCAAATAACAGAGCAGCATATTAAAAGACAGATCTCTGCTTTTGAAATGAGAAAATATCAACAATTAAACCTATAAAACCTATTCTATCATGTTTGATATGCAAATTTCTATGATGTCTGATTGATAGTTTATGCTTTTTTAGCAAATAAAAGTCGTTTTAGTATATTTCTACAAATGTCCCCTTTGCGGTACAGTATATGTGTCTTTTTGCTGTGAATCCTTTACTGATTTTTATAACTTTTATATTTTTAGTAATGTTTTAACATGAACATTTACTGGACTGAAGCAACTTGATTATCCATAAAATAAAATAAAAATCATTGTAAAATAAATCAAATATGATAGATTAGGCTTTTGAGGAATGTATATTTGTTCCTCTAAATTATCATTGAACTGCTCTGTATTATATATTTTGTTCCCCAAAATAAAAACTACAGAACTTTGATCATAACAATATGCATTTAAATATAATCTTTCTAAGACATATTATTAGGAGACATAGAGTGACAACTGAAACTTACATTGCATTTTATGTAAATACTGTAGTCTGTTATTCTGTTACAAAAATCTGGAGATATAAATATCAGCAACGACACTAAATTTCATATTTTTGCTCAGTTTGGGTCTAGTGAAATTGATTAAATAAAATTATTTTTCCCCCTCAAATATGAGATCCATATTCTTATATTTCATACAATAAGAGTCATAATGCATCAAGTAATGATACTAAAGCAAAACACACATGCAAACTGTTTTTTTTTGTTTTTTTTTCACTAAACTTTTCCATTTAATATATATATATACAGTAGTCAACATCTGAAGTGGATCGAAAGTTACACATTAATTTTTAACAATAACCGGTCTCGTCTTAGGACAACTTTGATTAACTTTTTTGATCCACTTCAAATTTTGACTACTGTTAGGGCTAACTTTGCACATATATTTAATTACTGAAATTGTTTAAAAGGTCTTATTTAATGAAAGCCTCCACACTCTCCTTTAATTACTTTTTGGGTTTATTTTCCACACTGTCAACAATTTCCTGATGTAAATTATATATTTATATATGAATCACAGATAAATGTAGTTATTTCTAAATTGTGCAGAGAGGAAAGACATGACCTAAGAAAAACATTTTAACAATTTGAAGCTCATTGTGACATGTTGGGTAGAGTTTTTAATTAGCAAGTAATGGGACTGGGATTCGTATTAGATTAATAAACGGAATGCCTCTAATGGTCCTCAATGCAACCGTGTGCTGGTAATGGAAAAATTCCAGCCATCATTAAATAACATCTCCAGTAAGTATAACAGCTCACTCAAACACTTGCTGTGTGTTTTTCAGACATGGCTGATGGATTCTGTTTTTTTAGCTGATCTATGTGGCCATAAATCTCAATTTTGACACAGAGAACCATTTTTCCTGCTACAGCCTGTCATTTCATTTAAGCATTGAGTTGGAAACTTGATATCTGTAACTGAAATGCTGATGTGTAATTGGAAAGTTGATCAATCAAGAAGGAACTGCAGTGATTAATGGAGAAAATTGCAGAATTACAGCAAAACAATATTAGAATATGAATCGTAATTCTGCACGAACGTCATAAACTTCCAATGTATTCATTTAATGGGATCATAAACATGGATCCCTTAATTTGCCACTTCATATTTATATGTTTGAACCGAAAGTTTCAGAGTATTCAACCCCTAAATGATAGTGATCTATCCATGTAGCATTATTATATTTACATAAACAGGCTGTGTTGTACGGCTGAAAAAAAAAAAAACAAAAAAAAACTAATACATTTTAAGTCCGGATCAGATAAAGTTTGCATAAATGTTTCATACCTTCAAGATTTATTATGCTAATACTAGACTGTATGCATCTTATCAGAATCTGTGTAGTTCCATACAGAGCTGACGTGGATTCAAATTAATTTCCGCTGAGTTTAATAAAGACATGACACTTCATGCTAGACAAGATACAATCATTGTAATGCCACAGAATAAATAAAAAGAAACAGCAAAACATATTAATGATCAAAGTAGATATGTTATTGAATTTTATATGACATTTCAAATTATTTGTTTAGTTGGACAGAAAAAAAGGAAAGTTCAGTGATGTAACCAAAGATTCAGGGTACCAAATGTAGAATTGTGAGAATCAGTCATTAAAAAACATATTTACACTATTATTCTGAATATGAACACACACCCCTTATTGTCTAAAGTGGTTATGGCCTGACATGTGAATTCTTTATTAAACTTCATCTGATAGTGCACATTATGGTAAATTTGACCAGTGGAACACACTGATATACTTTATACTGTGAAACACAAAAGAATATATATAAAATTAAATAAATAAAAACACACACAGGCAAATCCATTTGCATATGACTGCCTCTAGAGCACTGAATTTTACATCATCGCACCATGCCCCGCCCACTGGTGTTCAGTCACGTAACGGCTGACACGTCTACACCGGATGTGAGTGTTGTGTCAAAAGAAAATAGAACCCATTATAATCATTGATGCTGTCTACACTGCATACAGTATACTTACTGCAAGTATACTTACTGTATACAGTATACTTTCCAAGAGTAAAATAATGTTTGCTTTGACATGTGACACAGTTTGACAGTTCTCCTTTTTATGTAAAATTGCAGTTTATTTTAAATGATTTATCCGTGCACATCAATATATATATATATATATATATATATATATATATATATATATATATATATATATATATATTTAAATCCATGTGCCCTTTACATCTTTAAAACATCTTCCCATCCCTCTTGCATCAACAACTCATCTATTCTCTTATGATCTGTTTACTGGCGTGAGGGCGGAATCAATCTGTCACTCACATGACATCACAGCAATAGCAAACCACAACCATCCAATGAACACCCGGTATATAAAATCAAGTCCTACGGTCATAGTTTTTTACTCGGATATACAATCCCTTTCATGCTGACTTTGTCAGGAACAAGTTCAGTGACACTTTAGTTCAAGGTCCGTCAATGGTGGGGAAAGAGTTAATAAGCAGTAATCAGGAGTTTATTGAGGCAAAAGTTGTAGTTAATAGCAGTGTTGGGAGTAATGCATTACAAAAGTAACTCCATTACAGTAATATATTTCTTTTTTATAACTCAGTAATATAACAAATAAACAAGTACTAATAAACAAGTACTAATATAATATAAGTACTAATACTAATATAATATAACAAGTACTAATAAAATTTTGGTACGGTCCCACTTTATATTAAGTGGCTTTAAGTACTATGTACTTACATTGAAATTAATAATTTGATACAATGGACGTATTGTGTACATACATTGTTTTTACATTGTATTTATATTTTGAAAATACCTGCATGTAATTACAGCTGTAATAAATGTATGTACTGTAATTACATTAGTAATTACACTGTTGACCCTTCCCTTACACCTTAATCCACCCTTAAAACCTGTATCACACCTCAATAGCAGCAAAACTGTTTTACAATACCACATGAACACAATAAGTACATTGTACTTATTTTTCAATGTACGTAAGTACATAGTACTTAAAGCCACTTATTATAAAGTGGGACCTTTTTTTGGATTTTAAGAATTTTCCAACACTGAGAAAAAAATAGGCGGGTAAAATAGTATTTCTATTTCCTGTTGCTGGATTTCGATGGTTGAGATGACTGCAGGGACGGATTCTATTTGTGAGATGGACATACTCCCATTATTTTCAGTTTGTCAGAGAAAAGGTAACAAGAACGTAATAGTCAAGTGCAATCAATGTGTGACACAGAGGGAACTCTCTACATCGAGAAATAGCACAAGCAACTTGAAGAAACACCTGGACCGGTGCCAAGCTAACACTAAGCTAACCAAGAGAGCTGCAGGGTCGGAGAAGAGACAGAATGCCAAAAAATAAAAAATAAAAATAATTACGTTTCGCTGTGTCTGCCATGCTGCTTGAACCCAGAGAAGTGAAGAGACTGGTGTCCACCCAATGCATGCCAGGTTTGTGCTGTGAACTTGAATAAGAGAAAATAAGCGAAAAGAAAAAGAGCTTGTGCATCTTGCCATGTCATTAGGCTATAGGTTGCATTATATTGGCCTCTAGTTCTATAGTGTTTGGTATCTCTACCATAATTTACCAGACTTTGATTGTGACAGTGATTGTAACTTATTCTATTGTGCCATGAGCCTTCAGTGTGCCTACTACATTGTGCTTGGGGGGCTACACCACATCGCCCTCTACTTGATGTATAATGAGCAGCAATAAAATACATGCTCGTGCACGGCTGCACGCAAAGTCAGAGAACACCGGAGAACAACCTCACAACACCCACCCCCTGTCGGTGATTGGTTGGAACACTATTTATTTTTGTTTTGAGTGGTTGGTGAAACCAACTGTTTTTGTTGCAGATCTCAGAGCCTAGGCTGCCTACAGAGACACGTTTTTTTGACGGCCTGCTTATGGGGCGGGCAGCTAGCGGATCGTTAGGAAAGATTAGATGAATGTGATCATTTATGTTTGAGCCTTTTTTGGACCTGAAATCGCTGATACAACCTTTAATAGTGAGAATTGGACCCTAATCTAAAGTGTGACAACAAGCTCTAATGGCAATCCCGGATCGAGTAGGATTATATTATAGTACATTAAAAATTATTGGCATTGAACATATCCCGAAATCAATAAGGGGAGGAGATAGGGCTAATAGGTTGTTACAGAGAGAGTCTTTCTGGATTTATACATTGAAAGCAACTACATTTCCAGGCTTAAACGGAGAACTGGACTTTGTACCATTTCTGTAATGTATTATTTATTTATTTTTTGACAATAAGTTACACTGCAAATTATCTGATGTATACATTATCAGATGGATGTATTTTGACCTGTGTTACTTGAGTCATATAAGGAGGTGATTCATTGAATAGGTATAATATTGATTTGTGTTTTTTGAATTGTGTGCTGTGTCAATGTTTTTGATGTTGCTTAAATTTAATTAAAAAAATATATATATATTTTTTTTTTTCATGCATTATATTTATGATGATATTTCCATGCTTTATGACTTTTGTGTGAGAGATGCTTTTTGAAATCCTTTTTTTTTTTTTTTTTTTTTTTTTGAGCTGCTTTACACAGAGTGACCAGGTGTTTCTAATTTAATTAATTAGCTGCTGTTAAATGAACTGAGACGCTGTTTGTTATACACACCCTGATGAAGGCATGTAGCCGCAACGCGTAGGTGTACTTCTCACCAATTATTAAGTAAGCCAGGAATGAAATAAAGGCTTTTTAACTTTTTTCACTAACATTCGAGTGCCTTGGAATTCTTGTCTTCAGAGATATACTATCCCACAACCAAAGAGCACCGAGATTTTATACACCCCATGCAGCACTTCTTTTTTGCATTAAGTTTTGAAGAGTAGGATTATATGTTTGGTCTGAGCATTTGACTGCAATTTGTTTTGTTAAAAAAGGCATTTTTTAATTTTTTTTTTTTTTTTTACATTTATGACTCTTTGTGTGTGTGTGTGTGTGTGTGTGTGTGTGTGTGTGTGTGTGTGTGTGTGTGTGTGTGTGTGTGTGTGTGTGCGCAAATACATGTCACAAGCCATTTAAGACTTAATTTGCTCTTGCTGTACTGATAATTGACATAGAAAAGCTTCACAAACTTTACAAAAACAGAACTGAATACTAAGCCTTAATTTTTGGACCTAACTATCAGACATTGACAAGAAGCCATTTTTTTGGCAAAGTTCTATGTATTCCAGCTGTTTTCCATTACTGCATCTGCAGAGAGCAGTCAATGTGAGCCAGCATGAGCAGGGAGGCTTATGGGATGTGAACAGTCATTTCCTGTTTGTGGCTTAGTCAGGCTAAAGCAATCAATTGAGGCCACCTTTGACTACAGTGCAGGGTTCTGTGTGTGCTCCATTACTGATAGCCTGTAGCCTCTAGTCATAAAGGATTAGATCCACCAAAATGCTGCTGACATCCTCAGGACTTTGATCTCATGTGACTGGCTTGACTAAAATCGATATAATCTCTCTCTTTCCCGTTGTTGCAAAGAATGCTTCCGCGTTTATCAAGTACTCTCTGCATGGCACTACTTTCTGTGGGAAGCTTTAGCCTAACTATGTGGGAGAAGCATGAACTAAACTGTTTTCTGTAAATTCTGTCATAGTCGTGGGCTTCACTGGCCTTGGGATTGACTTGATTTAGAGTTAAAGGCAGGGACACACCAAACCAACGCTAAAGAACTAGCGCTGATGAAAGCCGACTGTGTTGTCGCCTCGTGTCGCCTGCGTCAGGAAAAAAAAGCTGTGCTTGAGCACACTGAAAGGACTGCAGGCAACTGTCAACTAGCATTTATGCGTTATGCGCCTCTTTGTAAGGAGATATTTGTATAAAAAGGGAAACCAACACTGTAGGCTGCAGATACACAAACCATAACAAAGCACCACGTGCTTACCGTTTTGAATATCAATCATGCTGATCACTTTCTTTATTCCATTCGGCTCATGTTACTATGAAAATATTTGTCCAGGAACACTCAGGTAAGATGATGTAAAATAAGAACAGCGGTGTCTTGACTTTTTTGCAAGCTGTTTTGCTATTATTCTCGTGCACTGACTCGTTTGGTAAACTGAACAGCCAATCAGAGTTCTCTCTCTCACCGACACCAATTCTACATGTTGAATCAGCCCCCAAAAACACAGAAGCCGTCCAAATAGAGTCAACGGTGCGGAACACACTGAACAAACCAAGTCGGTCGATGTTCAAAACCGGTCCGACACTGCCAGACGGACGATCGTCGACTTGTTGTGTCCCTGGCTTTAAAACAGCATGTGTCATCATTGCTGGTTGGATTAATTTACTATTTTGATCTCTATGATATAATCTATTATATTGTGCTTCATATTCCTTTGTAGAAGCTTTACGAGTTCAAGTCATTGAAAACCCAACTAGAGCCCTTCTTTTCATAACTACGAGTATTTATGAAACTGACAACAGTTATCTTGTGCAAAAGAAGTACACTTCAGCATAATTTTTTTAATATATATACTTTCACTGTGTGAAACTGTCTCTGTCTATGTATTGTTGTTTGTCCACATGCATAAATATATATCTAGACAGGAGTATAATGGCAAGCAATTGTCTGTTCCTCCCTGCCCTTCATTATGTTAAATACGTGTTAAATACATGTTGTTTTTGTGATGTTTTTGGCCCTCTTGGCTTTCATAGACATAAGAGTCTAGTGGCTCGGATTACAGGTTTGCAATAAGAATCTAGTGGCTCAGATCTCGCGTTTGCCGAGGCAGCGTGTAGATTATGGGTCTACATATCTGCAATAAGAATCGAATGGCTCAGATTGCGCGTTTGCCGAGGCAGCGCGTAGATTATGGGTCTACATATCTGCAATAAGAATCTAGTGGCTCAGATCTCGCGTTTGCCGAGGCAGCGTTTAGATAATGGGTCCGCAATGTATATATGCAGGGAACTGAGCACATGGGAATTCCCTTTCTCTCTTTCTCTTATGATTGTGTGCAAACTAGTGTTTGCATACTATTATTTAGGCTATGGTTCTTTTTGTTTGATATTATAATATGAATGTTCAGAATATGCAGCCTGTCATTCAGACTATGTATTCAATTGTCTGTTTGTTTCTGGCTGCATTTAATTTTGACGAAATTAAATGTTAAATTCTCTTCTGATTTGAAGTCTATATTAATACACAATATTCAGCCTTTCACCTAAACCGTTTCTACTTGTCTGGTTGATATTTGGCTGCATTTAATTTTTGAGAAAATATGTACTCATCTTATCTTTGAGGAGTTGTGTGTTGTCTGTATTAATATACTATTGAGCTTTTTCATCTAGACTGAAATTTGGCTGCATTTAATTTTTGAGAAAATTGAATATGTACTCATCTTATCTTTGAGGAGTTGTCTGTTGTCTGTATTAACCCCCTGAGGTCGGCTATCGCGCCGGCGTGATTTGCTCGTTTTTTTTTCTTATCAATTCAAACGAGACTCAAAATACTCTGTTGACTTTGATATTACAAACAAGTTTCATACATCAATCGATCCTGTTAAGTGTGTATTATTTTTGTGTATACTCACAATAAAAACAAAGTGTTGTGCTTTTTGCCAAATAAAGAAAAATAAACATGATGCGAGTTCTGCTTTCTCTCTGTCAGTGTAGTCCATTCTGAAACGCGTCCGAAAATGAACTGTAACTCAGTGAATACTCAGTCAAACAGGCATACAGACAGACACACAGGCATGAAGCTTGAATTCTCTTCTTTTAAATGAAGTAATTTTTATAAAAAAAAACAAATATTCACAGTTAATGTAATATGTATGAAAAGAGAGAGATGTCAGTCGTTCTCATCTCATCTCATTAAGTTTTAATGTGACCCCGCCCACGGAGAGCGCGCACTATTCAAACGCAAATGACTGAGACAATCCATGCAAACTGTGAACGCCCCCATATCAGCTCGAGAAAACACATCAAGTTTAATCAGATCATTGTACTTGTTTACACTGTCTCGCAGCGCTGTGAGGAATAATACTATCATAATAATAATAATGGAAAATGTCCCTCAGAAGTGCTGGTATTTCGAGGAGGATCCAGCTGAGCTATGGAATACTGTAGTAAGTTTTTTTTCATTCTCAAGTGAATCGCGTTTCTGTGTGTGAATGAATGATCCGCTTTTAGCAAACTATGTTGCTATACTGAGATGAGTAAAAATCGACTGAAATATGTTGAAATAAAATGTATTTGTATAAGCAACATATTAAACTGCAAATTAACATTTATATTCCTTATAATAAAAACGAAAGACCTATGTTACTATTCAGCTTTTTCATCCAGACCGTGTTTACTTGTTTGGTTGATATTTGGCTGCATTCAATTTTTTAGAAAATTAAATACTCATCTTATCTTTGAGGACTTAGATGTCTGTATTATTATACAATTCAGCTTTTCATCCAGACCGTGTTTACTTTTCTGTATTTTTGGCTGTATTTGATTTTTGAAAAAATGTAATATATACTCATCTGATCTTTGAGGAGTCATTTAATTCTGAGGAAATAAATGGGTAATTCCTGGGGGGAAATGGATAACACCTCATTATATGGTGCCCATCTCCCTTCAGTGCCCTCCAGTGAGTTCTAGTCTCAGTGACGATCCTCCGAGGAGTGTCGTAAAGCAGTCAGTTCGGTTGTTTCCCGCCGGTTCGCCGCTTCAGGGCACCGAGGTGCCTGCATTTCCCAGCGATCCTGCGAGGAGGGTCGTAGAACAGTCAGTTCGGTTGTTCCCTGCCGGTTCGCCGTTACAGGGCACCAAAGTGTCTGTTCGACCAATACCACAGGCTAGTCTCGAGAGGCTGGTTCCTTTTAGTAGTCTCCGTAGTCTCAGCTGTAGTCGTCTTGGGATAAGACAGATCTGAGGACAGTCGTTATCTCGAAGAAGGCTTCGACTAAGAAGAAGTCCTGAAGCTGAGGCCGTCAGACTTCTGAGGGTAGTCCTCTCCGGGAAGAAACGGTTTCCACCTTATCAAAATACAGTGCCTGTTTCTCTTCGGCGCCCTCTGGGAAGTGACTCTTTGAGGAGTGTTGCAGCGCTGCCAGAGACTGGTCCCCCTAGTAGATTTTCTGGCAGTGTGGAAGCTACTGCCAAATTTATCTCGTTGGGTCCTGCTTACTATAGAAAAGGGTTCAGAATTCAGCGGTTCTCGTCCGCCCAGATTTCTAGGGGTCCTCCCTACGGTGATGGACCCCGAGAAGGCTCTGATTATGGAGCAAGAAGTACAGACTCTCCTGCGAAAGGAGGCTATAGAAAGGGTTCCTCCTCCCAGCAGGGAGTCAGGGGTTTACAGCCGTTACTTCATTGTTCCAAAGAATGATGGAGGCTTACATTCAAACAGATTGTGTCACAGATTCAGTCTGAGGACTGGTTTGTCACGATAGATTTGAAGGACGCGTCCTTCCATGTAGCCATCTATCCTCCTCATCACAGGAAGTCCCAGAGGTTCGCTTTTGGGGGCGAAGTGTACCAATATCAGGTTCTTTCCTTCGGCCTAGGTTTATCATAGCTCAATCCGAGCAGGTGGCGGTTCGGCATTGAGATGTCGTTTTGTCTCACATGAGAAAGTTTGGCTAGGCCAGTCATTCACTGTGAAACAGTTTTAGAGACTGTTGGGTCTCATGGGCCTGCAGTGGTGGCACAGAACCAAGGGGTTTTCTCCGAGGGGAAATCTGTTTCGCATGATCAAGGTCATGCAGCGACACCTACATGCCTTAGTCATGTGGATGAAACCTTGGTTCCTAGCCCAAGGCCCAGTGTTGGGGGCTTCTTGTCATCGCGTAATGCTGGGGGGCGATCATGAGTGATCATGAGTGGTCGCTTGGCACAAGGTCTATCGGCGCAATGCAGGACCATCTACTTTCTTGCCACATAAATCGGCTAGAAATGATGGCGGTGTTTCGAGCTCTCAAACACTTCCTCCCAAACTTGAGGGGCCATCATGTGCTTGTCTGCATGGACAACACATCGGTGGTCTCTTACATTACCATCAGGGGGGTCTGAGGTCACGTCACTTATGCAAACTGACTCACCAGATCCTCCTGTGGGCCCAAGGGAATTTTCTCTCTTTTTTAGGCATTTACATCCCGGTTTTTAAAATCATTTTCATAAATCAGGGAGCAGACATCCTGTCGAGGCAGGGGCCAATGCCCAGAGAATGGATACTCCACCCCGAGGCGGTGGAGCTCCTATTAAAAACTTTGGTGCAGACGTGGCCGAGGTTATGTCTGTACGCATTTCCCCCTATCTCTCTGTCCCGGGAGTTCTGGAGAGAATTCGTCGGGACGGGGCCCGTCTTCTGTTAATAGCCCCATTTTGGCAGGCCCGAATACGGTTCTCGGACCTAAAGTCTCTCCTCGTCTGCTCTCCTCTGGGCCCAGCTCATAATTCTTGTTTCTCAATTGAGATTGTTGAGACCATCCTCCACTCCATAGCTCCCTCCACGAGGAAACTCTACACCTTGAAGTGGATATTATTCACTTCCTGGTGCAGAGAGCACTAGCCAGACCCAGTTATCTGCCCAGTGGTTGCAGTGCTGGAGTTCCTGCAGGAGCGTTTCTCCACAGGTCTATCCCCCTCCACACTAAAGGTGTACATGGCGGCCTTAGCTGCTTACCACGTCCCTTTAAGTTGAGGGAACTTAAGTCTCATGGACCAAGAGACTAGGAGTATGGCTGCTTCTAAAACATTATCGTCAGGAGTTCCCTACAATATGTTTGTGATGTGGCAGGATGTTGCCTTGCCGCACACATTAGTGAGGTTTTTGACCTTGGCTCCACTTCAGGGGACTATATTCTCAAAAGGCGAAGCACTGCTACTTCTGTGGAGTGATTTACTCCAACTCTGAGTGAACTCTCTGCTCCTCACCACGGGGCTTCTCAGGTGCTGTGAGCAAATCACTCCGCCCAAGTAGCAGTGCTTCGCCTTCTGAGAATATAGTTCCCAGTATGTATACGGTTAGAAGATGACTGTGTCTTATGTGACCTTGTTATTTGTACACACTGTGACTATACAAATCACAACATGTAAATAGGAAAATGTTGGCATTATTTTGTCACTTATTGGGAGCAGTATGCTAGCTGGAGCCGTTTACCTTCAGTCTTGGTACTAAGCTAGGCTAGCGGTGTGTGCGTCAGACAGAGTTACGGCACGCACAGAGATGAAAAGGGTATGTATGGACTTATCTAACTCTGGGGGATACGGTGAATAAGCTAAAGTCCCAAAAAGTCGGCGTGTTCCTTCAAAGTACAATACAAGTGCACATTCAGTGCAATTAAGCACACTTCTTTTTTCACAAGGGTTGTTAAGCTAACTTAGATGGACCACCCACAAAGACCAGACAAACAGGCTGAGACAAAGTAGAAACATATAATCGCTGGTGAGTGCTATCAAAACTTAGTTAGGAGAAAAGAATTATGAGGCAATAAGTTAGATTACAGAGAATGAAACGATCGCCTTTCACAAATGAAATGTTACAAAGGGACCTTCTAATCCAATTCAACTACCTCTGTGCTCTTCTCCCTGTGGATAAATGTCTTCTTCGGCATATTTCACCACGCAATCTTGGCGTTTGTGACAGATGTTTGCTTTAGGATGATATCTCAACACTTCCTTTCTCGCACAAACCTGCACTGTCAACTTTCGCAAGTCACATTGCTATTCAAACCATCCAAGACTGTATGGTGTGTCCAAACACTGTCTTGGCGTTTGTGACAGATGTTTGCTTTAGGATGATATCTCAACATGTCCTTTCTCGCACAAACCTGCACTGTCAACTTTCGCAAGTCACATCGCTATTCAAACCATCCAAGACTGTATGGCGTGTCCAAACACTGTTGGTCATTGATCATTTATTTAACCCTCTGAGGCTAGAAGACTTGTAGATCTTTAAAAACATGTCTAACCATTCAGGGAGTGATATTACTTTCAAACCACCATATGTGAGGGCCTTTTATTTATTGGGTATTTCAATGTGAATTTTCATTCAGCTCTATTAATAAATAAAAACCATGCAACATGGATATTTTAATGACATAATATTCAAGGCTTTTTGTTGACTTCAATGCTTATATTTGTAGAAATAGGGACAAATGGGGATATAAAATACCCACAATATGGACATCTAGAATATTTTCTATTTAAAGAGAGATCATAATTTATTATGTTATTTTAAACCACAATTTATGTAGGTTAATGGGTTAAAAGGGCATATTATTGCTTGAAGTGCCCCTATTATGCTATTTTAAAGATTCCTAGGTCAAAAACATTTTATTTTTCTCATAAGATACCTCTTTTCCTCACATTTTCTGACAGTTCGATAAAGGATTCAGTCTCTCTAAACCCCTCCTGTTCAAGAGTCTACTCTGCTCTGATTGGTCAGATGGCCCAGTCTCTTGTGATTGGTCTACCGCTTACTGCGTGTGTCAGAAACGAAATAGTATATGAACAGTAACGATGGCATCGTTTTTAGCATATCAAAATCATCATTTTGAAGTGACTGCAAAGTGCAACCCTAAATGTATAGTGTCCTCTACATAAGACAGACTCTCTCAAAATAAATAATTTAATAATAATTGTAATAATAATAATAAAGGTTGAAAGTAGATATTTTTTAGATGCGATCATTTATGTATCAGAGGGTTAATGATCCATTCTCATCTGTACTATGCTGTTGTATGCCTTTGGGGTGTTTACACTGTGAACCTAAAAAAACTAAACTTATAGCGTGATGTATACCACACTTAAAATTATCTAAAATGTGTATGCAAGATATACAGATCGTTAAATCAGATGGATATTGTTTAAAAGTGAACTGAATATTTGTTCTTAGATGGGATAAACTGCAGCTCATGTGATTAAATGCCTTGGCTCTGTGTCCTGTAAACAAAACATTACTATGATTTCTCATCATCCCTCATCCATTTCCATCTTCCAACACAGCGCCTCTAGAGCCGCATAGCTACCGTTTTAGCTGTTGAACTTCCCCTTTCCAAAACCCTGCTATTTCATCAATGCTTTTGGCCTCATAATCAATTCATGGTGAGATTGAACTGGGTTATGAATACAGGTATGGCAAGCCGTTTTAACATTTAATCCTTAAAACCTACTAGATCTATTTTCATGCTACTAGTACTTTATATGTATATATATATATATATATATATATACTAGTATCTATTCCATTAAGTACTAGAACTAATTCATTAGCAGCTAGTGCTTATTTTTTAGGTACTAATGCCTATTTGTTAGATACTAGTGCTTATTCTTTAGGTACTAGTACCTTTTTAACGATACTAGTACTTATTCATTAGATACTAGTTATTATTTATTATATACTAGTACTTATTCCAAGTGTCTAGTATTTAATTATACCTAACTTGTTAAGAAAAAAATAGAACTAGTGTTTATTTTTTTAGTTACTAGTAACATTTTAAATCAAAGATATCATTACCTTAATAGATACTAGTACTATTTAAATAATAAGTATGCAAATAATATGTTGAATATTAATGAGCCAACAACATATCAAAGAGAGATGACACAGAAAATGGAGTGAATTGCACAAGGCCGTTTTTATAATAACGATATAATAATAGCCTACTTTTTAATGGTATTAGAGTTTAAAAAAAAATGAATAGGCATATGTAATATAGTGCATATATGCTCTTATTTTGACATGAGTCTCATTCTCAAACGCAGATTAATATTCTGTATTTTTGATTGTAAGGAATTATGAATGCTCTCCAAAAATCCCAATCTCTGGGTATTGTGGTTATTTGGCTGGTGGGTATGAACCGGTTTTTGGATCTACTTAACTGTTGTTTGAATTGTATTATTGGCAGTTAAGTCTTTATTATAGCCTACTGTACATTCAAAACATTTATGAGCGGCAGTTACATAAAAGCTTTTTATTTGTTTTCTTCCTAATTGTCCTTGAAATAGTGGTAAAGAACCCCCCAACCCCCAACACAAAAATGGTTTGGCTACTGATAAAAATGTGATGTTGTCATTTGATTTGCAGTTCCGTACGCTCAAAATGTCCGGTCAGCACAAGTCCGGTGATCAAAAAAGGAAAGAAAAGAGAAGAAGAAAATAGAGGCCTTAGATATTTTCTAAACAAATATTTAAAAAAAGGTGGTGATGGTGAAGCTGGAACTAGTGAAGTCAACGTAGAGCAAGGTAAGAAACAGCGCAGCCAATGTTTACGAGCCTTGTCAGGGGTTTTCCTGCATTGATTTTTTTTGGCGGCCACCAAAGCAAATCTTTGTCCCGTCAAAGCCTTATTTGATCGGTGAGTGATGTAGAATAGAATGACTTTCACGTGGAGATTTTTTCTCCTGAATTACCGCAGGGTGTGAATTGTGCTAAACTGCCGAGATAATCACACAATGCATTGTCACAATGCAATCACACAATGCACACAGGCTACACGTCCACTAATGACACGTCCGATACACAAACGAATGACTCCTTTGAACCATTCACTTTAATGAATGGTTAAAACAACTGATCTGTCCAACACTGAGCTCACGAGACGTCTGAATCGGTGTATAAAAAAATCGGTAACACTTTACAATAATGTTCCATTTATTAAACTCTAGTTAACATACTATTAATAAACTGCACTTCTACAGCATTGTTAATGTTCATTTTAATATTTAGGCTACTTAGCCTACATTATTGAAATCAAAAGTTGTATTTGTTAACATAGTTAATGCACTGTGAAGTAACATGAACAAACAATGAACAGAGGAAGAGCAGAGGAGAGGAACAGGAGAGGAGAGGAGAGGAACAGGAGAGGAAGAGCAGAGGAGAGGAGAGGAACAGGAGAGGAAGAGCAGAGGAGAGGAGAGGAAGAGCAAGAGCAAGGGAAAAGGGCCCATCTAAGATTATCTGACTGTCAGCTGGCCTGCTAGTATCTAAAAAATAATGAAAATAGATAGTAGGTTTTAAGGATTAAATGTTAAAACGGCTTGCCATAATATGGGTCTCAAACCAGAGAAGGATGAATAATGAATAAAATACAATCAAGGGGAATCAAGATATCATGAAAGTTGGTTGTGTGAATTATGAATCTGAGGCCAAATGTGAGTGCATAAATATTTTACACTTGCATAAATTTGTTTCCTCACATGTCAGCTGCATTTTACATGCTCCAAGTCATTGTTATACACTCATCTAAAGGATTATTAGGAACACCTGTTCAATTTCTCATTAATGCAATTATCTAATCAACCAATCACATGGCAGTTGCTTCAATGCATTTAGGGGTGTGGTCCTGGTCAAGACAATCTCCTGAACTCCAAACTGAATGTCAGAATGGGAAAGAAAGGTGATTTAAGCAATTTTGAGCGTGGCATGGTTGTTGGTGCCAGACGGGCCGGTCTGAGTATTTCACAATCTGCTCAGTTACTGGGATTTTCACACACAACCATTTCTAGGGTTTACAAAGAATGGTGTGAAAAGGGAAAAACATCCAGTATGCGGCAGTCCTGTGGGCGAAAATGCCTTGTTGATGCTAGAGGTCAGAGGAGAATGGGCCGACTGATTCAAGCTGATAGAAGAGCAACTTTGACTGAAATAACCACTCGTTACAACCGAGGTATGCAGCAAAGCATTTGTGAAGCCACAACACGCACAACCTTGAGGCGGATGGGCTACAAAAGCAGAAGACCCCACCGGGTACCACTCATCTCCACTACAAATAGGAAAAAGAGGCTACAATTTGCACGAGCTCACCAAAATTGGACAGTTGAAGACTGGAAAAATGTTGCCTGGTCTGATGAGTCTCGATTTCTGTTGAGACATTCAGATGGTAGAGTCAGAATTTGGCGTAAACAGAATGAGAACATGGATCCATCATGCCTTGTTACCACTGTGCAGGCTGGTGGTGGTGGTGTAATGGTGTGGGGGATGTTTTCTTGGCACACTTTAGGCCCCTTAGTGCCAATTGGGCATCATTTAAATGCCACGGCCTACCTGAGCATTGTTTCTGACCATGTCCATCCCTTTATGACCACCATGTACCCATCCTCTGATGGCTACTTCCAGCAGGATAATGCACCATGTCACAAAGCTCGAATCATTTCAAATTGGTTTCTTGAACATGACAATGAGTTCACTGTACTAAAATGGCCCCCACAGTCACCAGATCTCAACCCAAAAGAGCATCTTTGGGATGTGGTGGAACGGGAGCTTCGTGCCCTGGATGTGCATCCCACAAATCTCCATCAACTGCAGGATGCTATCCTATCAATATGGGCCAACATTTCTAAAGAATGCTTTCAGCACCTTGTTGAATCAATGCCACGTAGAATTAAGGCAGTTCTGAAGGCGAAAGGGGGTCAAACACAGTATTAGTATGGTGTTCCTAATAATCCTTTAGGTGAGTGTATATGACCAGTGCTATGACTAACTTGAGGGGAATAACTAACTTGGTATTTTTCTTAAAGTGTGATTGTTGTCATGAACCATTTCTATTTTTTGACTTGAATACAATCAATTCATTCTAAATGTGTTACATTCTTACATTTTTTCAGTTGACAGTCACAGTATAGATCAGCTGCTTTAAGTGTCATGTCTCTATGCTTTCTGATATTTATGTGTTTATATTCTAGATTTTCAGTTGTATTCAGTGTGATTTATTTAGTGAGTTTATTTTTGTAATTTATTTATTATTACGTTTAATGCTCTCACCCTAACTGGTCAACCTTTTTTTGAGCCACAGCAATATATTAAAATATAGAGATTTAAAATATAAATGATAAAATCCAAGAATAATATATTGACCCTTTAAATAGTGTCTTATTTTTGATAATTATGCAATTATGCTATTTTAAATGTTCCAAATTTTGTTTTGAAGTCTGCTACAACATGTTTGCGTATATTAAAGGTCAAAAAACACTTTAATTTTCTCATAATATAGATTGCACATCACCTCATTTCTCAAAGAGCCTAAAACCACTCATTCGAAGATTCAGGGTCCGTTTACACGACACTCTTTTTCAACTTGGGGGCTTGAATACGCGGCCTTTTTCAAAGTCCAAGTTTGTGATACCGTTATCGTCTCCTTGTATACTACAAAAAATTTAATTTGTGAAAACGGTGACGTCATGCGCATGTGTGTATTATGTGTTCAATATATTGATGCGTAGCCTGGTATGAATAACACAGCGTTTTTAGTCGTTTTCTCGCATCCGTGTGAACGGGGATCATTTTGACAATGACAATTTTTAGTACAGGGTTGTTATGTAAACGTAACCTCAGTCTCTCTAAACCCCTCCTTTCCAAAAGCCTACTCTGATTGGTCAGATAGCCCCATCTGTAGTGATTTGTCTGCTGCTTAAAGCGCATGTAGGAAACGAAACCAAAGTCGTTTAGGCCTCGCCTACAACTCCAGTGTTTGAGGGCGGGTCAAAGTAGATGTTGTTTGTGAGGACCCAATGAAGACTGCAAAGAAGACTTTTGGGAAACAATAACTCCAGTTAATGTGTGCTTTAATCTTTGAAACTTTGCAGGCCTTTTACATTCATAAACAGCTATAGTACACACTATATGAAAGACAATATTAGAAAAAGCATTATAGGGCACTATAATTAGAAGTATGTCTAATCATGGATTTTGGTAGAAAGCACGACGGTCAGAGAAAGTCAAGTGGTTATCAGTCCTTTTAGGCTGCAGTCAATATTCCCAAAGCAGAGAAGTAATCCATGCTATTTCCTGTTTGTAATTGGTGTCCACAGTGAGGCCAAGTGCCTGTCCGTAATTGAAATAATCATCTGTTTGCTAATTAAAATGCAGGACAAAACACAGGATAAACATTCGGCAACAGTTTGTTTTGAGTGTGACCTACTGCATTTGCCAAAAGTATACATCAAAGGACACTACACTGCATACTCTATCCCATAATGCAGTGTGCATGGCTTGGCCTTCTTTTTCAAGTGAACCGTTTCTTTTCTTAACCCATTTATTGTGACTCATTTTTTGATCAGACTGTCAAAAGAAAAACAAGAAAAAAAGCCCATTGTTCACTTGCTATTTTTGAAGATCTCGTTTAAGTGTTGCTGTGGTGTACAGAGTCCTTGAGCTGTGTCCTAGGAGAAATTAATGGATGTGGCTCATTTCTGCAAGCCGATGGCCTTCAGTGATCCCTCAGTTTGCTCCTCTCCATCTGGATCATTCTGTAAACTGTTGTATAGTACTTCTGTATTTACCAGAATAGGCCATTCAAGGACCTGAGACACATTCTGTTAGCAAAACACAACAGAAACTAATAGTATTTACCACCGCATCATGATATCAGCTGCTAACAGTCTGTGGAGAATCAGGGAGCCTTGCAGGTGTTAACTGTAAAAGTGTCAGAGGATGAGATTGCATGTTGCTGAGTAGAAGAGCCCACACAAGTTTACAACTCAACAGTCTCAACAGTCTGAAGTGTCAGGTGAAGTCGTTATAGATGGCAACACTTTTATTTACATTCAGAAAGGTTATTAGGAACATTCAGAAAACAGGTAAATTTGTTTATCCAATTAACTTTAAACCTTTGGGCAAGTGAAATCAGTGCAGTGTAAGAATTTAGCAGGTATTTGGGGGGAAATGCCACTGAGCCTGAACAAATTCCATCAAAAATTTAAATGTGGAAGAAAAAAAAAAGAAAGAAAATAAACTGTAGTGATTTTCTCCATCTAACATGTTATAATTCATTATATTCTATTTAAGTGTTATTTTTTTGTATTATTGTAATGTTATTATGGTATTTATTAATAGTTTGAATTAACTTTTTTTTCAGTTTTAATTTTAATTTTGTCTTAACTTATTTTAGCTTTTACTTCTTTATTTCAGTTTTAGTAATTTTAGTACTTTCTTAATTTCTAATTTTTGTTTACTTTTTGTTAGTTCACATTTTTCATCCAATATTTCTATTTTATTTTATTCCATCTTTAGTTAAATTAACGAAAACAATGTTTAATAGTTTTAGTTTTAACCCTGTTCTATTCTAGGCCTGTCTAGTTATGAGTTAAGTGTCTTTTTAGTTACTTTTCAGTTTTATTAATTGATTCAATTAATCTGTTTAACCCTTAAACGCACACCTCAGGTCTTTAGGGACCCGGGACGTCATCCATTACCCTCCTCCTCATTAATTATTTTTAAAGTTAGATATCAGCTTGCTTAGTATTCCTCAATCAATGTATTATAAACAATATAACAAGAAAAAAAAAATATAAAAGAATGCCTGTTTTCCCATTAATTTTTTTTACAAATTGTATAGGGTCGCTAACGACCCGAATATGTACAGTGTATTTTTTTCTGCACAACAGTAATTTAATATTTGATGACTGAATAAGTGCAATTCACCTTTATTCCACAAGGTGACATTGTCTGATACACAATGATGAAGTGACGTTTCACTTATAGTTACCGCAGGCAGAAAACAAAAGAATAGGAAGTATCATCAGCAAAACTTGAAATGACTCAGTGATTTACTGCAGAGCAAGTACTGAACACAATCAAATATTAGTGTCACTATCACTTGATGGTGGATCTGGTGAAGAAGCTGTCAGCGATCAAAATATTGATTTTGAAGATAATGTGTTTGAGATTTGAGGACAGTGATGATGGTTTAAAACATTTGCTCAAACTGAACCCTTCCAAACTCCAAAAGGTAACAAAATATGCTTTATTGTTCTGTAATTGTTACTCTAATATCAGGAGAGTTTTATATTATTGCGACAGGTAGAGATCCATCCGTGTTAGATATAGATATGGGTCGCTAAAGATCCAAATATGTAATAATGATTGGCGAAACATTTATGCATTTAAGGTTTAAAAAATCAATGGCATGCTGTATGTTATTATGTGATTAGAAAAATCCCATAATAAAGGTAAAAAAGCTCATGTTAGTCAATTTCTCACTATAAATTACATCAAAAGTAGAAAACGTTAGTAATTTTTTTATTTATTATTATTTACACTCAGTGACCACCAAACACAACTTTTAGACGTCATCTATTTTTAGCTTAACTGTCACAGAATGGAAAGCACAGGATTGTGGGATATCAAAGGCGGCGAAGGAATTCAAAATTTGATCAGATGAAGATATCTCAGGAGACGGGATGTGAAGCTAACATTGGATTTGGACATTCTCCGAAGGCAGCATTTTTTTTGCTTTTGGATGCAGCCACAGACTCTTTCCAAACACAAATATGTAAGGAAAATAAGTAATGCAGTGTGGACACAAAATTATAATAAATTTGCTCTTAAATGACCGGGTAGCAAATGTTCTTGAGTTATTTGCTTTTACATGAAAGCCAGAAACATAGGTAATGTCATCATTTTGATTCAGATCACTGTCTGATGTGATGAAGACAACCAAACAGCACATTTGTCAATTAAGACCATTATACCCATTTAGGCACATCGTACACTGCAATAATACAATCACAATTTCTTTCTTTTTTTTCAGTGAACAATGTGAAAAATGTATTCTGATTTGCTGTCTGCTGAATCACTGTAGCTGTATGAAGCCATATAGCATCCAAGATGTAACCAAGATAAATCCATAGATGTATAACCCGCTTTGAAGAGAAGTGTAACAGACAGGCAGTAAAGCAGTAAATTATCTCATGATTGGATCCTAAATATGTAAATATGCGTGAATCATCATCACGTCAAGAACTGTCAAGGAAGTTTATTAATCACATAAAATGTTTCTATATTAAGCAAAAGCATGACGTTCTGCTAACCTTTGTGTCCTTTTAAATTACCCTGACGGAGCTTCATCTCTGGAATCTAAATGTTAAGGTCTCATGACTGATGACCTCATCCTGAGATGACTCAATGGGGGTCTTAACTGAGATCAGAGGTTGCATTGCTTTAAGCCAAATGACTTATACTACCTGCCTTGTCAAGTTAACACAGCACGTGTTTAAACATATACTATTGTGCTTCCCAACTGGTGGGTCACAGGTAGTGCATCAGACTACGCTGACTTCATTAAGCACTAACTTTGACTACAGTATATCAACATGCAATACTGTTGACGGGAAAAGACTAAACTAAAATTAAGTTAAATTTTTTTTTTTTTTTTTTTTTTACTTTACCAATATCTGTCTATTTTAAGCAGAAAAAAAATGTATACTGTTTTAACAAGTCTCTATGAGCTTTCGTGCTTGGGGTTGCCAGTCGAATTTCAATCCCCCAATCATCCACCCCTTTTTTTATAGAAAAATTTACCATTGGAATTACTATTAGGAATTTCACTATTTCAGCTCTTGAGAGAAACTTTTGAAGTAGAGAGTGTTAACTTATACGATAATATTATAAATCAGGGGACTAGATGAGTAAATGTGTCAAATGAACCATACGAGTTTGACATTTTCTTGATTTGTGCTTAGAGGTGAATTAAATTTAATTCAATTCAATTCAGTTCAGTTAATTTATAAAGCACATACATCTACAAGTGATCTGGATGGGTCGTGAGTAACAAGTCGGAAAGGTATGTAGGTGCTAGATTGTTGAGAGCTTTATAAACAAATAATAGAATTTTAAAATCAATTCGGTATCGGACTGGCATCCAGTGCAGAGAGCTTAAAATGTGTGTGATATGATGTAATTTGTGGCTCCCCATGAGCAGACGGGCAGCAGCATTTTGGATCATTTGGAGACGAGAGATGGATGAGAGAAGTAACCCGACATACAATGAATTACAGTAATCGAGTCATGTTGAAATAAAATTGTGAATAACAGTTTCAAAGCTATCCCTACTTAAAGGGATACTTCACCTCTGGAAAGATGAATGTGTATTTAAAATAGGTCATTTATGTAGAAGAAGTGTGAAATTATTTTTGAATTTGGAGCTTTCTAGACTGAGAAAAGCCAGAACATTTATTTTTGGCTTATGTGGATGAAAGACAACAATACCCAGAATGCACTTGCTTCGCTGCCCTAGGAGGCCACTCCCAAGCCACGCCTACCGGTAACAGAACGCAGTTGAAAACAAGGCTAGGCTACCAGTGAGTCTCCGTGACGAGTTTGCCCGGGATTTCGAGATCGCCCAAAATGTCCGGGATTCGGCTTTTGCATTCTACAGTCGCTATTCATTATGTTTACTGTGGCGAGAAGGACGAGGCTTGGGCCGCGGGAGAACGGCGTGAGGCCGGTGGCGTGATTACTGAGACGCACCGGTCTCATAGGCTGTCTCTCACGGAGGAGCGGGAATTTTCTTAGCAATGTTAAAACGCACATCAACCGATCACTTGTTTAGCCTTCATGTAAACACTACATTCAGATTCACCAATCGGAATGAATTCAGTTAGATTGAAACAAAAGGTGTGCATGTAAACAATGAATGGCGACTGCAGAAAGCAAAAGCCGAATCCCGATTTTTGACGATTTTTGCGTCATCGGAGGATTTTTTCCAGACAAAAAATACATAAATCTCTCCTCTCAGGGGGATATGAGGGTGGAAAGCACGGTAATTCGAAAATACTACAGGTTTTCTACTAATACAAAGCTTAATGCTAAATCCTGAAGTATCCCTTTAAAAAAGCTAAGACTTTGACTAACAGGCGAAAATGGTAAAAGTTAGTACTAACTACGGCATTCATTTGTTTGTACCATCTCGTGAGATGTAAATTGGGGGCCGTTATCTGAGACAAGTTGCACTGGAGGTCCAAATCTACTGAAAATTTCTCCCAGTTTCTCAATTGTCTTTTCAGCTGAGGTAGATTTCATGATAGCCACCTCAGGCCACTTACTGTGTGCATCCACAACAACCAGCAGCATTTTGTCCTCGACTGGGCCTGCAAAATCAACATGAATGCGATGCCATGATTTCTCTGGATATTCCCATGGGTGCAGCGGTGCCAGTTGTGGTACATTACGTATGCGCTGGCATGACGTACATGTTCTTGTCTTTCCCTCAATTTGACCGTCCACTCCTGGCCACCAGAAGTAACTCCTGGCAATTTCTTTCATTCGGACCATTCCACAGTGTCCCAAATGCAGCTGTGTTAGCACTGGCTTGCGCAGAGCCGGGGGAATAATCACTCTCCTTCCCCACAGCAAGCAGCCTGACTGCACTGAAAGTTCATTACGTCGAGAGACGTATGGTTTTAGCTCCAGGTCATCGCTCTCCCCTTTTCCTGTCATGATGATTTCCATGACCTTGGACAGGACAGGGTCATTACGTGTGCTCTTACGTACTTGCACAGCTGTTACTGGGGCCCTTTCCACCTGGCTGAAGTAGAAAATTTCCACAACTTGTGCCTCTTTTATCCTGTCAGCGAGAGGCAATCTGGACAGACCGTCCGCATTTCCGTGCAATTCCAACATCCGATATTTGATGTCATAGGTGTGAGCGGATAACAACAAAGTCCATCTTTGCATCCTACTGGCAGCAAGAGAGGGAATGCCATGGTGTGGGCCAAAAATTGCAGTGAGTGGGCGATGATCGGTCAGCAACGTGAACTTCCTTCCAAAGATGTACTGATAAAACTTGCGAACTCCAAACACAATGCTCAACGCTTCTCGCTCGATCTGAGCATAGTTTGCTTCTACTTTACTCAGACTCCTGGAAGCAAATGCGATCGGCCTCTTTTGTCCAATTGGCATGATGTGGGACAAGACAGCTCCCACACCATATGGAGAAGCGTCGCAGGCCAGCTGGATGGGAAGAGCAGGGTCAAAATAAGTAAGGGCATTTGACCTTAAAAGTGTCTCCTTTGCTCTTTTGAATGCCTCCTGGCATTCAGAGGTCCACCTCCAATTTTTCTCATGACACAACAATTTGTGCAGAGGTTTCAGCAGCGTAGCGATGTTTGGAATGAAACGACCATAATAATTTAGTAAACTGAGAGAGAGAAAGACCGCAGCTGGCTTACATTTTCGGGCACTGGAGCATCCACAATGGCCTTAACCTTGGATGGAGATGTATGTAAACCAGAGGCATCAATGACATGGCCTAAGTACTCGACTGAAAACTGGAAAAACTGTAAGTGCAACTCTTCATCAGTGCCAGTCACTAGAATGTCGTCTAAGTAACACACCACTCCTGGAAGGCCCGCCAGAATCTGATCCATCGCTCGCTGAAAAACGGATGGAGCCGAAGTAATTCCGAATGGTAACCGTTTATACCGAAATAGGCCTTTGTGGGTGTTGATGGTGAGAAGTTCTCTGGACTGTTCCTCAACATGCATCTGCAGGTACGCTTGGTTGAGGTAAATTTTGCAGAATTTTTGCCCTCCTGTCAGCCCAGCAAAAAGATCATTAATGTGAGGCAAGGGGTATTGTTCTGCTGCCAACACTGGATTTACAGTGACTTTAAAATCCCCACAGATCCTTATGCCTCCGTCTTTCTTTAAAACTGGAACAATGGGTGCTGCCCACTTACTCACACTGACTGGTTCCAGCACACCCTCCTTCATGAGTTCAGCTAAGCTTGCCTCTTCCTTGGGTTTTAGCGCATTTAGTCAATTTCACCTTGATTCCCTCCATGCTGCCCAACTCCTGTTTGAAAACATCACTGTGTTTTTGGAGAATACCTTCAAGGTCCAGTGTTTTAGGTGTCATCATATGTATGGCCGGCCAATCCACCTTGAGTTGCTCCAGCCAAGAACGGCGCATCAACGAGGGGTAACCACCCAAGACCACATACAATGGCAGTTTTTTTGTTTGTCCATTCAGTTCAACTGGTACCTGAGTGAGTCCTTTCATGGTCACCGCTTCCCCAGTGTAAGTCTTTAGAACCACATCAGGTGATGTGAGTGGCAGGTGGCTCAGTATTTCGCTGTATACCGCATCCGACACAAGTGACACAGCAGCACCAGTGTCAATCTCCATTTTCACAGGCTGTCCTTCCAGCAGTGCGGTGACCTTATAAGCCTTGGTTCCACCTGCGACAGTGAGCACATGCAAAGGAAATTCCTCATCAGATGTGTCAGTAACCTCCTTGTTTTCCTGCCCAACTGCAAACATGCGTTGCTTTTGCTTCCTTCTGTATACTGGTTTCTGCTGCGTTTTTTTTTTCTTCTTTTCTGTTTTATTTTTACATTTTTACATTTACAATGTGTCCTTTTTTCTTGCAGCTGCGGCACTCCACATCTTAAAACCAGCACGAAACAGCTGAGTGTCCCGTCTTACCACAGCGAAAACATGGACCTTTATTTTCAGTTTACTGTTTGAGCTCAGTTGCTGTGCTTCCTTCGCAGCCAATTCCATAGACACACTCAGCTCAATTGCTCTTTGAAGTGTCAGGTTGCTCTCCGTTAACAGTCTTTTTTGTGTGCCCTCACAGCGGAGTCCGCAGACTAATCTGTCCCGAAGTGCGTCATTTAGTACTTCACCAAATTCGCAGTGTTCAGCTAATTTTTTAAGCACCGCTACAAACATTGTCACAGTTTCTCCTTCCAGCTGATTTCGTCGGTGAAATCGAAATCGCTCTGCAATTACTAAGGGCTTTGGAAAGAAATGCGCTTTGAGAGTGCCCACTATTTGATCATACGTTTTCTCTCCCAGTTTTTTTGGCTGCAGGAGGTTACGCAGTAGTGTATACCGTAAAACTTCAAATAATAGCCCGGGCTTCTATTTACCCAAATCGCCGAACTGCACTGGCTTGTATTTGAGACAGGCGTCTATAAGAGACAGGCCTTTAATTTAGTGTTGAGATATTCAAGCATGACAGTAGGAGGTTAACACATTATATTATGTTTTATTTATAAGTAATTCGAATGTGTGTAACAAATAATTTAATGTAAGAAATGTCTTTGGCTATTAGCAGCATAAAAAAAAAACATAAAAAACGAAACGATGTGACAGCAATGGGCAGAACACAAGTTACCACTAAAATCCATCGAGCATATGAACTTGTTGCCGAAACACATCAACAAGAAAGAATGAAGGCTACCCTGTAAAACAACTGCAATCATGTGATAGAAAATTACTCTATTCATCACTATCATCATCCCCGCGATCCTCAATTACAAGTTCATTGGCGAATTCCTCCTCCACGTCGCTCTCCTCCACTTCTCCCTCTCCGGCCTCCGCTAACTCTGCCTGCCTTGCTTGCACTAACAGCTCCCGCCCAGATGCGCACGGCTCTCCCTCTTTGAAACAATGGATAAGGTGATCCTCGCTGAAGCTAGTCAGGCCACATACCTAAGGATAACATCCCGAAGTTAATGAAATATATTATCTCCTCTTTCTCCCTCACACACATACACACACGCGCGCGTGCGCGCGAATAGTGATGAGTCGTTCATGAACGGTTGCGTCTGTCACGTGAAATCTAATCAAAACATAGAACAGACGATCTGACTGGTTTTAGAATATCATGTATAACCCGATACTAAAAAACAGACCAGGCCTCTATTTGAGACCGGCCTTTATTTACCCAAACCTGTCGTCACACCAGGCGTTTAAAAGAGACAGGCGTCTATTTGGGACTCGGCTATTATTTGAAGTTTTACGGTATGTCTTTGGACCCATCACACTTAAAAAAGTGGGTACAACTTTCTCTTCAGTAATGCTGCTACAAAGTACTCAAATCTTTCTGTGTAAGAGCTCCACTGCTCACTACTTTCATCAAAGGGACCAATGTTGCCAAAAACTGCTGCCATTTTGTGCCGTTCTGTCGTTTTCAATCAATTCAGTCACTTATCTGAATCGTTGTCTTTCTTCCCCCTCTTCAGTCAAGACGTGGATTAGCAGCAGGCTCGTATTATTTCTCATTTCCAGCGATCTCGCCGTCAAGCCGCTTCATTTCCGAGTTTACACCACACACGAGGATTAACAAGATCCTCGTCGCCACTTTATTGTGTCTTTTAGAAGAGTATAACGGCATATGCAGGCAAATATGACACACACACAAACTTAGCGTGACTACTCTGTTTACTCTCTCATACATCACTGACATAACACTGGAACATATATATCCGGAAACACATGTACAAAGTGCATCAGCGTTAACACAATATACAACAAATTTTAAAACAGTTTGATCTCAAATAAATATCTGTTATCCCCATAATTATTTATGTGGCGAAATGCAGTGTAATAAGTCGTATGACTGTACCATATCCCTTAAATGTCAGTCTAGTTTGAACTTGCCACGCTAGCAACTGCTCTCTCCGCGGAAGCTTTGCGTTTAAAGACCAAAAAAAAAAAAAAAATTCAACTCAGATCAATATTTCGTGTCTATTTATTTTCTTATGTGGCAAGTAGCCGTGTAATAAGCTGGATAATGTACATCCAGACGGTTGTTATCTCAGAATAAACCCCTTCAGGGTGATTCAAGACCCTCATCACCCTGTCTGTGATTATTCTGAGATATGTATCTCCTTATGATATGTAGCTCCTTATCTCCTTATGTAGAGTTTGGTGTCGTCCACATAGCAATGGTACGACAAACCAAATCTAATTATAATTGATCCCAAAAGAAGCATGTATAATGAAAATAATAGGGGTGCCAGATTCGATACCTGGGGTACACCACAGATGAGGTAAGCCACAGAGGATGAATGAAATCCTAAACTAACAGATAAACTTCTATTAGACAGGAAAGACTGGAACCATTTGAGTACCATACCTGTGATACCAATAGAACGTTCCAGATAAGATAAAGGAATACTGTGATCTACGAAGTGAAAGCGCAATAGATGACAAAAATCATGCTCAGTACAATGTTGAGCAAAATAATTGAGATAATCAGTTTAACCATTACACACCATGACTAAGTTTTCACTGACTAAAACTAGACTTAAATTCCCAGACTTTTACCCCACACACACCTCACAGACAAGGCTTAAGCCTAGTCCCAGACTAAAATGCATGCATATGCTGTTTTATCTGAAAGTAACTTGCACTTTTTACAAATTATTTAAAAAATATATAAAAATTATTTAAATGTCCTAATTAAACTAAGGCCTAATCTTGGCTTAGTCTAAGCCCTGTCTGTGAAACCAGGATTTAGTCAAACAAAACTTGACTAAACAAACAAATAACCAGGATTGGTTGACTAATATATATATATATATATATATATATATATATATATATATATATATATATATGAAGAGTTCAGATGCAAAAGCCTCTAAATGCCATCTGAAATTTTCTTATAGAATGATCATTTTTATCAAGCTCGTATATTTAAATTCAATAATTTCACTTAAATGGCAATGAAGATTACCTATTAATTGTCATTTAAGTGAAATTACTGAACTTAAATATACAAGCTTGATAAAAATGATCATTCTATAAGAAAATTTCTAAAAAAAACACAGGACTAAGACTAAAACTATTTAAATAATAATACAAAATAATAAAAACAAATAGCTGACACCAGTCACAGGTTTGTTCTGATGGGGCTCAGCAGAGAAAAATATGCTAAAGGAGAAATGTAAGTTGACAATATTGCATTGCCAAGTAAAGAGATTAACTACGATTTTTTTTTTTTTTTTTATCACTGAGATGATACCAAAGTAAGCATGTGCATGCCATATAGACTCATCATGAAGAAGAATGAATATGTAGTGTATGCTAACAGTCCAAAATCAGTGGATTTGAAGAGGCTGTTGGAGCACTATGTGATGGAGATAATGACAGACGTCTGTTTGATGATCAGGGTTTATTATGGACCCAACGACAGAGAGCCCAGCGGCCTCTGCTGATGGAGGAAATGGACAGCGAATATGTGAATTGTCGAGAAGTCTCTGATTAGGCTCCTCAGTGGCAATGCACTAAATTTAGCCTGGACCCCGGAGGTATGCTGAACACTTACTCCAAACCACCCACAGAGAAAGAGACATTGCTTGTTTTCGCTGTAGAATGTGAACATATGTAGCGTGTGCCTTAAAGAGCTGTTTCGACATCAACTGACTCTTTAAAATGACGTTCATTGGTGTAACTTAATAAAGGCAGGTTCAATAAGTCTTTAAATAGCCTAGTATTTTTGATATAAAAAAATAAAGTACATGAAATTATAATTAAAAGCAGGTAATTTAGATGTTGAAATAATCACATGAAGTGTTAAATAATTGTTATATTGCGATGAACAACGTGTTTTTGTTACCAGTATGATTCATTATTTATTTCTAATTACTGTTGTTTTGTTTTCTTCTGCTTATATGTTATTTTATCTTTATGATTAGTGCAATTTGTCTAGAAAGGCTCTAAAAGTGATTAATTTAATATTCAGTTTTCAAATTTTAGAAATCCAGTCACAAACATGACGTTTACAATCCTGTTAAAGCGCACAACAGCCTAAAGCCTTTGGGACACTGTTTTTATGGCTTCATATGTTGCAAATGGCAGTTGGAGCCTGTCATGTAATGTCCATCACTAATCTAATATAAGGAAAATGTAACTTCTGCTTTCTTCCAGTAAAGCACCCTTTAAGGCTTTAAAAACTCCTTTAATGCTTTGGGATATATTGTATACTTTGATAGTTTACTGTTTTATGTTTTAACATTAACATTTAAGGTGATGTTTTTATATAAGTCTGTAGAATAACTACTACTGTACATTTTGCTTCTTCGTGTCATAAAACGTCTCTCGCGTCATAATGCCCAGAGGATGAACACCCTATGAACGCAGTGAAGTCTTCTGAATTATTTACATGCTTTGACTGTGATTCTAATAGCAGTGGAAATGCTGCAAACTCTATTTCCTGAATAGGCACCGCTGGCGTCATTTAGATCTGTGAAATTTAATGAACTTGTTAAATCCAAATTTTTCCCATCAACGTGAGCACATGTGTTATACTTCTTGGATAGCTAATGAAACAACAGCATGCCTTTACCAACAGTAAAAGTGTGTTTTATTGCTAAATTTTACAAGTGCCAAACTAGTAAAAATAAAAAAATACCCAACAGACTGTTGCATAACTTTCTTTCTGTCTTTCTTTATTTGATAAAAAAAACAAAAACAAATGCATGCTTCATTTTACTTTAACTTTGTTTTATTTAATGCAGTTTGAAATCTAAATAATTAGATCTCTATAATCAATTTAATGTTTTTTTTTTTTGTGTGTTTCTGTGTTTCTCAACTGGTCACCACTGTGTGACCACTGATGTATTTACATGTGTAATCATGATTTACTATGTATGAAACAGGGCATATTCAGACATTTTAAATATTATATATCCCAAATATGGCACTAGGACATATGTAGCACAACCGAGATTGTAATTAAAAGAAAAAAACCTCACGTGACTATTTACAACAGCCATGTAAAAATGTTCACATGAAAATCAATGCTTCGATACAGTTCACACTAATGCACTAACAAGTCTTCTAGGTTACTAACAAGGTTCTTCACTCATATGTAAATGTTGGTCACAGGTGGGATTTAAAGGGTTTAATTAAATAGCTAAACTAAATCAGGTTTCCACATACTTCATTATCCTTTTGTTGTATCATCTCCCGTTGACTTAAAGGCACCAGAAACCAATAAGCCATAGGATTATAAAACAGTATAATTCAGATGTCGCACTGACATCTGAATTACCACTCTGCAGTGACAAATCAAGCTGTAGCGATGCTGCCAGACACAGTTTACAGTTTTCCAAGATATAACAAGTATTGACCTATCCCCTACACCCTACAGTGATAATCCTTTAGTAATTTTATATACGCCATTTGATATAGTACACAAATTTGATATACACCAGTGCTGAATGGTTACCATATCAGGTTATATACCATGATACAGGACATAAACATCCTGGAGTCATCATGAAGAAGAATGAATGTGCAGTGTATGTTAAAAGTCCAAAATCGGTTTTTGAAGAGGCTGTTGGAGCACTATGATGGCAACAATGACGGACGTGTTTGATGATAAGGGCTTTTTGATACAAGAACAGAGATCCCAGCAGCCTCTGATGGAGGAAATGGGTAGCAAATATGTGTATTATCTACATGTAGCCTAGAAGTCTCTGAATAGGCTCCTTGCAGGCTTACACTCTAATAACTAACTATCTAACTTTTGTGGTTAGCTACTGAAATGTTTTATTTTATTTTGTTTATTGTATGTGTATAGGCTATAATCTTTAATGCCCCAACCACTTCAAGCTTTTGGGGGGTTCTCCAACCTCTCCATAATGTCAAAGTCAAGATAAGCTTTTGGTACGTCTTTGTTAGAGTGAACGAGAGTGGCTTTGAATGAACGATCTGAAACGGCTATCTGGCGTGTCGAGAGATCCTCACCTTTGGTGCGCGCTGGTTCCGTCTTGGGCAGCGGGAGCGCGTCTCCGCAGGTGCCGTTGGGGAACTCCAGACTTCCGTTTGAGGTCCCGTTCTGAAGCTGGAGACATGCCCAAATTCCAGACGTATCATTTAGCGTTTGTAAATCCATTTCGGACCTAACCACAACTATTTTAGTTGTTCCTCGCAATCATTAGTCAACAATAAGTGTCTAATGAGAGCGCAATAGTAGCTATGTGGCTTAGAGAGTATTTTACGTTTAAAGAGGATATTTAAAAGCAGTAAAAACAACAAAACAAAAAAAGGTAATCAGGGAGAAATAGGATTCGTTTATGCAGGTTAAAACGTTTCAGCCGTTGTTGCTCAGCAGTGTGAAGGCACAGTTGCTCTGTATGAGAATGTGATGAAGCGCGGAGCGACACTGAGTCTCTCGCGCGTGGACTAAGGGTTTATTGATGAGCTCTTAAACAGCAGGGGTGGGAGTTTGGGGGTGTGTCGGTGGGATTCAGGGATTTGAGCATCCTGGAGAGGTGGAGACATTGAAAGGAGTTTGTGGAGTACGTGCGCAAAAGGTTTAGGGAAAGTTATGAATGATGAGACAGGTGGAGTGGAGCATCAGCTCCCTCTTGTGGAAGCAAAGCTGGTTGCAAGACGTCGATTTTCCAAGGCTGGGGATTATGTTTGGACACTACTGTATATTACTAAGAATTTAGAATTGCATTGTAATTTTAACTGCAAACGCCTCATTCAAGATATATGTAGTGCAGTCTGGTTACTTGGATTTCGATATTGTGGACTTGACAGTATATCAAATGTGCACACTCTTTTTACAGCCATGAAATAGCCATGTAAACCAAGTAAATAGAGTGGATTAGAGATATCCTTGCAGACTTCATAGATTTACAAATGAAGGCGCGTGTCTTGTTAAAACAAGATCTTTTTTTATAAAATGTATTTCGGGTAGAGTATGGTCACATAGCAACAGAGAATAACCCTCCAGCCACGGGACATGGTTAAATAACTCACCTTTTAGATCAACCTTTGGCCTTTCAAAGTCCTTCACACACACTTACACAGTGCTAGATAACACCTGAGCAGAAGCAAGCAGCCACCTCCTTTAGACTGGGACACTGAGGAGACTGCACCTGGTGAGTGGCATACACTCCTTTTCAGAGCATAGATACATATACGTTTAAATATTATATGCTTTGAGGTGTAACTTACAATCTGGAAAATAGATTCAGAGTCAAGTCATTTGAATGTTTTTATCAGAATAGAATAGAATAGAATAGAATAGAATAGAATAGAATAGAATAGAATAGAATAGAATAGAATAGAATAGGAATAGGAATAGAAATAGAAATAGAAATAGAATAGAATAGAATAGAATGTATAAGTTGGAAAATATATAAAGAGTCATGCCATTTGAAAGTTTTTATCAGAATAGAATAGAATGAAAATTTAACTTACAATTTGGAAATATATATTCAGAGTCATGTCATTTGAAAGTTTTTTTTTTCAGAATAGAATTGAATAGAGTAGAAATGTTAATTCCAATTTGGAAAGTATATTTAGAGTCATGTCATTTGAAAGTTTTTATAAGGATAGAATAGAATGGAATGGAATGGAACAGAAATGTAACATACAATTTGGAAAATATATAGAGTCATGTCATTTGAAGCTTTTATCGGAATAGAATAGAATTTAACTTACAACTTGGAAAATATATGCAGTCATGTCATTTGAACGTTTTTTTTTTTTTTTTTTTTAAGAATTGAATTGAATTGAATTGAATTGAATTTAATATAAATTTTGTACCCGGACCCCTAAGTTCTCCTTTGGAATCTTGTTGAGAAATGTTATCATGCTTGTTGATCATGCTGTCCTGACCCGTTTGACAGCTTAAGTGAAATTCTTGTTTTCAAATTATTTGTACCAGATGAGAAACTTGAAGCAAGTAGCATTAATTATTAAACAGCAGAAAGGAGCTGGTTTTAGGCATAATGCAATGGTGTGAAAGCATTACCAGCTCATATAGCAGTTCATGAAGCGCTCAAGTGTGAGAAGTGTACTTCAGCTCTCAGCTGATGTGTGAGGTATTATGTAATTGATATGGCATCTGTGGTACTTTAATCTACAGCTATGTTTATGCAGTTTTCCCTGGTAAAACATTTATGAAAATGAACAAAGGCTGTAGGCAATCTTGCTAAAGCCGTGGAAGCCTTGATGACGGGTCCTCACATAACAGTCTACTGTTTTGTAAAGATTTTATGATTGACATTCGTAATTACTAAGATAATGTACAAGCGTTTTAGACCAAAACATAGTTTAAAATAAACACCTTCAGCCACTTTGGTAACAATGAACAAATACAGAATCAGAGCGCTTCCTCACTCACTCTTTCTTTCTTTCTTTCTTACTTTCTTTCTTTCTTTCTTTCTTTCTTGATTTCATGATCTGTAATCGTAATTGCAGAGACAAGGTACAAGCGTTTTAGAGCAAAGTGTACTTGGACATAAAAACATTTATCCACTTTGTTAACAATTAACAGTTGGGTCAGAGCGCTGACTATTATTTATTTATTTATACGTTATTTCTTTCTTTATTTTACAAATTCCTGGTATTATTGCGCATGATTAATTGGTGTATATAAAAATCAAAAGGTTAATACATGTAATACTTACTCTAATCATTTAATTTGAGCTGATATCTAATTAAATTTAGTAACTAATTTAATTCTAATTTATATTTAATTAAGAAAACATACCCGCTCGGCCTCTGAAATGATTTGACCTTTTATGTGTTTTTAGCTAAATAACCTGCTCAGAAACATAAGTGAAATATGTTGACTTTAAACCTTAAGTAGTTTGGCAGATGCACCCTAACACAGGTCGATGATTATATGGCCTTTGATAATTCTATATTACCCCAGTTATCACCTCCATTTCAAGAACATACGATTGCATAATCGTGTCAGCTTGGAAGGGTTCCTCTTTGTTTAATCTGCACTTCTGCTGCCATTGATTACTAACACCTGTGATTTATCTTACAACATTTTGTTATAACTGCGTATAGTGAGAAATGAAATCAGTCTACCCTCACTTCATTAGTACATTCTAGATTGCAATCACCAATTTGATCACCAAATGACTGTTATATAATGAATTGTGAGCATCTGATAAGATAACATCAGATGTACCAAGAAGAGTATATTATCACATGACCTCGGCGTGAAGGCAACACTGATCGATTAATGTTTCCAAACAGGAAAAAATGGCTGGGCCAAAACCACGTATTATTTCTCTGACCAAGCGAGAGGGACAGGGCTATGGCTTCTACCTCCGAGTGGAGCACGGCGAGGAGGGTCACCTGATCCGAGCCCTGGAGATGGGCGGCGTGGCTGAGCTGGCTGGTCTGAAGGATGGAGACCGCATTATCAAAGTCAATGGAACTTTTGTGGACAATTTGGAGCACAGTCAGGTTTGACATATTTGGAAATGGCTTTTCTAAATGTTAAATTAATCTCATGATTGTGATTACTGAAAGGAAAACAATGTTTTATTCTAAAAGTTTTACCTCGCACTTGACTTTTTCTCGGGTCAGGTTGCAGATTTGGTGAGAAAGAGTGGGATGAGCGTCACATTGCACATTCTTGGAGAGGAGCCATATAAGACAGCCAAAGCCAAGGGTGTGAATCTTGCCGACCCTCAGTCCCAGTCAGGTCAGAGCCAACCCACCATGAATGGAGTGTCTGCACCAGCCGCTAAAGCCAAACTTTGTTATCTGCAAAAATCCAGCAGTGGATTGGGTTTCTCCTTAAAGTCCACCAAAGGTAAGCTATAAAACTCCCATAGACAGATCTTTGACTAACAGCATAACACCTGGTCTAAAATTTGGGCCAAGGATTGACTACTTGAACAAAATAGACCATCTGACCAATATGGGACCATGATAGAAATGAAATATCAAATGTGTGAAGAAAAATGTGTAATGAGTACACTTCAAAATAAAGGTTCCAAAAGAGGGATTTCACACCCTTTCCACTATAATGAACCTTCTGTGCAATGGAAAGATTCCATGGATGTAAAAGACTTTTAATGGGATCATAGATGCCAAAAAAAAAAACGTTATTTTTAAGAGTGTAAAAAGTAGATTGTTCCACAGCTATAACACATGCATGCACACACACACACACACACACACACACACACACACACACACACACACACACACACACACACAAGCAGTAAATCTAGTTAAATTTCTCCCTCAGTCTGAACATCTTTTAAAGATTTGCCTCTAAACTGGCGAACGCTGGTAAATCCAGTCATTAGTTCATCCTCAGAAATGCTCATGGTCAGCAAGTCAGGTTGCAAACTCAAGAACGTGTTTTCCAGTGCTGTCAACAGTCAGCAAATGGTCATCTGAGGCTGAGAAAATTAAAGGTTAACTCATTTTCTCAGGCCTGTCTTGGATAAATCAACCAATATGTTGATAATTGTCTGAAATATTTGGAATGGCTTGTGAAATGAAGTACTCACAGTAGTTATTTGTTCTAACCCTGTTTTCTCTCAGGTACTCATGGCATGTTCATGACAGAAGTGGTGCCAGGAGGAGTAGCTGATCAGGCGGGTGTGAAACTAGGTGATCGTTTGGTGGAGATAAACGCCGAAAATGTTGAGAGTCTCACACATGATCAGATTGTGCAAAAGGTAAGTTAAATAGTCATCCTACAATAATTTCTGTCTAACGTGTCCTCTTTGTCAACAATTTTATAATACAGTTGCTTTAGGGTTTCAGAAAAGCTTTAAATGGATCATTCTGTCATCATTTACTCACCCTCATGTCATTCCAAACCAGTAGCCTTTCTTTCTTCTCAGAACACAAAAGAGGATATTTTGAAAAATGTTGATAACCATACAGTTTCAGTTCCCATTCATTTCCATTGTATTTTTTTGACCATACAATGGAAGTCACTGGGACCCGAAACTGTATGGTTACCGACATTCTTCAGAATATCTTATTTTGCCTTCCACACATGAAAGAAAGTCATACAGGTTTGGAGCGACATAAGGGTGAGTAAAATATGATAGAATTTTCATTTTTAGGTGATCTATCCCTTTATAGAGGCCATATTATGCCCTTTTACAAAGTCTTGAATTTCTTTTTTGACTTTACTAGAATAGGTTTTAATGTTTGCATGTTCAAAAACATTATTTTTCACATATTTTACATTGTTGCAGCACCTCTCTTCCCAGTCTGTCAGTAATGCTCTGTTTAGTGTCTTCGGAAGCCCCTCCTTCCGAAATGTGCTCTGATTGGTCAGCTGGACCAGCGTGTTGTGATTGGTCAACCGTTTCAAGTGTGTTTTGGAAATGTCATGTCCCTTACCATAACCGCGAGTTTCAACACACTATCAATGTAACTCATCCAGGCTTCGATTCTTTTTTTTGCATATGCCTTGGGCAGGAATTATATTAAAGAAAAATTTGTGACGTGTATGTTACCGGAAGAAAACTCAAGACTACAATTGAGGCATTTCAGGGAGTTCAGAAACAGTGCTTAGTGATATAGCGAATAAATCCCTTTGGAGTGACTTTGTGCTTTGCAGGCCTTTTTCATGCTCATACAGCAACATTAAGCACTAAAGTTGTAAATGTAAAAGTAGTCAAATCGATATAATAAGATGGAAAAAAAAAATAGCTTTAATAGCTGCCATGCATGCTGCTGAAGACCTTGACCCTAATGTTTTACCCTGCATTACCCCAAATATCAGTGCTTTGAGGAGAATATTGTAATAATGTATTCCCTTTGTTATTGTAGGTGAAAGCAGCCGGTGACAGAGTGATGCTTCTGCTGGTGGAGGAGGATGCTGACAAATACTTCAAGAGCAAAAGCCTTCGACCAGGGGTGGCTCATGCCACGGTCAGGCACCTCTCACATAAGCCACGCATTGCAGACATGATCAAGAAAGCAGACGGTTATGGCTTCATCCTTAAAGAAGATCCTAAACGTTCAGGTGAGTGTGTGCCATCTGCCATATTATATCAACATGAAATTCGCATTTACCATTTTACACGTCACTTAAGTCAAATGTGTTTTCATGCTCATATTGACTTTTAGGCCTTGTCAAAGTTAGATGAAGTCTAAATTAAATCTGCTTCAGTTGTCCAAAAACTCAAAATATGCTATTTGTGAGCTTTTATTTTGGGTAAATTAAACCTTTCCAAGTGTCTTGGTGGCTTATCTTTTGCTTTCTGCTGAGGGATGTGTTATAGCAGTGCACTTTTTTTTTTCAACCAGCCAATGCATGTAAAAGTAGTTTGAATATTTAATGTCACAAGCTATTTATTCTTTTTGTAAGTAGTACGAATTTCATCCTTTAGATAGTTATTTTGCAGATACATTTCATTATGCGTATAAGTACACTAATTGCATGGACGGACGTCTCACTGGAGCAACCTAAGATTAAAGGAACACTCCACCGTTTTTTAAAATAGGGCTTATTCACTTTCTTTCTTACATTTAGATAGGTGGGCAAATGCATTTTTGTCTCAGTGCAATGCATGCATTGTTTTAGTTTGACAGGGTCGGCACTAGCTTAGCTTAGCACAATGAATGGAATCCTTTGTTGCCAGCTAGCATGTCCTGAGTAAAAGTGATATAAAAAATTTAAAAAACCCACCTAATTACTTCTTGTGGCCTGCGTATTCACAACAAGTACAAATAGCGATGCAGATTAACACTAGGCGATTTCCTAGGCAGATATTGACTTATATATTAAGGACTATATTAGGGGGAAGCACAGGCGAAGCACTGCTACTTGGGCGTGATATCTCTGCGCCCAAGTAGCAGTGCTTCACCTGTGCTTCCCCCTAATATAGTCCCAAGTCAATATCTGCATAGGAAATCGTCTAGTGTTAATCTGCATCGCTATTTGTACTTGTTGTGAATACGCAGGCCACAAGAAGTAATTAGGTGGGTTTTTTAAATTTTTTATATCACTTTTACTCAGGACATGCTAGCTGGCAACAAAGGATTCCATTCATTATGCTAAGCTAAGCTAGCGCCGACCCTGTCAAACTAAAACAATGCATGCACTGAGACAAAAATGCATTTGCCCACCTATCTAAATGTAGGAAAGAAGGTGAATAAGCCCTATTTAAAAAAACGGTGGAGTGTTCCTTTAAGTGCACTGCTCACAAATACAACAGGATTATAATGTTCTGGGTCCTGGAAATTTGATGTTAGCAGCCCAGATTCTATTAACCATTGCACTACTACCCTTTTGTTTAGCATGGTGGTACCAACTGAACTTACTGAAGTTTATTGCAATGTAAGGACAATGTTTTTATGTTGTAAAATTGACATTGCGTAACTGAGGAATTTTAATAACGTACAATGCAAAGGTTATCTACTGTAATGGCTCTATAATGCTGTAAAAAGCATTTCAGTGTGATTTAATACCTTGACAACATGGATATTTGAGTTGAATAAACTTAAAATTTTAAGGCAACATGAACATTTACAGTAAAGCAGCTCTAAAAAGACAACTAAACAGTCATTGTTCAATTGATATCAGTTCAATGTTGATACATTTCGGTTCAATACCTGTGTAAATTATGAAACCAGTTCAATTCAGATAAATTAATATCTACTATTGCCTACTAATACTCTAATGACAGTTAGTTGACACGTAGCTGCAAAGTTACTTATAGTTGGTAGAATGTCTAAAGTGGACTATCGAAATAAAGTGTTACTTTTGCACTTAGTGCAAAGAAAATACTATTTTCACTTTGTGTAAATTTAGCATTTAACGCTAGTGCAAATAGCCGCTGCCTAATTAAATTGGTTAAATATGCATATTTTTATTAGAACTAATAAATTAATTCCAATACTAATAACAGACTTTGTGGAAAGATAAAGTGAGAAGTAGAAAAATGTCTGTGTCATGTTTCAATATTTGATTCATATCATATGTTGTGCCGTATCTCAGGTCATTACATTGGAGAAATAGACAAAGGAAGCTCTGCGGAGAGAGCAGGATTGAAGGATATGGACCAAATTGTGGCTGTGAACGGAGAGGAAATCGATAACTGCACACATGAACAGGTGGTGGACAAAATAAGTAAAGGAGGAAACAAGTGCTGCCTCCTGGTGCTGGATGCTGAAACCATGAAAATGTACAAATTGGTGAGTCATTTTCATTCACTGACATTGCTGCAATACAGCAATAAATATTAATTTGAATGTACAATGTCTGGTGACTGCATACTTAAATTAAAATAAAAAATTGGGTACACTTTATTTTGATGGTCCTCTTTAGACATTCTACTAACTATAAGTGACTTGCAACTATATGTCAACTAACTCTCATTAGAGTATTAGTAGACTGTCTGCTTAATATATGCTAACACTTTATTTTGATGCTCCAACAGACATTCTACTAACTATAAGTAACTTTGCAAACATGTCAAATTATTTTAACCCGAACCCTACCACCTAACCCAAACCTAACAGTCTACAGTCTACTAATACTCTAATGAGAGTACACATAGTTGCAAAGGTAGTATTGTATGTCTAATGTGGACCATCAAAATAAGTGTAACCAAAAATTGTAGTCTTAAATATTCCACTTGCATTTGTTTTGTATTATACATTACATTCTATATTAAATTATTGAATAATACTGTAATGTCAAGGGTGGTGCTTCTCCACTTCTGTACTGGGAGGAAATGAGAGGATCCCTGCCCGGCTATCCTGAGCATGAACTTGCTCCAGCAGTGCCTGCGCCTGTCCCAGCTGTACCTGTCCCAGCTGTACCTGTCCCAGCAGACGTGGACCGCAAACCCAAACTGTGCCGACTGGAGAAGACCGCTGCTGGATTTGGTTTCCATCTCAATGGCATCCAGGGAGTTAACGGACAGTACATCAAAGAGGTCTGAGAAATGCCCAACACTGACATTTATAGAAAGCTTGTCTAGATCTATTTTTTACAGGTTCAGAGTTTCAATAGGTTCACTCAATAGGTTCAGTAGGTCCACTCATGACATTTCAAACTTGTATGACTGACTTTCTTCAGCACAACCCAAAAGGAGAATATTTAAAGAATATCCCTGCCGTTCTTGTCCATTTATTGAAAGTGAATTGGGTGTGGTGTCTGTCAAGCTCCAACATATCAGGAAAGCACCATAAAAGCATTATAAAAGTATCATAAGTGTTGTCCACAAACCATATAATCCAAGTGTCATATACTCAAAATGTAGTTATAAATGTAAGATTTAAAATATCCATCCATTTGGATGGAACGTTAACCATAATAAACTTAATGTGGTGCATATTTTTCTGTAATATATACATTAAACAGGTAAAAAAAAAAAAAAAATGAAAATAGGTATGATTTCTGTAATAGTACTAATCATCTGAACGTGTTTTAAATAAACAATAACCAAGTTTATACATGTATCATCAACAAACCCAGTTTATTTCAATCCCACATATTTTAACTAATTAAATATTGCTCATTCTACAGCTAGCCATATTTTAACCAAGTTCATAGATGCAGAGCCGATCAGCCCTATACGCACACTACGCGAGGTGCGTAGGGCCCCGCAAATTACTCAAGGCCTCGCCTCCCCCTCGTGTCAAAGCGCGTCAATTAATGTTTACAATATCGATGAGAAAATGAAGCGTGATCTTTCTGGTCACGAAAAGAGAGAGAAAAAAACACCATGAGAGTTAATTGCGGCAACAGTTATCAGGCAGACTTGTGTGCTCTCCTCTCAAAGTTTGATGTCAGCAAAGAACAGTAGGCTAAAGTTAAGTTGATGTGAGTTGATTTATTATGTTTAATAAACGACAAAGGACAACGGTGTTTGTTTATAAACTGTAGCTCGGAAAAGATAACCACGTCGCGCGTTAACATGCGATCATATGCGCGTGCATGAAATGAAACAATATGGGCGTGATGGCACTCCTCATTATAGTTTTAAAACAAGACGATGATTATCTAGTCGCTCAGTCAAGGTTTAGTTACAACTCTGCACTAATGCAATATGGAAAGCAATGTATTGACATTGAATATTGATAGGCTCCATTGAATTTAAAATGTTGATTGGCTGGAGATTCTGGTCAATATGGATGCACATCCCTCAGTAAATAATAACCATCAAGAATCAAGAGTATCAAGAATTACTTTTATCATTTAAAACACAGTGACATGCTATGGCGCCATTTTAGCTTTTATTCATTCACAGGATATGCATTTTTGATATCAATAATTCAATTTGTACTATTTAAAATGTGAATTCTTGATATTAAGAATGAACTTTTTACTAGTAACAATGTCTTCTGATATCAGGAATTACATTTTCACTAGAACTAGTTAAAGGAGGGATTGTAGTGGGAATACTGGGGTGTCAGGTGTGACTGTGTGGCAATGGCAAATGGTTCATGGCTCACGGGTCAGGTATGAGGGCCCCTAAACAGAATTTTGCTTAGGGCCCCAGGGAGGTCAGGATCGGCTCTGCATAGATGTTAACTGAATAAATGTAATCGTTTTCATGATGAACAGAATTATGCTGGTTTAAAGCTAAATTAAATGCAATTTGAAAATATAATTATTTAGATTAAAATCTTAGTTTTGTCTGAGAATCTGAAATTTTGACTGCAATTTAATTTGTTATTCATGTATAAGCTATATATGATACATTTAGTAGTATTAGTATTTCAGTAAATGGAGACTTAAACCACTTGTATGATACTTTTATTGTACTTTTGTCAATTTGGAGTTTAATAGACTCACTAGGAAAACAAATTTAAAATAATCTTCACAAATATCCTTCAGATATAGAACATGAGGGTGAGTAACTGTTTTTCATTTGGAGAAAAATAATCCTTTTATGAATTTTTCTGCCAGGTGGTGAAAGGTGGAGCAGCAGACAGAGCTGGACTGGAGGATGAAGACATGGTTGTGGAGGTGAATGGGGTGAACGTGGAAATGAGCACACATGAGGAAGTTGTGAACCTCATCCGCAAGAGCGGGAACACGCTGGTCCTCTTAGTGGCTGAGAGGACAGCCTATGACCACCTGAAAGCACAAGGGATCACCATCACCCCTCAACTGCTGAATAAAGTGCCCTCCGCTGATGTCCCAGCACCAGCTTATACACAAGAGGACAAGAGGATAGACTCAGAAAGTGACAGTGAAAGACCAGCCACTCCGCCAGCTCAAACCCGTTCAAGGGTCAGTACTGCTTTTCACCATTTCCCATTATCAGCAGAGAGAACTACCTTATAAAAATAAGAAAGGGTTTCAACCTTTACAATATACCTCACAATACTTTTTCCCATTCTGTCATCTTTTACTCACCCTCATGTCATTCCAACGTTGTTTGATTTTTTATATAAGAAAGTATTGCCTGCTCTTTCCCATATAATGAAAGATAAGTGGATTCTGGGTTGTTGAGCCCAAAAAATTTATTTCTAAAAGTAGTCCATACAAAATATGTGCTATATTTTAAGTCTTCTGAATATGTATTTCTATCTGAATATGCTTTTTGTTTGGAATGGCTTAAATGTAAGTAAATGATGATAGAATTTGAATTTTTGGGGTGAACTTTTCCTTTAAAGTGATTAATTCAAAAGATTGGGGGGTCAGTTACTTTTTTACTCAAATAAATGCTGTTTTTATGTCTTTCTGTTCATCAAATAATTCTGAAAAGACAATGATTTCCATAAAGTTAGATTGGATTAAGAAAATTAGAAGATTTCCATATTAAGCAACACAACTGTTTTTAACTGATAATAATTATGTTTCTTGAGCAGAAAATCATATTAGAATGATTTCTGAAGGATCACGTAACACTGAAGACTGATGATGCTGAAAAATCAGCTTTGCCATCAAAGGAATAAATTAAAAGTTTAAATATATTCAGACAGTTATTTGACATTGTAAGAATATTTCACAATATTACGGAAATTTTGATCAAATAAATGCAAGCTTGGTGAGCATAAGTGACATCAAAAGAATCCCACAAACTTTTGAACAGTATACAGTATATTGTTATTGTATTTGTTTTGTTATATTCTAAACCTGAGGTATATCTATATAGGCTACTATATGATTAAATCCCCCCCCAAAAAAAACACACAAAAAAAATCCTAACTCCAGCATCTATCTTTTCACCCTAGGCTTCTTCTTCATCATCCTCATCATCATCATCATCATCTTCAGCATCAGATGCGAGTGAGGACGAAAGACTCTGAGCACACCACACTTTCCTGTACCAACAGATACTTTCAATAATATCACTTTATTTTAGTGTCCTTGTTAGACTAGACATGTTACATGTACTTACTATAGTCATAAAAGGAAATTATGCATAATTACATGCAAATAAGTGCATGTTTATTATTTTACTCAGTACTTAAATATATAATTACACTGTAACAAGGACACCTTAACATAAAGTGAAACCCTTTCAATACTGTGATTTAGTGACAGGTCGATGCACTTACCTGATAAACTACTGCACAGTCTATTAAGAGAGGAAATGCCCATTTGAACAAGAGACGGTAAGAACATTGATTAAAGAAAGGAAAGTAAGGATATTAAATACAACAGATTATTTCTGTACTGCTTTCATTGGGATCTACAACAACAACAATCTATTTCAACTTTATTTCACTTTTGAAGCATGAAATAAATTAAATTACAAGCAGTTACAGACTTTCAGACAATGCATACTTCTTGATGTGTAATTTATTCTACAGATGTGTAATTTATTCTTTTCTGGTGGATGCCTATTGAATAAAACCTGCTCTTTATTTGCTGCAACATCAAATTGAATTCTGTGTAACCCATTCTTTTCATTTTAAAGGAGCATTTAGCAAGTTCTTTAGCAAGTTTTGGCATCACTGTTCTTCGTGTACCAATTACAGTGTTGTAAGACAATGTTTTATGCAAATTGCACTGAGTTTCAGAGAGCAATCTACACAATAATTAAAGTCGGCATGTAATTGAAGTTGTGAAAGTCTTTTATTCCATATTGTGACGTATTATTCAAATTAAACATTGGACTTTGGGTTTTGTCCATTGGGAATTGATTGGATGGTTGTGGTTTGCCATTGGTCGATCTCATGTGTGACAGGCTGTCCCGCCCTCATGCTAGCAAACGTCATCAGAGAAGAAATGTTGGTGCAAGAGGGGGGGGAAGTTATTTTGATTACAGAGGTACATGCATTTTAAAACAAATAATGAGGTGTACAGATAAATCATTCAAATTAAATACTGAAATTTTCCATAAAAAAAATAAGAATTTACCATTTTGTGGTGACTTATATTTTACCTGTCCCCCAAAAAAAAAAAAAAGTTTGTGTCTGCCATACTTAAGTTTAGACTCGTTTTTGCTTTTGTCTGTCTTCCTGTGTTCAGATCTTTTCTGCTTCTGTGGCTGTACAGGTACTGATTCTCCAGTTGTCTCCACTGGTAAAGCATGAATAAGTGTAGATGGGTTCACACCATGTCGGAATTACTGTAATTAACAGATTTCAAGCATTTACTTTCTCGTAGAACTAATTACAACTTGTAAACATTTTCTGAGAGCTCCGGCTTGTACCTCATGACCGATGTACCACATGACCGCTACAGATTAATTTAGAAACCCATAATTTTGAGTCCGAGGCCGTGAACTTCTCTGAGTAGAATGTCACGGGTCGTCAATTACAACGTGTGTGAACGCAGCAAATGCTTTGTTGGCTGCATTTGAAATAGGATTTTTCAGCGAAAAGAGGCAGCGTGTTCCAGCGCAAACATTCCCTGGTGCTATTTTGCAGTTTCAGAAAACAATTCCGCCACAGACCAGGAAAAACCTAGTCTAAAGTCAGTGGTGCATTATTCAGATGCTATTTTAAGGGTGCATGCTTGGCCATAATGTAGCGTGCATACACTTTGCATACACAGACGCAGCAGTTCCAATTTTTGCAAACCATACATAATTACAAGAAAAAATATTACCACACAAGGGAAATCATTGTGGTGTCCATGAAGATGTGAAAAAATGGGTATAAATCTAGCTTACACATTTACCCAAATTATTATACGCATGTTTAACCAAAGCTAATTTGGGTGGGTTTCTCCCATCCCCATACAATATCACTTCTCTGTCTTTTACGGCCCTGACGAGAATGTCGGCAAATACGCCGTTATAATAGCAACCTGCCATGGAACAAGCGCGCCTGCTTTTAAAGGGAATGTGAGATGACGCTCTGATTGGTTTATTTCACATTATGCCCAAACCACACCTATGAGTAATGAAGCTACTTCAGACCAACCCATTTTAGATTTGCGTCAGGCGCAATAGTAATTTATCCCGCCGGTATAATAGCAACAGCGCCAGAGATACGCCCACAAAGTTACTTGCGTTTCGCGTTTGATACTTGCGTTTCAGGGCCCGTATCCCTAAAGATTCTGAGAATCCTCTCAGAGAGCTCCTAACTTAACCTAAAAATTCCTTGCCAGGAGTTTTAGCTTAGAAGTGATTCCAGAACATTTTCAGTGAACTCTGAGCAAGGAATGGATGGAAAATCCTATCTTAGTGAGGAGGTGTGGTTGACCCCGTTGCTAGGTCATGAGTCATCATTTCAAAAGCCGTGATTGGTTGATCCTACAAGTTTGATGAAAATGAACTTTTGGTGATAATGAGCAAAGGATGTACCCTCAAATCAATAAACATAATTATACACTCTAATCTTATGCAGACTGTAATTGTAAATAATATTTCACATTCAAGAAAATATCTGGAAAATGAATAGTAAGCTGTAGGGGTTATAGCCTAACATTAGAATCTAAAATATGTGAAAACTTAAGCTCATTACACCCTGTTCAAATAATGATTCATGTCTTATTTGCTCATATTAATATCCTAGCTGGCATATTTTGTACTTTCACTCCCATATGGACCCCATTGAAAACAAGATGGCCGATCTCAAGGGGCTGTCCTTAATGAAGTAGAAATTGCAACGTTACAACTCAGTGTGGTCTTAACGAGGGTAACACGGCTCAGCTTTTATCAATGTCTGTGATTGCTGGCTGGTCTATTTATGAAGGCTTGTTAACAAATATCCTACAAACACAGAAAATGGAGAAAAAAAGGTTTTGTGCAGCTGCTTAGGGGAACTCCTAAGCCACTAAAAGTCCTCTTCCCTGCTCTTAGCAGATCTCGCCTTAGGAGCCCTTTTAAGCGCTAGGAATCTTGAGGAATAGCTTTTATATTAACTGGGATTTTCGTGTCACTTTTAGGGGAAATTCTAAGAAAACGTCATGACTCTGAGAATTTTCTTAGAATTTGGCCGCTAGGAGCCACTTTTTGCACAAAAATTCTTTAGGGATACGGGCCCAGATCGTTAAAATAGGGCCCTTAGAGAAACATCACCGGGGAGAGACTTGCAACATGCATATTTAAAACACTTTTTATAAAAAATTAAAGTATGCAGAGTACAGCCTTAAGCTCATGTGAGTGTACACAATTTAGATGGTTCTTCACTAAAACACTTTATCTCCTAATATGTAAAACCTTTTAAATCAGCACCAAACTACTAAATGCACCTTTAAGAAACTGGAAATGCTTGAAAAGCCTTTTAATTGAATTCTGAGCTGACTTCATTTGAGCATAAACCCCAGACGGTTACATCTCTGGCAGAGCCTTTTTAGTAAATCAAAAGCACCCGTCCATCTAACACAAAAGAATAACACAATAGCCCTAAACTAACATATATGCCAGTGTGATTTCAGATTATGACTCTCACTCACTCTATACAGTATCAACATGTGAATCATTCTTAATATTCGTGGACAAGACATGAAATGATAGTAACGATTAACAGGCTTGTAAGAAAAACAAGAGTCCAACAGTCCACTGTAACATCTCTGGGTGTTGCTGAGATATATACAGTATGTGTTGTCAATGATAAAAGATGGTTCGAGGCTGCTTTCATGCCAAACAAACTAGTAAAACGGGTTATTCCACCTACCGTGGAAAACATAACACCTGGTATGGGAATTGTTGTGCTCTTTATAAAACATTACACCAATATTGTATGCAATTTTGTTCCCTCCAATAATATAAGTCTATTCAAATGATCCAGTGAACCAGCATCACAGTCTTTAAACCCAAAGTCAAATAAACACTGTCTCTGGGCCCCTCCTGATTCAGGAAATACAGACCCAATAACGCTCATTACAGGATAGAGGCATGAAAGTCCTTCAAAAGAAAAGGCACATTTCAGTCCTGTGCGTCTGTCTCTCTGATGAGGTCACTTGTGAGGTCACAGGGTCATGTGCTTCTCAGGTGCCTGTTTATGGGCCAGGTAGAGGAAGAGGATGCTGGAGAGAGCGCTGACCAGGAAGATGACGTCAAACCAGCGGTGGTAGAAGTTAAACTGCAGTTCTCCCAGTACCTCAGTCACTATAGTGCGGTACTCTAAAGGCATGCTCATCCGCATCAGGAGCACCGACGACACAAAATACATGCCCTACAAACAGCAGAGAGAGAGAGAGTGAGATTCCACACCATTTTGCGTATAGTAAGGATTTACAATATTAACACTTGGGAATCAAAAACAGTTGCACTTTTTTAAACAATACTGGAACCACATTTTTGGGGGGATTTTTTAAGCTTTTAATGGTTCTTGAACATATATTGGTCAATTAATTTAGAATTGGAACCAGGAATGTTTCTTTATGATTCCTTTCACAATATATTGGAGACTATATTAGTTTCTATTAGTCATATATTTTTTTCATGAGATAATATTGATTATAACATACTATTATACTATTTTTAATTTGCATATATATATATATATATATATATATATTAAAAAAAATTATGAATCAGTTATCTTATTTCTGCTGCACACTGAACTGTTTTTACACTTCCAGAGCCAGTAAAAATGTTATGTTTTTGAAAGAAATCTCTTATGCTCGCCAAAGCTGCATTTATTTGATCAAAAATACAGTGAAAAACTGCAATATTGTAAAATATTTTTTTCTATTAGAATATATTTACAATTTTAATTTATTCCTGTATTGGCAAAGCTGAATTTTCAGCATAATTACTCCAGTCTTCGGTCACATGATCCTTTAGAAATTATTCTGATATACTGATTTGCTGCTCAAGAAACATTTCTTATTATTATCAATGTTGAAAACAGCTGTGCTGCTTAATAGTTTTCTGGAAACTGTACAACATTTTTATTTATTTTTTATGAATAGAAAGTTCAACAGATCAGCATTTATTTGAAACCGAAATCATTCGAAACACAAATGTCTATCACTATCACTTTTTGATCAATTAAATATACATTTTGTGGAAAAACATAAAAACAAATATTTTGTGGAAATCATGACTTTTTTGTTCAAGATTATTTGATAAATAGAAAGTTCAAAAGAAGAGCATTTATTTGAAATATAAATCTAGTGAAACGTAAATGTCTTCACTGTCACTTATTAATTTAATATACATTTTGTGGATAAAAAATTATATGTATACATACATACATACACATACTGTATATACATATACATACACATATATATATATAACAATTTTCCATGACTGTAATGTACAAATAATTATCAGTATTGGCCAAACTTCCGCTGATGTATGAATGTGTCTTAAATTAACAAAAGTTGTCCTTCTAAAATAGTGCAGTTATTTCTGGTCTATTTTATATTATGTCTCACCATGATCTGAGCCAAGACGAGCACAATGACATTGGAGGACTTACTGCTGGAGATGGCGTAGAAAAACTGTGAACAAAAGAAAGAGATTACCCAAAACTGCTTTTTATGAGCTTTGAACATCATTAATGCTTCTCAGAAACTGAATTCGGCCAATACCATGTTGCAGTTGCTCAAGGATATAATCTTCTCCCTTTACACCGGCTGAACCAACACGCCTACGCACATGTAATACGTGACTGTTTTCCCCTAAGTGATAAGACTGAATAAAAAAAACAAAAAAAAAAACATGTTCATCCTCCATTACCTTTGTGAGTGTGATTAAAAGGCCTCGAATGGACGTGACTATGATGATTCCCACCAGGATAAAGGAAATGTGCTGAGACCAGAACTTGACCTGTGGGAAAACAGAGGTTTAAGTTCTTCTGCACATAAATTAAGAGGCTTTATCCATTAGAAAAGGGATGAGCAGCATTTGCGCTTAACAGTAAAGAGCGAGAGTGAAGCCGGACCAAGATTACATGTTTAAGAGGCTGAATCATTACCTTCTCATGGGGAAAGATTAAACGTCATTAAACAGGCTGGGGAACAATTAACTGCCAACCAAAGCAGTAAATGTCAGCTGACACAGCACACACAATCACAGCTTGCATATACAACCGCGGTCATGAGTATAAAGTCTATTAGGGCGGATACTAATACACAGCGATTATGTATATGATTGTGGAATAACAAATGTAATCATTTACGATCATTAAAAAAGTAAAAAAACAACTGGTGTGGTAATTTGTCCTTCTGTGACAATGCGATTGAATCTGTCTGATCAGTTTTATATATTGGCCAATAGGAGGCAGAGAAACACAAGAAGATGAAGAGACATTAAAAATGTAAAGGTGAAGGGATGATTTATGCACCTCTAGCATCACCAAACGTTATCCTTGAAAAAAGGATCAGTTTTGTGTCAGTAAGATAAAAAAACATTACAGAATCCCTTTTATTCTGTAAGGATGCATTAAATTGTTCAAAAGTGAAATGTATAATGTTACAAAAGATTTCTAATTTAAATAAATGCTGTTCTTTTGAACTGAAAAAAATAAATAAAAAATGCCTCACCATTTCCACAAAAAGTTGATAGTAATAAGACATTTAAGAAATGTTTCTTGAGCAGCAAATCAGCATATTAGAATGATTTCAAATATGGCTGCCGAAAATTCAGCTTTGCCATTACAGGAATACATTACATTTTAATTTATATCTGTATAGGAAACAGTTGTTTTTAAATTGAAATGATATTACACAATATTATTGTTTTACTGTATTTTTGATTAAATAAATGCAGGCTTGGTGAGCTTGAGAGAGACTTTCAAAACAATTCAATGCTGAGTAACAAAATGTATGCAAAAAAGAGAAAAAAAAAATGAAGACTCAGTCTAATGGAGATTTAATTAGCCAAATATATAAAGCAGTTTAAGTTAATGGTGATAGTAACGTACATCAAACTGGATTCCGAGGTAGTTGACTGTGATCTCGATTCCTCTCGTCACCGGGTCAGTCTTCCCAACACGGTCAAACACTATGTTTATAGTGGCCTACGGAGAACACATGACATCACTGATTGGGATTCATTCTTACAATACTCTATAGTACATGCCAAACATAATGTGAGAAAACTATTCTTACCATGAATATTTTCCACACACAGTAGATGGAGAAGAAATAACCCAAGAAGTTGAAGTATTTCCCTTGAAATGTTTTTGAGTATTCTATCCGTTCCTTGGGATACAGAGACATAAGACTGTTCATGTAGTGCTTTTAATATTTATTTTTATTATATAAAGGGCTCCCACATATTTTGACCAACATTTTTTTTTAATTACTAGATATTTTAAAGCAAATTATGACAAAAGACTAAAACAACATTTCGCTACAAATAATCTGTATCCATCAGTTTGACTGAATGAGCTGTACAATTTCCTTCATGTTCTCATGTTCAGATTACAATGTACAGTTAATTAACATTTTTGATTAAGGCAACGTGTTACATAATACAGACTTTTAACACGTCCGTAATGTTGCTGCAGAAATAATCGGGGGTAATTCATGGTCTGTGGTAGAAATGTGTTAATGCTTTTACACTTTTTAAATGTCCTTTTAATGTTCCATGGTTGAAGGTTGAGTAGAATAATGCCATCTCATTGTATCCAGTCTTTGAAAATGCTTATTGCGTTCATAGAGCAAGCCTTTCGTTGATTGTTTACAGTTTAACGGAAGTTGCTCCCATAATTTATGCAAAGCGCCATGGGGCGTAGGAAAAAGGGGGATATAAATAAATTTCATTTGATAAATACCTTGGTGGCCTGCAGGTCCACGGTCTCCAGAAAAAGCTGTCTACTGAGTTCCTCCAGAGCATCCACTTCCTGCTGGATCAGGGAAAGATCTGCAGTGCCAGAGTTAAGAAACATCCCTCAGAGGAACCACAAGTCACAGCAAACAAATTTTCAGCCTGTGGTCCTAAACCAGTGCATCACAACCCCGAAAAATGGGTGCTCTCAGTGTCGAAAACAACAAATACTGTAATACAATATGAAGTGAAAGAAAATACAATCCTGACTACATTAAATTTAGGTTTATTGTGGAAGCCTGTTTCCGACACGGAATACATTTATCAAAAAAGGTAATTGTGACTTTGTATCTCACAATTAGTACTTCATAACTTGCAATTGCGAGTTTATATGTCTCAATTCGGAGGAAAAAAAAGTCTGAATTGCAAGACGTAAAATCACAATTCCAAGAATTGTCAAATAAAAAGTTATTTTTTTAATTTTTTTATTCCATGGTGGAAACAAGTTTTAATAGTTTATAGCCAATTTTAATTAAAAATATGAATACATTTCAATGTTTGACTGTGCAAATCATTGTTTGCTTTTGTCATAAATAAAAATGTGTATTTCAAAACCAGTTTTTGAGAACCATAGCTTTTAGCCAGCAGGTTAACCAGTCTATTTAACATGCACACACGCACACACACACACACACACACACACACACACACACACACACACACACACACACACACACACACACACACATTGTGTTTTCATGTTTTATGGAAATTTTCCATAGACATAATGGTTTTTATACTGTACAAACTGTATATTCTATCCCCTTACACTAACCCTACCACTAAACCTACCCATCACAGAAAACCTTCAGCATTTTTACATTTTCAAAAAAACATCACTTAGTGTGATTTATAAGCTGTTTTTCTTCATGGGGACCAAAACTTTCCCCACAAGGACAAGGATTTCAGATATTGCTATCTTTGTGGGGCCATTTTGTCCCCATAATGTAGGGTTTACCAGACCACACACAAACATATTTTACTGCCCATTAACTAATGCTTTAGAGTAAATTGTTGAGGCAGTCCTCTAGGAGTGAACAGGTGTTAAGCTCTTTGCTCAGACACTTAGAGCACAATGATGATTAATATACATGATCTCAGTAACTCTCCATTTGCTGGGTCACTCCTAAATGAGATAGAAGAAGGCCTGTAACTGCTGTCTCAAATAAACCGGGTCATTAAGGATACTCTCACTGCCTGATGGTGAGGAGGTCACACTCTTTATCATCCCCCAAAATCCTGTCTGTTTATTCTGCTCCTCTCCACGCTGGTACATCTGCCTTCTTACCATGGCAATCCTACAAAGAGAAATTAAAAACGTATTAAAAAGAAAATGATTATTCTGTTATGATAAAACTCTTGAATACAAAAACTTATGTTCTTAAGTTATTTACTTTGTATGTTCATATAACATCCATATGTGTTGGGTGAGAAGGATTTTTTTTGTAAGAAATACATATTTTTGTTCAGGGTTCAGGTGATCAAAAGTGACAAGAGTAATAAAGTTACAAAAGAGTTATATTTCAAATAAATGCCGTTCTTTTGACCTTTCTATTCATCGAAGAATCTTGAAATGTATCACTGGTTCCACAAAATATTAAGCAGCAAATAATAATAATAAATGTCTCTTGAGCAGCAAATCAGCATTTTAGAATGATTTCTAAAGGATCATGTGACACTGAAGACTGGAGTAATGATGCTGGTAATTCAGGTTTTTATATATAAATATAAATATATTATATTATATTATATATAAACTTTTGAACAGTAATAGCCTTTATGTTATGGGTGAGTAATGTTGAGAGTGAACTGATTGGATCACTCTCTTTATATCGCTTACCTTTTCTTTTTACTGACAATCATGTCCATAGTCTGGAGCAGTCTTCTCTCCAGGGCCAGGATATCACTGTCCGTCACATTTCTGAGCAAACAAACCAAAGAAATATCTAGCATAAAAAAAGAACATACAATACAACACTCTTTTCTATGTTATTGAATGTATTATATGTGTCTGAGAGCAAAGTTACCTCAAGAAATAAGACATGTATGTATAAGGACAGTTTACAGCACCAAAGCCAGACAGAAGAGCCATCAGTGTGACCCCAATGACCCCCACACGACTGATCAGCTGCTCTATGGACAGAATGCCTGAGAACACAAGAAAGAGATATACATCTACATATTGAGCTGGAAAACATAATATGTTTACTTTCTTAATGCACACTTAATGTGCATGATTCACTGATGTCCATTTTTCAAAATGAAACAAATGGTTGTTCTCATAATCTACGTTGAAAAAAAACTTTGCATATACCAATCAATTCTATGTTGTTGTTTTTTTTCTAGTTAAATATCCTGTTTCATTCAAAAATACATAGTAGGGGTGGGTGATATACCGGTAGACATGATTAACCAGTAGAAATATGTTAACTGGTAGAGATTTTGGACAATCGCCTCTATCGCAGTTATGCTCATGTGATGTTGCTGTTGTGCATGGTCACAAAAGCTTAGCGTTTACATACGTTTTTAAGCATTGTGGTTTAACAACCAAGTGATTTTAAACCGTTGAAACACAAGCAGCGAAAGACAACTCATTTCGCTTTATGCGCTCGCTGTCTGAGACTGGCTGCATCTGAAAACGCATTCCCTACTATATAGTAGGCGAAAAACAGTATGTGACAAAAGAAGTATGTCCGAATTCACAATACTCATAAAAAAGCAAGCAAAAAGTACCCGGATGACCAACTTCATCCACCAAGATTCTAAAGTGTGCATACAGGGTCCGAAATTAACTTTTTGGCTCACCTGCCACGGGGACTGGTAGATGAAAAAATCCACCAGCCAAGCATATTTTTTACCGGCCAAAATAATAAACAGCCTTTTTTTTTTGTCACATATACATTAATTTCAGTACTTTTAATTGAGATAATAAGGTAGGCCTATTATGTTGAATACAAACATAAAAAATTGTCCAGAGCAAAATTTGAAATGTATAATAAAAAAAGAATCTATATATATATTTATCAATATGTGAGAAATATATAAAATATTATCATTGGGGTGAAATAAAAAATGTTTTTGTCAGTTTTGTTACCTGACTCATGTGGAAGGGAAGGAAGAACGTACTCGGTTACTTATAACCTCGGTTCCCTGAGAGATAAGGGAACGAGTATTGCGTTTCAAACGCTATGAGAAAACTCCTTTTCTCGAGAAAAGAACGACCATGGTGTGTAAAGCAGAAGCAGCCTGGCCAGCGGCGGAGTTGCACGATCCGCGAGTGCTGAAGACGTTCTGCACGGCTTTGATGGGTGCGCAGGAGGACACAAATGGGCGGCGACCGCTTCTTCCAGTGGCGGGAGCTTTTTCCTCAGCGCCGTCAACAGATAGAGCGTTAACTGTACGTACACACCGCCGTCGACTTGAGCTGCAAAGAAGCTCTGGCCGCCCTGTCAAGGACGCTTGTCAAAAAGTACGGGGAAACTTGACGCTTGGCCGCTCTGAATAGTGAGTGCGCGCGCGCGGCCGGGGCTCTCTCTCTCTCTCTCTCTCTCTCTCTCTCTCTCGCGCTCTCTGCTCGTTCTGCTCGAGGCAGAAGAGCGCGTGCGCGCTTAAAATTTAATATTTTGGTATGAACATTCACCCGCCAGTGTGGCGGATAGCCTTTTGAGATTTACTCGCCAAACAGAAAATCTACCCGCATTTGGCGCTTGGCGGGTGTTAATTTCGGACCCTGTGTGCATACGATGGACACTTTACTATCCCATGATGCCACTGGAGAGGATTTATGAATGGCAGTGAAGTGACATAGCTGACACTGGTAGGTCACATGATAATATCAACATGATGTGGATGTAGTATGTCCGAATTACATTCATACTACACACATATACTATACACATATACTATATAGAACATAACTTTTTAGCGGTCGTTAAGAAATGACTTATTCAAAATAAGTACCAACTCAAGAGAGTATGCGATTTCGGATGCAGCCACTGTTTTTTTTATGAGCGCTGTCTGAGAGACGTGCGCACATAAAGCCGCTGCTCATTAAGCGTGTGAGTACTGAACTGAGTTATTTTGGCCGCATAATTGGGCTTGAACGGTTAAATACACATACTTAAGTGTCAAAATGCCCGTCTTTGTAAGCATCCTCGTAAACAGGATCATTTGTGTCTTAAGTGAACGTGAACAGTTGAGAAAGAAACGCATGTGTAACAGTATATTGGATCCATGCATTCCCTCTTAAAGTGACAAGAACAGTGCCTACCATGTTTTGGACTAAGAATAGGGAAAGGATCGCCCAGTTTCCAGAAGAAATACATGAACGTGAACCAGACCACACATGAAAAAAGCAACCTTTGTCTATGCACTGTAAGAGAGAAGAAAGCAAACGTGTGGTGCATGAGCAAACTTTGAGCAAATGGAAAAGTTAAGGAATATAAAGAGAAAACTGAATTGACTTACATAAACGTATATTACTGACCACAAAGTAGCCAATGTAGAAAGGCACCACAAATATTAGAACTAGTAATATTACATACAAATTCAGCTTCCAATGGAAATACCTGGACCTGTTTAGAAACAAACAGCATGTGATCATCTGATCTGCAGTTCTCATCAATGATGATTTCATCAAGTAAATCATGAATACTTACGTGCTGCTTAATGCACCAAGAATCTCAAAGATAATGAGCTCAAACATAGTGCAAGAAAAGGCAAATGTGACAGAGAACACCACCTGCACAACATACTGTCGAACCTGATGAAGAATTGAGAAAGATCACCTGTATGAGAAATACTGAAAGGCCAGAGTCAACAAAACTGGGTTAAATATACACTCTTATGCACAATACCTCATAATCTTTAAACAACTGCCGCATGAAAAACAGCCACCCGAACCCGAAAAACAGCACCTGTGTGTAGAAAACTATGTTAGCTGGAGCATTAATACATTCTTCAAGCTTTTCTTTGTGATATATAAATAATATATACAACACAAACCAAACAGCTTCAAAACTACTTAAACAACTACTGAGAAGAATGATGGCCAGAGACTGGAGAACTTGTACTAAAATGGAGAAGATCCACAACCATAATTGATATATATATATATATATATATATATATATATTAGGGGTGTGCAAAGCAGCCGGTATTTGTATCTGTATTTGTATTTGTTGAGAGGGGAAAAGTATTTGTATTTGTATTTGTATTCGAGTAAATTTCAAAATAGGTGTAAAAATCCATTTTTTTTGCGTTACACTTCTAATTTACGTTATAGTGTAAGTATTCTTTAATTATATCCATTATAATAATTATGGATATGCAATATTGGTTGATGTTTTTCCATAAATCCAGCAATGAACATGTAACAAGGAACGTCATTGAAAAGAAAATAACATAACAGCCATTACCTACGTTAATGTTACTCTGTCAACAGCCTATTGTCTAAATTACCAAGCTAACAGAGCTACTAGGGTTGTCACGGTGCCAAAATTTCAGTATTCGGTACCAATACCTGTGAAAATCCACGGTTCTCGGTAACAATTTCGGTAAAGCTTAATTTAGATTAAATTTACATATATTAAAGTTTATATCACGGTTACAAAGATGGAAACTGTAGTATTAAAAACACTACATTAATATTACATTTGTTAGATAACAATAGATAAAATGACCTAACAATAAACAATAGTTAGGCTATATACTGTCGCAATTATTCTCCTTGGGGTTCATTTAAAAATACATTTTTAAAATCAAAAGTTAACATTATTTATGTTAACATTATTTAATGCACAATGAATGAAGTGAACAAACATGACCAATCAAGTGTTTGTATTAAATAACATTCACAAACATTAATTAATGTTGTAAAAATATATTGTTCACTCAATGTGTTGATGTTAGATGCGCATTAAGTAATGTTAATGAATGGTATCTTATTGTAGTGTTACCAAACAGGAGATAAAACATGTTTTATTTGACTTGACTGTACTTATATTTAATCCAAAACTGCATTCATATTTAATTTTAAAAGAGCTTTTTAAACCTGCTAAGAGTTATCCAGCCAAGAATAAGCCTAGAACTGCTTTTCTGACGGACTGATATTAATGACAAAATGACGGCTTTTTTATTTCATTTCTCATCTCCATAAATATATCTAAAGCTAATGCAAGGGCTAGAAATCAATTAATTCTTTGCTGTAATCGTGAAGAGCGCAGTTCGCACGCTTTCTCCTTTCCACAAGCGCTTGCCCTCCCGTGGCGTCTGTCGTTGCTATGCAGCGCGCCGCTCGCTTCTATTATAAGCGCGATTGCCGCGCGCCTACATTTGAAATCTGCACGCGCAAAAAACGCGCTATGTGAACTACCCCTTATGACAACGTGACATTAGCCTAATCCAAAATATTTCAGCCACCACATCAGCAGCACCGCCGGTCGCCATGTCTCATGAGGAAACGCAGCTTTTTGATATAAAGTTTTTCTTGTTCCCGAATACAAATATTTTTAAAAGTATTTGTTCGAAATAAGTATTCGTAAAAAACACATTATTTGTGCTTTCCGAATACCGTATTCGGGTTCGGCTCCACCCCTAATATATATATATATATATATATATATACACACACATACACACACAATATGTTATATATAGACAAACGGACACTGTCATAATTTGAGCAATTAATTTAATCCATTTAAACTTTGTAACATGTTGTTCATTGTACAATTAATGAAGTAATGACATTATGGGATCATTGTTCATGTTGATATGCATTTAACAATGTCAGAGAGATAAGACTTACCTGAGAAGTGAACATAATCACGGAATCTACGAAGAAAGACATGGCGTAGCATGTGGTAACACGTTAATACACAGAAAATGGCAAACGCGCTCTCAGCTCATAATGTTACAATTATCGGTTAATACAGAGAAACAAATATTGAACAGAACAAGTGTCTGTCTGACCAAGCTGTCAAGCTGCTGACGTCATGACATGGGACACACAGGTTTTCCGGCGCACAGTAATGTCATCATCGATTGTTTCGTAATCCGTTCACTAGAGGGCGTCACCACCACAAATATTAAGAAAGCGCAAACTGGAGCAAACAGACGGCAAGACTGTTATATCATAGATAGATAGATAGATAGATAGATAGATAGATAGATAGATAGATAGATAGATAGATAGATAGATAGATAGATAGATAGATAGATAGAGAGAGAGAGAGAGAGAGAGAGAGAGAGAGAGAGAGAGAGAGAGAGAGAGAGAGAGAGATCATGCTGCTCGTGTGTGTGATTGAGGGCAGGGCTGGGTGTTTCATTATTAAGATTGAAAGTCTCATCAGACTGAAGCAACATATGGAACAGAGAACATGGGTGTCTTGGCTAAATCACATCCTGTGAAAAGCTGTCACCACACAGCAGTCCCAATGGCCCATTCAGCCTGTGGTGTCATTTTTATAACATATAAATATCAAAACGTCATTACATCATTTGAAGATCTTTTTCCTTTGCTTTATTAATGTTAGTTAAATATCAAAATTCAATCAAATTGTATTTTGCATATTGTCAGACCTTTATGGTAATAATTATAAATTTCACCAACAAAAAAGGAAAAATTACAAATAGGATCATGTTATAAAGAGCAACAATTTTAAACAGTGATCGTGGCCTGTACACAGTGGTTCGATTTTTGTGATGCAGAATTCTCATGTGTCTCCTCAAAAGTTTCAGAAGAGAAGAGATCAGTTGTAACGAGCGTCCACTGAAGGCAACTAGGCAAGTTGAAGTAAACATATACAAACAAAGTTTGCACACAAGGGGAACAGATCAACGGAAGATGCCATTGTTATTGTGCTTCATAAACTTTTGGAACATCTGGAGCACAAAAACCCCAATGCACGGCTGCTTTTCATCGACTTTAGTTCAGCCTTTAACACAATACGGCCAAATACTCTCCTGCTGAGACTTTGTAACCTTGGAATGAACAAGTAATTTTGTTACTGGATATTGGACTTTTTAACCAACCGCTCTCAATGTGTGAAAATAGGCGAGCACGTTCCAAACACCAGACATCAATACTGGTGCCCCCCAGGGTTACGTGCTCAGTCCACCACACACACTATACACACATGACTGTTCCACCTCCCGCACTAATCACATCATTAAGTTTGCTGATGACACAACCATGCTCGGCCTCAGCAAACAACGATGAGACGGCATACAAGGAGGAGATTGAACTACTGGCGGAGTGGTGTAAAAAGCATAACCTGGTACTTAACATCAAAAAGACAAAATAAATAATATTGACTTAAATCAAACCACCTCAGTCACTCATCCCTTAACATCAATGGGGAGGCAGTAGAGAGGGTGAACAACTTTAAATTCCTCTGTATCACGGTGTCGGAGGATCTGTCCTGGGGCAGCCCTTCAGCTGTGGGGAAGGCCCAGCAGCGACTCTTTTTCCTGAGGAAGCTGAAAAGAGCGGGACTCCACCAGAGGCTCATGATACATTTTTACAACTGTGCAATTCAAAGTGTGCTGACTTATGGGCTGTTAGTGTGGTTTTCTAGCTGCACTACAGCTGAACAGCAGATGATTCAGAGGGTGGTGAAAACTGCAGGCAAAATCATCGGGTCTGTCCTCCCGGAGATTTCATCTGTGTACACCTCCCGCTGTCTGCGTAGAACACACAACATCATGAGAGATTGGTTCCATCCAGCACATGGCTTGTTCTGCCTGCTACCATCGGGGCAGGAGGTATAGGTCTCTTCAAGCCAGAACCACCAGAATGGCAAACAGCCTCTTCTCACTCCCCCTCTCACTTAATCCACTCACTTAACATTATCCAACAATTGCAATAACTGCGAACTGGACTTTGCATTGATGCAGCACACAATTATACACATTTTCTGGTTAATAAGGATTCTTCACCTCATATGCCCTGTTACTTGTTTGTTATATGTCGCTTGCCCTGTTTTTGTGCTATTGTTGATCTTACTTAATCGGTCTATTATGCATATTATCCACCAATGCAATAACTGTGAACTGGACTTTGCATCGCTGCAGCACACACAATTATACTCATTTTTCCTGGGTACTAATGATTCTTCGCCTCATATACTGTTTTTCTTGTTGTTTATTTGTTGCTGTACCCTGTTTACAAAACATGCTATTGTTGATCCATTGCACTCCATGAAATTGCACTGTCGATTGATGCTCTAATGTAATTTCGTTGTATCATTGCCATGACAATAAATTATTATTATTATCATTAAACCCAAGTGCAGCTTTTATTTACAAAATTTGAACAAATACAAATAAAAAAACACGACAGTGGCATACCTGAACATAAACCTGAACATAAACCTGAACATAAACCTGAACATAACAACGAGTAATCGACAGCAAGTTAAATAATGCTAGACAAAGATCAATGGTAACATGAGGGCTATTTATACACAAAGACTAATGAATAACAAGAAACACCTGAACACAATGAACCAATAAACCAATGAGAGCATGACACATAAAACAAGGGAACCGATCAGAACATGACACGAGACAATGGCTGCGTCCGAAAACTTAGGCTGCTGCCGTGTTACCTCTGCAGGACTCTGCAAGCAGCATCTGCACACGAAGGTACCTCACGAAACTGATTTCGGACAGACTTCTGAGGCAGTGTTACGGTTTAATGATCTACAGCAAAATAGAGCGAGCTAAGGTGAAAACTAAGTGAATATTTAATGACTACAATAGTAATTCCTCACTAGAAATGGCAATCATAAGTGGAGAACACTGATCAAAAATGTACATTTACACACAAACTGATGACCAGCCGCAACTTTCAGACGCCATATTTATTTTTCTAGCTCAACTGTCACAGAATGGAAAGCACAGGATTGTGGGATATCAAAGGCATCAAAGGATACATCTACACTGCCTTCAAAAATCTATCAGAAGAAGGTATCTCAGGAGACAGGAAGTGAAACATTCGGATATGCCTTGATGCCTTACGACCTTGGAATGTGTCCTCCGAAGGCAGCATTTATCAGTTTTTGGATGCAGCCTATAGGAAAGCATAAGACAGGATCACATGATGGGATAAGGGAATCACATGACAAAACCAAGAAATAAAGGAACCATGAATACTACAAGACATGAACTATGAACATGCAAAACAAAAAAAAATGGCATGACAGGGGGATCTGTCATGCCTGTTTTTGGTTTTGTTTCATGTTCAAAGTTCATTGGTTCCCTCTATGGGTAGCCCCTGACACCCTAACGGAACACCCACCCCAGAACAAAAACAATACAAAAAGCCCAGAAGGGTGGAGGAGCGGAGGCATTCAAAGGGGAGAGATGGAGGGCCAGGCCCGTAAAGGGGAAGAGGAACTGGATCGTGGCCTGGGCTGTTGAGCAGTGGTGGGCCCGGACTGTGGAGCAGTGGGACAATGTACAAGACCATGGTGGATCAGGTGGCCATGGTACAGCCATCAGTGAATGCGGATGTGAGGACCACCAAAGCAGCAAGAGATGACCTCTGGGAATCAGGAGGCCATGGTTGAACACAGGCCTGGACAGTCCTCCTGGTCGTGAAATAGTGTGTGGCAAGTCTGTTAACGGATTTTGTGGTTGTAGCATGGGGCACAATGAGTTCAGGGATGGCCTCCTTGGCCATAGCAGTCACCGACGACTCAAAGGGAAGTGTTTGCGGCCCATAACAGCAAGTGCAGCTGATTGTGGCAGGACCTCAAAGACTACTGGACTTGAGACCACAGGACTTGGAAGCACGGTCATGGTAGAGATGTTCAATGCTGGACCAAGCTCCGAATCCGCATGCAGTATATTCCATAATGGCTGGAGGCTCTACCATGGCGGCCACGACATGACGAGGCTCTAGCCTGGCTAGTACTGAAGGATTGCTGGGATTCTCATCCGCAATTCCTACAGTAAGAGAGGCTCTACTCAGTAATAGAGCTAGGTCAATATATTCCTCAAGGGTTTCTGGTCTGTTGCTTTGGAGCATTAGATAATCCATTTCGGAAAATGCCCTTAAGTGCCACAACATTAAAATCCACCTGGGAACATAGTTCACAAAAACCTCCGCCATAATCCTCAATGACGCGATCACCTTGACGGAGGAGCAGGAGGCGAACTGCTGGGTTAATTGTTGGCGTTCTAGCTTTCTGTAATAAACCTCCACTGAAGGCACGTTAAAGTGAACCCAAGTGCAGCTTTTATTACAGAACTTTAACAAATAGAAATAAACAAAACACAAAGATGGCATGACTTAATTACAGTAGGTTACATAAACAAAGCTGTACTTAAGAATTAGACTTAGACTTATAATTAAGGGGGATTGTACTATATGTAGGTTGGTGGAGTAAATCATAGATTGTAGGTAGTGTCAATGGTTGTGGTCTTGAAATGGGCCTCACAAGGAGCCTCCACTTGCACTCGAAAAAGAGCCCTGCCATCCCATCATCACGGAAATGAACGGGGGCTAGGGGCAAAAATGACACCAAAATTAATAAAAATGTCCCTAAAATTCAAGATATATGGGTGAAAAATGTCCTTGTATGAGCTCTTGTTTTTAATAGTTATAACAAACCACATATTGCTGTTTTCCCGAATATCAGCACAATTGCAAATGTGACAGTCTATTGATTTCATACAACAGTTCAATAAACAAGAAGTTAATGTTAGGTGACTTTCATTTTAGTCCTATTATATTTCACCAATGAAAATAGTTCCAAACAAATCCACCGAGGCATTGTGCGTCTCCAAGCAGACTCCAATTGCAAAGACCGCCTCTGGGTGGCGGTAATACACTTATGTGTCTGTGATCCACCATAAAACAAGAAGAAGAAGAAGAAGAAGGACATAGGTGTGTTCGACTTCGGCTGGATGTAACCAATCGGCGAGAGTTGCCTCTTGCAACTCTAATTTTGTAAGACTTGAGACGGCGCCAATGCCACGTCACTGTGACATATGCCATCAAAGTACGCGGCTGCCCAAGCTCTGATGACGACATGATGACGTTCTATGATTGGCTGGAGTCCAGCTTCACGTCTATTGGAACCATGACTGCAAAATAAAAGGCATGAACCATGAAACAAAACCAAAAACAGACATGACAACAGCTCCTCATAAAGTCTGCATTGAAAATTCTGAGATTTCACTATTAGCTCAAATGTATAAAAATTTTGGGACACTTAAATATAATGGTTCCAAAAAGTTTTTTTCACAGCGATGCCATAGAATAATCATTTTGGGTTCCACAAAGGTTCCAGAACCTTTCAGTTCTTAGATTTTTCCTCTATAGAACCTTTTGTTCAATGGAAAGCTTACAAGTATGTGAAAGGTTCATCGTGGAGCCGTAGATGCCAGAGTGTATGCTATCCACATTAATATTTTAGCACTCTACTAGTACTGTGTCAACATTTGTCTAAAAAAAACTTTAGGAGAAACATCTGAGTTAATACTTGACTAAAACATGTCCTGTGAGCTTCAAAAGACCAATAAACATCTGATTCTTGAAGTGAAACCCGTTGAGAACAGCTGCTTTAGCCAACCACCACTCTTCTTTTGCTACAACTTGCCGAAAGTAAATAAGCATTAGGTCAAGACCTCCCACAACACCACAAAAGGCTTGACTTCTTCACGGCCCCTGAAATGCTTCTTGACAGTGCTGAGGTGTAAATTGAAACAGATGCTCAGGTGTCCCTCGGCACTGTCAGCACACAATTGGAGGTGACAGAGAGTTTTCTAATTCATTGGCTGATTTATTTATATACTGTAGGAGTCCATGTCTGATGTGTGGGGAAGCATCCGCCGTGGAGACTACGAAGCGATGCATGCTTAGTGTTAGTGTTTCTAATGAGCTTTTGGGACTCTTGGGAAGTCAGTATTCTTTGAATGTGAGAGAGCTTAAGAAATACAGATCTCTCAGGCCTCTTTCAGATCCTATCTTTTATTTTCATATAACACATTGATTGTCTGGAGGTATTTCTCCTTTTTATGTGAATATGCTTTATGTTTTTCTAATTGAGAAAACACTGAACACAACAAAGCATTAAACCCTGCAAACAGTTTTAACATAATCCATTTATAGGGAGTCAATGAGATTAATTGGCTCTAATGTCACATAAATATCAGCATCTGGCTTTCTCATCCTTGTCTCAAAAGTGGCTCATCTTTGACCTTTTACTAATTTCACACATTGCATATTTATTATTTATTTCAATTATTATTTTTAAATGGTATTTTTTATGGTAATGATTTATCTCTAAAAGGGTTGCGTGTCTGTGTGTGCATATGAGCGAGAGGGAAAGAGAAAGTCTGAAAGCATGTTTGTGTATGTGTGGGAGGAAACAGCTGTCACACACAATCTGTGTCAGAATCCTCTTCTGTGAGAGCTAAATTAAGCCTGTCCCACATGGGCGCTCCTTAAAGACACCTCCATAGCAGTGTACACACAGCTCAAACGTCCATTTCATGGTTCAGGGCATCAGTGTCAGCTTTAACCTTCAGCTGTGGTGATTAATGTTATAATTCTACACAAATCTGCTCATTTTGCAGTCTCAACCTGTGCAAATACAACCCACATATTGCACAAATTGTGCACAAATCCATGAAATATCATTGGTTGAGCCAGTGTTGCTGTGTCTGGCTGTTCGCAATGTTCAAAAAAATATAATGTCCTGCAAAATAAGCTGTGACTGGAGAAGGTACTTAAAAAAAAAATGTTGTCATGCTATTCTATTCTATTCTATTATATTATATTATATTATATTATATTATATTATATTATATTATATTATATTATATTATATTATATTATATTATATTATATTATATTATATTATATTATTCATGGAATGCATCTATAAAAATCCATTCCGTTCTGTTCTACTCTACTCATTGACCATTATCTGATGAAATGAGAAGGATCCAGTGATAAGGATATATTCTATTCTATTCTATTCTATTCTATTCTATTCTATTCTATTATATTATATTATATTATATTATATTATATTATATTATAATATATTTATGGAGCAGAATCTATATAAAATGCATTCAATTATCTGATGAAATGAGAATGATCTGTTCTGTTCTATTCTATTCTACTCTATTCTATATGTTGGACTTGAAACAGCATCTATAGAAACCCTATTCATAGAACATCATCTGATGAAATAAGAATTATCTATTCTATTCTATTCTATTCTATTCTATTCTATTCTATTCTATTCTATTCTATTCTATTCTATTCTAATCTATTCTATTCACATAACACCTTACAAATTATTCTATTGGTCCACACAAAATTATAATTATACATTATAATTAAATATTTACTTCTTATTAATTGTTTTAACAAGACAAATAATATTTAATATATTATTTCATCATGATTTGCAGTGTGTGTGTGTGTGTGTGTGTGTGTGTGTGTGTGTGTGTGTGTGTGTGTGTGTGTGTGTGTGTGTTCACTACTTACTGTTCCTAATGTGTGTGCATTAACTTGGAAGGGTTAAATGCAGAGGACAAATTCTGAGTATGGTTTACCATACTTGGCCATCACGTCACATTATGTCAATCAATCAACAACTTTGAAACGGTTGCTGAGCCACTATTTTGTGAAAGAATTGTTTATTCTGATTATTATTATCATAAATAAATTGTACTATTTATTCATCATATAAGCCATTTGAGGTTGTGTTTACATTGATTGTAAGGCCAGAACACTGTATTGTAGGCCTGCATATTTCATCACACAGCACTTGAAAAAAGAGCTCTTACAGCATCACAAATATGTAATCGTGATATGATTCTTTTATTTAAGGTCTGAAAATATGAAACGTGGAGGTGTGTTTATTTTGGCTACAGCGCTGGTAAGCTGTATGCTTTACAGCCTCTACAGAGTGTGACAGTGGACATGTTGAGGCAGAGAGAAAATACCCCGCCACAGACAAATGGCGATACCGAACAGAGATAGATGTGATAAGGAGAGAGAGAGATCTCTAAAAGAGAGAGAGACAGAGATAGGTTCTGCTATTGCTTTACACATCACAAAAATAAAACATTCCCCAGGGCTGACACTTCAGAGCTTCATCAATGCAGTGTGGAGGAACTCTCTTCCCTCAGGCCACGCACAGAAAGGACGAGATATTTCGATCTGCATGTTAGTGGTAATTAGAAGCCAAATGAGTCTTGTAAATTCTTTAAGATGCTTCAAGGGGTTTAAGAGGTCAGGGGAGGATTATACTAGGTATTGCGCGAAGGTGAAGACTGCATAGATTGAGTATATGAGTACAGACAGGGTGTAAAACTGCACTACAATTGTTAATTTTCCTTTTCTTGTTTGCCTGTTCACCTGAAGTAAGTGATTTGCATTTTTCAAAGTCAATTGTGATTCTTGACATGAGATATTTGCATTTGGTATGGCTACATGCATGCATTAGGTGTAAACAACAATGAACAAATACATTTTTTTTTACAGTATTTACCAATGTTCATTTATATCTCTTTTTTTTTTTTTTGCCTAATACATTAACTAATTCAATCTTGTTGTAAAGTGTTACCTTCAAAAACAATCACTAAATGAAGTGAATACCTGAAATCATTAGGCTGTTCCTCTATTATCTAAGTGCTCCTTTATGTATCCTTTCTGCTATAAAGGGAAATGTCCTGAACACTGCACCGGATCATTGCCTACCATGGGACTAATCTTACAAGGCTAATGTCCTCTCTCTGTTAGGATTAAAACCATTTCTCATCTTACTCAAGGGATTAGTGCACCCAAAAATTAAATTCTGTCATTAGTCACCTCATGTTGTGTAGGACCTGTATGACAGCGGTGGAATAAATCGTGAGTTTATTTGTTTTGTATTGTTTTGACTATTTGTGCAGGTCACTCTTTCAATGCAATTCCAACTAATGGAGACCAAGGCTTTCAAGCTTCACGAAATAAAGTGTCATTAATGTGATCTAAACAACTTTAGCTTCAAGCCTCCTGAAGCCAAATGATGGTTTTATATATATAAACCATATATATATATATATACTGTATGTATTTATACGTGTGTGTGTGTGTGTGTGTGTGTGTGTGTGTGTGTGTGTGTGTGTAGGTTGGGTTTCACTTTATTTTGATGGTCCCTTTAACACATTCTGTTGACTATAAGTAACGTTGCACCTACGTATCTAATAACGCGCATTAGAGTGTTAGTAGAGTATTAGTAGACTGGTAGGGTTAGGGTTAGAATAAGTTGACATGTAGTTGCAAAGTTACTTATAGTCAGTACTCAGTAGAATAGGGGAGCATCACAATAAAGTGTTATCAGATATTAAGCAGACAGTATACTAATACTCTAATGAAAGTTAGTTGACATATATTTGCAAAGTTACTTATAGTCAACAGAATGTTCAGAAGGGACCATCAAAATACCAGGAACTGATTTAGGTGTAAGTGCTGATTGAATTAGGGTAGTTGTGGCCTCATGGTTAGAGAGTCTGATTTGTAACCCCAAGGTTCTGGAGTCAATCCTCAGTACTGGCAGGAAATGTTGGTACATAAATAAAATTATGTAGTGTTATATTATTGTTCATTTAGTGAATGAACAACGCTCTCTTCCACTCTCATTACCCACAACTGAGATGTCCTTGAGCAAGACACCTAACACCCAATCGCTCCCCGGGTGCCGCAGCAAAAAAGATGGCTCCCCACTGCTCTGGGTGAGTATGTGTGTGTTCAATACTCACTGCTGTGTGTGTGCACTTGGATGGGTGAAATACAGACCACCATGTATGGTTATGAATACATACTTGGCCTCACGTCACTGTTTTCGCTTTACAGGTGTGTGGGTGTGGGCATTTGTGCGAAGACCTTGTGAATAAAGGGTGTTAGAGGAGCATCACAGGTGAGAGTTCCAAGTCATTCTCATGCCATTATCGCCCCACTACACCTTTAATGAACAGATTCAGTGCACAAGAACTCTTTCAGGCAAAGAACTGATAGATCACACTTTTCAAACAACACATTACAAAGACAGCTTTTTTAAGTTTTAAAAAACAAAACAATAGAGTATTTGGACATATATGTAAATACTAACATAATTGAGTACTCTGTAAGGACACCTGTGTGAACTTGAAGATAACTGATTTCATCCACAAGAATACACTTTGTACAGGCATGTGAAATGACAGCCCGTTCTCATCCCAAGTCGTCATATACTGACGCTTTCAAAATTTCTTCAATATCTGACGCACAAAGCACCCTTTAGCGTCCATATGAGACGCATAACCCTACCACAGACCTAAACCTACCCATAACCGAAGCGTCTCATATGGACGCTAAAGGGTGCTTTGTGCGTCGGATATTGAAGAATGTTTGAAAGTGACGATTTGGGGATGAGACTGTAATATGCAATGTAAAAGTTTACTCTATACTGAAGTTGAGTGATCCTCTATATCTATTTGGATGAAATATAAGACCAATTTATGAGGGTTATCAGACCCAATTTGAAATCTGTGTGGTGAGATAGAGAAACTGTAAGTGGGCAAAAGTAACAAGGTCATCCAGAGTTAAATTAATAGCGACTGGGAAGAATAGAGATGAGGAAATGCGAGAGCTGAGTTCAAACAAAGTTCATTCAAATGAATGGTGGATAAGTTTCAAGTGAAGCATTTGACATCAGGCAGAAATTTGCTAGGAAGTCATTTGCTGACATATATCTGAGAGATTATAGGCCAGGGTCAAAAGCTGCCTGCTGTAAATGGTTCATCTCTTAGTGATGAGTTACGTCAAGCACTCATCTCACTTTAAGCCTCATGCCTTAACCTTTGTCCATCCCTCGGTCTCTCTCGCTCTCCTCCAGATGTTGAATGATTTCTCTAATACTCCCTCTGGGCCAGACTCATATCAGTACACAACTCATATAACTGTTGGCTCTTCAAACAAGCAGTAAGGGAATTAAATAAAAGGATAAAACTGCATGGATTCTTCAGATAGTGGATAAACCAGCCTTATCAGTTTATGAGGAACAATGTTAGTGCTGTCAATCGATAACAAAAATTCAGATTTGACATTGAAGTTCTCTCACAATCACTCTAAAAAATAATGATATAATAAGGTAAACAAAACTAAATATGTGTGGCAGGATAAGTGATGTTGCCCTCCTATTGGCTCTGGTTAAGTGTGGCTTTGACAGACCAATGAGGTGGAAGCGGCCACAATTTAAGGACCCTTATTTTGATGGGTGTACGGGTCTTCGTAAGTCGGGGTTCTTCCCTTTCTGGCATTTTTGTTTCCAATCTCGGAATGACTCCGTGACATGAACTGAAACAGACAGGGTATTTATACACAGACACTAACAATGTGATAGGGAACAGCTGAGTGCAATCACGAGTGATGGGAACAGACAAAGGATCATGGGAATTGCGGTTCCAGAGTGAATGGTGACAATAAGGGAAAGAGACCTCTAGTGGACACCCGGGGAAACACAAACCAGACACTGTGACAGCTTCTCGCCAACATTTTATTCGTTTTGTTTGTTTTGCTTCTGGCAACATTTTGTTTGTTTTGCTTCCCGGCAACATTTTCTTTGTTTTGGCTGCTTTGCTTCCCGGCAACATTTTCTTTGTTAAAGTCGACATGAAATCAAAATTGACCCTATTTACTTTGTTAGCACATATTACTAGTCTTGTGGTGAACAATTAATCCGTGCAAGTTAATACACAGAAAAAAATTGTTTGCCGTGGTAATCTTTAATCAAAGTCTGAAAAGTTACTTCCGGTCTGAAATGGCGTTCCTTTTCTGATGACGTAGGTTTGACGGCTTGGGTTGAAAAACGCTTAACCACTCCCCTCAAACCGTTAGTCTGTTATGAGCAGAGATGGAGAGGAGGAGCACTAAAGTAAAAACTCTGCCCTCTGTTCAATATTCCGTTTCACTTGGAAATACGTCACAACACTGGAGAAAAGTCATTTGCAACTTCCGGTTCACGCGGACTTTAATGTGTGTCTCTTCCCTCTTTCTCCAGGAGCCAGTGAGGTCTAGGTGTGGAGCAAGGGAGGCTAGCTGCTTCATTCGGTAGTGTGTGCTTCACCGTGTGCTGTGTGTGCCGACAACACTTTATGGTTTGACCTGTTGTGATTTGAGGTGGGTTTGGATGACCTCCTGAGTTGCAGCCGGCCTGCCTTGTTCCCACTACACCTGGCCCTGGAGACTTATTTATGTCATGTTGGGAAATTCCTGAGAGCGAGAATTTTATTGACGCTGTTGATTTTATAATAAAGTGTATTTTTGTATTGTTCCTCACGTCTCACGTCATCTCTGTCTTCAAATGGTAAAACTGACCTGTGTGTCCTTATCGGGAGTTATTTCGCTGGCTCTCTTTAATAGTGAATCACTTTACCCTCCACTTGAGTCTTGCCACATATGGAAATTAAATAAACACTGCATGTGATTTGTTTTGCTAATGTCCGCAAGACTTAAAATTTGACACAGCACTTGTTGATTGTTTGTTTTTTAATTAAAATGAAAATGCTTATACTGTAATGCAAAAAGAAAATTTCTTACACTTTATGGATGTCAAATGTTAATGGAACATGTTAATGTGATGTATTGCATCCACTAAAATAGCCTTGACCTTTGAAAGTTATTTAAAAAGAATAATTACAATTGTTCAGAAAAAGTGGTTCTAAAAAGATCTAAACATGGAGACATTTTTAAGTTTGACTAAAGTATCCGACTCAAATTATTGCCCACTCGTCTTAGTCTCTCTATTAATCTGTTCTCTCTTTCTCTCTCATTTTGTGTTTCTCTCTTGGTTTTAACCAAAGTCAGTCGGTCTTGGCTTTTTCAGGTACTAATGAGAGGGCGTCTATCTCTTGATTACAGGAGAAATCACCAGTTCCATCCTGATCTTTTTTTCCTAGCCTCCATGACTGGATTTTTAAATATACATAGTATGTGAATATGAGATTGAATCCTGATATTTCTTCTGACGTTTAAGCTGCAGGAGAAAGAAGAGATTAAAACCACATATTTTACTGTGATGAATACTGTCTTACACCATAGGTCAAGTTTTCTAGATCCTTATTTCACAAAGCAGAAAGAGCAATCAAGATCAAGCCGAAAGGGAACCATCTTTCACTATCTTCATCTTTCTTCCTCCTTAGTGAAGAGGGAATATTGGAGCAATATTTATAGTAAAAAGTGTTAGAAGAATTCATTTGAGAAAATTGTGGGTTATGCACACAAAAAAATGAAATTAATCTCAGAGTCTGAAATAATCTGAAAAAATATACCTAAAACTTGTATTGTTTAAAATGTATTGATATTTAAATTGTATTTATTATGGATATTAAAATGAACAACTATATCAGCTGCAAATTGTCAGATGAAGAATTAATTTCAGTTGACTGATTTAATTTTTTATTTATTTATTAATTTTATTTAAATTTTTTTAAAGCCACTGGAAATCAATTCCAGTGGGCACTGACACTGATTTGTACACATTAAGTTTTCTGGAAGGGTAGTATGCAATATAGTACAATACGACTTTATTAAGCCGTTTAGTAGTATATGATCCACTTCAGAGGCTGGTAAACTCCTCAGGGAGGGCAGTGAATATCATGTGATCCCACCCTCACCCATATACAACCCTTTACACATAAACACGGATGTTCAGCGATATCCTGTATCCTGTTAGACAACAGAATCAGGGCATCAGATAAACCTCCCTGGAGAAAGAGAGGGACATAAAGAATAATCCTCCTGTATTATAAATCAGTGAGAGACATTCACTGCCCAAGTGGTGGCCCAATTTATGGACTTCATTTCGGATGGACAGACTCTATCAGTCTTTCTATCATTCTTTTAAGCTGGTTATATTTCTCTCCCTCCTAGTTTCCCATCATCCTTTCTGCTCAGGCCTATATTTTTTTATTTGATCTCTCTCAAATGCAGGTCTCAGCATTTTTTAGATAGCACGTTGTATTAAAGATTTAAAAAAAATGTTAGAATGACTTTCCTTGGATGACCGGGGTCTTCTGGCCAGCCCATCCAACTATAGTCGAAGGACCCAAAACCACAGTCCAGGCCTCATGACTATCTGACTCCACTGTGGTTTTCTGAATCCAATGCTCCACTTCAGACCAATTCGACACATCGACTTCACTGATGACCCCCTCAGCTCCACCATGGTCTGTCATACCAACGCTATCTCACGACCAATTCGTACGAATTCGTACTAATTTGTACGATTTGTCTAAACAAATCACGTGATGGTTAGGTTTAGGGGTGGGGTCAGGGGTGGGTAATTCGTACGAATTCATTTGAATTGGGCAACTCGTAAAATATGTACGATTTAGCAAAAATCTCACTAATTCGTACGAGTGAGGTTGTATGAATTTGTAGAATTCGTAAAAATTCGTATGAATTGCCGTGAGATCGGGTTGGTCATACCTCCAGCTGACATAGTCATTTCACTTCAGTAAACCTCTTAGGTAGCCTATATTTCATTGTATTTTCTAGCTTCCTCCCATCAGAATCAGTGTGCATCAGTTATTGCACTCCATACAACAGGTTCTTGTATACACCTCATTATGGGTTCTGCATCTCACTTCTGTGGTTCGACACTTACTGCTCCCTAACTGTTTTTTTTTTTCAGTTTTTTTTTCAGTTTTTTTTTTTCAGCTTCTTTCAAAGTGTTGTAGCACTTTTTTCCTGTTTATGATATTTTAGTTGTTGTGATGACTTTCAATTTCTTTGTCTTCCTGTCCCTCATTCTCCGGTTTAGTGTGTGTCATGCCCTACTGTCTCCGGCTCTCAGAAAAGAGAAAAAACAGACAGTGCCGCTGCAGCACTTTTTCTGCTGTGTCAGGGAACTTCTCAAAGAAATCACACCACTACACACACACACACTTTACAACATCATCATTTCATTTGAGTGAATCCACATAAAAATCACAATTATGTCATCATGTTGTTACAAACCAACAACTGTTTTTCTTTCTTCTGTGGAACAGAGAGGAATGGTAACACTTTACAATAAGGTTACATTTTTAACATTAGTTAACTATAGTTAACATGAACTAACAATAAAAAAAAATGCTTCTAAGGCATTTATTAATCTTAGTTTATGTTAACATTTACTAATGCTTTATTAAAATTAAATTAAATAAATACATTTGTATCCATATTTGTAATGGACTTGAGCTAACCTGTGCTAACAATAAACAGTTGTATTTTTATTGACTAAGCAATACATTTGTTTAAATAATAAAAACTGTAACTGCTCATTGTTAGTTCATGTTAGTAATGCATTAACCAATGTTAACTAATGGAACCTAATTGTAAAGTGTTATCGATATATCTGCCCTTTCTAATTAACACAAGAATATGCAGTAATCTCAGACAATTTAATCCAGATATTTTAATCATATTCGTTTGAAGAACCGAATTAGCCAGAGATCAGGTTAGAAGATCTGTCAAATCCTGTCAGATGTATTAATCGAGGTACGAAGAATGGACCCCTGTTCATGTATTGCCTTTGCGTTTGTAAAGCACGGTGTTCTTTCTTACTTTGGATACCTGTCTTTGTTTTGTTGTTAAATAAAAACACATCTTGCTGCATTTGGATCCACCTCTCCATCTCTTTGCCTGCTCACACTGTAACAACCATAAGTCGCTCTTTACACACAGAAAGCATAATTGTGCTGCTTTTTAAGTGTTTTATAAGACAACTTGTGCTAGAATAGTCAAGTTCACTCAGAAATGTCACAATATAGGGATGTAAAGCTTATAGAAAATTTGCAAGTAAACGGTCATTATACATGTGACAGATATGCTAACTGCAAAACTATAGGTGAAACAGGACAAAATTAGCCCATCGATCTGTTGTACACAACATGCTTTTTCTCCAGATGTAGCCTAATGCTTAAAGTCTTATGTTTGGAGTAATTTGGAATAAGTAAAGATTCATGTGCAGTCAATTATAGTTAAATAAACACTGACAGGGTGATCAGGTTTTGTGTCACTGTGAAGGGTGATAGGCCTACTTTACGTTTATTAGGTTTACTGCATGATGATGACTTTCCGCTGATTACACAGCTGCTTACTAAATAAATAAATAAATAGACATTAAATATTGATTTGTGTTGAAATGATTTCTATGGGCCCTATCTTGCACCCAGCGCAATTGACTTTGTACACCGACGCATGTATCATTCCTATTTTGCACCCGCGCAAAGCGCGCTTTTCCATCCACAGAAGCACGTCGCTAAACTAGGGAATGGGGCGGTTCAGCGCAAAAAAGGAGGCGTGTTCCGGCGCAAACGTTCCTTCATGCTATTTTGATGGTTAAGAAAACAATTGCGCCACTAACCAGGAAAAAATTGTTTAAAGTCAGTGGCGCGTTGCGCATGTTATTCATATGCTATTTTAAGGGCGCATGCTTGGCCATAATCAATGTAGTTTGTGCACAACGCGCACTTTGATTCTCTCATCTACACAGAAGCAGAAGTTTTCATTTTTGCAAATCATACATTATTACGATAGATAGATAGATAGATAGATAGATAGATAGATAGATAGATAGATAGATAGATAGATAGATAGATAGATAGATAGATAGATAGATAGATAGACAATTTATTATAAAAGCATACATCTAGCTTACACATTTACCCAAATTATCATACACCTGTTTAACCGAAGTTAATTTGGGTGTGTTTCTTCATTTCAATGTAACTTCTCTCTTTTACGGCCGTGACGAGAGCGTTGCTCTCCTTGGCTTTGAACCGCTCCTGGCGCGTACCTGGCAAATCCGCCGTTTCAATAGCAATCCGCTATGGAAAAAGCGTGTCTGCTCTTAAAGGGACTGTGAAATGACGCTCTGATTGGTTTATTTAACGTTACGCCCAAACCACACCTATGAATAATGAAGCTACTTCACACCAACCCATTTTAGATTTGCGCCTGGCGCAAGAGTCATTTATCCTGCCAGGAAAATAGCAACAGCGCCCAAGACCCGCCCACAAAGTTACTTGCGCTTTGCGCTTGACACTTGCGTTTCAGATCGTTAAAATAGGGCCCAATGTGTCAGAAAAAAAGAGTGACACAAGGAACATGAAACAGGTATGTAGAAAATAAGTTGCCAGTATAGTTGAGTGGCAGTTATACAAAAATATTTGACCGCAGAATGCCACAGCTTACCAATCAGAATCAGGTATTCCAGGGAGTATATGCAGCACTGGAACGAGTTAAGCTATCTTGAAGCACAGAGCTAAAAGAGTGACACATGACCCCTGACCCTTGAGGTCATTCCATCTATGAGCAAATTACACAATCATATTTTGCCTTAAAGGGGTGGTTCGGGATTTTTGACATCGGACCTCATTTTTAAGTCAGCCTGGTTGTTATTCATCAGTGGAGACATTTTAAAAAAAAAATTATCCAGTCCTTATATTTGGATAGCTAGCCGATGCTAGGCTAGCGCGAGTCAATGGTATATGTGTTAGCCAGCCATTAAAAACCGTTTTACCCACTCCACAGTGCACCAAACGCAAATCAATTATAACACTAGACTATCAATGTATATGTCCGTTGAGAGAATAATGTTAGAAATCAAACTTACCTTTCATCTCAATGATCCCAAAGGAACTAGTTTCTCAGCAGCTGCGGAATTTTACTTAGCTCCGGTTAGTAATGCGGCAAAAAGTAAACACAGAACAGAAGCGCACTGTAATCAGTGTACCAGCGGCAGGTAAATACGCGTCATGTGTGTACCGGCTCACTCGGTTGCCTAGGTAATCAATATCACTCCGCTGCTGCTGTAGACAAGGCTTATGATTACAGGGAACAAATTATAACTAAAGCAATGTGATGAAAGGTAAGTTTGATTTCTAACATTATTCTCTCAACGGACATATACATCGATAGTCTAGTGTTATAATTGATTTGCGTTTGGTGCACTGTGGAGTGGGTAAAACGGTTTTTAATGGCTGGCTAACACATATACCATTGACTCGCGCTAGCCTAGCATCGGCTAACTATCCAAATATAAGGACTGGATAATAATTAAAAAACTGATGTCTCCACTGATGAATAACAACCAGGCTGACTTAAAAATGAGGTCCGATGTCAAAAATCCCAAACCACCCCTTTAATCTAACTGTTAATCAAGAAAAGTCAAATATAATAACTGACAGATTATTTCATCTGAGGTGACTGTTCGTGACAGGCTTCCTTCACTGGGACGTGAAATCATATGGCCTCTGGGCACATAAATACACACACTCGCACGTAAGCATGTACACACACACGCACGCACGCACACGCACAGCATGTTGACACATATGGTCATATGATGCAAAATAGAATGGTTATGCAAAAAGTTTATTTTTATGGAAACACAGCTGTGTTGTGTGTGAATGTACTGTGTGTTTTTGTGAGTGTGATGATATACTCAACAGCACATACAAGGAAGTAGGAAGAGCGCAGCTGGGAAGTTAAAAGTATCCAGCTTTTATACAGCCATAAAAAGGAAGCTCTGTTTTCATTTACTTGCAACACTTTACAATAAGGTTCAACTTTTAAACATTAGTTAACTACTGTACATTAGTTAACATGATCTAATAAGGGAAAAAAAGGTAACCCTTTACAAAGGTCCCATTAGTTAACATTAGTTAATGCATTAATAACATTAACTAATAACATTTTGCCTCTTTATGATGACTCGCTGAATTTTTGTCCTAATTTGTAAGTCACTTTGGATAAAGGCGTCTGCTAAATGACTAAATGTAAATGTAAATGTAACTAACAATGAGAAATTCATTTGTTAACATTAGTTAATAAGGTTACACTTTATTTCAAGGAGACATAGTTACATTGTATGAACTCAAAACTATTATAATATATATCAGTGGTTCCCAACCTTTTATTGTCTGAGACCCCCATTTTTCCCAAGAAAATATTTTAGGGCCCCCCTTCACATTTAATGATATTATCGTTCTTGTAAGCTTGCAGCAAGGATGACAGAATATGTTGTTTTCAAGCAAACGGTATGTTTACTATAACCAGATATGTTTATGCACAAATAATAGCCTATAATATTGAAAATACAATAACAAAAACATCAGTAGGCCCTTTGTAATTTAAAAACGTAAGCCTAGGAGTAGCCTATAAACTATTTGAAATGCAATAACAAAAATATTCACTCTGGTGTGTAGGAAAAAAAGTATATAGGCTATTACTAAATGACTGCTGTCTGGGACCTCAATACTTGCATATTATTTGTGAGGCTTTATCTATGTGAGTCTTTATTTTTGACGCTTTTGGCGCTATAGCGAGCGATAATAAACTTGCGTTTATTAACAGAATAATGGGTCTTTCGGAAGAACATTGTAGCCAGAACTACTTCTCTCTGTGTACGTCTATGACGAGTCACGCAGGTACTGGGCTACTCCGCAGCGGCAGCGATCCGAACCAGTGTAAAATAGTCCCAATGTAAACACTTATTATAGGTGTACCATAGTGGTTCAGGATAAGACAAAAACACGGATTGGAAAATGGATTTATGATGAACTCGCTCATTATATACATTTTGTACATTTTGGGCCCCTTGTGGGCCGCGACCCCCCTGTTGGGAACCGATGATATATATAATATATTATAATGCACAACGCTATAATAATATTTCATTATTATTTAAAATAATTATTGGTCCTAGTTCAATAGGGTACTCTCGTAGCAGTGGCCTCAACAGACTTTAAGTAATCCACTGAGTATTGAGTAATCCACATACAAAGAACGGGCCCCAGGAGGAACTGAGGAAAACTGAAGGCTTAAATACACAGGATAACAAAGCAGACTAGAAACAGGTGTGCAACTAAATCAGTAACCACGGTGACAAATGAAGAACGAGAAAGTGGGGAGCAAAGGAAACAGGACCAGAACACAGGAAAACAAGGTTACACAAACTTCATCAAAAAAAGTTTATCATAACATGTTCACGCAGAAAGCACTTGCTCTGGTGTTTTTCTTTGACAATATGTGCTAGAATCATGTCTCGCATTAAAAAAAAATGTCATGTTCGAGAAGCCTTTTCACTTGGATATACAGTACGTCACAATAGGGGAGAAAATGATGACGCAGTTTCCGTTTCATGGTAAAATAAAATAAAACCCATGCAATTTATGTGGGTAGTTATTTGTATGTGGTTGTTGTGTACATCAAATGCTATAACAGTGAGTTGACAATGCACAATTTATTTGAGCAGCTGTCGATGTGGCAGGTGTGTTCATCAAACGTAAATATTTAAAATTGTATAAGTTGGCATTATCCCTTTTTCACTGGCGGGGACTTTCCCAGGCAGATGCAGTATCTTCCTCGGCACTTCAATGTGTTTGGTCACTGCAGCGGATCTGAATTTCAGGGTCTGATTAACACAGTAGCAAATTTAGCCGAATGACTGGTGATGTAAAGTCACGCGAAATTGCTTACTCCACTAGGGAGCTGAGGTTAGGTTTGCAAATTGTACTGTATAGCTAGCTATCCTGCACACATGGTAAGCTAAGATGGCTGCACAGTGTGGTCAATCGGCAGACAACAGCGGTTGAGATAATTATGTTAATTATTAATGATTATGTTAGTATACTTTTGCATTACTAAAGCAGATGCACAGATTAGACTGTAGAGATGTATGCTTAGTAGTCGGTCTGATTTTAGAGATTTGATCCACGTTATTTTAATGCTGCATAGTCAATTAATGACAGATGTTTGGTTGAAACAACCCTTAAACTATTTCTAACCTATTACTTAAAGAAGTTACATTTACAACTGATTTTTAACCTTATTTCTAACATGCATTTTCCTGGTCTTTAGATACCCAAGCACTTTTGTTACCTGGGGTCTTCGAGCTTCACATCCAGGTAAGAAAAACGTATATAATTTGAATTATAAATATTATTATAATTCAATTCAATATAAAATATAAAAATAATTCAATTACAATTTGATCAGATTATACTTTTTGACAGGATTCATCTGCCTCTGTGGAGAAAAGGAGAGAAGTGGTCCTGAGATGCCTGATTGAGTACATGGGAAGAGACAGGAAGACCTCATCAGTGTCCACCACGTATGTATTGGGCTTAAAGCTACTTGTCTATTTTTATGTCTGTCCCATTGAGCACAGTTATGTCCAAAAGACGTCTTTTCAACGTCTTTGTCAAAAAAGTCGTATGTTGAAGAGACGTCCACTAAGGAGCCAGAATGAATGTTATGACGTCTTTTTTGACGTGTTCTGTAAGTCCAATATAGACGTTCATGGAACCTCCATACAAGGTTAAAAACTAGTTCAGATGTGGACATATTTTACGTAATTTAATGTCTCATTTAGACAATTTAAACTGTTTCTGGACCAAATAAACACTTTCATTGCATTAAATTGCATTAAATTAAAACTCATGTTTATTTCAACGTAATTTCTAATTGCAAAGCAACTCACAGACAGTGTGTGTTTGTCCAAAAATCATGAAATCATTACTGTCTACTTAGGGCAGGCAGCTTAAGGTCCCTGGTTCGAATCTGATTTCTCTCACGATCCAAATATGTGTGAATTACAGATGCTAAGCTGTCTAAAGGTGTCAGTGCGTGTTTGTCCAAAAATCATGAAAAGAAACTTCACTGTCTGTGAATTGCTTTGCAATTACACATGGAAATTACATTGAAATAAATGTGAGTTTTAATTTAATATATTATCCTGAGAGTGTTTATTTGGTCTAGAATAAGTATAAATTGTCCAAATGAGACCTTAAATGACGTTGAAAATATGTCCGCATTGTCCACATCTGAACTAGTTTTCAACCTTTAATGGAGGTTCCATGAACGTTCATTACAGAACACCTCAAAAAAAGACGTAAAAACCTTCATTCTGGCTCCTCAGTGGACGTCTTTTCAACGTACGTCTTTGTGACAAAGACGTTGAAAAGACGTCTTTTGGACATAACTTTGCTTAGTGGGTGTATTAATATTGTGATGATTACGTTTGCTCTTGAAAGATATTTAAACTGTAGCTTAATTAACAGTAATGTGATGACCAATCAGGTACAGGCAAGGACAATTGCATTTCGTTTTATTGTAATGCATCCTTTGAACCAGAAAAAGACAAAACTCATGCTAGAGTAGATCATGATAGTTTAGTACCCACACTCCATATGGCATTGTCATGGTAGACTTCACTCTGGTCACATGTTCTAGTCACAGTATCCATCTAGTATCCACCACCTTTAGCGACAAAAGTACAATTTTGACTTTGTGTCTTATGTCTTCTACCTGTCTGCTATATTCATCTCATTTCCTATTTGTCTGACCAAACGCTTGATTATTTTTTGTCTCCACCAATAGAGTCGGGCTGAAACAGAGGTGCATGCTGAGCTTGGCAGTTGCCCACTGAAAATGTACATGTGCCATCACCCCGACACGATTGGGATTATCATATAAGGACAGCCCGTGGTCAGAGGTGTGCTAAACCTGTCGAAAGCATGCTGCCTCCTGTTTGGACTTACCTATGCTCTCGACCTCAAGTATCCCTCAAAACTGGTGTATACTTGAGATATATCAGAGGCTTTTTGTGGGATTGGACCCTGTGCGTCCTAAGCCATCATCATGTCATTTTTGACATTGCAGTTCCAGTGTGATACAATGTGATGTTATGGCTCACATTTACCTTTATCCAAACATTGCAGATTGGGCAGTTTGGATATTTCAATGTACTGTTCAGAACAGGTTGAAAATACACTTCTACAGTGTTTATTTTATATTAGAGTGTACATGATGTGCGGGCACATTTATTTGCTGTTTTGTAGTCACTGTTAAAAGTGACACTGGTTGACATTGAATATATTGAATAAATTATTGTCTTCAATCTATCTTCTCATCTTTTTGTCTTCAATTGAATTTGTAATTGTTATTGACAAAGTCTGTTTATGTAAAGTTAATCACTAGTGCAGGATATAGACATTTAGATTTATTTTCTGAGGTTATAGCCAGGACTCAATTAAAATGTTTATTTACATATGATTAAGTTAATGAAAGAAAACAAAGTTCATAAAACCTAATTAAAATGAGTACAGGTTACTTGTAGCAACCCATAAATAAGTTACCTGTACCAAGAAAAGTAGGTTTATCTAACCAAGTAGGCTACTATTAGTTAACTCAACTTGATTCTGTAGCGTTTGTATTGGGTAATGTTAAAGTGTTCAATATACTTAAAAAAGGCTGCAAGTTGAATCAACATAAAACATCCAATGCAGCCACTTGCCTCACTTTTTATAAGTTAGATCTAGGTATTACTTTTTACAGTGTGGGGAGTCCTGTTAAAAGCGCATTACAATAATCAATCCTACTAGAAATAAAAGCATGTATGATCTTTTCAAGATCCTCCTTAGACATGAATCTTTTAAGTTTATTTGATGTTTTTAAGATGAAAATATGCTGATTTTGTGATTGTTTTTATGTGACTATTAAAATTTAGATTATTATCTATTAGGACACCAAGGTTTCTTACCACTTCCTTTGCTATTAAGCCCTTTGTTTCGAACAGGGTAGAGATTTTACATCTTTCCTCATTTCTTCCAAAAACGATAACCTCAGTTTTATTTTTATTGAGCTGGAGAAAGTTCTGTGACATCCAACTTGGATGTCACAACTTGGATGTCACAACCAACTTGGATGTCACAACTTCTGATGATCCAAGTATCTATTTCTTCAATGCACTGGAAGGGAGTGTCAATGGGGGTATAGTCATAGGCATTAGAGGTAAACACATTTGTGTATCATCCGCATAACTGTGGTAAGAGATTACATTTTTCTGAGTTTACCAAGTGGTAGCATAATAAAGATTGAATAACAGTGGACCCAAAATTGAGCCCTGGGGAACTCCACAGGTCAAAGATGTTAGTGTTGAGGAACAATTTCCAAGCACTTTATAATAACTGCATGCTATGAATCATTAGTTAAGCATTAGTAAATAGTTAATTCATCATTTATAAAGCATTAATAGATATTCATAAGCAGTTTATAAATACAGCTATAAATTCTTTATTCTTGATTTATAAGCATGTCTATAATGTGTTTAATAATTGTATTTTCATACTTTATTAATGATCAATTTATCATTTCTAAATTATGTATAACGTTATTTACAAACCAGTTATTTAGGAGTTGTTAGTGGTTCATAAGATCATTTAGAAGTCTAAGTAAATGATTAATAAACTATTTAAATGTACATTTATACATCTTATTATTTAGACATATAGTACTCAGTGTGTTAATGAATGCTTTATTAACATGTATTCCTACTGTAATTCATGATTAATTCAGGTAGTTATAAAACATTTAGTTATCAGTTAACTATTTTGTGCGCTCATCTAACGTGAGGACTATTTATGTCTCTTTGTAAAGCTTTTACAAAGGAGAGTTAAAAGCTCAGCTAACTAAACAAACACAACACAGAACATACAGAACATAGACATTTATTTCAAAATGCAAAAAATGAAACTGTACAACTGATAACTTGGTATAAAATGACCTCTTGAATGTCATAGAAAATACAAATTCATGTAGACCTTCAGAAAACATAAATGTGCAGTAAAATGAAACTAAGCCTCTGCAATCTGATATAAAAATGATATGTAAAGTGTAAACATTGCTGAGTAAAAATGTACCAGTGCCAACACTGGATTACAGGAGTGCCAAAATACAACAAATATGTTTTTTCATAAAACAATAATTATAATAAAATATTTCACAGTGTCAAAACTACATCAGTACTAACTTTAAAACATTAGAGAACAGCAGTGCAGAAGATAACTGAGCATAAATGTACATTTAAATAGTTTATTAATCATTTACTTGCACTTTCTATATGATCTTATGAACCACTTACAACTCCTACATAACTGGTTTGTAAATAATGCAATAATTTAGACATTATGAATTTATCATTAATAAATTATGAAAATACAATTATTAAACACGTTATAGATATGCTTATAAATCAAGAATAAAGTATTATAGCTTTCTATTATTTCTATTAATGCTTCATAAATTATGAATTAACTATTTACTAATGCTTAACTAAAGTTTTATAGCATGCAGTTATGTAAGGGATAATCCACAGCTAGCCATGCATTAAAGGATTTTAATGCACGACGTAGAGGCGAAGAACCGCCCGACGCGAAGCGGAGGGTGGTTGCCTCTACGAAGTGCATTAAAATTCTTTAATGCATGGCTAGCTGTGGATTATCCCGCTTATACCTTGGTTATTTGCCAAGTTAAAAACAAGTTAAAGCTGTAACTGATGTTCACAGTGTAATTTTTTAACAGACGTGTAAAAATGACGGTTATTTTCTTAAGTTACGGCTCGTTAGTTCTAGCTCCACTTTAAATAAAGTAGAGCCATCGGATTGCTTTTATTTGAATGAATCATCACATTTATTTAAATTCATTATTAAAAGAGAGAGACAGAGAACTGAAAGAGAAGGAACAGAGAGAGAGAGAGAGAGAGATGCGTGCGCGAGTTAACGTTACCTGTGTGCGTCTCTTTAAAGTCTAGCAGCTACAGTCCCCTCGTTGCTTAAGCATATAGCTAACTTAATGATTCTTTAATGGATTTATTAAAATTATTTATGAATGACAGGCAACACTGACAGTGACAAGGCAATCTTTATTTGAACTAATCATGTCATTTATTTATTGTTAATTCTTTGTGCCACTTTTTGTCATTCAACAAGTCTTCTTTTTCGTCTTGTGCCTGGGCCCATTTCTCAAAATTGCCATATTCACCATACAAATTAAACGATATGCAAAAATCATCCATTTAGCCTACCTAAATAAACGTTTTCATATGAGTCTCTCACTCTGCTTGCAAGTGTAACTGTGTTACTATGGTTACCAATGTTTATAGTAGCGGATTCATTTCGAACTGTAACTGTAATCAAACTGACTGGAACTACCTGTGCATTAAAGGGTTTTAATGCACACCTTCCAGCCAATCAGAATCGAGTATTTAAACAGCCCATGGTATAATATAAAGTGTTACCCAATAAATTATATTTTATTATATGATATGATTCATATGTTTTTTAATTTTTTTATTTTTTTTTATATGATCGTTTTATTATAAACATGGCGATTGTCTCTAAGGTGGACACCGAACTTAATATTTACCATCTGAATCTAGCCATGTCACTTAATAAATGGAAAAGTCAGCCAGCTGACTTTCAGCTATTGTGTCTTTAAGCCCAAATACCATACTTTTACATATTCTTCCATTATTGAAAAACTTTTGCTTTAATTACCTTGAACAAAACTGAAAATCATTAATTAGACCTTTGTCTCGAAATATAGTCAATAGTTTTAGCGATTCTCATTTGCTACTTAAATCCACAACATTTTTAAAAACATGAAATATTAGATCAAATTAGTGCATAATCAGCTTTGTGTTTCTGCCTGTGATTGCATCAAGGATCAGCCAAATTTCCACGTGCATCTTGCAAAGCGGATGTTTTGGAAAGTGCTGCGGCAAGTTTTTGTGCCATCTAGTGGTATAGAGGAAAGTCAAATCAAAGGCACCTTTTACCCCGGTGTGCCTTTAGCCCCGTTGTACCCTGCTAGCAAACAGCCAATATCCTAGTAATATGCATGCTAATAAGCAACTAGTTAATGGTGAGAATTGGGCCCTAAACAGTGTTACTGCAAACTCTTTTAGTAAAAAAAAACAACAACAAAAAACATTCCAACACCAGATTAGATCACTAGGGTTAAAACAAACAAAAAAGTTGGCTAAAGCTTAAACCAGTCTTCTCTTTTATTCAATCCTCCTATCATGAACTAAACAAATACTATCTCCATTTATATAATATGTCATCTGTCAAGGAGCCATGAAAACAAATGGAAAACATTCTCCGATTCATTTCCAGCCATCTCCACCCACATCAACCTCACCCAATGGTCTTAAGAAGAGGTCTTGAAAGCCTGGCGTTGAGCTCTGAGGCTTTGACAAGGCCAGGTGCCACCGGATCAGTCTGAACATGGCAGAAGAAATGAGCTCACAGTCCCTGAGGCAGTAAGTGTTGAGCTGATTTGTACAGCAGCACAAGCAGGTTTTGAGGAGACAGTATTGAGAACTAATGCAAACTGCATTAATGTTAAAACGTTAGTGCTTCAAGCAAGTTTCTAGCCCCTCCAGGTTGCTTGCGTGTGTGGTTGTGTTCATAGATGCCACATGGAAACAAATACAATACTTTTTTTGTTTAAGATGTAAATGGGATGATTGCGCAACACTTAGCCTACGTGAGATACTGCTGCCATGTGTGCAAGTAGCAGAAACAACCAGGAATACCAGAGTTACGTTGAAAACTTTTAATTTGAAAAGGTATGAATGACGTTACAAAACATGAAAAATTATAAAATGTACAAGGAAAACATAAAGAAAACAAGAGTGTCGCCAAGTCAATGAAATAATCAAAACATAATTCCCATAACTATTTTACCCAAACCTCTAAAACTACCTACCAAAATAAAAATGCAAAAACAAAACCCGAAATCTTCAGCGTATACGCCACCTTAAATAAACTACGCTGACTAAATAAAAAACAATATATACAATGCGTGGCGATCACTCTCCGACTAAATAACAGAAAACAGTTTTAACTACCGTGGTCTTTAAAGATGGAACACGCACGCATAGATCACACGCACTACGAACTTCTAGTGTTCTAACTCTAAACAGTGCATCCCATACTAACAAACCCTCAAAGGAATGTTAATCTCTGAACCCTTGCGAAAGCAAAAGCAAAAACATAATCATAAACAACCATAAACGTGATCATGATCATGGTTTCAACAAACAACTCATGGCATGGGAAGTTGGCTGAGATCTGGCGCTGATCTTTCTCGCTCTTGATCACTGGGCCTTTCAAACCCGCAGAACGTCTGTGGATTGGTGGAACGTCGTTTCTGATTTTAACGTTGTGACGTCACATCTCTTATGGGCAACCAATGATCACCACCTAGGAATAATGAATAGAAACACGGACACAAAAGAAAAATACGTGAAACGTAACAGTTCCGTTTTTGTTTTGTTTTCTCGTTTTTTTCCCCAGTATTTTATGGACAGCAGGAACACAGCAATAAATGCAAATAAAATGCAGATCCAAATATTTGTGTGTTATGATGACAGCTTATCATCTTGTGGGTGCAAATTCTTCTATAGCAGTAAGCTAGTTAAATGAGGTGGATGAATGTCACAGATTGTGTTGTAGAACCCACACAAACACGATGATGAATGCAAAAAGCAGAATTTAATAAATCCACAGGCAATAATCCACACGAAGAGAACAGCATGCAACACATCTAACGTAAACAAGACCTGAAAGCAATAAACAGAAACAGAGGAACTTTTGTATACATGCAAACAAGGATAATTAAAGACACACACACCTGAAATGAAGGATGAAATCAAATTAACAACCATGATAACAAACACAACAGGGGAAAAGTGCAAACAGAAACAAATTCCAAACTGAGTGAGCTTTAGACAATGCAACACAGACATTCTCAAAAATCATAAACAAATATATGCATAAAGCATACAAATATGACCCACGCTGTTTTTAAACGTTGTTTTGTGCAGTAAATTATTGATTGTTAAGAGCGTGAAACCGCTGAATTTCAGAAGACATTTAGATATCAGTTTGATATCAGATATCAGTATTAGGCCTAATGGTTACATTTTTAAGTTACTTTTGTATGATTTTTAGAACCATATTCTTAGCTGCTTGATATTACTGATAATAACATTAATCAAACTACCCAGAAATAAGAAGCCCTGAGGTTTTAGATCAGTGGTTTGTACATAACTTTAGATCAGTCGTTTGTTCAAGAGAACCTTGTCAGAACGTTAGTCAAAGTTCTGTGAATGTTCCGTCTCATCTGGTTTTGCTTCAGGCACCCACATTTTACATTGAATATCATAATATAAAAATCTATAAAAATAAAGAAAAAAATCTATACCTTACATTTGATCCATCATCTGTTAAGAGTGAGAGCTCAGTTTGATCAGAGTCTGTTAGAGTCTGTGTGTCCTCATTTTGCACATCTGTTTTCTTTTTTTTCTTTTTTCTGATGACAGGAAGGAAAATAAAAAATTAAAATATGTTAATATGGGCAGCTTTGCAGCAGTCTCTAAGCAGCATCTCCTTTTGTTTTCTTTCATACTGAGATGACGTGTATGCATACAGATCAAGCAGCATAAACTCAAATGACTTTGGAATGTGTTTCATAATGACCTAGAAGAAACAATTTTAAGCTCTGAACGTTTGTGGTGTGCCGTTTTTATTTATTTATTTATTTATTGCACCTCAGATGCTGGACTCCTGTGACAAGAATGAGATATATAAGAAGCTTGCATGTACCAGTACTGTAGTGAAAGCTGCTTAAAGTATTATACTTTAATGTTATTTCTGCCTCACACTTTGAAAAGGTAAGTAGTACAGTAAATAACTACTTTAACTCATTTAACTGATTTATTATTATAATTTTTTTGTCCAAAGTATTCAGGGACTGCCACTGCATGAAAAGGGTTGAATCTGGTCATATATGGCCATGGTAAACTGCAGTGTAATTTCAGGTTTGCTGGATGTATGTGGAAAAATCCTGAGCCAAATTACACAGAACAGTAAATTTCCAGAAATACCCAGATACTTGGGCCACATTTACACATAGCCGGGAATTTAGAGAAACTTATATTTCTAAAATATTAGGGGTTTTCGTGTAAATGAGAACTGGGTTTTCGTGTAAATGAGCAGGGAAATATCTGCGTCTTCCCTTCGTGTAAACGGGGCCTGCATGTGTACACGGACATATCCATGAAGTTTCATGGCCATACACAGCTGAAACACTGATGGATGTCAGGTGTGAAGACCTTTCATATGTTAATGACCGACAGTTAAGGTGTTCAGATGGAGGGAGGAGGGTGAGCCAGGGAAGTTTCACAAAACAGCCTCAAACTAGTCTTAATATTATTGAACTCAAATATAGCTAGCTTTATCAATTTTGAAAGAGCCATTAGAGAGCATATCTATGTATGCTTTATAATGTGAAGTCATCCGCTCTCCCCAACTTCATTCTTCCTTCCATATTATTTCACTGAAAATAAAACCTGGTCCTTAACTGGTGTAGGGGGAGAATTGGTTTATCTAGCAGTATCTCTACAAATAGTGATTAATACCCCAAAAAAAGTCACTTTTGACATGGGCAATAACGGTGGAACTGATCAACAGTTATTGTTAGTCAAAACTAGCAAAGAGTATTTATATATGAATAATTATAAACTATATAACTAAACAATCGTAATAAACCAAGATATATCTCCCCTGAGAAATATGTAATGTAAAAATGTGTCAAACAGCCCTGGTCTTCCATATATCTTAACTCCTCATCCACAAACACACACCCCCACTGCTGCAAAGACTTTTGTGTTTTAACTGATCTGCGGTCATTCACACTTCTCAAGGAGTCGTTCAAACGCACCAACAGCTACACACTGAAACACTGTAATCCTGCAGAGTTCGACATCATACACAATGCAGGATCTATATTCTGTAAAACTACTATAATGTGTAAATATAGGCTATTATATGTATTTATTTATTTATTTTTCTCAGGTATGTTTCCTCTTTTCCACAGTATCCTACACACAAGAGTGGGTTAACTAATCTTCAGAGATAATAAACAGTAACAGAAGTTCAGAAGGTTGTTGCAATCTTTTAAAATCCATTTGTGTATTGTTTTACCTATATCCAATTAAATATTTTCTGTTACTAAACATATTTTATGTCTTTAACGTATCCTGCCAGATTTATAATGAGGCTATGAAGAAGTATTCGTAGTTTCATCCTGGGAAGGCCCAGCTGAAACACTCAAGTGACACAACAAACAGTAAGTTTAGAAACCGACATGATGCAACTCTTCTTAAATAGGCCATTATTTTGTGTTATTTTCAGTGGTTACATTATGTTGTTTTGCAGTTTTTGCAGAGGTCAACAGAGACAAACACAGAAAGACCACTGTGAAGGACAGAAATGGTGGAGCTCAATGTAAGATGAGGAAGATGTTGTTGATGTGGATTCACACAGGAGCTACAATGAGTAGACTGGCACATATCATCTAATGTGTTTTTTACTGCCTTTGTTTGAAATCTTTAATTAAAATTATTTTTTAATGTTGTTTTCTATTGAAATTGTTTTCAATAGAAAATCTATGCGAGTTTCTGTCTCGCAATTCTGACATCTTGTCTCAGAATTGTGAGATATAAACTCACAATTGTGAGATATAAAGTCCAATTCTAAGGGAAAAAAGGATGGACTTTTTTCTTTTTTTTTACCACAGAATAGTTTATATCTCACAATTCTGACTTTATAACACGCAATTGCGACTTTATATCGTGCAATTCTGACTTTATATCTCCCAACTGCGACTTTATTTCTCAGAATTGCGATTTTATATCTCGCAATTGCGACTTTATTTCTCAGAATTGCGACTTTATTTCTCACAATTCTGACTTCATATCTCGCAATTCTGAGAAAAAAAAGTCACAATTCTGACTTGATATATCGCAATTGTGAGAAAAAAAGTCAGAATTGTGAGATAAAAAGTCGCAATTATTATTATTTATTTATTATTCAGTGGCGGAAACAAGCTTCCATACAGATGTCCCCAGAGTGTGTGTGTTAAGTTTTAGTTCAAAATACTCATATATTAGGGGTTTTCAACAAACAGTAAGTTTAGAAACCGACATGATGCAACTCTTCTTAAATAGGCCATTATTTTGTGTTATTTTCAGTGGTTACATTATGTTGTTTTGCAGTTTTTGCAGAGGTCAACAGAGACAAACACAGAAAGACCACTGTGAAGGACAGAAATGGTGGAGCTCAATGTAAGATGAGGAAGATGTTGTTGATGTGGATTCACACAGGAGCTACAGTGAGTAGACTGGCACATATCATCTAATGTGTTTTTTACTGCCTTTGTTTGAAATCTTTAATTAAAATTATTTTTTAATGTTGTTTTCTATTGAAATTGTTGTTTTCCAACTGTTTTATGGTTTAGATATTATTTACTATTTTTCCCTAATAAAGACAAACAATCAATTATTGGTTAAACTTTATATTTTTTCTATCTGCCCACCTGGCCTGCAACCAATCTAATCACTCACATGTAAGGATTTTGGGAGGGATATATTTTAAATGTAACCAATAAAGTCATTTTGCTGCAAGGGTTTTGGGCGGGATAAATTTCAAGTTTACAAATGAAATAACTTTTGATTTAAGTCTGTTTGCTCAGTGGCCCAATAGCTGTCTGGTTAGGTGGGTCTAGCCTCAAAGCAGCCAATCCAGTTTAACATGACTGATCAAAGCGGAGGGCAGAGTGGCACAAAGGTGTGAATGTCCCCCTGAAAAATTTGTATTTAAGAAGATGACTTGCCATGGTGACAAATGGCTGTTGCACGTACCGCAGTAACATACATCCAAATTGGTACATTTTCAGCAGTATAGGGACCTGTGATATTCCCCATATCTGGTCAGTAATACTCCTGAATTCGTCCGAAAATATGTGGTGTATACAGGCATATACTGGTCCGTATACACCTCTTTTCATGCAGTGTGTCCAATAAGAGGAACCTCGAGTTAAGGCCCGTTCACACCAAGAATGATAAATACAAAGTTCTGTCATGAAACTCTAGATGGTGCAGGCTGATAGGTCCTAACTCAATTAGTCAGCGATCACATCATGCCGCAGCTGATTGGTTGCTGTGGCATCACACATAGTATATCTATTCTACCAAGACCAAATACATTAACATTACCACAACCATTACCATGCCAATGAGAGTTGTCATGACATAACTATATTGATAACTATATTAGTGGACACCGTAATCGTTATAGTTGTGGTGTGAGCTCTGCTTTTCTTTTATATTTAGAGCGATTTTTAGAACTATATCTTTATCAATATCATAGTAATCGAATGAACGGGCCTTTAATCTCACTTTAGGGAATAATGCTGATAGCTCATATTGTCTAAAATTCTGAGACCACATTGGTAACACTTTATTTTGATGGTCCACTTGATGGACATTCTACAAACTTTGCAACTACCAGCCAGCTACCAGTTATTAGAGTATTAGGGTACGTTTATATAACAACCTTGTACTAAAACGTTTTTCCTTTAGATTTTTTATGTACAGACGACAACATTGTCAAAACAATCCCTCTTCACACGGATCCACGAAAACTAATAAATACTGTGTTATGCATGTCAGGCCAGTAGTTGGCAGAGTCACTAAAGAAAAACTACACACCAATAGACTGAACACGCAACACGCTGTTATGGACTGCTCCGAGACACGAAGGTTGAGGACCAAAATGCAGTTTATTTAAAGGGTTATCCAGAATCGTAATCAAAATCCAGGCAAGGGTCATACACAGGCAGGCAATCCAAACAAACAGATAAATCCAGAGGGTGAGGCAGGAACGGGAAAACCAGGACACGGGCAGAGATCAAGAACCAGGAACAATGACAACAAAGAAAACGCTCAGAAATGCAGTGGAATAACGTACAAGACTTCGCAGGGAATGATGAGGTGAACCAGGCTTATATGGGGTGATCTAAACAATATAATGAGACACAGGTGAATGTGATAATCAGGGATGATGAGTCCGGGCAGTGAATTATGGGAAATGTAGTTGTGAGTGAATAATGATAGTCTGATGTGGAGTGCCCTCAGGTGGCTCTCAAGGGCACTCCAGCTGATGACCGTTACACACGCATGCGCGCATTTCACAAATGCGCATTTTTATTGTTTCCACGGAGACATTAACGGAATCGTTTTACAAAACTTGCACTTTGAAACCCGTTTTCAATTTTGCATTTCACGGCCCCCAAAATGCCGTTGTAAATGAACCGCCAACACACATAAAAAGTTTTCTATTTGAAAAAACGGTGTTGTCTAAATGGCCCCTACATAGACTGTCAGCTTTTGCTATACAGACTATAACAAGTACAACTTATTCTACAAACCCTAATCCTACCTAAAAGTCTACTCTAATGAGATTTAGTAGATGTAGTTGCAAAGTTACTTATAGTAGGTTTAATGTCTAAAGTGAACCATCAAAATAAAGTGTAACCCTTTTCGAAAGAATTATTTGATGAATGGAAAGTTTATTTGAATATTTTATTGAAATATTTTGTGACTTTATCCCCCGATTTCACAGACAAGGCTTAAGCCTAGTCCCAGACTAAAATGCATTTTTGAGCATTCTGAAAGTAACTTGACGCATCTTAAAATATGTGGGTGTCATTGTTTTGTCTTAAGATGCACACCAGTAATGTTTTTTTTTTCTAAGGCATGCAAGTTTATAAAAGTTACTTAAAGAGGCTACATGCGATTTTCTGAAATTTAAACTCGCGACTGACACCTGTGGCCAAAAAACGGAACTGCTCTTCCTTTCTGCTCGCTCTCGTACGTGCACACTTCACAAGTCATCCGCTGCAAAGAAGTCAACATTATGTTTACAGAGGTAAGAACAGTCAAATACATATATTGTTTGAGAAACTAAGTTTGTTTGCTGACTAGCGGTGGTGGCAGAGTGATCTGAAACGTTTAACATGAACGCGCTTGATGTCACATCCGCAGACAGCGCGCGAAAAATCCGACCCGACAGAAAATAGGAAAAATAGGATACAGGCTTATAGGTGCACCCACTGTGAGCTGACAAGGTGTCAGTATGCTCATCAGGAGATGTTTGAGTCATAAATGGTCAATAAAAAGGCTATTGTTACGTTTATTTTGGGGAAAAAGTTGCATGTAGCCTCTTTAACGGGCACCTATTATGAGTCTTTTCACAAGATGTAAAATAAGTCTCTGATGTCCCCAGAGTGTGTATGTTAAGTTTTAGTTCAAAATACCCAACAGATAATTTTTTACAGCATGTTTAAATTGTCATTTTTTGGGGCTCAGAAAAAGGCGCTGTTTTAGTGTGTGCCCTTTAAATGCAAATTAACTGCTGCTGCACGGCACAGGGGGCGGAGCCTCACGAGCTCACGCTCAGAGCCAGGACAATCTCATCTGATAATATCAGAACAGAAACTCTCAGTAGCGGTGTTCATTTCGACTCGGAGTCGGACAATAATGCCCACAGAGCCAGAGAATATATGCTGTATGGAGATAGAACAAGTATAGTTTAGTTTAATTATGGTTATAATTTACTTGTCATCTGCTTTTATCCACTATTAATACAAGCCTGCTGTAGCAGACCTCGTCCGAATGATGACCAAAATATACTGATGAGTTCAGTGAATTTTATTGTACATTACACAAAACATGAAGCGTTAGTTTTACTCCAGAGAATCACAGTAAGAGCTGAATAAACACAGTATAAGAAGTGAGCATTAAAGTCTTATCCATTAACTCTCTCTCTCCCTTTCAACACAACGTTACACAGCGAAGTACACAAAACACTCGTTACAACTAACAGTAAACAAATATAAACACACCTTTTCAGTGGGTGCTAAATAAACTGGTAGACCTTATATCCGTAAAATGACTCGATGAGCTGTCATAAAGAGCGCGCTCTCACTTTCATTTCTGCCGTGATCAGTAACATTAGGCCTGTCGCTCCGGAGACCGTAAGCTGGATCAAAAACAGTAAAGATCCATCCTCGAGTATCAACGAGAGTAAATGAAGACTGCTATGTTCATTCTTACATCCAACAACAAAACACCTCAATCGCTTAGGAGACATTCTAAAGCTGCTCAAGCGTCGAAACAATGGCGGACTCTGTGTCCAGCCCACTCAGGGCGGGTCTATGCTCAAACTGCAGTGTCAATCAACAGTCGTGGGAGGGGCCTGTGCAATTCTACGTCACATTGTATAGAATCTTAGAACAGCTCATTCTGAGACAGTGCTTATGATTTATTGAGATTGTAAAAAAAACACTGGGTGGATTTTTATCATTCTAGGGTGGTTTTGCTCACACACTACCAACACACATTTATGTTCAAACACCATGTAAAAGTGAATTTTGCATAATAGGTGCCCTTTAAATGTCCTAATTGAACAGGCCTAATCCTGGCTTAATCTAAGCCCTTTTGTTGAAACCAGGCCTAAAAAATGACTTTACTGTCATTATTATTTCATTGAATGCCTCCTTGCTGAAAAAGAAAATACATTTCTTTAAAAATATTTTAAAAATATTAAGACCCCAAACTTTTGAACAGTAGCATATGTTAGCATTTTAAGTGTTCACATGCTTGCTGAACTGGTCAGCTCTGTGGGTGAAACAGAAAACACTGGTAACAAACTCATTTAATATGTCTTCATTTGCTTAGTGTTTGTTTTACAAATTTATTTTTGTGTATTTCAGCTATGCTTTGTATTTGACTTGACCTTAACCTTGATATTTATTTTGAATACTGTCAGCGCTTTCATTTCAGTTACACGTCATTTCAGTGTTGTCAAGGAAACATGACAGTGGGTTTGACAACACATTTACAATGTAAAATACACATTTCATTCAATATAAAGAAAAAATTATCCCTCTTTTGTCTGGATTATGATAAAAGAATAACTTCTCATTGAAAAACAATTGTTGATATATGAAATATTTATGTGAGAACATTGTAATTCAAATGCTTAGCCTATTCATATTTCTATTTCAATTGTTCCTTAAAAAGTACTATGGTGTTACCATGGTAGCACCTGTTTTTTTCTCGTTCTTACATGTTGCTTTCTGTCTGTGAGATTAGGCAAGCAACATGTTTGCCCAGCTACCTGAAGTGACTCTCACTGATCTGAGTAATGCAAGGCTAAGCAATCCAATTAAATCTACAGTCAAAGCCTAACATCCTCATCGTGAATGTAAACACGTTTACTGTAAGCAGCGCTGCGTGTACGCATGAGAGGAGGAAGGATGGGAAATAGAGATATAGAGAAGGTACCTTGAGAATACGTAAACACTCAGAGGGGAATTCAGTAAGAATCAATTGTGCCCACTGATAGGGTTGTCTGTGTTGTTTCAACACCCAATTCACTAAAGGAATTATATAAATCATGTAATAGCACATGCACATCCAAAAATAAGTGCTGAACAATAATTGCATAGAACATTCACCATTTTGCATTGCGATTCCAACACAATCTCATGGCAATTCATGGTAACACTTTAAAATCGAATTCTGTCATGGTTCAAAATTAATGCAAATAATGCATAACATATAATTAATTCTAAAGTAAAGGTAAAGATAACTCACTAGTAATAACTCAAGTAATTCAGAAGGAATTACTAATTATTTGGATCAGTATTCTAAAGTGAAAAGCATGATAATTCCCTAATAATGGCCAATGAAGTCTTTGTAAGCTTTTGAGGTTTTTGTAAGGTTTTGGATAGTACTGACACAAGTGTTACTACATCCTTTTAAAAGAATATTCACATCATACGAATCCATATAAAAAATTGCCACCTCTTAAATAGTAAAGTTTTCCTGTGAGATTGGGTTGCCGGTTCTGGTTCTATTTGGTTGTGGACTGGAAGATTCAGTATAACACAAAAATCTGACATTCTACTTTACTGTGACTCTGCAGCATTATTTCTACTCCAAACCAGTCACCTAAATCAGCTTTTTAAAATGCAGGAAGCGTTGAAAATAAATGGTGCTGTCAGCCTGTGCAATTAATTTTTAGCGTATCTGTCAAAGTCCTTATGTGCAATAAAAACTGTATGCAGCATTGCAAAAATGACACAGTGCACAACAACAGTCAACATTGCACACGGTACTCATTCTTGAAAAATAGTGGCAGCAATGAGTGGCTGAAAGAATATATGACCCATATGACCTACAGTGCTCTGAGTGTAATAGGGGTAATGTGTTTAGCACAGATCCACAGACAGAACGGATGTTTCTTATCTATCATCCACCTGACTGACTTCTAGTAAAAGATTTTTCCCTTTAGGCTCCATTACAGAGAGTGAAACAGCAGTGGGATAAGAGCTTCTGTGTTTGCTCATCCGTGTGTGAGGGGCCAGAGAATGAAGCTTGCCCCCTGCTTCATTGCCTGCTCATGGGGAAGGTGCCAGGCTGGCACAGGACGTTCAAATGACTGAAAGTCATTGAGATAACATTTTCCCAACCTTAATGTTGAATTTAAACAGCTGAGATCCTGCAGGGATTGGAAGCTTGTTTACGGAATAAAAAATTAAAAAGGGAATTGCCACTTATCTCAAAGTTATGACTTTTTTCCCCCTCACAATTGCAAAATTATATATCACAGAGAATTCAGAGAGAAAAATGTCAGAATTGTAAGAAAAAAATGCAAGATATAAACTCACAATTCTTTAAAAAGAAAGTCAGAATTGTGAGATATAGATTCGTAATTACCTGTAACTACCTTATTTTTAATTCCCTGGTGGAAACAAGCTTTGTTTTATTGACAGTGTTTTACTGAATAACAAGGGCACACAAAATCAGGAACACAGGGAGGAATAGTGAGGCAACAGTCAAACAGGGGGATCAGGGATGGGTCCAGACAGGTACGAGGGAGTGCTATGTCAGCCCAACAGGAGGCGTCGGAAAAGGGAAATCTGGAGTGAACGGCAGAGCAGATCCAAACAGCGACACTGGGAGAGAAATTAATGAAGTCAAAGAAGAACGAGATAGGTGAAATGAACACCTGGGGATGTAACGTGGCGATGGCAGGGGAGGGAGAGAAAGTGAACCAGGTGAGGAGAGATAGGGACCTGGCGATGGTAGCTGGAATCCTTTGTGGCAGGTTGGCAGGGAAGATCCAAAAAGGAACAGCAAGGGAGCAACAGGAAGGACGGGATCTGGAAGACAGGGGAGCTGGGGAGCTAAAAAGAAAAGGGGAGGGGGAAAACTAAACTAACCAGACAGGAGCTCAAAAACAAGACTAGAAGCACATGATAAGTAAACAAAATTTAAAAAATAACCAAATCTAAAAAAAACTTCAGATAAATGGCAGGAAAACAAGACAAGACTAAGACTAAACCTACAGCAAGAACAAGATCAAGGATGGGATCTGGCAGACAGGGGAGCTGGGGAGCTACAGTACAAAGTAAAAGGGAGGGGGAAAAACTAAACTAACCAGACAGGAGCTCAAAAACGAGACTAGAAGCACAGGATAAATTAACAAAATTAAGAAATAACCAAATCTAAAATAACTTCAGATAGATGGCAGGAAAACAAGACAAGACTAAGACTAAACCTACAGCAAGAACAAGATCAAGGTTAAGGTAAACACAAACAAGAGCCGGGTAAACTCAGCAAAGCAGAGATTCAGTCTGGCACAGGACAGAAAACAAGAAGGAGATATAAAGGGTGACAAACAAACTAAAACAGGTGTGAGCCATAATGAAATAACAAGGCAGCAAGAGGGGCAGAGTAACAATTGACAATAGAGCACATGGCATGACAACACAATCACCATGTGTCAGCCATGTGGTTGAGAAAAAGGACAAAATACAAGCAAGCCCTGAACTGATCAGACAGGCACCCTGACAGTACCCCAACCCCCCACATCTTTGGGAAGACCATGGATCCTAAAGATGTGATGGACTACCACTAGACCAGTTTCCTTGGCAGATGGCAATGCCAATTTGGGAAGGGGAATGAAATGAGCCACCTTAGAAAATAACAGTATTGCTCTTGGAGGTAGGGAGGCCAGTGACAAAGTCCATGACAATACGGGACCAGGGGCAACTGGGGATGGTCAGAGGCCACAGCAGACCAGCGGGAGGCTTGTTAGAAGTTTTGTTCTGGGCGCAAACCGAGCAAGTAGTTTGTTCCTCGTGGTAGGCTCAATTCCTCTGTCTGTGGGCTCTGTTTCATTGTCGGTGCGGCTGGGTGACAGCAGGCTGGGCTCTGGATTAGAAGCGGACCTCCTCCTCAGCGAGGCCGATTGTCAGTGGTGAATCGCAGTTCACCAGCACCCACTCCATGTACTCTGTGAAATTCCCCCGAGGACCCACATCGGGCAAATGTGCCTGGGAGAAGACGCTCAGCGATCTATCTAGGAAGCTGGTAATGCACGGCAGGTCTAGAAATCCATTGGTGTGGGTCTCGAGGGATTGCTGCTCCTGCTCCAAGCATAACAGTTGGACTGCCGGTAAAGTCCATTCTTGTTACTCTTTTAGTGGGTCCGTTCTTTTGTCACGGGTTGCTTGTATAAACATCATGAAGACGGAGAATCAGTATAATAGTATTTCATATTAAAAGATCAGAAGATCAGAGATATAAACCAACATATACAATATAACACTGATGAGTACAGACTGAGAATGAAGAAGAACTTAAGGTTTAATACATGGAACAAACCAAGGGAACTAATGAGATACTTAATGAGACGAGAGGTGAACATAATGACTAATCACATAAACTGAGAAACTAGGTCACAGGGAATCAAGGAAGATGGAACCAAAATACAATGCAACATAGCCAAAACAGAACATATAAGCATATTGCAGATTGTACGAAAATGAATGAGATTTTTTTTTCCAGGTCAAAATTCAATTTTGAATGCTAGATTTTGAATGCTAGATATATATATATATTTTTTACACTTTATTTCGATAGTCCATTTAATTTGCAGATACATGTCATGTAACTCTCGTTAGAGTATTAGTAGACTACAACAACAACAACAACAACAACAACAACATTTATTTGTTGAGCACATTTAAAAACAACACAAGTTGACCAAAGTGCTTTACATGTCAAAAAACTACTCAATAATCACACAAAAAACAGCCTTGTTGAGCTTAAATGTCTTTTTAAAAACATACAAAAAAATTATACCAACCCCAAACTTTTGAACTATGTATAGTACTGTGGCCGAGAGAGCTCAACGCGCTGCAACTGAAGAAAACACATGAAAAAAAAAATTTTAAATAAAAAAACCCGCAAAAAATCTTCTTCAGTTTTACAACACAACACAACACAACATGTGTGCTCCAAAAACTCGCAACACAACCAAACACAGAAACGCGATGCAAATGCCACAGATCACAACGGAAATGTTTCCAGGGGACGCCAATAAGTGACGAACCCAGCTGGGACATGCATAGCTCAAAGTCTATTTTTTTATTTAATTAAAAAAAAAAATGTATTACTTTTGTTTTGTTGCAAAACATACAGAGATGACATGTTTATGACACATAACTTTGTATACAATATACAAAATGTATTAATATGTTCAATGTCATCAGAATACAAATGAGAAAAGAAGAGTCAACAATGAGTTGAAAAATGAATGAATTAATTAATTCATAAAATAGAGAAAAAGAACATGAGGGTAAGATATTAATATATACATCAGTTACATTGTACACATTTTGTCATGTTATGTTTAAATAAGTTTCATAAGAAATGTTAGGTAATGCAGGGTCCAAAAGATGAGACGCCAAGTTTTAAAGTTGAGACACTCACATGCATATTTTAAAACCTTTTTTGTATAAAATGTATATTTATTTGCAACAGTTATGTTAACAGCAATAATAAGATATTTCTGTTATAAGAACAGCTATTCAGCTGATGGACGTCGTGCTGCGTTGTCTTGTCATGGGAACATCCCAGGTGAAAATAATGAGGAAATGATGTTGTCTTTCTCGTTGCTCCCTTCACCAAGTGTGTTCCAAACGGCTACATAATGGCACACTAGTGCCCTGCTCACTCCAAAGTCCCCACTTCAAGGGCTCTGCCCTTCTAAGGGAGTAGGGCACAGGGATGCTCACGAGCAATAAGCATGTCCCAGCCGGGTTCGTCACTTATTGGGGTCCCCTGGAAACATTTCCTTTGTGGTCTGTGCTATTTGCAGCGTGTTTCTGTATTTGGTTGTGTTGTGAACTTTTGCAACGCGTTTCTGTATTTGGTTGTGTTGTGAGTATTTGGAGCAAACATGTGTTGTGAAACTAATGAAGATGTTTTCTTAATTTGCGGGTGCTTTTCTATTTGCATGTGTTTTCTTCAGTTCCAGCGCATTGAGCTCTCTCGGCCACCGTAGTATAGTGCTAAAACCCACAAAAATGGAACGTTATCTCTCATACAACAAATTGTGTGTATTTTTTCCCAACCTAATTTTCTATGTAAAGATCATACTGTTTATATCATTTTATGTGAGAAACCTATTTGGAAACAGTAGATGGCATATTGATGCAGAAATTACACATTTCATTTTCAGCATGTCAGGTCATTTTTATACAATACCGTTTTTAACTAAAAATGGAAAACTTTTAAGGATTTTTTTAGCCATTCCTTTACACAACAACCGTGTTTTGGGGGCCTGAAAACGCAAACTTTTGAAAACAGGGTTCAAAGTGCACAACACTGTTATTGTCTCTATGTAAACTACAAAAAACGCAAACTTGTGAAAACAGTGAAGCCATGCACATGCGTATTACATCTTGTAATGTTTCTTTACAAAGTGACATCGCCAAATACTGGTCTGGCAGCATGACACACCCATGTTATGAACAAATTGTTGTCATGTAAACATACCCTTAGTTGACATGTTTAACACAGCTACCACCCAGCAAACACAGAATGTTGGCACAACGTACCCAACCTTCTAACAACGTTTTATCAACATGGCCAAAAGGTTGCTATAAATACGTTGTGTGGTGAAGGTTGTTACAACATTGTCACAATGTTGACATTAAACCACCGTTCAGGGCCATTGCTTAAGATTGTGCCAACAGTGTCTTGACAACCACTGGACTACATATGTACTCGTCACTGCCCTGAAGCGCGAAAATCAGCCTTTTAAATTTCAACCGCCCGTTGGGCTCATTGTGTTGTCTCGTTCTTCATCGAGCAAGGATACGCGAGTATTGCGCTTTATTTACCTCAGCTAAATAAGATATGTAATTATTCAAACACAACCTACAACTTCATTTTCTAATGTGACTAATGTTGCCTCGCTTGCACTGATTAGTTTTTCATTTCATTTGTCTGCTATTTAGTCTCATTCGTTACTTTGCTCCTCTGGATTTGTGGATGTTTCCTGGACTGATTCCGGTTGCCGACCTTTATTGTCCGGCTTTCGACTACTGTCTTCCATGTACAGAACCGGTTTTGTTCATTAAATGTTCTGATCTTTGCTTTTTATGTTTTATTTATTATACTTAAAAGAAATTTGTATATTCATTTTGTTCTTTTTTTTTCTTTTTTCACAAATGTATGACTTTTGGAAGTGCAGTTTGATTACCATATATGCAGTTAGTTTTAATAAAGCTGAATTAATGTAACCTTCTGTAATTTTTACTCTTCAAAGTGTACACTTGCAGGTGTTGATTATAATTAGGCTAATTTACTGATAGCCCCATTAAATAATAATAAGAATAAACAATATTTAAAAAAAAAACTATTTAATTACCTAACATCTGACTAGTTAAAAATTAACCTCAAAACATAAAATGCTAAATGGGGGACAGGTAGCGATGTTGCGACCACGTAGACAGCGACGTTTCCATAGAAGAAATGCAACGTGCCACAGACGTTGCCACAACGTAAATGTGTTTGCTGGGTACTGGTCTGGCAGCATAACACGCCCATGTTATGAACAAATTGTTATCATGTAAACATACCCTTAGTTGACATGTTTAACACAGCTACCACCCAGCAAACACATTTACTTTGTGGCAACGTCTGTGGCACGTTGCATTTGTTCTATGGCAACGTCGCTGTCTACGTGCTCGCAACATTGTAACAACGTAGAATTGTAAGACGCGACAGGGCTGTAGCAACGTTGGTGCGCGACATTCAGCAACTGAGAGATGACGTTCTGACAATTTTTTGTTTTTATGCTAGATTATAGGCCTATAGATATCCCCCATTTAGCATTTTATGTTTTGAGGTTAATTTTTAATTAGTCAGATGTTAGATAATTATATAGTTTAAAAAATATATATATTATTATTATTTAATGGGGCTATCAGTAAATTAGCCTAATTATAATCAACGCAAGTGTACACTTTGAAGAGTAAAAATTACAGAAGGTTACATTAATTCAACTTTATTAAAACTAACTGCATATATGGTAATCAAACTGCACTTCCAAAAGTCATACATTTGTGGAAAAAAACCCCCCGAAATAAATGAATATACAAATTTCTTTAAGTATAATAAATAAAACATAAAAAACAAAGATCAGAACATTTAATGAACAAAACCGGTTCTGTAACTGGCAGACAGTAGTCGAAAGGCGGACGATAAAGGTCGGTAACCGGAATCAGTCCAGGAAACATCCACAAATCCAGAGGAACAAAGAAACGAATGAGACTAAATAGCAGACAAATGAAATGAAAAACTAATCAGTGCAAGCGAGGCAACATTAGTCACATTAGAAAATGAAGTTGTAGGTTGTGTTTGAATAATTACGTATCTTTTTTAGCTGAGGTAAATAAAACGCAATACTCATGTATCCTTGCTCGATGAAGAACGAGACAACACAATGAGCCCAACGGGCGGTTGAAATTTAAAAGGCTGATTTTCGCGCTTCAGGGCAGTGACGAGTACATATGTAGTGCAGTGGTTGTCAAGACACTGTTGGCACAACCTTAAGCAATGGCCCTGAACGGTGGTTTAATGTCAACATTGTGACAACGCTGTAACAACCTTCACCACACAACGTATTTATAGCAAACTTTTGGCCATGTCGATAAAACGTTGTTATAAGGTTGGGTACGTTGTGCCAACGTTCTGTGTTTGCTGGGCACATGCATTAAACTGAAGCTGCTCCTTGCATGTTTCGACTTTCAGTATTTATTCACTTTGAATATTCACATTTAAATCAGAAATATCTGCTTTCGCAGCTGCAGTTGTTGTAAAGTGATCTGCCAGGTTAAAGTCACTCGCTTTGAGCAGAGTGTGTGTGATCAGTGAACGAAGCCCTGAGAGAACATCTCCAGCGAGCTCTGGTGAGTGCAGCAGACTAGAGGACAGTGGGGTTAATGGTTAGCGCATGCATATTTCATGCCCGTATGAACTCCAAATTCAGAGGATGTGCAGTGCTATGCTCTCTTACTCACTCTGTATTTGTGCTTAGCATACATTATCATGCTCAATGTATTCACTCTTAGCAGTCAGTAAGTTAATGAGTGATCCAGGTTCTTTCCGGGTTCAGTTCTAAGAACAGTTAGGAATGAGAATGCAAAGAGAGATCAGAAAATTTGAGATGTTGTGCTCATACATGCATAGGGCCTCTTGCACCAAGCCTAGTAATTGTTCTGGGCCTTGCTAAATATATTGTGCCAGTTATAAATTACTGACTACCTCAGTCACCCAAATTGTGCTTTTCTATTTTTATTTTTTCCTGTCTGGATGCAATTTAAGTCTCCCTATAGTGCCGTTCGTCAGTCATTTGGAGGTTGTTAAAGGAGAAGGCACTGCAGTTCTTTATCTGACCGAGGCAAAATGAGAAATTACATGGTGCTCATTTAAAACATGCTCTGTCTGAAACCACTGGTTGTTGTAGCGAGGAAAGGACTTCAGAGAGAGATTGTGCCCTCTTGGGTGTTTCATCATTCACTGTTTTTAGCTTTTAGTTCAACATGGTTTGGCAGCACTGCATTGTAATTCCTCACACATTCTGCTCAGGGTTTGTACTGAACCTTTGGCAATGGATTTAGCCTAAACAAATCACCAACTTTATGCAAAATTGTTTTGTAGATCATTTTAGTTTTAGGTGCACTTTTTTGTAAGATTTCTACTTAAGTAGAAATTTAAAAATAAATAAAAATAAATATTTTTAGTTATCAACACTGAAAATATAACTGACAGCGATGACAATTTAATATTTTGAATGATTTTAATTGAATTGTGTTTGTCTCATGTATTTTGACTTTTTATAGCCTGGTTGCACTATATCTATTGTTGTGTTTAAAATTGCATTATTCTATGGTGTGTGTCGTACTACAGAGCCCCTAAAGCAGGGATCTCCAACCCTGCTCCTGGAGAGCTACCATCCTGCAGACTTCAGTTCTAAAACCCGAACACCTTGATTATAGCTGGTTCAGGTGCATTTGATTGGGGTTGGAGATCTCTGCCCCATAGATATCATATAATAAAGGCTAGATGTCTCGTCCGCGCTGCTGGCCAATGGAGGTCGACGTCCGCACACGGCGGCCATCTTGCCACAGGGAGCTCGCTCACTCGTAACATTGTGTTTTAATGGTGCATGTACTTTTAAATAACCATAACTTGCAAAATTTTCTACCGATTTTCAAATGGTTTGGTTTGTTATAAACGTCAGAGATGTAGTTATGACACTGCATACATATGAATAATTAAAAAAATCTGCAATTTCAACATGTTCCAGCATTCAGAATTATAGCCACGTTAATAACGTTTGTAAGAAACCAAACCGTTTGTAAATCCATCAATATTTCAGCGAGATAAGAGGATTTGTGTTCGTGCTGATCACTCACCTTACTTCAGATACCACAGATCTCGCCAGAAAGCTTCCCTGTGACAAGATGGCCGCCGGTGATGCCGTTCGAGACTCCGCCTTAAGACATCTAGCCTTATATGGATATTTATGCCCTGCCCTAAAGGGACATGAGATGAGAAAAAAATTAGATGGGAGGAAGTCACCAGTGCTTAAGTTCTCTCTGTTTCTGTTCTGTTTGTCCTGCCTCATTTATGTTTTGTGGAAATTATTACAGTATGTGTTCCTGTTACCTGAGAGCTATTAAAGTACTTTTGATCCTTCATCATCATCTTTGTTCGTGTTCGCAACAAACCGTGACAGAAATTGGTTGCACTATATCTATTGTTGTGTTTAAAATTGCATTATTTTATGGTGTGTGTCGTACTACAGAGTCCCTAAAGCAGCGATCTCCAACCCTGGTCCTGGAGAGCTACCATCCTGCAGACTTCAGTTCTAAAATCCGAACACCTTGATTAGCTGGTTCAGGTGCATTTGATTGGGGTTGAAGATTCCTGCCCTAAAGGGACATTAGATGAGAAAAAAAAAATAGATGGGAGGAAGTCACCAGTGCTTAAGTTCTCTCTGTTTCGGTTCAGTTTGTCCTGCCTCATTTATGTTTTGTGGAAGTAATTACAGTATGTGTTCCTGTTACCTGAGAGCTATTAAAGTACTTTTGATCCTTCATCATCATCTTTGTACGTGTTCGCAACAAACCGTGACAGAAGGCAGGACCTAGATAAAATAAGCGGTGTATTTAAAAAAAAAAAAATTGGGGGAATGTGAGTTCATGTTTTTTGTTCTGTTTTCCGGTCATCATGGACATCCCTGCAGTTCGCCTGTTGTGCCTTGAACAGGGAAATTGCTTCCTTGAGGAACACGTGGAGGAATCTATCGACCTCACATATCAATCTACCTTCCCAGACAACTGCTTATGTTCGTTCCTGTATGCCAGCCTGAACACCACCACAATGGCGCAGTTGTCCGGGGAGGGTCCTCGAGGGAGTCTTGTCGAATTGGTGGAATGGGTGCTGACTTCCTGTGGATCGCTGCTCACCATCGGACCAATCGACAACGACGCCAGTCCCACTCAGAATCCAGTGCTCAGACAGTATTTCTCCAGCTGCCAGGAGAAGCAGCAAGTGTCCATCTCAGACACAGAGCCAGACTCAGCTGCAGTGTGTGAGCCCGTGCCAGGAGTGACCGAGCATAACATCGCAATGGAGCGTGAGTGGAGCCCATCTGCCCGTCTGGTGTGCGAGCCGAGCCGGCTGTCCTGTTCATCGCCGAGGGTATGTGTGTGGGGCTCGAGGATTGGATTGGATTGGAGACCCGCCCACCCTCCCGTCACTGAGAGTGATTTGCTGGAAATTACTTTGGATTTTGTTTTGGACTTGCTGGTCCCACCCAACCTCCCTATCCCACCACCTCATCAGTGCTCTCCTGTGAGTTTGTGTTTCCCTAGTTTTTCTGTCTCTCTCCAGTCAGTTATCCAGCCTTCAGCCACACCTGCTGCCCAGTCATCACTGTCTTCCACCAGTCCATCAGTGCCTCCGTTACCTCCTCTGTGGCGTGGTTACACCGCGGGCCTGCTGTGAGCCACCTCATCCTGGGCATGGGGATCCGGCTCCAGTCTCTGATCCCTCCATTCTACCTCGGTCTCTCACTCTAGCTCCTGCTCCTTCCTCCCTCAACTACAGTGGAGACCATCGGACATTCGGCATTGCCGAGCTCCCTTGGGTCAGTCATTGCGTCACCTGCGCCACGAACCTGCAGGATGTCTGCTGCTCTCCAGCACTCCACCCCTACGGCTGTGGCTAGCTCCGCCTTCCCTAAGTCTTCGCCTCCGCCCTTGGTCGCTCCAGCTCCGCCTCAGTCCTCCAGATCTCCACTTCCATCTCGGGGGGTTGTCACTACGACTCCGTCATGGCCCTCTAGACCATCGGCATCATTCCACTCCATCGGCTCTTCGTCTGCGCCGTGGGCTCCTCCATCGTCGCCGTCATCTGCGCTTACCTGCATTCGTCCTCGTTGAGACTACCTCCACCATGGCTCCTCCCTTGAAGGAAACCTTGCTGTGGGTCGCAATCCTGGCTGTGGCCTGGATCCCCACCTGGACATTCCTGCTCAAGGCCATCCTCTGGATCAATTCTCCATCTACTCCACCCTGGACTTTTTTGTTGAGCCCTCTCCCGGGTTCCCGTCTTCCACCTAAACCTCCTCTATCCATCTGCCGGCGCAAGTCGCACCTTCAGAGAGAGGGCCTACTGTCACACTCACACACTGTTTGGACCTTGTTTTCATTTTGCACCGTTCCCCTTAGTTTGTTGTCATGGTGGTTAATTGATTTGTCATTTAGTTCAGCTGTGTGCACCTCGTTATCACCAGTTACCTGAGAGTTATATTAAAGTACTTTTGATCCTTCATTAAAACTATTTAGAAATATAAAATAATAATAATAATAATCACTTAAAATGATAAAAAAATTAATTAAAATGAAAAAGAAAACTGAAAATATAAAAAGCTAAATTAAAATATTAATACAATCCTGTAACGGTATATAAATAATACTTAAATAACATTGATTTGGACCTGCTGTACTGCTTTTTGTAGGGAAATGCATATTCAGGCATATTCTGGGTTTGTGTTGATTGTTGTTTCATGACAACATCAAAGTTGCCCAGTTTTTGCAGCTGTGTCGAGCAGGATGACGCTGAGGGCTGTGGGAGAACGGCGCGAGGCCGGTGGCGTGATTACTGATGAGCGACACCTGCGCGACGCAGAAGTCTTGTATCTCTCACGGAGAAGCGGAAGTATAAAAGGAGGAGCGACGACAGTGAAGAGCGAGAGAGGAACAGGCCTGGACTATTTTATTTGATGTTTTGTTTTATTATGTGTGACAGCTGTCGTCCGTGAGGGGCTGCTGTCTTTACTTTAATTTTGTATTGATTTATTTTACGTCACTAAAGTTGTTGACCGGTGTAAATGTTCACCGGTTCCGCCTCCTTCTTCCTACAACAACGAACATTGCTACAGCAGCATTTCATTTCCGTGGTGCAAAAGCCTAAAACACACTCTTACCTAAAACACTAACACTATTGCTGCCTTTCAACCACTAGTATTTCCTTTAAGAAATACTGATCTATTTGAAAATGTTAAGTGTTCTTGTATAATCTACAACTCATTTTACAAGGAAAAAAACAACTTTGATCATGTGCTTAATTGAAAACTGCATGTTCACATACTAAAATTACACATCTACTGTATGACCTCTTTTGAGAATAAATACTGGTAATAATATTTGCTTTAAGAAATGCAACCATTTCATATAACAATAAAAGCAACAAAAGACTGTCGGAAGCCGGCAATGATGAAGACTAGCTGTAATATATGTGTTTGTAACCACAGCCTGCTGAGGATAATTACCACATAAATGCTTACCAGCCACTCAAACCAGATGTGTGTGACTCTTCAAGACAGGGGGAGGGGTGGGAGAAACAAGAGTAGAAGGAAGAAAGAAAGATACAGAGGTTATATCGGGCCAGTTTTAATGGACGCGTTGTATAACAGATGAGGAAAATATGCAGAAAGTACCTCCACGCTTCCCTGCTTGCATGCACAAAATACGCATAAACAAAGCAGGCTAGAAGACCGTGTCCAGATTGTCATTCTGAGCAATTCATTCCACACTAGATGAATTTACATGACAAGATGTGTGTTTGTGACCGTGTGGCATGATTATTAGATGGCAGGATTATTCACTTCCCGTTCCTCATTGGGATTCCACTCAAGGCCACTTTCATGTTGGACCAGCACACATAACGCACGCAGTCGTGTCCGTCACTGCCTTTGTCGCCATGGTAACAACCTAGTTCCCGTCGGTTAAGGGGAGAGAGCGAGCTGGATCGTCTAATCACTGAGAACTTAACAAACAGTCAGAGAGCTCTAAAGATGGGAGGTGTTACACTAACATTTCCCACCTCCTCTCAGTACTTACAGCAGCGGCCTACGGATAAGCAAATCAGGACTTCTGTAGCTAAAGCAGCTAATCAGCTAATCCATGAAGGATAATTTTTTTTTTTTTTCTGCCTTAGCTTAGGCTGAGATGCTTTGCCTACTGTAAAACAAAAATAAGAGCTCACAAAGAACAAACATTGTTTGATACTGAAAACAACGGTGGGCTGGGTAAAAATACCAGAAGGCATTAGCGTAATGTTAACACCGAAGATAACACTTTATTTCAAAGCCCATTAGTTAGGAGTAGTTAATCTGGCAGTGCTGATTTGATAATGAACACATTATCATAGACCAAGCTGATAAGTAAATGAGCCAGATCTGACACACTGGGCATTCAGAGAGAGAGAGGCTGAGACAAGAAGATCATGATGGAGCTGTGTATCAACACGATTATGATGATCTAATAAGATAAGACGTTATCTCCTAGACATTAGATCATAATGCATTATGTCTCTCTTATGGATCATCACTAAATATCTCAGAATATTGGCGCAGATTCCTTCAGACAGATATGGATTTTAATTTCATGTTTACATGACATTATAGTACATCTACTGTGATGTAAAAATTCAGTGACGTATAAGATAATAATTACACAGATATTATTAGGGACGCATGATATCTGTACAATGATATCGGAATTGAATATTGGCTATTATAGAGAATTTTTCAGTAGTTAATATTGTACAATTAACTGTGTATGCTCATCGAACACTATTTTTACACTTAAATTACCTTTGCCGTCATTTAATGCTCGGTTAATGTTTAAAAACACTAATATTTAATTATTTGTATACAGTATACCCAAGCCATCCAAGAGGTTGAGGGATATTAATATTAACATTAATATCTAGTTCAGTCATGGGCGCAGGCGGATAGGTCCTTTACGTCATCGTAGTGTGGGCAGTCATGCGGCACCCCAGGGCTGCATCAGAAAGCACATAATTCCCTACTATATAGTAGGCGAAAAACAGTATGTGACAAAAGAAGTACTGTATGTCTGAATTCACTGTACTCATAAAAGAGTAGGCAAAAAGTACCTGGATGACCTACTTCTTCTGGCGAGATTCTGAAGAATGCATATGATGGACACTTTACTATCCCATAATGCCACTGGAGAGGATTTATGAATGGCAATGAGGTGACATAACTGACCCTGGTAGGTCACATGATAAGGGGAACATGAAGAATTTAGTACGTCCAGATTACATTCATACTATATCAACAGCAGTGCAAAATATGAAAAGACATATGCAGAAATGCTGAGCGCATGTGGCGGAAGACAAAACTTGTAGTCCATTATAATATCTATAAAGGCAGCCTCCATGCTTTCAATGTGGAACTAGGCAAAGCAGACAGACTTTCTTCTCAAATATTATAAACAGAAACAGAAACAACACACGCACTCTTGTTGCTACTGTAGAGAGTCTATCAAACCCCCCAAGCCAGATAACCAGTGAAATGCTCTCAGACAGCAAGTGCAGTGAGTTTGCTTCCTTCTTCTCTGAGAAAATCAATAATATCAGAAAGGCGATCAGCATATCCGTGTGTGGCACTGAGGTCAGACAGATCAGACCACATCCGCAGAAAGCTGCTAAGTCTGATTTTGAAGAAATTAGTGGTAAAATTTTGGAAGAAACAGTACAGCACCTTAAAAAAATTACCTGCGCCCTTGACACAGTCCCCACTTCCTTTTTCAAGAGTGTGTTAAACTGTTTAGAAGCAGATCTCCTAGAAGTGGTAAATTCCTCACTTCTCTATGGGACTTTTCCAAAGTCCCTTAAAACTGCAGTTGTCAAGCCCCTCCTGAAAAAGAGCAATCTGGATAGCAACATATTGAGCAATTACAGACTAATCTCAAATCTTCCTTTCATAGGCAAGATCATTGAAAAAGTTGTCTTCAATCAGCTGAACAAATTCTCAAGTGGATCTCTGACCATTTTCAATCTGGTTTCCGACCGCACCATAGCACAGAGACAGCGCTCATAAAGATAATAAACGATATTCGTTTAAATACTGATACAGGCAAAACATCAATTCTGGTACTACTCGACCTTAGTGCTGCATTTGACACTGTCGATCACAACATACTTCTTGACAGGCTGGAAAACTGGGTCGGGCTTTCTGGGATAGTCCTAAAATGGTTCAGGTCATACTTAGGAGGGAGAGGTTATTATGTGAGTATGGGAGACCATAAGTCTGAATGGACATCCATGACATGCGGAGTCCCTCAAGGCTCAATTCTTGTGCCACTCCTGTTCTACCTGTACATGCTCCCACTGAGCCAAATAATGAAAAAGAACCAAATTGCTTACCACAGCTATGCAGATGACACACAGATCTAATTAGACCTATCGGCTAATGACTACCGCCCCATTGACTCCCTGTGCCAATGCACTGATGAAGTGAACAGTTGGATGTGCCAAAACTTTCTTCAGTTAAACAAAGACAAAACTGAAGTCACTGCGTTTGGAAAAGTTCTCAAGGTGAACGCATACCTTGACGCTAGGGGTCAAAGAACTAAAAATCAAGTCAGGAATCTCGGTGTGATTCTGGAGTCAGACCTTAATTTCAGTAGCATGTCAAAGCAATAACTAAATCAGCATACTATCATCTCAAAAATATTGCAAGAATTAGATGCTTTGTTTCCAGACAAGACTTAGAAAAACTTGTTCATGCTTTCATCACCAGCAGGGTGGATTATTGTAATGGACTCCTCACTGGCCTTCCCAAAAAGACCATAAGACAGTTGCAGCTCATACAGAACGCTGCTGCCAGGATTCTGAGCAGAACCAGAAAATATGAACATATCACACCAGTCCTCAGGTCTTTACAGGTCTTGGCTCCCAGTTACATTTAGGATTGATTTTAAAGTATTATCACTGGTATATAAATCACTCAATGGCCTAGGACCTCAATACATTGCAGATATGCTCACTGAATATAAACCTAACAGATGACATCAAAAGGATCACATCAACCAGAAATACCAAGAGTTCACTCTAAGCTTGGCGAGTCCGCTTTTAGCTATTATGCCAGCCGCAGCTGGAACCAGCTTCCAGAAGAGATCAGATGTGCTCCTACAGTAGTCACATTCAAATCCAGACTCAAAACACATCTGTTTAGCTGCTGAATGAGCGCTGTGCCACTGTGCGTCCGACTGATTACACTGTGTTTTATTTCTGCATCCTCCTTTTGATTGTAAACTCAAATGACACTAACAATTGGATAAGAGACAAACATAAATTACTTAATTGGAGAAATTGAGAGATTAAACCATGCTGATGACCTGGGTCTGTGGTGGAGTAGTGAGTTTGATGTGTCAATTAAACTCGAGGTTCTGTGGGGTGCGGACTGGATCGACTCAATTCCTAGAGCTTCTGAACAAATGTGCGGACTGATGGGGCAGTGAACCCTAGGGGTCAGTCCTAGAGCTCCTCCTGTCCGATTTTAGGGGGAAACGTCAAACAGATTTTTTAGGTGCGTCGAAAGATCACCACAGACACAGTACAATCCACATGGGATAATCTCACAGTATAACAAGCAGCTGTACAAAATATGATACACCAGTGTTTTGCCAGTTTATCTCTTTTAATTATTTTTATAACTATCCACTGTACGTCCGACTGACTGCACTGTATTCTTCCTTTTGATTCTAAACTGAACTCAAATAGCACTGAGAATTGGGTAAGAGCAAAATAAGATACACCGGTGTTTTGCCAGATGAGAAGTTTATTCTATGTATAATCTTTTTACTACTTTAATTCATTTTACTCTAATTCATTTTATAACTGTATCATTTATCTCTTTTAATTCCTTGTTTTAATTTTCCTTGCTTTTATTTTGTGCTTATTTTTATTCCTTTCAATATAAAGCACTTTGAATTGCCATAGTGTATGAAATGTGCTATATAAATAAACTTGCCTTGCCTTGCCTATATAGAACGTAATTTTTTTGTGGTCGTGAAGTAATTAATTATTCAAAATAAGTACCTACTCAAGAGAGTATGCGATTTTGGACGCAGTCCATGGCTCTTCAGCAGACTTTTACCCGACAGTCAAAGTGGTATTACAAAGTCTGAACTCAGGGGAAGATGGGAGCAGCAGCATAGCATATCTATTCCAACAAGACCAAATACATTACCATTGCCTTATTCAATAACATGCTAAAACTATTTTGAGAGTTGTCATGATTGAAATATAAATATGGGATATAAGTATGGGAACTGATCAGTGACAAAGATGTTAACTCAACCAACTTCATGAGGTACATTCAGGAGTTGGAGTTGGCGTCTTTTTACAAAATGAATTAAAATATTAGTTTTGTAAAAAGAATTCCTTTGTAGGCACAGTTAGACTGAATATATCTCAAGCCTTGAAGTAAGCTATATGCCTTTAGATCAAATATTAGATTGTTTTAAGATATGATTAAGAAAAATACAGTTAGTTGTATCCAAACATTTAACTGGTAGTGTATTTTAATGTGTATGTATAAACAGTGAGACCACAAAGCAGCTCAGCTTGAGTTATCCTTTTTTCAAGTTATCCTCGTCTTATCCCCAGACACCGCCTCTGACCATGTGTTGGATGAAGAAACAACTGTTTGTGTAAGCACTTTGTAGGCAGACAAAGCAACACCACATAAAAAGAAGTTATTCAGAACTGAGAGCTCATGTCAGTGGCATGTGTAACGCTTCCTGTTCCCGGCATTGCATGTTTATGTTAGGAGAGCTGTCTGCACCAGTTTACGGTGGTTCTGCCAAATAGCTCCATCTCAGGACAGCAGGAAGAGGCTGTTGGGGCCCAGTGGGAGGCTGAAACGGATGGCAGACCTCAGCTGGTGATCTGCTAGATGTAGGAGAGCTTTCTACAGGGAATACACAACACCATCAACACCATTTGGCTCTGTCTGAACCACCTTTACAGCCTCCAGCAATGAGGGACAAAAAAACTGACTGAAAGCGAGAGGTTTCTAGCGGTGCTGCCGTTTTCACCTCCTGGTCCCGACAATAACCTTTGAAAGCTGCCTTTTGAAATCACATATGCTTCAGTGGCTTGAGCACAATTTGGGAAATTAACCATTTCATTCAGGCTTTTAGATGCCACACAAGCGGAAGGCTTGAATGTGCATGTTAAGATGAGTAAAGACCAACTGTGAGGGGTTCAAATGGGCTTCTTTGAAATGAACTGACCCACATTACATTCAATCAGATGACGCTGATCATAGCAGATGGGTCTTGATGGCTAAAATGTCCTTTTTGTGTCTCCCCCAAAAAAGCCTGAGTGACAAAATCTCTCCGTCCCTATGGTTACCGTTCCTCATTCGGCTCTAAAACTGCCCTAATTATCATCCTTACACATAACAAACAGAAATAAATCAGGGCACTGGCCAGATGTTAGGGAAACATTAATGATGCAACACATTTTCTCTTCTTTACTTCCTGTGAGTCACAAATGGAAATATTAAACAGACAGAATATACTGTTCTGCAGATGATTATAAGGATGACGATGCTGATGAGCTGATTGGAGAGTAACTGGTGGTTGTGATGATAATGAAGACGCTAAGTGATCCTGATCACCATAATTCTGTTATTCAAAGAACGAGCAAGAGAAAGAACCTCTGCTTGATGTTTATTCTTTGATCCAAGTTCGCAAGTGTATGCTAATGAAGATGAGAGAGCATATGGGGAACAGAAAATGAGCTCCAAATAAACAGTAAACCATTACACTGCAGGATCATTTACCACAGTGGTGAACAAATGGCTTGCGTTGATAAATAACACTTGGTCATCCAGAGGGAAAGTCTCATTACTTTAGGCCCTCCCTACATTATGTGCTGTCTCCAAAAGTGCTGAGACTTTAAAGCTCCTCATCTCTGATGTGAGCACAAAGTAAGGATAGCTGCAGCAGTAACATTTCAAAGGTAAAGGATACAGGAGCTCAATAGATTTAAAAGGTAATGAGGTGGAAAATACAGGAGTAGCAGCTATAACTTTGTTCTGCTACCAACAAGTCGGCCCATTGAGAGGCAATGGAAGTAGAAGTAGGAAAGGAGAAGAGGCTTTGACTAATGAGGGGTTACTGGGTGGAAAGGGATAGAAGGTGGAGAGATTCCTTTAAAGGGGGATGAATATTCAGTGCAGAGTGTAGACCTGGTTTTAACCCAGAAAATTCAAACTGGGCCATATCAAAGCCAATCTTAAAGGGACAGTTCATCTATGAATGATTGTTCTGTCATTATTTAATGACTCTCATGTTGTTCCAAACTTAAATGACTTGAAGGAACACAAAAGAACATATTCTGAAGAATGTTTCAGCTGTTTTGGTTTATACAAGGAATGTCATTGGATCCAAGAAAGGACATAAAGGTGGCATTATACAACGCAAATTAAATTTAGTTTATCGCCCAGCTCAAATCTGCTAAAATGTGACTACAAGGCATGAAGGTATTAAGATATTATAAACATTAGCATCATGGTTTTAAAACAAGGTGTATTGTGAAAAGCTATTCAAATAAAACATACTTAATTTGACTTGAATGCAATCCACACAAATTAAATCAATGAAATACAATGGTTGTATTGCTTCAGGCAACTTGGATTAAACCACTGAATTTTAGTGGAGTACTTTACTTCCTGATTGTAACATTACATTGTGTATTTTGAACTCTTTAGATATACAGAGACAGTGCACAAATATTACTATGAATGGGGGAAAGTGCGACCTGCAATATGGTGGAATAAGTCTTTTAAAAAAAACAGCCAATCGCCAGTTGGTCATTGTGTCACTGCAGCTGCTCAGTTTTCCATAGAAACAGTGGTTACACTTTATTTTGATAGATCCCTTTTAAGACATTCTGTTCCATTGACGCTAAGTGACATTGCACCTACAGTGCCCTCCACAATTATTGAACCCCCTGGTAAATATGATCAAAATTGGCTGTAAAAAATAAATCTGCATCGATTATCCTTGTGATTTTTCATTCAAAAAATGTGCAAAATTCTAACCTTTCATTGAAGTAAAAGAATTGAAAGTGGGGGGAAATCACATTATGAAATAAATGTTTTTCTCCAAAACATGTTGGCCACAATTATTGAAACCCCTAGAATTTTTTACGAGTAAAATATCTCTGAAGTATATTCCCATTAATATTTACCTTTTTTAGTACACCAGGGGGACTAGGAACATGAAACTGTCCAGCTATGACTTCGTGTTTCACAGGAGTTTAAATATGAGGAAACACAAAGGCCAAATCCCCTTAATCATCCATCACAATGAGTAAAACCAAAGAATATAGTTCTGATGCGTAGCAAAAGATTGTTGAGCATCACAAACTAGAAAGTGGCTGTAAGACAATAGCTAAAGAATTGAAAATCCCCATTTTGACCATCAGGGCAATAATTAAGAAGTTATAACCAACTAAAGATGTTATGAATCTGCCAGGAAAAGGACGTGTGTCTATACTGTCTTAATGCACGGCGAGTATGAAAGTTTGAGTGGCCAAAGACTCTCCAAGGATCACAGATGGAGAATTGCAGAGATTAGTTGAGTCTTAGGGTCAGAAAGCCTAAAAAAAAAATTTTCAAACAACCCCTACATCCCCACATGTTGTTTGGGAGGGTTTTAAAAAAAACCTCCTCGCTCATCCAAAAACAAATTCCAGCAAATTTAATTGTCAGACACGACTGGATCTTCAAACAACACAGGGTTCTGTGGTCAGATGAGACTAAAACAGAGCTTTTTGGCAGCAAACACACTAGATGGGTTTGGTGAACACAAGGATAAAAAGTACCCCATGTGTACAATTTAATATACCAGTGGATCTTTAATGTTGTGGGCATATTTTTCTGCTGGAGGTCCTGGACTTCTTGTTCAGATACATGGCATTGTGGATTCTATCAAATATCAACAGATAAAAAATCAAAACCTGACGCCTTCTGCTAGAAATCTTATAATGGGCCGTGGTTGGATCTTCCATCAGGACAACGATCCAAAACAAACATCAAAATCAAAACAAAAATTTGTTGTGGAGCACAAAATGAAGCTTCTGCCATGACCGTCTCAGTCCCCTGACCTGATGAGTGGGCTGAACTGAAGAGGAGAAGCACCAACATGGATCTGGGAATCTGAAGGATCTGGAGAGATTCTGTGTGGAGGAATGGTCTCTGATCTCTTGTCAGTTATTCTCCAAACTCATCAGGCATTATAGGAGAAGACTCAGAGCTGTTATCTTGGCAAAAGGAGATTGCAAAAAGTATTTAATAAAAGGGTTTCAATAATTGTGGCCAACGTGTTTTGGAGAAAAACATTTATTTCATAATGTGATTTTCCCCCCACTTTCAATTCTTTTACTTCAATGAAAGGTTAGATTTTTGCACATTTTTTGAATGAAAGATCACAAGGATAATCGATGCAGATTTATTTTTTACAGCCAATTTTGATCATATTTACCAGGGGGTTCAATAATTGTGGAGGGCACTGTACATGTCAACTAACTCTCATTGGTGTATTAGTTGAGAATTAGAAGACAGGGTTAGTAGAATAAGTTGACATGTTCTTGCAAAGTTACTTATAGTCTGTTGGGTTACCATCAAAATAAAGTGTATATGAAGCAGACAGTCTACTAATACTCTAATGAGAGTTACTTGACATGTAGGTTCAACATTACTTAGTCAACAGAATGTCTAAAGGGGATCATCAAAATAAAGTGTTATCGAAACAGTTAGTGCCCTGAGACATGTGCTAGGACTGCACATGTGCATTGGCTGCATGGTCCAGCCTGAAATATACACGTTTTTAACGCTATTCGAGCATAAGAAACAACATTCATGGGTCAGTCCATGTCAGATTTTGTTGCCGATTTGAAATACAGTATGTTATTTAAATATAAGTATGGCAAGCAGTTTTTAAGATTTCATGATTTCCATATTCAAATACATATGACGTAGATGACAAAAATAGCTGGAGCTGTCTTGACCAGTGAACAGACTTTCCTTTAAAAGGAAACTTTGATGTATTTTCTGTGAAGCTGCCTTGAAACAATATGTATTGTGATAAGCGCTATACAAATAAACTTATATTAAACTTAATTACTTTGTATCATGAACAGATAAAAAAAATATCGAGTTTATTCATTGAATTATTTATGCATTTGGCAGACGTTTTTATTCAAAGCAACTTCCATTGCATTCAAAGTAGGCTTCGCATTTTGCTAAGTTCATGCATTCCCTGGGAATCAAATCCATGATCTCAGTGTTGTTAACGCCATGTTGCATTTTTTGAGTAAATTATGACGTTTTGAAGTTTTGGATTAACATAATGAAGCTGGGTACACATTATACATCCTTGACAGAGTATTTTTCCTCACAGGTGTTCAGTGGCAATGTCAAACAAATGGTTCAATTTTCTCATCCTCCTGGAGGAGCAATTGTACACTCACTCACCCCATCATCAATACTACCAGTGTGGCAAGCATTGTTATCTAGGTCTCACTTCCCCGATGACCTTTCCAAACAAATAACACATGTAGTCATAGCCGGAATGTCACTGCATCAACATAATTGTGCTGCCAATGAAGCAATCACTTGTAATGGCACACAAATGAATGAATAACTGCAGACTGGCAAGACATTTACTTATTGACATTAAGTAATGAAACAATTAAGAAGCAGACTGTTTTCACGAAGGGAGGTTAGCTAATGCTCCACCACAGCATATCACATAGCAAAAGCTTCTTGCAATATCATACCCAGCTTATTTTTTTCATGATAACTGTTAGTTCAGATGACACAGTCGTTTTTTAACACACGCATTGCATGCTTACAAAATCGTGCATAATTCAAGACTTTGTAAATGTGTATGAACTAATAAAATAACAGTCTTGAACTATAATTAGCCGCTTGCTAATACAGTCAGGGGAGGAATGAAAACAGTCAGAAAGTCAGACAACCCATAAAGATTGTGCTCACATTTGTTTTGCTCACTTATATTTAAATAACATACTGTTGCCTTTGGCTTGCTCAGTTGGGGATATTTTGGGGATATTTAATTTAATTTTATCAATCAATAAATTCCTCTTGAAACAAACTTTGTTGTATTATTTTAATTTAATACTGTGAAGCTGCTTTGATGCAATCTGTATTGTGAAAAGCGCTATACAAATAAACTTGACTTGACTTGACTTTTGCAAAGGAAGTGATACATTTGAAATATTGCTGCTTTTATGTGAAAATTGAAGTGGCAAACAAGTAATCCAATGTATAGGGACTTTATGTTTGTTTTTTTGTTTTTTTTTGTTTATGCGGCAGTCGTCTGTGAGGGGCTGCCGCTTAACTTTAGTTTTGTTGTTTAAATGTTTATTTTATTATTAAATGTATGTTTAATGTTCGACGGTTCCTGCCTCCTTCTTCCCTTATCAACAAACCTGGTTGCAATCTACAATAGTACTTCTACTTCAGCACTTCAACAGTACTTCTTTAAAGCACAACAAAACTAATTTCTTCATGCCTTAAAATGTTTTGAATGTAACTACAACCTTTCCTAATTTAATATACGAATTTAACGAATTAAACCTAATTTAATATAATATATAATTAATTGTCCTTTAATTTAATACAATTCTATGAATATGCAAATTAGCCCCGCCTCCACTCACTCGCATCAGATCAGAGATCAACTCTTTGACAATCACATGTTGATGTGATTGGTTACAAGGTAGTTTGTGATGTCAGAAACACCAGCGATTTCAAACCACGTTTTTACTGTCTTTTGTTCACTGCAGTTTAAAGGAGAAAATACTGAGCAATGGCGTTGACTTATTAATATGCACATGCTTTGTCTTAAAGCATAAAGACACCACATAGAAATAAACAGATTTGATTGTCACAACAGGGGGACTTTAAAATAGTAAAATAACAGTCGTGCTGGGCTAAACACTATGCTATAAGGGAAGCTCTACACACCAACCTTATGGCCACTGTACAAGTCTATTTATCATTTTAGGATATTCTTACTGAAAGCTAGTCGGAAAATAGAGCGGCTGACTGAGATGGTTAGAGCGCCGCTAGCCCCCTACCTGTCAATCAAGCGCTGTGTGTATTGAATCGGCTCAGAGGCTCCGCCCCTCCACACTAAACTCATCTGATAACACCGAGAGCCGGAGGAATCAAAGACACCGACTACACGGTCGTCCGTTACCGCTAGAGCATCACTATCGATCACGCAGCACGTCTCCAGCTCTCTCTTGATCAAAGCACGCAAACAATATCGACTGGAAGGGACCGAGAGGAATATATTACCCCCTTAACTGAACAATGAACGCGGGCTGATTTTTCAGGTAAGCCGCGCGCGCACGAGCCTGTGATAGTAGCGTTTCGCGAATGCAATATTTAATAAGCCTCAAATTACGGGATACTATGAGTACATGCGTATTTTTTTGCGTGTTTGTTTTTCATTGAGCCACATTCACGCTCGCAGTCACTTACTACGTTGCTCCGTCGCCTCTGTGGAGACGATGAAACGGACGCGAAATGAAATGAAATGATTTGAGCGCGTGATCCAGCTGTGCGGTTCTGCAGTGATGGCTGCACAACATCTGAGTGCTTTTGCTTGTAAACCCTGTGCAGTGTTGAGTTCAATGCGCTCCATAACCCTGCCCTTCTGTGTTCACTTGCGCTTCATTTGCTGTGCTTGCTGAAGTTCAATTAAATACCTTAAGGCAGCCCTGAAGTGCAGTTCTTCTGATGGTATCTACGAGACATCCAAGAGCTCTTTGTCTGCCAGGTGAGCAGGCGTGAGGGAACATGTGGTAGGGATGGGAGTTTTAAATGAATAGACTCACTTCCAGGTTTCAGTCTTGTTAGTTGCATGAGTATGGTGTGCTTTGAAATTGAAAATGTCCCCAAAAAACAGTAAAAAAAAATAAAAAAATTGTGGATTGCCAATGTATTCTTGATTACAGTCTTCAAGGCAGTGTTGTGCTGCCGCCTTCGGAATGATGCAATGTGTTGGTTGTTGTTTCTTAGTACAATAGAGATTCATGTTCCAGTTCAATGTGATATTTACATGGTTTCTTGGTGAAAGGCTTATGTGCTATCAACAAGGAACAAATGCTGTATATTAAAAAAATATTAAAAAGCATCAGTGTTTCATCAAGTATTTTCGTATATTATTTTAAATATTATTATTTGTTTGGCTATTATTATTATTATTAGTCACATTTTATTTAAATAGAGATTATTATTTAATAAATCCTCTGTAAACTGTAGTGTACTGATGGTGGTTTTAAAATGTTAACTACACTCACAGATTTATTTCTTCCTCAAATAGCCTAATTTCTGCTTAATTCAAGTTAATTTCTTCCGAGTAGGTGAATTGTTTACCTTTTTAGCAGTAGTACCACTAATTGCCAATTAGTCCATTTCACTGTTATCATGTAGCCTACTATTATAGTGTTTATTAATATTTATTTTTATATTCTCAGTTTTCATTTTAATGATTGTTTATATAAAAAAAATGCTTTTGTAGTTATTAGTTTAAATAATCTTTCTTTCTCTCTCTATCTCTCTCTCTCTCTCTCTCTCTCTCTCTCTCTCTCTCTCTCTCTCTCTCTGTATATATATATATATATATGTATATGTGTGTGTGTATATATTACGTTATAATATACATTATATATATATATATATATATATATATATATATATATATATATTAGGGCTGTCACGATATGATATCGCGATTATCGCGTCCAAAATAAAAGTTTGTATTTACATAATAAATGTGTGTGTCTGTACTGTGTAGAATTATTTTATATATATAAATACACACACACATGCTTGTATATATTTAAGAAATATTTGCATGTATATACAGTTTATAGATTTATATATAATTTATATTATATAAATATAAATATTGTATATCTAAATAACTTTTTTTTTTATATACAAATATACAAAATAATTATACACAGTACACACACATTTATTATGAAAATACAAACTTTTATTTTGGATGCGATAATCGCGATATCATATCGTGACAGCCCTAATATATATATAAATAACATTTTTGGAACTCAAAGAGAACGGGAGGCAAAAGAGATGTTGCCTCCCGTTGACTCTTTAGTCTTCATCCAATGGTGTTGAAAAAAAAAAGTAGTACAGTTATTATTAATAAATTATTTTGTATAATTACATAAATTAGGTTTCCGCAAGTATATATGTACAAGTTTGTGTGTGGGTGACTGTTTGTGCCTTATAGTGGGTGTATCTGGGAGATTTTCCAGCATGACAACAACAAGCAGTGTGACAGAATCAATCCAAGAACAATGGGACATTTTCTGGAGTATAGGAAAAAATGGCTATAATGGGAAATAGTGTCTAGAGACTATGTGTGCAGTTTTAAGAACAACAAGAAGACCCGGCAGACACATAGCCTGTGTTGTGCTAAAACACACCAACAGTGCAGATCTATGAGAGACTAGGCTAAATAAAGCAAAGCATTTCAAATAAAATTAATCTATGAATTGTTATAGAACTATTTAGTTCAAGGAATTTTTGGGATTATTATTTTTGTTAGTGCTATGATTTGTAGAATGTCTTTTTCTTGCTTGTCAGGAAAATCAAGTCTCAATTTTGTTTTTTGCATAATGTTAAGTTTAGAGTTCAGCTACTAAAATACACTAAGAAAATCAGAATTTTGCTTTTACAGTATTCATAGTGTAGTTAAAATAACCACACTGTAATATTTTTGAAGTTGTAAATAAAACAAAGCTCATTTGAGTACGTTTTCAGACAGATAGTCTTTCAACTTAAAAAAAAAATGTCATGTTTAATTCAACGTTACTTGCCATGTCTTTGTCATTTGGGAAAGTTAGCAATTTCTGAGTAAATATAGTTTCGAAGTAAATCCTGCACCAATTTCAGTATTGGTTTCACAAGTACAAAAACAAACTGGCATTAACATGGATCTTGGATCTTGAGTTATCCGGATGCCAGGCCATTATTTAACACCAGTTCTCAGAGGAGAGATAGACCGTATGACCTGCGTATGAAAACACTGGCAGTAGATGCTAGGGTTGCAGTTTGGAGTTCATTTTTAAGATGAAACGTGAAACATGCTGGCTATATTGTCCACCAGGCCAAATCACACATGTGGCTTATTGACCGTCATGTCACTGCATCTTGCTCTTGCAGTTCCTGATCAATGGTAGTGTCCATTTGTGTTTTATGTTGTATAGATTGTAAGAGGGGTCAGTAGAACACTGTTGCCTTTTAATAGTTTTCTGGTCAGAGTTCTTTGCTTTTATATATGTTCAATATGTGTTTGTATCACGTTATAGCCTATTGTGTTTAGTACCATCGAGGACAATGGTTTTCAAAATTACTTTAAGAGCGACCCTTTTTTGTTCTTTTTAAATTGACGCAACCCATACAACCATTAACACGCAATCAAGTCAAACCATGCTGTGGTTTTGTTTGCGCTGCAGTTGGCCATGAGGTGGCTTCCGCTTTTGTTGTGGGGGAAGGGTTAGGATTAGGCAGTCAGGTACTGACTTCAACAAAGGGGGTAATAATTTGGCAGGGAGTCGAAATTCGGCACAACACCGGTTCCCGCCGCCTCCCTCAGTGAGTCATGAACTTTGTTTTATTTATATGTATATGTGTGTATATGTATGTATGTATGTATATGTGTATATGTATGTGTAATAGGCCTATGTCACGAAAAAATTGAAGACCGGAAGTACGTCTTTTAGTAGGGATACGGCTCTTCCGGTTAGCTCTTTACAATGGCGGAGTTCGATAGATACCGCTGGACCAAATCTCTCCGCAACCTGCCTGAAGTCACATATGACGATGTGGTTCGGATGGTAAATGAAAACTCTCAAGTGGAAAAGCGTGAAAGCTGAGTTATGGCTGTCTACGTCCTGACGCAGAGCAACCCGGTACACTACAACAACAGCGGCGGGCCGTTCGCCAGTTAGGTAAACGTTTCTATGGTAACAGCGAGTTGGACCAATCAGCAGACGTTGCTGCTACGCTTATGTTTTTCTTAAAACAAGGTTGATTTCATACGAACTTACAGCTTCAACAGGAGCAAAAACCTTCGTTTCACAACCTCATAGTTCGTGGTCAGTCTACCTCGGATGGTTTAGACATTATGGCTGATAATCTAAATCCTTATGGAGAAATACTGTTGACCGGAAGTTCTGAATCCCTACTCCGCGTTCCGGAAGCAGGAAGTGTGACATAGGCCTATATTGAATATATTTATTACATAATTTATTACATGGCTTGGTTGAATTCTAATGTAGAATGCGGTCTGTTATTTCTTGATAACATACCGCTGCTAAGTATAACACACTGTTGCCATGAAAAACAGAGCGTTGCTATGGACGCATAATTCTAACCATAGAGACGGAACAGACTATTTTCTATAGCGGAAGCAATACAATCATTTTTAAATCAATAAACTCCCTTTTTAAATCAATATTTTGTGTCAAATTATTGATTTATTTGGTAGGTAGCCATGTAATAAGCGGGATAATGTAGAGCGAGGCGGTTGTTATAGCGAATACAACCCCTTCAGGCTGATTCAAGACCCCGACCGTCGGGGTTGTATTCGCTATGCGTTTTCTCGAAACTATTTATTTTCAAAACTGACTGCATTTATCTGAATACTCGGCAAGACAGACGTTTTGATAATTTTGTTTGTATTTGACCGTTTAAGCCCAATAAGCCACAAAAAGACGACAACTTTGTACTTGCAAGCTGTTTGAGCTATCGTTTGCAGTCACTTTATGTGAGCCCCACTTATATATTTCAGTGGTGCGTGTGCTTTAGGTGTGAGCGTGAAGCCTGCAAAAATTACTAAATTCAAACCAAACAAATTAAATGAGTGAGTGAGAGCGGGTGTGTGTGTCAATTCACCGTCGGAGAGAAGAGAGAGCAAGGACCCGCAGCTTGTATCGGTGTATCGATACTGCAGAAAAGGAGTATTGGAACCATTTCAGATATTTTTAGTATCGATAAATATCAAAATAGATATTTTTGACAACACTAGTACCAACACAATCTCATGGCAATTTGTAACCATTTTACGTTTTGGAAAATTGTACGAATTCATATGAATTGGCCACCAATCTCATTTGTACATGACTTGCACCCCAGTGATGGGTATATTTAGGAGTAGACCTTCATGCTTGCTTTTTTTTTTCAATAATAATACGTTTTTGTACAATTCACATCGTACAAATTCATATGAAATCACCACCTCGTTTCCCGTGAGAGCAATCTGGATGTAGCAGTTTAGAATTTTTGGCTAATGCAATAAGATATGATGACCAATTACACATTTGTGACAGACAGACAGACGGACGGACGGACAGACAGAAAGACCAACTTATTTAGACGGACAGACAGACAGATAGTTAGACGGACAGACAGACCAACATATTTAGATGGACAGACAGACAGATATTTAGACTGACAGACATACAGAGATATTTAGACAGACATTTTAGACGAATAGATATATATAGACAGATATTTAGATAGACATTTAGACAGACGTAATATGCATTGTGCATGCCGTGACCCTTTTCACAGATTCAATGTTTTGAAGTTTACACGGAGTTGATAACGGTATCGTTTTTTAAAACGTGCACTTTGAAAACCTATTGCATTGATTTTTTTGCAACTGAAAACGGTGTCATATAAGCGGCTCCTAAGTTAATAAGTAATGATTTTTACAGCGGAAATGAATCAAATTAAAACTTAAACTGGCAATGACATTCTTCTAGATCTGCTGTACAGCCAAAACAATCTCCGTTCCGTTCATTTCTATTATTAGTGTAAAGCTGCTTTGAATCTGTATTGTAAAAAGACATTTAGACCAACAGACCGACATTTAGACAGACAGAACGATAGATATTTAGACGACAGACAGACAGACAGACGTTTAGAAGACAGACAGAGATTAACAGACAGACAGACCCTGGGCACTGTTGAGCATAAAACTAAATTTTCATCAACTGAACAGCCAGACTTAAACTCAATAGACAAACATTGACACTCCATTTATCAGAAGATCTGAGAGCATGATGACAAATGTGGCTGCCACTGTACATAAAATGGGGAAAGAAATCAGCACAGTATCATACAGAGAGAGCTGAAGCAGAGACAATATGCAATATGCAAGGTATCAGAATCCTACAAAGCATACAAATAATCAATAGGCAATATTCCAAACATATTTATATATATATTATCATTTTAAATTGGTTCATGTGCTTCTTTTACCCTGACATGCCTGTAGCTTATTTTGCAACAAAGTGGAGATTTTTAATTATCGCAGTTCTCTTCCGCACACAACACTGAAGAAACCAGGGAAAACGGTGTTTTGACTTTATTCAGAGTTTCCCCTTTATGCAGAATTAATTAGCACTGAATATTTCAAAGACAAAAGACAAATCAGAAAACAAAGGCGAATATAGTTTTGTAAGGAATTTGTTTGGCAAACAATAAGACGCAAGTCTGACCAATTGCGGTACTCGCAAAGCTCTTTTAAGACACACCACCATGAATCTCATATACACAAATCTTACAAGTCTTAATTTTTATGACTTAATGGTTATCTTCTACTAATACTCACCCTCATGTCATTCCAAACCCATAAGTCATTTGTTAATCTTTGACTAAATCGATTGATGGATTACTATTTCAATGTCTTTTTGCACTTTTTAATGCATTGAAGTTTTGGCTACTTTCAGTTGATCAAATTATTTAAGTATATTTGTGTTCCAAAATTAACAGACATCTTATCGGTTCTTACCTTTTTTAAATACCCAGCGAGTTGACAAAAAAATATATTTGATATAAAATATAGTTGACAATGCATCGGTCATCAGTGGACAATGTGTAGCAGACTGTGGAAGAATACTAGTGGTAAAAGCGCCTCAACAAATGTCTCACAACTGAATGGCAGGGGAAGTTGTGTTCACATAGCCAGCAAAAGCTTTGGACTTTAACACTGGAGAACTGAGATTTGGTCTGGTCCACGTCTGACCTTTATGCTTTCCTTCTGAAATAACCTTGTACTAGTTAAGTGATTTCATTGTTTGGCGGGTTAAGATTACTGCGGCTGTTGTGCGGTAATTATATTTGCCTGATATTCTTTGTGTACATTAGGATGTAATGACTTATGAGTGATTAAATCTGCAAATCAGTAGTGCTGAAGTTCTTCACCCTTCTGCCTTTTCTAATTACCCCAACCTGATTGCAGCTCCGCTGTTCTCTTTTTTTCTATTGAGAAAAACACCCACACAAAGAAGACTGCTTCATTGATTCAGAAAAGAAAATGCATGTCTGCTGCGTGACAGTCACATTCAAAACTGAACCCGTATGGCCATTCAAAGGCGGAAAAGATTAAAGAGGAAACAAAAACAGTAAAAAAAAATTGTTTTAGACATGTTTGGGATAAAAAAAAAAAAAACCTAAAACATTTTGAATAGTTTTCATTCCCCACATATATAATTTTACACTACATTATATTATACTACACCATAAAAAGTGATCAGTTGACTTAACTTTTAAAAAGAAATGTGAGGAGACCCTTTGCCTTAAAATGATTAGGTAAATAAACTTCATGTGTAATTGAAAAAAAATAAGTTATGCCAACTTGACAATTCCACATACCTTATTTTTTCATTTAATTTATTTACTTAAGGCAGTTAATCAACTGATCACTTTTTACAGTGGACATAGCTAGTTTCAGGCTAGTTGACAAAACTGTCACCACCAATATGTTCCTAAGGTGTTGTTAACTATTTAGCCTAGTTGTCATGTTAAAGGTACTAGCCTATATGTTAGAATTTTCATGTGGTAATAGCTTTTTTATTGCTAATGTGTGGCCAGATTGTAACGAAACTTTCAACAAAATGACACTTTCCCTGACTTTCTAGGTTGCCTATGAAAGCCTGTAGACCGTTTTTGCCAGGAAAATCTAAAGGAATTGCAAAATTTGTGCTCTTGAAACTATCAGTTAAAACAGGAAATTTGAATTAAATGAAGTACATAACATTTCCTTGAATCCATCTAAATACATTTGTCTAAATCATCCAGAATTATATTTTTAAAAACAAAATAAATAAAATTTCACATTTTAGTGTCGAGCCAAGGAAAATTGTGCCAGTTCAAGTACAAATCTGAACTAGTGGACCAGGAAAAATCTTTTTTTGTTGAGGCCTAGATCATAGGTTTTCACGGAGACTTAAAAAAATGGGTCGCCAGGATGATATAAGGAAAATGTGTGTGTGTGTGTGAGTGAGAGTGTGTCAAGTCGCCTTTATTTATATAGCGCTTTTTACAATACAGATTGTTTCTAAGCATCTTTACAAAGATAACAGGAAAATAAATGCAAAAATGTTTGTTTCCAGAAGAAAATAAAGAAATAATGATTGTGAAAATAGTGGTGGTGGGTTATTTTTGTTGTAAAAAAAGTTATTAATTTATATAATAGCCGCTCTGGAGAAAACCGTGATGTCATCGTCGAGCTCAGTTCAGTTCTCTTATAAAGGTGTCAATGCAGGCAGATCAATAATACTGTTGAATATTAAATTAAATGTCCCCAACAAAGCAAGCCGAAAAGCAACAAAGGCGAAAAAGACGACGCGTGTGTGTGTGTATATAAAAAATATGGCAACGATTAATCGCATCCAAAATAAAAGTTTGTGTTTACATAATATGTGTGTTTTACATTTGATTACTTTCATTTATGTAGTATTTACCTGAATACAACTGATAGACCCACCTGAAAAACTTAAAGCCATGTTTATTTCATTTGTTCCTTTATTCTATTGTATTTATTTTTAGTGCAGGGCGGTCACTCGTGACAGTAAAATAGGGCATTCTAAGTCAATCTACTGCAGTATTTCCTATCTCTGTCAGTCAGAATGTGGTTAACACCCAGGTATGCTTTAAAAAAATTAAATAATCCGGTATAATTTTGAAAAATACTGTGATACGGATTTTTGGTCATTCCGCCCAGCACTATTTATTTGTGCTATCGTTTGCAATTTGTTAATTTGTTCTTTATTACTGACTGTTTACTTGTCATTTTGGTAAACCAGGTAGTTCAGTGATTTCAATAAAGCCACCTATGCTGTTTGTAAGCTATTACAACAAAATTACCCCCCAAAAAAAAAAAAAAGTTAAGTTATCTGTATGGTGGTATACATGGCAGTTTTCCCTGTGGTATTGAAAATGCTATTGCATATTCAATGTATCGTATCAAAGTTGTAAATTCTAGTATTGTGACCACACTAGTTGGTACATCCCTGTTATAACAGCTTACAAAAATATGGTGTAGATGGTTGCCCTAGTCATTCTCTATCTCATAAAATACTAATGCTCATTTAGTTTTTTTAGGCCATTCATCCACACTGACTACAGTATGCTAATTATAGGGCTGATTCCCATGGAGCACCCTGGCCTGAGGTTAAATGTATTGCTATGGCACAGTAAGAACAGGCTAGATTCTGATCACCGTAAGTCTTTAGTTCCTGGGACACCATTGCTTGGGTATTAGACATGAGCTTTACACAATGCATTACAAAGTTCGTTCGCCGCTTTAACCTTCAAGCCACCACCATCCGAAGTCCTCCGTAAGACAAACTTTCAGAGAACAATGGGTTGGAAGTACATTAATCTGAACTTTTGCCTTCTTTGGAGTTTGCTTGCGGCTGATAAATCAATGCATTCATATGAACATGTCTCAACAATTTCAAGAGCTAAGCACATCTAAGAACCCAGAACTGAAATAAAAAAAGCTCCTGCTGTTATAAACACTGCATAAAAACTTCTAAGCGATCGAACAGAAAGTAATCATTGCATGTTAACAATGTTTTCTTTCTACTCTGAGGTTGTGTGCTATAGATTTATTAGAATGTGGTTGAAGTGCTGACGGTCTCATTCAAGTCCCATACTTTGAGGAATTATGATGAAGCACTGTGTTTGAACTCAAAGCCGTACTGTTTTGTGGAAGTGAGCCATAGTCTCTCTGGTCTTAATGAAAGAAGCGAGACTGTCAATCATTTCAGAGCTTTATGACATCTCCATCTGTTCCTTGAGATTATCTGTATTCTGTGTCTGTATTAATTCATAATATTAGTCAGATTTCTTGATTCTCTAAAGTCAAGCGCATAAGATTTGGCATGATATTAAAATTTCAGTTGTCAGTTTCACTTTTTGTTTAGTCTTTTTGTATTTTCTTGGAAATGTTATTTAAATTTGGTTAATATTTTGTCATATTTATAGATTTTACTGAGCTGCATATGATATTAGTTGACAAATGAAATTTGTCTAGTGTTGAAAACTGTAACAGAAAATGTTTAAAAAATGTATGAACATTAAAAATGCATCAAACATTATGAAAGATGTATCAGTATAAATAAAATACAGCATATTTGAAAACCAGAGTTCCTGAAAAAATATATAATTTTAATGAGTATACTGAAGTACTGTTTAGAACTCTGGTGTGAATTCTTCATGCTTTACCTATTGTTACTAAATTTTTTTTTTTCTTTCATGTAGTGTAGAGCTTTTTCCACTATACAGTGTTGGGGTAATGCATTACAAGTAACTTGGGTTACGTAATCAGATTACTTTTTTCAAGTAGCTTGTAAAGTAACATGTTACTTTTAAATTTGCTACAAAATATCTGAGTTACGTTTATGAAATATACTTCGTTTTTTCAGTTTATTGACTGGCAGCTCTCCTGTGCGCTGTTTGAACGTGCACGGTTATTGTAGTTCTAGATTAAATGTGAGCAGGCATTGATTTACTCATCTCACTTGCACAAAAACTAATTTAGTTTTCCTCAAAATTAAGAAAAAAGTGAAACACAAACTCTTATATTATGCAAAAATATCACAAATATTATGCAAACCTGCAATATTTAAATGTTAACTCACACACGTTTGTTGTGTGTGTGTGTGTGTGTGTGTGTGTGTAGAGAGAGAGAGAGAGATATTTAAACTAATAACTACAGAAGCACAAAAAATGTATAAACAATCAGAGAGAAGCCTGATTATATTACTATAATATTCACAATGTGATGGAAAGTGGGTCAAGAAAAGCAATTATGTTTAACCTATTTAAATATTTACTTAACATTATACATTCATGTCTTTCTCTGTCTCGTGCAATACTTGTTTACAAAGATTTAAGAGTACCATGAAAATAGTATCAGTATTCTGTATTATTTATTATTTTACCAAAGTACTGGTACTTTTGACATCCCTGCTAATTTGACTTAGGTTTTCGCAGCTCATATTTTCTTATTTCCGTGGCTGGTGGAGCGTAAAGCCGTCGAGCCGTCCATTAAAGTGACTGAGGGATGGATGGCTCGCACACGGCCCTGTGTGTCGTTCCACTGCTCTCTGTGGTGCTGTCAGGTGTCAGGGGCAGCCGCTGCAGACTCTGACCCAGGGGAGGAGACACAAGTGTAATTTTAGATGACAGGCAAACTCTGAAGCTCTGGGTTAGACCTCCAAGCTCCCAAGAGGGTACATTTATCTGCGGTGGTGCTTTGGACCTCAATGAAATTGAGTGAACTTCAATTAGAAGTACACAACGCAAGTGTAATTGAGTCTAACAGAAAGCTTGTAAACCCCTGAGCTGGGTGTGAGCTGGTCACTGTGGAGGCATGTTCAGGTAATTGCTAATTCTGCAGTGAAGGAAATACGATGCGCAGATGGCTTCTCTGCAGACATAGCAAGTTGGTTATCAAAGACACGACACCATACACAGTTTTTTAGTGGGAGTAAAGCGTGTGTTTATGACTGCAGCTGGCCGGAAGATCAAAACATAAATTCAAGATATCAGTTTTATGATAGATCTTTGTTTAACTTGTTTGAATACCTCTCTTTATCTTTTGCTTTCAAGATGAAAGATGAAATGTATAACTTAATTGATCTAGTTTGGTATGGGTTAATAATAAACATATTTATCAGTGTTCTTCTCCCAACACACAAAAAGAAAGTTATTTAAATCTTAAGCTTTAGTGCGCTAGTAGGGAATATCAGCTCGCATTTCCAAATACTCCTTTTGCCCTTTAATTGTATGAATTACATGCACCTTGGATATGGTGCCACAATTATGGATTTCTTCTGTCTCAGGTTATTCTGTCTCGTCATGTAATCCCCTGTGGACTCGATGGTGAGATCAGATATCTATGTGAACCATACAGTCTGTTGTCGCACCCCTTGATTATTGCAATGATTAACAAAAGGAGTGTTTGGATGTTGTAAACTGATTTCTTGTCAATTCTTCACAATAAAGCAAAAGCTATAAGTTAGCCTACTTTTTACATTGGGGTGAAGATCGTTTGGTAACACTCCTTGTTACATATGTTACATGTACTTACTGTGGTAATAACAGTGCATAATTACATGCAACTAAACCAATCCCCATTCCTAATCATAAGTCTATAGTAAGTACATACATGTTGTTAATTATTATTGCTTAGTACTTAAGCGTATAACTACACTGTAACAAGGACACCTTATAATAAATTGTAATTGTAAGTCTCCTGTCTTCTATGTAAGTAGTCTTTGTGAGAATCTAAAAAGAGAACTGACACACGTCAGCAGAGCTTTTTAGCAAATATTTAGTAAATATACATTCTCCTCATTCACTGAACAGTTTGTAACATGAGCCGTACATAAAAACATTCGCATTTGTAAGACCTAAAATGTATATAAACATGCACATCATGGCACTACGCATGAGCGCAAGGTATTTTCGAATCAGAGTGAGAAAATAGTCAAAAAATTTAAAATGGTAATGTTAATTGTTGATAGGATTTCCGGTCTACACCACCACTTTGAGCTCAATCGGTTAGATTGAGGTGTTCACATGAAGGCTTTTCAGTCCGATCGAGCCATCATCTGATTATTTTGGTGCATGTACATGTGCGTAACAATTGCTACATTTACGTAATGTAATTACATAAGTAATGTGCAGCAGTTTTCACATTAGTCACACAACTACAGTTCAAAATTGTACTTCTACATTATTACAAAACTGGTTGAGACATCTCTACCTCCAGAATCTTTGCATGTTACACGGTCTAGGAGCAATCGGAGCAGCCAGTTAGCTGCTGCTGCAAAAGGTGTGGTTAAGGTGGTCAGTCATTTCTGTTTGTCAGTGCCATGCATGCCTCAAACTCATATGCCTTCCTGTTTGCTTGTATGCACTTGCAGAGAGGATTTTATTTTTTTTAAAGCTTTTTTTTCACATATGCACCGTGACAACACATCAGTCAATTTCATGAAGTGTTATATTGCAATCCTGTTTGATGGATGTTGGTTATTAGTAATAAAATGGGTTTTATTTATTGTGCCTGTGCCAATCAGCCTTGATATCATTGATGGATTTTTCCAGATATTATAAACCTCCCTGATTGCAATAGGCAGGAGTGTTAGATATTTCACCGAATTATCTGGGCGAACTTGTCGGGATGACAGTCTGTACTGTGCGAAGTCCTTTGTGTTTCCCAGGATTCTGTTGAGAGGTGTTCATCCTGCTGTTAGCTGAGGTTGTCTTTGTGATGCAGAGCTCTGCATATTTTGTCAGGTATGCTGGGAAGTTCTTTTCTTTAGCTCTGTGTTTTTGACAAACGTATCATTTAGTTCTTATCACACTGCCTCTGGAAATACCCATTTGATCTATCTGTCACAGTTAAACCGTAACTGAGATAACACGTCACTGTCTGGGTTAAGGTTTTTCCTTTGGGTCTGCGTACATTTTGTTTGATTTAGAGTATTTAGTTGAAATCCCGATCTGACGGAAATGATCATTTATTAAGGTTTTTATTTATTTTATAAAATGTAAAATACATTTGATATAAATATCACACACCCAGAACAACCATAATTTATACCAAGAAGCCACAAATAGAAAGGAATTAATGGCATTAAAATGTAATTTAAATTACCAAAGCATGTTTTCGACTTACCGTTGCATTAAATGCCCTTTAAAATATTCACCATGGCAATTCCGATTAACTTCATTTTGCCACTTCATACAACATTTATTGTTATTGCTGTAAAGCTATAATTAATTATGAAAATGTGTCTGCAGCTGTCTTTGAATTGCAGTCTGAAGCAGTATACAATACCCTGAAAATATGTATTTACACAGACTTAACCCAGCACAGTGTATGAAGCGCTTGAGCATTGGTTTTTTGATTTTTGTTTACCTGACAGAAAACAAGACAGTTTATTGTTATTTCATCTTAATCTTGAAAGATGTGTCAGTACCCAGTTTATTTGGATCAACTTGCTCCTCAGAATCACAACATGTAAATATTAATAATTATTGATGTATATGTTTTCTACCGAGTGTTCAAAATATGTAGTTTTGTGTTTTAGGCTATATTGTGCAGCTAACCGGCTAAATCACATTATTACTGAAATACTTCTGCTAATCAGTAGGGCTGTCCCCGACTATGGATTTTCATAGTCGAATCAGAATCGTCATGTCTTGCCTATAGTCGACTAATAGTCGAATCATGTGTGTGGGGGTGGGGCTGGGGGCGGGGCTTTAACGTTTCAAAGCCGCGATGTACAGAAAATCACACAAAGATATAGAAGAAAATGTATAAAAACATTTTTGATCAATAAAACTAAGAAATAACACAAATAACTCCAGAAAGGCCACACTGCAGATTTGCATTTCACATGCAAATCAAATTAAATCGGCTACATTACCTGTGCGAGCAGGCCAGCCTACAGCACAACATCGATGCACCGAAAAAATAAACAATTAATTTACTAAATTAAATTAGAACAGAATATACCTTTCTAATAAATAAAAATACAAAACGAAATAAATCAGAATCAAGTCACAGGATGAGGAGCAAATGTGTGCAAAATGCCTAAAGTGCAGGGGAACATATATTCAAAACACAAGCCACAAATAGTTAGATTAGATAACCCTGACAGATTAATAAATAAAATAAAAATAAATTATTAAAATAACGATAGTAGCCAGAATTTTCAACTTTGTCTTTTTAACTGCAGAAACAACAATAAATGCTAAACTGGAGAGGCAGTCTTTAGCTTAACATGTTCACAGCATCCAAAAATAAAATTAGAACCGGCTGAAAAGTTTTGAAATCACTTGTACCTGATCGAGAGAACAAATCCTGAAAGTCTTTCACTCTGTCTGTCCGTTGGAGTCTTTTCAAATTGTGCGCGCGGATAAAATACATTCTAACGTGAAACCCAGTCTATGCGTGAAACATATTAACATTGGCCGGCAGAAGTGCGATCATGGTTTTCCTGATGCTAAATCCAGCCTTGGAGAATATCCTTTCTAATCGTGTATATCCACACTTTAGATTTACTTATCCCAGACATTGTTAAAGATTTAAATCCTTGCCGCGAAGACGCTCCCCTGTCGGTCACGGATTGAAAGTGAAACTTAAATCTGTCACGGGGTGTTTGGATTTATTCACGCACGTTAAAAAATATTTATTAAAAGCTTCTTTCTTTGCACATTTTTATATAGGCCTACAGCATTATCATAATAGGCTGAATATTAACGTATTTACATAAAAGCTAGTTCTATGTGAAATCAGACATTGAGCGCCCTCATATAGCCAAAGTGGCATGATCCTCGTTTCATAACACCTCTGCGAATATTCGACCGTGAGATCGGTAGTCGAATCAGGCTCCTCCTATCAAAGCATCGAATCTTCGACTATTCGGGGTCACCCCTACTAATCAGCTGTGGGCCACTATTACCTAAAACTGTCTATTAATGAAGATTGTCTGTTGTTCTTACTACTTTGTGTAAAGATAAAGAATGCAATATTTGTTTTACAAACTTTAATGTTACATTAGTCATTCACGTTAGAGCTCGGCTAACTTATGCGCTGTTATTGATTATAGTTCCCGCATAAGCACCGCAATAAATTAGAAATATGCACATCAGTTTGTTGATGGACATACACTTGTAAATGCTGATGGTGAGGAACATCTCATAATGTACCTCAACTGAGTAGTGTATCACTGAGAAACGTCCTACTCAAGTCGTCCTTGCGATGAAGTTTTGGGTTGAATAACTAGTTCTTCCAATGTTTCATCATCGGACTCTATCAGACGAAGAGGCTTTGACTGTTTGCAGTCTATGCTGATGGAAGTGTTTGTGATGGAAGTGTTTGACTAGTCTCTTGTGGAAAGTCTCATCATCTTTACCACTGTTTGTGGTCAGCAGAATGAATGAGACCCAAATACACTTTAACAGAGTCATCAGGAATTTTGGCTCAGTTATCAGACACTGCCTTGGCACGTTGGAGGCGATGGTGAGCGTTCTACTTTCAGCAAATCTGTACTCCATCATGTAGCATGAATGCCATCCCTTACTTGGCACAGCTCAGACAAAAGGGCACATTCAGCAACAGACTGATTGCACTATGATGCATGAAAAGAGACAGGAAATTCTTTGTTCCATGGGCTGTCGAGTTGTACAATGCATTCCCTATCTGAATAATACGTGAACAATAAAGCGTCTGATTTGCACATTTTTATCCTCTCATATCATTTTCAGTGCTTTCACCACAATATAAAATGTTCTGCTGATATCCCTAGTACTTTTTTGTTGTTGTTGTTGCTTGCTTGGTCTTGTAAATCCTGTGTTGCATTTCATTTTACTTCTGCTGTTTCCACGCTGTAAAACGAGTTTGTCATTGTGGACATAGTTTGACCTTATCTTGAAGAAATCAAGGATACGCAACCGTCACAGAAAATCGTGAAAATATACTACCTGCTCATTTGTTGCAAATGGCTGTCGTTATGGTTTTATCACTATAAATCTCTTATGCTCAGCAAGGCTGCATTTATTTGATCGAAATACAGTAAAAGCACCAATATCGGAATAAAGAAAGTCATACAAGTTTGGAATGGCATGAGGGTGAGTGAATAATTATTTATTTTTTCCTTTAAGCTACACCAGGTGGCGGCTATAAAAAGACCCCAATCTGCCCTGCATGTGGATTCATGGGAGGGTATAGATTGAAGTGTATGAGTGTATATTTAAATGGATTCCGTGGTAGTGGACTGTTGCATTTGTGGGTGGCTATTTGTGTGTTATTGCCAGTAGTCATGTATGTGAGAATTGGCTCCTGTTCATCAGAACAGTTGGGAGACTGTCTGTCTCCTCCCGGTTGAATACCAGACGTCATCCTGTGCCCAGGTACACAGCGGCTTTCTGGACCGCCACTCTCAGGGTCAGAGTTCATTCATGTTTCCTGTGGAACAGATGGAGCCTGGTGTGGGTAAAGGAGTGTGAGCCTTTAGTCTTCACCTCAACAAGGTTTTCTCTCTGAGTGTTTGTTGTCTATCAGTTATTAACTGATATTAAAATTAGTGACAATACAGATAAGCTAATGATTATTTTAAAGGGGACCTATTATGCAAAATTCACTTTTGCATGGTGTTTTGACATAAATGTGTGTTGGCAGTGTGTGTACACAACCACTCTCTCCTTTTTTTTTATTTTTAAATCCCCATAAATCATAAGCAGTGTCTCCCAATGACCTGTTTCAGCCATGGGGCTGGTGTGATGTCACAACAGCCACAGGCCCCGCCCACGAGTGTTGACACTGCCGTTTTAACATAGAACCGCCCTGATCGAGTTCACAGCGAGTTCACATCAGCCATTTCTGCGCTGACGAGAATGTCTTTCAAGCGTTGAAGGTGTTGTATTAATTAATTCACATAGCTCTCTCTCTATTTACTCCCGAAATCTGAGCCAGCCGCTGAAGACGAGGTTGCTTCATTTTGTATTAGAAGAAAATGCTCCCTCAACTCTACCGAATTTTGTTTATGTGCTTACGCATTTCTTATACTGTGTTTACTCAGCTCTTACGGTGATTTTCTGGAGTAAAACTGACGCTTCATCTTTTGTGTGATGTACAATAAACTTTATTAAACTCATCAGTATATTTTTGGCCATCATTCGGATGGGGTCCTACAGCAGGCTTGTATTAATAGTGGATACAAGCAATGACAAATAGGTTATAACCGTAAATAAACTAAACTATACCTGTTCCATCTCCATACAGCATATATTATCTGACTCTGAAGGCATTATTGAAATGAACACCGTTACTGTGAGTTTCTGTTTTGATATTATCATCTTTCCGTGAGATAAGATTGTTCTGACACTGAGCGCGAGCTCGTGAGGCTCCGCCCCCTGTGCCGTGCAGCAGCAGCTTATTTGCATTTAAGGGGGACACACTAACACGGTGCGTTTTTCTCAGGGCCAAAAAGTGACGATTTAAACATGCTGTAAAAAATTATCTGTTGGGTATTTTGAGCTTAAACTTCACATACACACTCTGGGGACATCAGAGACTTATTTTACGTCTTGTGAAAAGGGGCATAATAGGTGCCCTTTAATGTTATGGCTGATAACCAATAAAAGGCATAAATTAATGCAATCAGAACTATATATGGTGCCTCCCTAAAGTCAACTGAGTACTAGAGGAAGAGGTTTATTTGCACTTTTGACCTTTAAGCATCTTGCATCATGAACTACACAATAACTAATTTTAATTTAGTGAGTCAAATTACAATTAGTTCAAATATTAAATGCATCCTGAGACTCCAGCATTCTATTTCATTTAGTTGTGGAAATAAGAAATTTACAGCTAAATTGTAAAAACAAGCATGTACAGAAGAAACTTTTATAGCAGCTTTTTTTTTCTTTTCTTCTTTTTATGAGATTCCAAAGAGTCTCAAGAGGGATACATTTTTCTTTTTCTCTGCTGTGACATGATCTAAAGCTGTTTGCTTTCTTTCCTCTGAGATAGTTGCTGTGCTTGTGCGTAAGAGCCCTTATGGAGGACTTGTTTTAAAACCAGGCATGGAGCTTGCCGTGTGTGTGTGTGTGTGTGTGTGTGTGTGTGTGTGTGTGTGTGTGTGTGTGTGTGTGTGTGTGTGTGTGTGTGTGTGTGTGTGTGTGTGTGTGTGTGTGTGTGTGTGTGTGTGTGTGTGTGTGTGTGTGTGTGTGTGTGTGTGTGTGTGTGTGTGAGAGAGACTGACAGCCTGCTAGATGGTTGGAATGAGGGCCGAAACAGTCGCCTGCAGGGTGAGTGCGATACCTCGTGTTGAGCGCCAACTTGGCATATACACAGATACTAGTTCCAAAACCTAGTGGACTGCCTAGATAGGTAGCCACCTTCAAAGGCAACATCCTAGCTGAAATAGAACCTCATAAGTGACTCATTTGGAACATTCGTCATAGACATAATAGCTCCTCACACAAGCTGCAGGCGATGTGAGAGGAACAACGCAATACTGTAATAAGCATAAATATACAGCACAAACACATTTAAGGTAGAATGGGTTAAAAGTTGACACTAAAAAAAATAAAATAAACTTTTCAGTATTGAGTGAAATTATTTATAATCAACATTCGCATTGTCCACCTTTTTGGGACTATTATTTTTTTTGCACCTATTTTTAAATAGTGTTTTTTATATACTATTTTGTCTAAATATCTAGTTTAGTCATGAATCTCTAGAGGGAGCGGACTGATAGGTCCTTTTACATGCAATTTGCAAGCAATCACGGCACAAGCTAGCCAATGAGATTGCTTGTTCAATATTTCAGTAATCTGGTTCAGTGTTTTCTGTAGGATGGTAATCTGGATCTGAAACCCTCTACCTCCCCAGCTCCACCTGCCTAGATTTGCTACGGTATTCATGCATGTCTATATGCAGCAGCATATCTCACATGCTCACAGCAGTGTGTCTGTGCATCTATTTGCAGTAGCAAGTCCATACTCGCTCTGCAGCAACAGCAGCAGATGTAGTTCACCAAGACCAAATACATTGTTGCCACAATCGATAACATGCTAAAACTATTCAGGGAGTTGTCCAAAATATTTTTTTAAGTAAATTTAGGCATCACAACATTTATAAATGTACAGAATGAAAAAAATGATATTAATTGAGATTTGCTGAAGATTACTTTTTAACAATGTTATTACATTATTAGTGTTTTTAAATATTTTTATATGCGTCCCTATATTTTTATACTGAAATAAAGTGGGAGACAACAGAATTATAGGGATAGTAGTTTACCCAAAAATGAAAATGGTCATCAATTGCTTATCCTCACGCTGTTCCAGACCTAAGATTTGGAAACAGCGTGATAAGATAAGATTTTCGCTCATCTTCGAAACCCAAATAAATATATTTTGGTAACACTTAACAATAAGGTTAATTAGTTAACATTAGTTAATGTGTTAACTAACATGAACTAACAATGAGCAATACATTTGTTACAGTATTAATTGTATTTGTTAATGTAGTTAATACAAATACAGCTGTTCATTGTTTGATCATGTTCGTTCACAGTGCATTAACTAATGTTAACAAATGCAATCTTTGATTTTAATGTATTAGTAAATGTTTAAATTAATATGAACTAAGATTAATAAATGCTGTAGAAGTACTGTTCATTCTTAGTTCATTTTAACTAAGGTAGTTAACTAATGAACCTTATTATAAAGTGTTTTACAAATATGGTAAACTGATGCTGCACTTGCTTGACGCATGAGAACAAACGTCATTGGTTCTTGTGGAAGCTGACATGCAAGAACAAACCTTGATGTGTAATGTACTTTCAATTGAGGGACAGAAATTCTCTAATTTGTTTTTGAAGATGAACAAAAGGCTTATGGGTTTGGAATATGAAATGAAAACAATTTTTATTTACCTTTAAGTTACCTTGTTTTTGGAATAGTCTTCACCTTATGATTGTGCTTACGATGCCTTTAGGTTTTGGAACAGATTAAGTATGTTCAGATGTCAGGGTTCTAGTTTTATTGCTAACCTTTAGGTCACAGTGCTGTTTATGGGGATTATAGCAGCACTTCCTGTTCAGGCTTCTGTTCAAGTTGTAGACTAGAAGCAGAGAACCAAGCTAGACTTATTTAAATGTTATGATTTAGTCCTCATCTAAAATAGTGCTGAAACCAGAGATCTCTCACTCTCAGACAGAAAGAGGAGGACTGAGAGGGAGTAATGGGAGCGGATCGCTTCACAGCTGTCCATGTGCAGCGGTAAAGCCCCTTTTGACTCGACTTCATAGGGGTCCTGTCCTGCCCTCTTTTCCCAGGGCCTGTGATGAGAAAAGGGAATTTGTTGGGAGGCATTAATGGCTACGCAACTTAAACGTTTCACTCCAGGGCACTAACACACCTGCTAGACGCAAATCGAAGACCATTAACGGTGGTGAGTGGCGCTTTTTGTTATCAAGTTGTTTTTTTTTCCTTCTCTTTTTATGGTATTAAATTACGCATGGACATGAATCATGCCTCATTCGAGGATTCTTGAGTGACACCGGGTGCAATTATGAGTCTGCTCTCATGTTCCACAGAGCCTCGGGAAAGAGGGAGCGTGTGGTGATTGTACTCCTCCTCGTCCTTTTATATGTGCTTACTCAAATAAAAGAAAGAGATGAACTCTTACCTTGGTGTATTCGACCCCAAAATCACAGTTCAGTCATCAATTTACTCAGTCATGCATGTTTAAAGTCATCCAGATGACTTTCTTCAGTGGAACACAAAAGGAAACGTTTTGAAGAGTGTTCACGCTGATCTTTTCCGTATAATGAAAGCAAATTGTGACCTGTTGCTGTGAACCTTAAAGAAAAACAGGAGCGTAAAAGCGGTCCAAAAAGTATTTTCAAACCTTGTAATATTTCTGAACTGAGGGTGTTTATTCAGTGTTAATCTTGCTTGAGAGAAGTGGTTCCTAGTTACTTTCGTTGTATGAAAAAGAGGTACTTTTTTTTTTTTTTCTGCTGCATGCTGGTTTTGAGAAACATAAGTGGGTGTAAATGTGACCATTTTCATTTGTGACCGAACTATTTCTTTAATTTAGGCATTCATTTCTAAATCGATTTTCTTTTCACTGACAATCTCTACAGCCTCAATTTCTTCTCCGTCTTTTGCCTTTTTCAGCTGAGGTATTGAATCGCTCAAGTGTTTGGTTCATTTTGACTCTGATTTGAAGGCGTCCGTGGTTCAACTGTCATAAACTGCTGAAAGATCAATACGGTGTATGAATTACAGCTCTCTAATGAAAGTGTTGCTCTCTCAGTGCCGTCAAGCCAAGACTGCATTGATGTACTGCATGCTCAGGTCGTTGCTTTGCTCGTAACAGTGGCTAGGGCTGTCATTAGTATCAAATTTTCATGAATAAGCGTCAATCAAAAATTCATTTTATTTGTTTTCTCACAAAAATATTTGTGAACAGAATATTGAAAATTCTAAAATGACACAAGGTCATGTTTTAGATATTTAAATATTTTTAGATATTTTTTTTTTACACTTTCCATTCACCACTTAACTATTATTATTATTATTATTATTATTATTGCATTGCAAGGCTGTGTGGTTGATATACAGCTCTGGAAAAAATTAAGAGACCACTGCACAATTATCAGTTTTACTATTTAAATAGGTATGTGTTTGGGTAAAATTTACATTTTTGTTTTATTCTATAAACTTTTCTCACAAATTCCAAATAAAAATGTTGTTATTTAGAGCATTTATTTGCAGAAAACGACAACTGGTCAAAATAACAAAAAAGATGCAGTGTTGTCAGACCTCGAATAATGGAAAGAAATTAAGTTCATATTCGTTTTTAAACAACACAATACAAATGTTTTAACTTGGGAAGAGTTCAGAAATCAATATATGGTGGAATAACCTTGATTTTCAATCACAGCTTTCATGCGTCTTGGCATGCTCTCCCCTAGGGCTGCACAATATATCGAAAAATTATCGTTATCGCGATAATAGTATATGCGATATCCGTATCGCAGAGAGGTGCGATAAACTGCATTTATTTTATGTGCCAAGCATTTGTGTGATGCATAGGTTGTTTATCCAAATTCGACTAATCAAATGTGACCCTGGATCACAAAACCAGTCTTATGTAGCACGGGTATATTTGTGGCAATAGCCAACAAAACATTGTATGGGTTTATACAATGTTTATACAATGGGTCAAAACAAAATTATAGATTTGTCTTTTATGCCAAAAATCATTAGGATATTAAGTAAAGATCATGTTCCATGAAGATATTTAGTAAATTTCCCACCTTAAATATATAAAACATTTATTTTTGTGAATGGATGCAGCACTATCGCCAATAGAAATGGACAACTTTAAAGGCAATTGCCTAAAGAGAACTGTACGTCTGAAATATGGCAATATTTTGGCTTCAATAGAGATGACGTGTCATAAATGCAGCCAGGTACTGTGAAAGGGGCCGTTCACAGCCGCGCCGCTATCTCCTTCTTTCCACAAGCGCTTGCGTCTGTCGTTGCTATGCAACCATGACCTGCGTGAGCTTGCGGAATTCTGAAAAGTTGAGATGTTCTCATCTCGTCGCGGCATAGGTGGGCCTGGAAAAATGTGCTTCCATTTTGCGCGCAAAAAACGCGATATGTGAACATAAGTGACGGTGTCACTAAGTCGTGCCGAAAAATGTTGGCCACATTGAGAGGAAACTAATCTCCACAGTCATCTGGAACGCAACCTCAGGGAGCTATATGAAGATTTCAACAAGTGTAAGCCCAAATCTACCAAAACTGCTAACGAAATGCCAAGTAACAATAACAGAGTCTCTCAGACAACCATTAATCAAAGTGTTGCATGTGTAACGTTAACTTTATGAAAAAACTAAGATATTCTTCTGAAGATCAGAAGAATATCTATTAGCCTACCTGTTTATTTTAGTATGATCATTACATATATAAATGATTAAAAAAAAGTAATAAAAATAGCATTTCTCTAGGGAAATGTAATATCACAAGAAAAATCGTTATCGCAATACTCAACAACAATATCGCATATCGCATATTTTCCCAGTATTGTGCAGCCCTACTCTCCACCAGTCTTTCACATTGATATTGGGTGACTTTATGCCACTCCTGGTGCAAAAATTGAAGCAGCTCGGCTTTGTTTGATGGCTTGTCACCATCCATCATCCACTTGATCACATTCCAGAGGTTCTCAATTGGGTTCAGGTCTGGGGATTGGGCTGGCCATGACAGGGTCTTGATCTGGTGGTCCTCCATCTACACCTTGATTGACCTGGCTGTGTGGCATGGAGCATTGTCCTGCAAAAAAAAAAATAAAAAAAATAATATATATATATATATTTTCCTCAGAGTTGGGAAACATTGTCAGAGCAGAAGGTAGCAAGTTTACTTCCAGGACAACCTTGTACGTGGCTTGATTCATGCGTCCTTCACAAAGACAAATCTGCCCGATTGCAGCCTTGCTGAAGCACCCCCAGATCATCAATTTTCAGCTTTGTCCAACACCTGGTCCGTCTAATGGTTAGACAGAGACCTGGAGAGGCTTACAAGCCACAGTGTCTCGCACCCACTGAGAAATTTGGTGGAGGATCGGTGATGATCTGGGGGTGCTTCAGCAAGCCTGGAATCGGACAGATTTGTCTTTGTGAAGGACGCATGAATCAAGCCACGTACAAGGTTGTCCTGGAAGTAAACTTGCTTCCTTCTGCTCTGACAATGTTTCCCAACTCTGAGGATTGTTTTTTTCCTGCAGGACAATGCTCCATGCCACACAGCCAGGTCAGTCAAAGTGTGGATGGAGGACAACCAGATCAAGACCTGAACCCCATTGAAAACCTCTGGAATGTGATCAAGAGGAAGATGGATGGTCACAAGCCATCAAACAAAGCCGAGCTGCTTGAATTTTTGCACCAGGAGTGGCATAAAGTCACCCAACATCAATGTGAAAGACTGGTGGAGAGCATGCCAAGACGCATGAAAGCCGTGATTGAAAATCAGGGTTATTCCACCAAATATTGAATTTTGAACTCTTCCCAGGTTAAAACATTAGGATTGTGTTGTTTAAAAACGAATATGAACTTATTTTCTTTCCATTATTCAAGGTCTGACAACACTGCATCTTTTTTGTTGTTTTGACCACTTGTCATTTTCTGCAAATAAACGCTCTAAATGACAATATTTTTATTTGGGAGAAATGTTGTCAGTAGTTTATAGAATAAAACAAAAATGTAAATTTTTCCCAAACACATACCTATAAATAGTAAAACTGATCATTTTGCAGTGGTCTCTTAATTCTTTCCAGAGCTGTATGTAGATATCTACGCAAATAGTAATTTTACTTTATTCAAAACAACCATCAAAATCTAAAGTCTATTTCACTGTAAAATGTAGCCTTAATGTATACAAATATGGCCATTTGGCCTTGTGAAGCCTCTCATCAGTTAGAGCAGATAGCAATTGCACCGGTTAGAAATTAATTTTAAATATCATTGGTGGGTGAGCTCAACTACAGTCAGGGATAATGCTACTGAATTTTATATATAATATTGAATGTATTCTTTTGTAAATTAAAATCTATATTTAGATGGATGGAAATCTTACTCTTAACCTTACTTTCTCAATGGGTGCTTTCATAGATAATTCATTTGTATAAATAATTAATTTCTGTATGTGAACCACTTACTGTGCACCTGGCATCTGTACACGTCACATGAGATTGCTAGGTTGTATGATGCAACATCTGGTTTTTACTGCAATTTAAGTTATTTGAAGTAAGTTATATTATGTATACAAACTGGCATCTACAGACCCTTTTTGACCCTGACTTAGCAAGGTTTATGGGAGTTATGTTAAGTCATCAATATTTGAAACTTGTACTAAAAAAAGAAAACATGGTAAAATTCCCTTTTGGATTTTCAGCGTTTTAGATGGTACAAACAGGTTATAGGAAAGAAACAGGAAATGTATTGCAACAGTCCTTTCCCTTTAGGACTTAATGCGTTTCTTCTAACCTACCTAAAATTTGATTAAATGTTTCGTAAGTAGTAAATGTTACTTTTGGGGTTCACAAGATGGTAATCTGCTTCATTTGAACAGTTATTTGCAGTCACCCACTCACTTTTTTTGCGAGCATGCTTTGCATTTCATTAGTATCGACCATGCACAGTCGGTGAAAAGTGTGTGTTGTGTTATGAAAATAATATGTACCAATGTACGTTTCCAAAGGACATCTGCAAAAATAAATGTCAATCAGGTTATAAAAGAAGGAAGAAAAGCATTTTTACAAAGTCTAGACTGATCAGACGCATATGAACACGTATTGTAAAGCATTTATTTTCTCTCCTGCAACCCAATTATTTCCCTATTACGCGTTTAGTGCTTGTGTGGGTAGAACTGCGTGCCTGTAAATAAGTATACCATCTCGTAAAGTGGTGCCGTCCAAATGAGATCCATTACATAGTAAATATGCAAGGCATCTCGTAAAGGAGCGCGGTTCAAATGGGATCCATTACATTTCATCTGGATGCTCATTTCTCAAGGTCGACATCCTTTTAAAACAATGCGTCCAGGTATCGTTTTTATATATAATCAGATTGCTCGTGGTCTCATACCTTCAGAGAGTGCTTTCTAATTACCTTATAAAAGCAAATAGGATGTTTACGCCCCTGGCAGCCCGTATCCTCCATCTCCTGTGCTAATTCCCTCTCTGAAGTGTCCTGTGATTTGTGCTGGCTAGGCTCGCACATTAGCTATTTAAATGGATGCTTCACAATCCTGTGACAAAATGGATGAATAGCAATATCGTCCTGAACGTCCTCCGGCACGCAGACTTTGAGCATACGTGTAAAGAAATGATTCTTCATCTTACTTTAGCTCACTTGACTGGGCCTAAATTAAAGGTGCTAAGCATTTACAAAAGCCTGCCAACAACTGAGAAATGTATCCCCCCTTCAGTGTTTATATTATTTCGTTAATTACCTCAGATTATACCGTTAAACATTTGGAGAGGCATCAGAATGAAATCTATGAATAATGGATGTGTGGGAACCGGGCTTGTTGCTATGGGAGGTGTGAATTCAACCATAACTTTTACAAGCTGGCCTTGGCTTTTCCCATCATTTCGAATGAACACTTTCACGCCACACATTCATGTCTATCATTTCCCAGTTTCCTCTTCCACTTATGCTCTTAGTTTTGAACCGCCAGTGACTGTTTCTATGTTCCCACATCCAGGGATGTAAATAAACTGTTTTGATTTAATCAGATAAAGATAAAAAAAAAAAAAAAAAAAAAAAAAAAAAATGTATATCATTGAAACCTATTATAATAGTTTATTGCACGTCTTGCGTAATATGTTCCTCCAAACGGTATGTAAATTAATAAATCAATATCATATCATATATGGGGGTCCTAGACAGTAAAGACATTTATAATGTTACAAAGATTTACATTTCAAATAAATGCTGTTCTTTTAAACTTTCTATTCATCAAAAAATCTTTGAGAAAAAATATCACAGTCTCCACAAAAATATTAAGCAGACAACTGTTCATCATTATAGGGATATTTCACCCAGACATGGACATTCTGTCATTAATTACTCGCCCTCATGTCACTCTAAACCCGCAAGACTTTTGTTCATCTTCAGATGAATTGAGCGGTTTAGCCCGAAGAGACACGATCGCTTTATATAATGAACAGGTTTAATGTAGTATTTTTTTCACAAATAAACATTTATCAGCAGACATAAACAGAAGCTCAACCGGACATGCTTGCCTTGCTAGAACAAACCTCGTTGGTTCTTACAGAAGCTCAAACATGCTACGTAACATGAGAATGAACCCCTGGTTCTCGCATGTCAAGCGAACATGCTTGATCTTCCGTTTGCCATAACTGATGTGTAAGCCATTTTGATGGTGGTGGTTTTGTTGCAGATTTACATTTTCTCATCATTACTCTCATTAAATCTAAATGTAACATCCAACAAATATTTGATCGAAATGAATATTTTGTTCAAAATAATTGTGCTGTGTTACAGTGTTGTTGTTAGATGTTCTCTGTTTCGCTCTGTCTGGTTGATATGCATGAGTGCTTGCTCACTCTGTGAAGACTGAAGTTTTTTTTGTAACTTGCTGTTTTGTGAAATGATCTATAGTTATGTGCTGGGGAAAAACATCTCTCACTCCATTAAACGACACAAGCAATCTGTCAAACACCTGACGCGACAACCCACACGAAATTCTATGCTAATGAGCCTCTTTGAAGCATTTAATGCAAAATACTTTGGCTTGGACTGGTTGAACTGTGCACTTGTGCCGCTATGGTCCTCACTGACTGTGGTGCTATTTCTTTTTATGCATACATTTATGGTAACGCTTTACAATAAGGTTGCATTAGTTAACGTGAACTATGAACAATACCTCTACAGCATTTCTTATTTAATTTCAATTGAATAGAAAAAACAACAAAAAACAAAAACAGAATTGCGTATTTATATCGGAGTTTACAGAATTTTTATCAGGATTGGGATGACATAAACTCTGTTCTGCTCTCAATTATCTGTCTTTTTTTTTTTTTCGTGCCGGAAACAAGCTTTTATATCACACAGCAGTGATTCAGAGGAACCTCTATTCAACACCTTCCTTTTTCCTGTCGTCTTTGTCCTTTTCTCAGCCTGTCTCTGTTCCTTCTCGGGGACATGGTCCAGATGGTGGCTTTATTTCTGGTTGCTGGTTAAATCTGTGTTGGTTTATTTAAAACATTTTTCCAGCTGGATGAAGGCAGCACATTTGTACAGCTCATGTGCATTTGTGCAGCTCTAAATGGACGGCAGATCAGAGGTGCAGGTGAGATTTTTCTCCATCAGTGTTTTAGACCACAAGACTTGGGTTAATGTGCGCTTAGGGATGACTGCGCTTTTGAAGATGACTATGGATCTGGAGATGCAATGAATCCTGCGGGACTAAAAATGTCTGGCAGTGGATTGGGTTACTGGAGTGCATTAGCAATGTAGATGGAAGGTTCAGGTTAATGGGTTCACTGTGTGACTGTGAACATGTGTTTGCTCATCAATCTGCTCCCTCTGCTCTCCATGCACATGCAGTCAAATGACCCCTGAGTTGATTTCCAGAGGGCGCTGCCTGGTCATCCATAATGGAGAGCGGTGTAAATGCGAAACGGGGTCACACAGAGACGGACTGGATTGAGACCGGCTGTCTCAAGGTTGTCTGCTCAGAAATCCCTTTCTTATCGCTTCCGTTCTCACTTTCGCTTCTCGTCTTGTATATTGATTGCCCTCCGCAAGGACAGAACAAGCCTCAAGTGCAATCGTTGTCTTCGGTGAAATTGATGAAACGTTTGTGGGTTTGTCAGCGTGGGAGAATAAAACCATCTAACAGATTTCTGTGGGACTGCCAGAAGAATGGTTTGCTCCTGCTCTCTGACCCTCAGAATTAAATGGATCGTTTTTGCTACAGTAGCTATCTTTCATGCCCTGCCAGCTCGTTCAAATGAAATTACATATTTTATTTTTAGCAATGTATAATGGTCAGTAGGGAAAAGAGTATAAGATAAATAAATTCTGAAAAAGCATTGGTAGTCAAATGTTAATTGCGCATAATAGGGAGTTGCCCGAAGCCCCTTAATTTATTTTCGATTTAGTTAAGTTTAGTTTGGCTGATATTAAAACAAGGACTGTTACCTTCATTAAATGGAAAGGTTTTTTTTTGTGTAAATGGATGGGTTTGTTGCAAGCTTTGGCGAATACCTGGTACACATTGTATGATTTTGGGCTGTCCCAGACGAAAGATGAGCATTGAGCAATTCTGTGGTCGTGGCTCCTAAACCGTGAGAGAGGTTCAAAGACGGCCATTGTCACATCTTGAGACCAAAGATAGCCTGCGATCATTTTCTGACAGTGTCAGTTTAGCATGATCATCTCACAGTGTGTTTGCTGCTACGACCTACGTCTACTGACTAGCCAAGAAAAATGCAACATGAAAGGGTGTATTGATCAACGCGACATGGCGCTAAAACTTAAAACTACTTACCTCAAGCTCTATTTGGAGATTTGGCATGCCAAGTTGACCTCTTTCCCTAGCCATGGCCACATCCTCTTTTGCTTCCTCTATTTTTTTCAGTGCACATAAAAACAACAATGGCCAAAGTTTGGCTCTGTTTGTTTACCACTAGCACAAGCTGATGACCTTGTATTCTTCTATACTAACTTGTACCCGAAATCATTTAACCCGACTCGACCATTATGGTTATATTTTAAGCCCGAACCCGAGGTCCGTTTCTCTCAGTAAATACCGTAAATTGAAGTTTTTTTTTTTTTTCTTCAATATGTTGTATTTTATGATTGCTTGCATTGATAATTAAACACATACATGTACAATCACCATTTCACCAAGTCACAGCGGCTCCCTCAGCAGTCAGCACACATGAAAAAAAAAAAGAGATAAAGCACGGACTTACCAAAATTGGTAACTTTCGAAACTTTGCTGTGGTTGAACAGGTGAAACAGTCACAAATTCCTCTGAAACTCAAACATTAAACTTCAAACCAAAGTTCGTTCAGTTGCACAACTATTTACACAAATAAATCCTCAGTACGAGTTATGAAGGAAGAGAACATCATCAACAGTTGATGGTTTCAGCGCCGTCATCTTCTGATTGCTGTGTTGTGACCGAAATAGTGCGCGCGGGAGCACATGCGCAAAACAGTTTTGTAAAATGATATATGATAAAATAAAAATGATATAATTTTACAAAACTGTTTTGCGCATGTGCTCCCGCGCGCACTATTTCGGTGCACTAAACTGTGAGTTTTTCGGGACCTGTCGGGCTCGGGTCGGGTAGCAGACCTCTGTCGTACAGTCTACATAGCCTACATGTCGTACCCACGTTTATTAGATGCAAGTCGTACAGTGATCTTATAGGTTTGTCGAAATTGCGCGCGTGTGTGTGTATATATGTATGTGTATGTATATATAATATATATAATATATGTAATATATATATAATATATATAATATATATATGTGTGTGTGTGTGTGTGTGTATGTGTGTATATATATATATATATATATATATATATATATATATATATATATATATATATATATATATATATATATATCGATATTATAAAAACGATATAATATATAATAATATATATAATATATATATATATAATATGTGTGTATATATGTATATCTATAATATGTGTGTATATATGTATATCTATATGCATGTATATATATATTATTATTATTATATTATTATTTGTATATATGTGTGTATGTATATATGTGTATGTGTATATAAATCAATTTAATCGAGAATTGATTGGATGGTTGTGGTTTGCTATTGGTCGGTCTCAAGTGAGTGACAGGTTGATCACTCAATGTAGGTGTGTAACACCTCGTGCAAGTAAACACGTCATCAGAGAAGACAAGAGACGCCGATGCAAGAGGGGGAAGTTATTTTTAATTTAAGATTGTGAGGACACATGCATTAAATAAATTAATGATGTGCATGGATAAATCATTTATGCAATATAAAAAAAAAAGAAAAAAAAGTTTGACACCTGAAATGAAACTGGTCCAGCTTATGAAGCTTTGCTGAAGTGGTTTTCGTGCTAAACTGCAGTGCAGGTCCAGAGTGTTGTACTACTGCTACACATGATGTTCATTTGTCTGAAGCCACTGCAGATGTTTCCATGGGCTGAGGTTTGTGCGCGCATTTGTTGTTGCTTGTGTGTTTTAGTGTGTGTGTGTGTGTGTGTGAGAGAGAGAGAGAGACGGACTTATAATGACCTGAAGGAGCTCTGGGAAGTCACCCGGTTTTGATGGGTTGTGTGAGTTTAATGAATAATGTAACGGATGTGCCGTGTATCTCCCTCGCTCTTCTGCACTCTTTCACTGCCCCTTATGTCTTCCCTCTATTTGTACACTGTTGGCAGAGTCATTTCAACATGCTTTTGAGGTTGTATGTAGATTTCTGCATTTGCGGTGCATTTGTGTCTGTCAGTTTCAACTCGTCTTGGGTTCAGAGGGAAGGAAATGCGGTGAGCAGACTTCGCAGCAGACAGACGGTATCTGTAGCATTTTCTGTCATGTGTTTTTTTTTTTTCTTGGTTTTTTTTTTCTTCATTGAGTCAGTTTTATTTATTTCTTTTTTTTTATCAGATCGCATCAAGCCAAACCAAATTGTGTTTGATATGGCTTGTGAATAGCTTCTAATAAGAAAACTAAAATCTAAATGTTGTTGACTTGAAATTCTAGGCAGTGACAGCAGTGTGCAACACATTAAAGCCACAACATCTCTCATTCAGCTCCCCTAAACTTCAAGGCATAGAATTGCATTTGGATATCTGATTTTTGTACTTGCAGTGTTTTTGTTTCAGTCCCTTTGTCATTAATTTTGCACTGGACGTCAGCAGCTTATGTCTTTTCGCTTTAGCGTTTATCTCCGAGTCCTCTTGTCACATTTGTCACATTTCACGCATTTCACTGATCACTGATGTGAAAATCCTGCCACACTCAGCTTCTCCTTTCCACGTTGGTCATGTGAATTTGCCGTGCTGATCAACAGAAAATTGCTTGTTTTGAACGTGACATCTGTGAAACAGTGCTTCATATGTCATCATTACATTTATTGAAAGTTCTCAAATTCTGGTGACAGGCTTTTGCGTAAACTGATGGCAGTTCTTGCTGAACACTCGCTGATCAAGTCAATGAAAACGCATCAAAGACTCTCTGTAGATTATTGTATAATCACAATATGCAAACACTATTTTGGTTGCGATTTGCTGGGGCGTTTGTAGTCTTTCAGTACTGGGGCACATCAAAAAAGTGTTCCCTTTTTTTTTAAATTTTTAAAAAAATATATATCATTATGGATATAGGGCAGGCTACAGACACAAATTGGCTTTACCTGCACTAGAGAGTTATTAGTATGTTACTTTTATTATGTTATTACTATATTCCTGTAATTATAGCAATAAATGCAAACACTATTTTCGTTGCGACTTCCTGGGGCGTTTCTAGCCTTTCATTAGTTCTGGGGCACATAAAAAAAGGCATATGTTGTTATTATGGATAGAGACATTGTCTTTACCTGCAGTAGAGAGTCGTTCACAGTTTGCACGTGCATTGAACGAAATTGTGTTTCTTCAACATTGCAAGTAAATATCATTCTCATCCAGCAGTCTTTTTGTTTTCTGTCTTATAAAGTATGCGTTACTTGTGCAACCGCTGCAAATGATTCAGTGCGTGAGTGAACTGTCCAAATGAATCAGACTGAATCACAAACAAACTCAGAGCTTTTTGTAAACCCGTTTGTTATCTATATATGGTGATCTCTATCATCAGACAAGTATTTACATGTAGCATCAGCTCTTTTCTCATAGTTTCTAGAACCGTTTCATACATGATTAAATCTCTCTAAACCCCTCCTTTCTGAGAGCCTGCTCTGATTGGTCAGATTCCAGTCTGTTGCGATTGGTCTACCATGTACAGCGTGTGTCAAACTCAACACCTATATTTGAATTTCAGCTCTGGAAGTTTCCTCAGCACTTGTATACACTGTGATACGAACAGTAACGATAGCGTTTTACCGTATCAATTCAAGCGCAATTCCTCATCCTTTGGAAGTCAAGAGCATGCAATGTGGATTTGCTTTTGCAGTACAGAAAACAGTGTCTTCTCAACATGTCAACAACATGAACCAAACTCTTCCAGATCTCAGCTGCAACTACAGTGTTTGAGAGCGGGCTAAAGTAGACGCCGTTCGCAGGCCAATGAAGACCATAGGCTGGCATTTTGCAATTTTGTAACAAACCCAAGTTGGCTTGTGCAAGAAGTAAGACTGGAATTACTGACGACTCATTTCAGGCAGTTCAGAATCAGTTATTTTCTTTTGGAAGACAACTTTTTTTATTCTGAGCTTTGCACTTCTAGTCAGTTATCTGGGTCTAAAAGTCAAGATCTGGGATGCTTAATTTCCTTTGTCAGTGGGTTGTCTGAGCAAGACGTCTGTCTGAATTGTCATTAGAAATATTGTGAAATATTGAGCAACATCAAATCCACAATGACCAACAGTCTGAGCCTTTTTGAAAGCATTCATCTGACAGACACGACACGGTCCTTTAATCTCAGCACAACAACTCACAAATAAACCTGTGAATCCTGCATAATAACAGGAGCATTGCTTACCACAGGACATTTGAAGACTTGCAGTGGTTGTCTTGAAATGTTTTGTTGAATATGATGTTGTTCACAAGCATGGCTATAGCGGTGCTGCTTTAAATGAGATTGATGAGATTTGAATTACAATTCAGGGACCAAACCTCTTTGCTGACTGTTAGTCTATCAATTATTGGACAATTCTATCTCTTTAAAAGCACCACTGCTAAAGATTTTAAACGTATTAATTAACTGGTCTGTTGTTGGATGACTATTCCAAATGGGACTGTTTGGAAAAGTTTCGTAAAGTTGGCCACTGAGGATTTACTTTCTACCTCCACATCTCGCCACACGCGCCGAGGTCAAGAAATCTACTTCGCTTCCTCTTTCAACCCAGACATTTCTGGCAAGAGTATACATTATCATAACAGAACCGAAACCACATGTCCTGTGTTTGTGTGTTCGTTCCAAGTAAGAGACTCATGAAGTGCTTAGACATCTTTGGTTAGAGGCTTATGGAGTGACATTGCATTCATGTGAGGTTTAAAAAAAATTGTTTATTCAGTTGGTTTATTCATTTCCCCCCTACATTATGAGGACATGTTGATGTCAAAATACTAAATAAACTTTTTTTCTTTTCTTTTTTTTTACTGAAAATGTAAAAATTCTTAAAGTTTTCTGAGATCCATATTTTATATTCTGGGGATACATTTAAATGTCAACCTTTCTCGCTCGTTGTGACATCTAACCTATACCACATCCCACAAGTAGCTACGCAATTTCGCACGAAAAACATCATGTCTAAAATGTAAACACTTATGATGGGCTTACCATAGTGAATCAGGCTAAGACAAAAACACATTTTGGAAGTAGGATTGATGGTGTATTGACTTGATTGGTCATTTTGAAAAGAAAAAAAAAGTACCTAGTGCACCTCTAATATGATGCGTATTTGTCAGTCAAATTAAACAGGTAAAAAATGGGTTGATGCTCTCAAAAAAATCATGGCTTTAACTATTTAAATCTATTTGATAATATTCAAATATTATTCCATATATTAAAATCCATATATTCAACTGGCTTAATCTGCACAAATCTTTTCATTTTGATAAAATATAACTAGCTGTGGAACAAGCAGTATTATTAAAATATGTGAGATCCAGAACAAAATGGATTTATTAATTATGAATATATAAATCTGGTAATTGTGTATTTCAAACATGACATTTTATATGCAATTAAATACACAAATCTTAAAGGGATAGTTCACTTTGAAATAAAATGTTGGTATGTTTTAGCTTACCTCAAGGGCATCCAAGATGTAGGTGTCTTTTTTTCCACAGTAGTTTCAATTTTGATATTTTTAGGTCAAACCGTTCTTGTCTGTCAGTCATATAATGCAGGTCGATGGTCACCACCTCAAAGAGCATGCACAGAGTCGCCTTGGCTACGGCAGTTCATTGGAACGAAACCGTAGCCAAGGCGACATCTAGTGTATATATCTATACCCGCCCGCGCTCTCAGATCACTTGGACGTGGCTGTGTACAAGAGGTAAAAACGATATAAATACTGTTCGTTTTCTCACACAAACCGCTCGTTTCGTGTCTTAGGCCATCAATGTGTACTTACGATGGGGAATTGTTTAATTTGAACGATGGGGAATTGTTTTAATTTGGACTCTGTGCATGCTCTTTGAGGTGGTGACCATCGACCTGCATTATTTGACTGACAGACAAGAACGGTTTGACCTAAAAATATCAAAATTGAAACTACTGCGGAAAAAAAGACACCTACATCTTGGATGCCCTTGAGGTAAGCTAAAACATACCAAAATTTTATTTCAAAGTGAACTATCCCTTTAAATGTAGGCATAAATATCCATTCCACAAAGTGTTACGGTAGTAAGAGTTTTTTTTTTTTTTTTTTTTTTTTTTTAGTTTTGCACAAAATAGACAATGGAAAGACTGATATGACAGCAGGTGTTCTCATGTCTAAATTGAGATCTGCAGTTCGAGAATAGTGAAACAATACAGTTAACTAACAGTGTATCATGAGTGGTCTCAGGGGAACCTTTTCTCAAAGGAAAGTGAAAGCTGACATCAGACAATGTTTTTCATGTTTTGACAGAATTGGTTGCTGTCTTGGTATGTCAGTGTGTCTGTTCTACACAGCTTGTAGTATCAAGTGCGTACTTTTGAATTATTATTCAGAATTGTGAAATGATGTAATTTAATTGAAAGTATAGTCTCCCAATAACAGTCACTGCTGTGCAGTAGTTAACAGACATAATAATCATGGTTTATTGAAGTTATGATAGTCATTTGTTTACTTGATGCATGGTACTAAACTGGCTCTATAGTGATCAAATAAGTTAATATACTGTACCAAGGAATGATGTTAGATGCGTATGTAATCTGTCATCGCTTCTAGAGCCAACCTCCTATTTTTCTCCCTCACAAAATGGTTTTCTTCACCTGTTAATATAGCTCTCAGTCTGAACCATCACATTACAAGACTGATTGATTTCACAATGTAACGGGTTGACAGCCGTTAATAGTTTATTATTAGGTAGTTAGCTAGTAGGTATAATGATAATATGGTATTTTAGTTAACTACCTTTGTTAACAAGAACTAAGAATGAACCATACTACTTCAGCATTTATTAATCTTAGTTGATATTAATTTCAACATTTACTAATACGTTATTCAAATCAAAGGTTGTATTTGTTAACATTAGTTTATGCACTGCGAACTAACATGAACAAACAATGAACAGCTGTATTTTTATTAACTAACATTAACAAAGATTAATAAATACTGTAACAAATGTATTGCTAATTGTTAGTTCATGTTAGTTAATACATTACAATAAGGTTCATTAGTTAACATTGAAGTCTTACCAATAATATTAATAATAATAATAATAATAATTCTGAAGGAAATCATCTAAAAATCTGAAGAAAAAATACTGAAGTTATGACAAAAAAAATGTATCCTAATTACTGTAAAAGTAACCAGAGCATGTGTGACATTGTTGAACTCATAGTCTGAATTATGAAAAAAAAAAAATACAGACATTCAACCTGAACTCATGGCTACACTGACTGCACAATTACATTCAATCGTTGCTAATCTCAGTCACTGAACATTTTACTTCAGGGTTTACGTTAACTGAATGAATTGAGAATCTCACCTGAAAATCAGATATTTTCCAACTTCACTGGAGTTTTTCATTGTCTTTTTGTAATAGTGCTTCTCCACACTACTGAAGTCAACTGAAGTGTGTTGTGACCTAGTACCTCCAGTAGGTGGCAACACACGACAGTTAATGTAATCGCACAGCGGCAGTTTTTAAGATTGACAACCGCATTTACTTACAGGTGGTAGTCTTGAAATGTCCTGTTAACACAGCAACTTAAAGTAGCGTCTTGAATACTGTCTCTATGAAAATGCAGCGGAACCACACTTGAAAACCCGCAACACATGGTAGACACATGTACTAGTTGTACATCCCGGTTCCGTTCAGTGCACGTTGTCAGAGAATGAGGTTGAGTCCTGAAAATGTACAGGTTGAGTTTGGTTATAGAATGCCATATATTTTTTTAATAAGAATGTCCTGTCCTGTTGTAGGCCTCCTGCTGACAGTTCTCCAGTTGGGTCTGGAGTGCAGCGGCGTGCGGCCGAGAGGAACGCTAGAAGATGAAGTCCAGTCTGAAACAGTGGCGGCGGCTCACGCTCGGCCTCATGCTGGTCTGGGTGCTGGTGTTCCTGGGACTCCTCTCCTACTTCATGGAATCACGAGTGGACGACCCGCACTCCGCTGCCGCTCTCTCCTACACAGACACTCGCCGCCTGACCTCACTGCAGGGCAACCCCCGGACCATTATGACCACCCATTTAGGCCTGGCCACCTCCTCCACCCCCTCCGCCTCCAGCAACACCCAGCAGGAGCAAAGCCAAGAGGAAAACCCCAGTGCCGACCCCCAACCTAGTCCGCTCAGCCAGGAAGCCTACCCTTATCCTGACCTTCAGAGCCTGGCGGCCTGGTCCGCATTCGGCACCCAGGATGTGGGCTCGAGATCAGGCGCCATAAGTCGCAACCGTGAGCGACTAGAGTACAACCAGGATTCAACTCAACAGGATGAAGATGAGGAGGAGGTGTTGGGCGGGGAAGAGGAAGATGAAGAAGAGGGAGACGAGGGCAGGAGGAGGACGACTAAACGGGCGTCAAGGCGTGAGGACTCTGACCCGGACGAGTACTACGTTCCCAGATCTAAATCTGTAGTGCACGGTCTGTGGAAAGGGAGTCTGTCCGTAGGCATGCTCAGTCCACGCCTGCAGAGGGCTGTGAAAGACTACCTGAATAATAATAAACACGGTGTGGCCTACAGGGGGCACCGGAAGGCACTACAGAACGGCCAGCAGGTGCTGTGCGAGCTGAAGAAGAGGCAGAAGGTTCGAACTTTGGATGGGGCTGAGAAGCCTTTCTCCAATTTAGGCTGGCAGAAAATCGTACCTGCATTACCCTTAAGCCAGATTTATGGGTCAGGATTCCAGACCTGCGCTGTGGTCACCTCTGCCGGAGCCATGCTCCACTCGGGACTCGGCAAGGAGATTGGTGAGTGACAGAGATTTTTAACTTTGGTAAACCCCTCTAGAACGTCCTCAATCATATGTTTACTATAGGGAATACCTGAAAATAATACTAAGAATATATGTGAGTGGCTTATTGGTATGGATTTACTGTATTTAGCCTATTTAAATCTCAATTTAAGAATTTTTTTTTTTAGGATAGTTTTTGTTTGTTTTCTTATGCATGTTTACTCTTGATTTTGTGTGTGTGTGTGTGTGTGTATAAAGTAAATTGAGATGCTTGCTTTTAATGTGCTATATACATTTTTTACAATTATTTATTATTATTATCATATTGCTGTACCATATTGTTGTTGTTTTTTTGTTTTGTTTTTACAACTTATTGTATATTGTGTATGTTTAAATTTTATATAACTAAATCCTTAAAAAAACAGATTTAATAAGTCTGCCAAATCTTATACTTAATGGGCCCTATCATACACCTGGCGCAATGCAGCGCCAGGCGCGACCAAGCGGCAACCTCCCCGTCTCTCTCTTGAAACCAACACGGAAGTGAGTTAAACTGCAATTCATTGACTGGCCGCTTGAGGCTGGCTGCAGAAGTGAGTCAAATCTGTATCTCCCCCATGTTAAAATTACCAACTTTACAGCAGAAAAAAACATGTTTACAGCCTGGTTCTCTATGTGGCTTTGGTCTATACAGCTAATTTTGCCCTTCATAACAACTGTTAGGGGGGTGAATTTTTTTATAACTCATCCGTTTAGTTGATTAATATTTAAAGTTCTGCATAATTAAGGGTGTGTCCACTTTTGAGTGACAGGTGGATTCCCGCTGATGTCAATGCTAGCCGTTTGTTTGCTGTTAGCCGCGTCACTACTCACTTCACCTCAGCAAATTTTAGCTGCTGAATTTGCCATCTCTGCAGTGTTTGTGCTTTTTTCGGGATTATTTCATACAATTTAATACACCCATTACTTCGCCCACGGCTTTGGATTCCGTCGTTGTCGTCGAGTATCGTTCGAGAGAACAACCAGCGCTGTATTTCTGTTGTTTTCCTCTGTGAACATGCACTAACGGATGTCTGACAATTTCGTTGGTTTTTGGAGTTTTCAGATTTAAAAACGTCTATAGATATAAAGGCTCGTTTGTTCTGCTCTCACGGAACAGATAGATTATAATATGCTTATGTACCGTCAGATGAAATCCTGCAGGTGTCGGCGCTTTCTCCGTCCATGCAATAAATGCACATCCTTGAATGAGCGTGGATTTTCTAGCGCATTTACTTGAACTTCATAGGTAATATATCTATGGTTTAACCCATTTGAGAGGCGGCCAAAATCAGAATTTAAAATGGACTGAATAAGCTCTCTACGAACTTGACGAGCGATTCCGCGCTGACGGACCATAGACTATAAAAAAAGAATGACTGACATGTAACTGTTATGCACATAAATCACTGTCACACACACTCTCTCAGAATAATAGTTAAGTTACTGCATAATACATTTTCAACTAGCAGAATAGTACAGAATCACGATACACAGTCTCACTTGTAACCATGTCTTTTAATAATATTTCGAAGGGCAAAAACAGGAACTTTTCATTGGCTTTACATCATCAACTGTCACTTTAGCACGAGGCCCTGTGCAGTCGCAGACTTAGTACTTTCCATAGGGTACTTTCAGTAGCATATAGCATTACCTCCCAAGCCTGAGCTAACTCGATCACGTCGAGCGGTGAGCCGCGAGCGTGGTTTCATAGCCAGGCTCCTCCAGCTTCACCCACGCCCCGCCTCTTTGCCCATTTTCTGTTATCCGAGAGTGACGCGAGGCCAAGATGGCGACGGCCGACTCCGCCCACTTTAGGCTTCAACAATGCTCTTCAGAAACCTACGGGTGACGTCACGGACACTACGTCCATATTTTTTTACAGTCTATGGGCAAGTGTTTTTTGCTAGTTTCAGCCTGACGCAGTTATCATTTTCACGTCTTGCGCCACGTTGTTTAAATAGCAAATACATTTGGCCCATTTGTGCGCCCATGGGCGTGCTGGTCTGAAAACGAGGTGTGTTCAGGCTTATTGATGGCGCATTGCTATTTGAGGCAACTGAAATAGAATGACCAACTGAAACCTGGTCTAAAGTCAATGTTTTTTTTTTTGTTATTTAAAGAGCGCGTTAGTAATGTGCCCCTATAGGCGGGTCCACAACGTAGATACACTGCTTATTAAACACGCAGCAGCACACAAACATGCCAAATATTAAAAATAAAAGGATTACAAAGTAAAATATTATCATTGTGTACATAAAGATATAGTGGAATCCGGCTTGTCCCGTAGATGGTCTGCTTGCACACTTTTACCTCGCACATTAGCAGATCCGTTTACGCTCTGGAGACACGTTCGGTCTTTCCACTATCAAATTCCGTCATGTAAATTGGATTAGACTCTGATTGGTTTATTGCACGTAAAGCCCAAAACACAGTCATTAAAGGTCCCGTTCTTCGTGATCACATGTTTCAAACTTTAGTTAGTGTGTAATGTTGTTGTTGGAGTATAAATAATATTTGTAAAATTATAAAGCTCAAAGTTCAATGCCAAGCGAGATATTTTATTTAACAGAAGTCGCCTACATCGAACGGCCCGTTTGGACTACATCCCTCTACTTCCTTCTTTAATGACGTCACTAGAACAGTTTTTTGACTAACCTCCGTCCACAGGAATGCTCCCTCAACTCTACCGAAATTCGTTTATGTACTTGCGCACTTCTTATAACTTACTGTGTTGACTCAGCTCTTACGGTGATTTTCTGAAGTAAAACTGACGCTTCATATTTTGTGTGATGTACAATAAACTTTATTAAACTCATCAGTATATGTTTGATCATCATTCAGACCTGGTCCGAAACAGCAGACTTGTAGGCTATTAATAAATAATGGATACATACAAGCAGATGACAAATACATTATAATAACCGTAATTAAACTACTAAACTATACCTGTTCCATCTCTATACAGCACTCTGACTCTGTAGGCATTATTGTCCGACTCGAAATGAACACCGTTACTGAGAGTTTGTGATATTATCATCATTCCATGAGATGAAATTGTCCTGAGACTGAGCGCGAGCTCATGAAGCTCCGCCCCCTGGGTCGTCCAGCAGCAGCTCATTTGCTATGTGTGTGTATGTATATATATATATATATATATATATACATCATACCAAAATCATATTTTTATATATATATATATATATATATATATATATATATATATATATATATATAAGCAAAATATCAGCTGATATATCGGTCGACCACTATTTATTTATTTTTGTTATCAGTTATATTTTCCATCATAGTTGCTTCAAAGCTAGAATATTTGTCCTCTTTCAGCTTTCACAGAAGTCTCCTGCTGGATGTGAAATTAGTTTTCAAGAAGCCTATGAAGAAAGGTTGGGTTTAGAAACCGTTCTCTTTTCATTCTCACTGGTTTCTGTGGTGATGCCAGTTTCTCTGAAAGGGTCGGTGGGAGACTGATGCCCTTTACGGTTACATAATCACAAGTATCACAGGGCACACAAAGAGCCCAGATTCTTCCAGCTTTGGCACCTATGGTGGCAGAGCGGTAGTGAGCGCAGAGGAAGGCGTTTCCATGGTGATGAATTGTTTCTCAGGATAATGGTGACTGTGCCATCTCGTAAAGACATTTGGTGATGTGAGTTCTTCAGATGAGACAAATCGTTTCAAAATCATTAAAAGTGGATGCTTTCTTACCATCTCTTCTATCATCACGATTCTAATAACATTTGTAGGCTACTTGTACTCAAGGGCTTCCTCTTTCTTGCTTCATAGCTGCACTAAATAACCCTAGATTTCCCTGTGAGGCAATTTCCTATCCTTCCATATTTATATATTGTTGTTTTATTGCTATGATTATGATAGTAATAATATGCTAGTATATTTTTGTGTTATTATTATTTTTTTCCCGTTATTAAGGGGCCAGGTGCCATCGGGAAATACTGTAGCTCCTGTTGTTTATATTGTGCCGGATTTTTCTTCTTCTGGCTGGAATCTAAGACAGTCCATTGAACTATTGAAAAGTTTTGATGTTACAGAAGTAGCTTAAGATGCAAATAGAAAATGCAATAGAATAAAGAGAGAGATGAAATAAACGTTGCTTTTTATTTTTATAAGTTTTTCAGGTCGGTGTATATATTTAGGTAAGAAATACTACAGAAACTAAAGTAATCAAATGTAAAATAACACTGGATAGTCTTCACTGTAAAAATTAAATACAGATTAATGCTTACAATTAGTTTCAAAAGTTATTCAGTCAAGAGCAGCAAGTGATTTTCTGTCTTTTATTCTTTTATAACATGACAGACAGCAGCAGGTTTATTAAGCCCCTTTCACACAGCGCTTTGAACCCGGCAAATTGCCAGAACACCTTCTGTGTGAACGCAAACACGACCCGGGATTGATGCCGGGATCGATGCCGGGTTGGGGATCTAGTAACATTGCCGTGTTCAGTCCCGGAACGCGCGCTGTGTGAACAAAAGCCGTAACAATGCCGTGTCGTAGTGATGACGCTGAAGCCGCGATCTTTCGCCAGCTGTGAAACGGTACGTAATGCGCAAGTTTATGATCGAATCAGAGAAAAAATGCACAATCGTGGTTTCTAGAGAGAGAAATTGCAGCTCATAAGCAAACTTAAGACGCTGCGGAGACATTACAAGTCACATCGATGTCACGTGTCTTTATGGAATTTTTACGGGTTGTGTGTGAACGCACTCTCTGATTCCGGAAAATCACTGGCAGTGTGAATGAACCAAAATCAAACGAAACCGGGTCAAATCCCGGGTCACTTTATCCGTGTATTTTCCGGAATATCTGTGTGAAAGGGGCTTTAGACTGCTGTCACTTTAAGAGTGTATATACAGATCCAAAATATACTGTTACACAACATGCAATCTATTTCTCAACCAATTAGGTTCCAAAACTGTTTCACTGAATATTCACCAAAACGGGCATTTTGACCATTTTTCTTTTATGTATTTGGCTGTTTAAGTGCAGTAAGCCACTCATTTTGGTACTTGCGACTCACAAGCTGCTTGAGAGGCGGTGTAGCAACTCATAATGTAATGTAAAAAGTATTAGGCTACATTATTATTGAAATGTTCATAATGTAATAATTTTCTCAAAATGTAATAAAATCTTGAGCTCATAATGTAATAACATTTTTTACATTATTATAAAATTATTACATTATAAACTCACCAAAACATGTCATATTTTCATTATTGTAATAGCTTTTAAAACATGAAAAATATTAGTATTCCCTTACAGTAAATGTAAACAAGCTAAATCCAGTCTTAAAATACCTGCCAAATGCAACATTTAAATATTCATGCAATGGATATTGCCGATTCCGGTCCCTGGCCGGTCGATCGGTGTGTATATATAAAAAATAAAGGCATACAGATGACGACCGTTTTCAAAACGATCCCCGTTCACATGATCCGTGAAAACAACTAAAAACACTATTCATGCCAGGCCTGTAGTTGGCGATGTCGCTTTGTAAAAAAACACTACGCGCCTATAGACTGAACACGTAATACGCATGTGCATGACGTCACCGTTTTCACAAATTCACTTTTTTTTTTTTTTTTTTTGTGGAGAGAATAACGGTAAACCCATATGTTTTCCGGCCCCCAAACCGCTGTTGTCATGTAAATGAATGGCCAAAGCGCTTCTCTTTTTTTTTTTTTTTTTTTTTTGTTGTAGTTGTTGTTGTTGTTGTTGTTGTTGTTGTTGTTGTTGTTGTTGTTGAAAACGGTGTCGTGTAAAAGCCCCTAAGTTTTGAAATTTGGTTTACTGATTCGGGTGAATTTTTTGTTTATGAAAATTAGATGCCATTTTAGTCAAATGGACAACAATTAATATGACAAAATATTAATAAAATTGCTTCTATTAAATTGTATCCAATCCTCGCCAAGGTCTTTGAAATCCACCAGTCTTTGAAATCCACTAGCGCTCAATCAGGTGTGCCAAGACCAAACAAATTACTACCGTGTTTATGCCACTGATGTGCTTCATGTCATTTCTGAATGCAGCTGTACGGATTGAATATCTATTGTATTATTTGTATACAGTAGCAGTTAATATCTTAGAGTATGGCTCTCATTGATTTTCCTTACATTTTCATCTAGACTCAGGTTATACTTCTCCACAGCCTCTTTAGTCTGTATATTAAATTCAGCTTGTCTTGTCTAAACACTTCCTATCAGCTGTGCCAACCTAGTTTGCCCTCCAAATATACTCAAGGACGAGCCAGAGAGCCAGCAAATCCTCAGCGCAGCCAAGAGCAGATCTGCCAGAGCCCCCGATAAGCCTGTCACCCGCTCGTGTCATCTAAACCTTATTTTCCTGAACATTCATCTATGCGTTCAGAAAAATAATATCTGCCATTGGTGTTTAACAATTTCCTCATAACATTTTGTTTGAGAAACGCTGGTCTGTTATTAACACTATAGTTTGTAGTTTATCACTTGGTTATTTGCAGTTATTAGCATTGATATTTCCGCTTTGATCAACATTACCAACATTAGCATTTCATGCTTAATTTGTATTTCCTGTCTTCCTTTATATTATTTATGCTGTCATCCATTGCTAATTCATTGTTGTGTCTAATTATTCCTATATTTGTTATTTGGTTGTTCTTTCAGCAAAAAAACCCCCCAAAAAACTGCAAGCGGGAGGGAAGTTCATTTTATTAAAGATTACGAGGACACATGGATTTTTTGAAAAAACAATGACGTGCACGGATAAATCATCTATAATACTGCAATATTGCATAAAAAAAATAAGAATAGTCAATTTTGATTTCATAGTAACTTTAACATTTGGAAATGAAGACAGCCATAATACATAATTAGTACTGTAATTGTACAGTTGTACTGTAAATTAAAATTATTTGTCTTATTACAGTACAATATTAAAATAATATTTCTTAATTTGAATAATAATAATAATAATAATTGTTAAATTTTTAGATAGCCATTTCTGTTATCTAAAAATGATGTACTTACTATTTTTAAATGGGCAGAAATTGTGATAACATAATCTATACACATCATCAATCAATTTTTTTTTCTACGAAATGTGTTAAAGTTAAAACAAAATGCAGTAGCCATGATTGCAACCTTGTTCAGTAAAGTTGCCACCAAGAAGACAAAATTATAATAATGCCTCAATATACTTATAAGCTTTTTTTAACATCAAAAACATGTTCCTGTAAAAGCAGCAGCAGTGCCTTAGCCTCTTGTTCCATTTTCATGTTGTATCATCTAGTTCATACATCTGCCCCCAAAATGCATGTGAAAAGTGTTGTGATAGCAATGAAGAGACCAACCTGTCCTGACCGACATGCAAAGTTGGAGCTATCAAAGGTTTGGTTAAATGAGACCACTAGAAGAACTCTAGTGTGTTGCTGCCACCTAGTGGTAGTGCAGTGTCTTTCCAACACACACACACACACACACACACACACACACACACACACACACACACACACACACACACACACACACACACACATATAGTTTGTAATGTGACAGACTAATGTTGAATTTTCAGACAGATTTCTGTTCTTTTATCATTGTATCTTTTCGCGTCCTGCGTCTATATAATTTCTTTTTTTTTCTCCTGATGTGACATTCTCTCAGGAGATTGATGTCTCTGTCAAAGTAGTGGGGACATGCTCAAATTTACTGCTTTGAAAATATTGCTAGTTGATGAAGGCCAATAAACGGCATGTCAGATGAACTGAGAGATGGATGAGGGGGTGAGGGGCTTCCTTCATAAATGCAGTCATTGTCACGTCACATCCGGTGGAAAAGACTATTCATCATTCACTCTATTTTCTCTCTCTGTCTGCATTGGATTTAGATGTATGAATATGTGTTTTGTGTGAACGTGATATTGCAGTAAACAGTTCATCCACCAGAGAGCACTGTTGTTTTAGACTACAGCATTGGCTTTGCATTGGCTTTTGTATTCAGAAAATGATCCACAGCAATGTTGTGTAATGGGTAAAGGACATTACAATTACTTTTATCAATGCTTTAAACATGGAATTGTATATCTTTAAGTATGTTATTATCTTTTATATTTGACAACATCCTGAATTTAAATAATTTAGTTATTCAAGTAAACGTATTAAAGGTATAGCGGAGGATGTTTTACTTCCTGGTGGGTAACCTATACTATTGGTCCTCCTAATTGTCAATCATTCTGGTGAATCAATCAAACTTTTCAAAAAGTGGAGAGGGCGGGTCTTATCTAAAATTTGGAAAGATCCTCCGCTATACCTTTAAGCAATCAGTTAATGATAGTTAATCAATCAATGATAATTAATTGTAATTATTAAATCATTTAGTTTTTTTATTGAAATATTATTAGATATTAATATTAACTCAAGTTGTTGTTTTATCTATTACACCCTTTAAATCTATTAAACCTTCTTTTGCCATAAATCGATGCGTACGGCCATCTGCTGGAAGCTAGTTATTTTAGTCGATTTAGTTTTAAATATGTATATTTTTTCTTACATGAACAATACTTTACTTCTGCTTTACTTCAGAAGGCCTTTATTAACCCCCCAGAGCCACGTGGAGCACTTTTATAATGGATGGATGTGCTTTGATGAACTAAAAAAATATACCCATTGACTCCCATTATAAAGCTTTGAAGAGCCAGGACTTTTTCTAATATAACTCTGATTGTATTCGTCTGAAAGAAGAATGTCATATATACCTAGGATGACTTCAGGGTGAATAAATCATGGGCTAATTCTAATTTTTGGGTGAACAATCCCTTTAACTGAAAGTAGTATTTTTAGTTGAATATGCACAATGTGCATTTTAATATGATCTGCTACAGGCAGATACCTTAAAAACAGTCACCACATAAAATAAAGAATGAATGAATGAATATGTACATGTATGTGTATATATCTGAGTGCAATTCAAAATATAAGTAAAAGGGTGGAAATTCATGGCATGGTATAAACAAGGGGTGAAAGATGGTTGGGAGTTTAAAACCTGCAGCATTTTAGGAACAAGGGTTGCCTTGCCTTCCTCATTTGTGTCCTAAAGCCTGGACAGCACAGGCGTCTTCCTGAGCGGAGCCACTATTAAACAGAACACAGCAGGACATGTGAAGGGTCTTGTAAAATCCTGCCAGCAAACCTCAGCATTTGCTGTTCGCCTAACAGAAAGTCAGATATTTTATTGTACAGACTTTAACTATGCGCTCCAAAGCATTTCTATTTTGAAGGCTGATAGAATGAAACCCACAAACGATAGAGAGTGTTGTCAATTTCAATAAAGGAATAGTAGAACATATTGAGAAAGTTCTTACTAACCCCAGAGGAATTGAGCTTCCTGTACTGCCGCTTTTGGCATTTCCGAAGAATCTCATCTGTGTTGGAAGTAAATTTCAGCAGATTGTCGGAAATTGTGGCCAAGATTGCCTCCTCAGCAATCTCTTTGGGCTTTAATAATAATAGTAGTGACTGCTATAGCCGTTTGCCTCTGCTTATTTGTACCATCTCTTAAGTCTTGTTTACATTTAGTTCCAAACAGGAGTTGTCACACCACTCAACATATTTCTGAAGAGCTGAGCCGTGATGCTGTGAAGGGCCAGAGAAGAGAGCTGAGACAGAAACCGCAAACTTGACTAGATGATAGTTGGATTGAGTGGACCTGCAATCATCATCCGTATACAGAATGAAGAGCAGAACAGCGTTGTGGAGATCCAGTTGAAGTATATGGGCCATTCTACAGAATTGATTCAAAGTCAGAGTTGGAAACGTCTTGGGAAAAAAAATAATATTTTTCCACAAATTTTGTATCTATGCAAATTGTATAATATCCAAGATACACATTTATAGTAATTGTGCAGTTAATTATCATATTGTATTTTCAGAAAGTTTTGGAATATTTTCCTCTCACCAAATTTGTCACTACCGAAACACAATAATAAATAATTTTATAAGAAGGCTTATATTGACTTATTAACATTGTGTTTGCATCTACCTTTTAAATATATATTTTTGCTATTTAAAAAAAAAGAGTTTTCACAGGTAAACCAATAACAATTACAATTTTAACAATATTTCAAGTGTAATTTATAAGATTTGTTGTGACTTTTTCGATAGTGACAAAAATGTTAATCAGCACATGGTTAACTAGCACAGTTCTAAACAGTTGTACACACAAAAAAAAACAAAATTTTATCGAATAACACACAAAAAAAATGTCACAACCAAAACTTAACCACATATATCGGTAGTGACTGTTTTGGTAGTGACAATTTTAGATACTTTTGAGCCTAGTTCAAAGATGATAACCAGCACATGGTTACCTAGCACAGTTCTGTAGTTAACAGTTAACATAAAAACAAGATTTTAAGGAAGAACACCCAAAAAAGTTTGCTTAATTGCAGAAAAAAGGTATATATATATATATATATATATATATATATATATATATATATATATATATATATATATATATTTATTTATTTATTTATATATATTTTTATTTATTTATTTATTTATTTATTTATTTATTTATTTATTTATTTATCTATCTATCTAACTTACTTCACTTTTAAAAGAAATCAAAAAGATATTTTTACAAACAATAATGGAATAAAAAAAATAAAAATTTCAATATAATTTTCACAAGATGAAATTGAGGGGTTGGGGTTCGGGTCAGCCACCTCCCAATTGAAAGTACCCAAATAAATTATGATTTTATATATATTAAGCTTACTAATATTTTAAATATTATTGTGGGATAGCTAGAAATAGATCATAGAAAAATATTTGTAAACATCCAAAATTTGAATACTTAAATGCTTTGTAAATGTGTTTTTTGGTTGTAGGACAGCAGTTTGCACCAATTCTGTAGAATGGCCCTCATAAGAGGTCAGAAAACACTCTCTGAGACCTATTGGTTAGAAAGTCAAATATCCAAAAAATCAGCTGGTTCTCCAAATGAAATTGAGTTTTTCAGAAATAAAATGTGGCTGTAGCGTGTCAAATGCAGAAGAAAAAATCAGCAAACAAAAGTCTGGCTGTGGTGTTAGAAGACTTGAGATGCTCATGAACAATGTCTGTGATAAACACCTTTGCTTCATCGACCCCTTTGCCTGTGTGATATGCAAACTGAAGTGGGTCAACTGGTTAAATTAAGTTTATTTGTATTCATTTGTATTATATTTTTGTATTTATTTAGATATTTTTATTTAATTCAATATTTTATTTAGAATAAAACCGCTGTTTAATTGTTTTTAAATTATTATTAGTAGTAGTAATTACATTTCATTCTTTGTTGGCATTTATCACAATCTAATTAACAAACCAAGGTTTTGTAGATCTACATATGTTGTGCTTTAACACACAAAAAAGTTTTGTTTTTGCAGAGATGAGATTTTCATGAAAATGATAATTGTCTTATTGTCATTTCGTTCCAAACACCGTTGATTCTCACCTGTCTCATAACCGATTGTGATGCACCAAGTTTGAATAGGTGGAAACCCGAATGACATTGGTAACCACAATGGAGGGCAGTTCTCATATTTTTGAGTGAACTTAACATGACCTTTGAAGCCACTCAATCACACGGCAGATTAAATGGAAGATTTCCAATCAATAAAGAGCTCCCAGAGGTGAACCCAGTAATAAATGGCTTTGTGCTGTTAAACAAGCTGCTTGCACAGTTCCTAACAACAGATTACAGGCTTGAGCAGTGTGAGGAACATGTTTACCAGCGCTGCACTCTTGTACATTGTGTTCTCTGTGTTTACTGATTTTTTTTTTTGCCTAAAGCCTTTTATTCAGAAAGAAACTGACTTTTTTTATTTTATTTTTTACGTAGTTGTTGTTAGTGGCTTCTCTTTTTGTCTTAGGACATGTTGGTTTGTATTGTTATCTGGAGACGTGCAGGAGTGAAATGCCTTTGCTGTTCATTCATTGTTCTTTTAAACATGACTCAGTTTGAGGCACCATGTAATTAAAGCCCCAATTTTTGTAACTCCAGACTCCCATGATGCAGTGCTGCGGTTTAATACAGCTCCTACCAAGGGTTATGAAAGAGACGTTGGGAATAAAACCACCGTACGCATCATCAACTCTCAGGTGAGCAACGTTTGATGTTTTCATCATCCATTAGTAGTAATGTAACTTTCAGTGAATCAGCCACATAATTGAAGCAGGTCTCATTTGAACACCCTCTGGCTCGTCCTCCGGCTGTGTTTGTTTTCAGTTAGATCTGAGTCATCAGTCCTAGTGGACACGTGCTGTACAACCTGAAACCACGCTGCCAGAGAAGTTGTTCAATATGCTGGGTCCTTTGTCATGAATGAACAGATCAATGGGAACAAGATGGGGAGCTGCAAAGTAGTGTTTTAAAAGTTCACTCACTGGCTCACCCGTGTGCCATTTGTCTCCCACAGAACAAAGTCAGTCATACCAGTTTGAAAAGACCATGAGCTGTCAGGCTCTGAATGGAACAAAGAAAATGCCCAAAAAGGCTTTATAAAAGTGGTTTACAATGTGGTATTGCAAGTCCTCTAAAGTCAGCTTTTGTGGGGAACAGACTGAATTTAGGGCATTATTTTTGTCTTTTTATCTTTCCCTGCCCCATAGTTATCAAATATTCACATATCTACATATTGAAAATGTACAGTAAACCACCGTTCAAAAGTTTGGGGTTAGTTATTATTATTATTATTATTTAAAAAAGTATCTTATGCTCACCAAGGGTGCATTTATTTGATCAAAAATACTGTAAAACAGCAATATTGTGAAATATTACAAATTAAAATAATATTTGATGCTCAGAAAACTTTCTTATAAATGTTGAAGAGATTTAATGCTTTTTTTAGGAGTCTATGAGCATTTGTTTGATTTGACATTATAAATGTCTTTCCTGTCACTTTTGATTAATTGAATGCATCCTTGCTGAAGAAAATTATCAATTTTGTTTAAAGAAAAAAAACTTACCCCAAACTTTTGAATGCTTGTGTTACTGTATATTAAACATCAAATGCATGTTCACTTGCAATGCAGACTGATGAATTTCTCTTCGCTGGAAACATCACATTGCACATGGTTAAGTTAAAGTATGTGATGCTGTTGTGTTTTCTGACTAATCAACAAGTTAGTTGGGCCTCAATTCTGTGTCTCTTCCTCCTTTTGTCTGTCTTTTTGTGTAACATATTGTCTGTTTTGCTTGCAGATACTGGCGAATCCCAAGCACCAGTTTAACACAAGCTCATTGTACAAGAATGTAACGCTGGTGGCGTGGGATCCTGCTCCATACACCCTCAACCTGCACAAAGTGAGTACTGGCTGTTTTGTTCATTAGTTATCAACAAGATTTGATTTACAAGATTTACATATTCTCTATATCAGTAATCAAGGTTTCTGAACTCAAACACCTCGATTTGTAGTCTTGATTTTTCTTCCGTGACCATACATGTCACAATAATCCTCATTTAAAATGTAATAATATTTTACAAATGTAAGTTTTTCTAAAGATTTTAGAAGGGTATTTCTTTTTTTTTTTTTTTTTTTATTACACTTAGATAATCTATGGCTATAAGAAACTTTACAAAACACTAAAAGTTTCTAGAGACACGGCTGGCAGCCATATTCATAAGTTTAACATTTGTTGTGCCAGAAAACCTTTGAGGGTGTTGAAGCGCAAGATATCATTAAGGGGAATACAATGTTTGATCGGAGCAACTAAGAAAAACCCTCAATTGAATGGCAAAGACTTGCAAGATAACCTGATGGAGAAAAAAAAACAAAAAAAAAAACATTTCAATGCAAGAGTATAAGAACACTAGACAAGCATGGCTCTTGACCAAGAAGAACATTAAAGGTATAGCGGAGGATTTTCCCGAATTTTAGAAAAGAACCGCCCTCTCCACTTTTTGAAAAAATGCACATGCGCAACACTCTATCTGCTCCCGAGAGGGAACGCCTATTAAACGCTAGCATCGCTAATCATAGCTTACATTAACTTTTACTAGCAGTGATTTTAAATGGATTTCTCCAAATAGCATGCCAAACTTTACCTGTCGAGTAGAATCTTCGCGACTGAGGCATCAGTGGGAAGCCCAACCTGTGCTTTTAGCGCACGCCAGCGTGTGAAATATTCTCCCAAAAACACTGGTCTTGTTTCTTTCTTCAGAGGCCTTTCTCTTCTTGTCATACAATTCGTAGACACTTTTTCTCTTGCAACCCTCAGACATTTTGAAAAAACCCGGTGAGAACGGCGAGCTTCAATGAATGGCTGAAACCATAGCTCACCACACATATACACTTGAAAGTGCGCATGCGCAGAAAGGACGAGCATGTACGACGGCCTTACGTAAACATATCACCAGAATGATTGACACTTAGGTGGACCAATAGTATAGGCTACCCACCCGGAAAAAGAAAATCCTCCGCTATACCTTTAAAGCAAACATTAAAACGACTTGAATATGATCAAATCCATTCAAATAGACCTGTGGAGTTCTGAAAGAATGATTTATGGAGTGATGTGACCAAACTGGAACTGTTTGGACATATTTATCAGAGGTATGTCTTGTGCAAAAAGGACAAAGCTTATGAGCAGAAGAACAGCATCTCCATGGTCAAACATGCAGGTGGTCTAGTCTTGGGGGAGGGGGTGCTTTACTGTATGAAGGACAGCATGAATTCATTAAAGTTTCAAGCCATTTTGGTAAAGATGGTGATGTTTTGGTGCAGAGACTGAAGCTTGATGATCAATGGACTTTCCTGCTGGAACTTCAGCTTGGTTAAGAGATCAGTCATAGAATGTTCTTTAGTGGCCTGTACATTCTTTAGATTTAAATTTGAAGCAGTGGTAACGTGTAAACCAAAGATTATCATTGATCTGGAAGCTTTTTAAAGCAAGGAGTGGGCCAAGATTGAAGTAGAGTGGTGACAGAATCTTCTAAGGCAGCATTTATTGGAGGTTATAAATAATAAAAGATTCTGCGCGAAATTTGACTTTTGGGGTTGAATAATTTTGCACATGAATATTTGCATTTACATTTTTAAAATCAGTCAAATGTGCATTACTAAACTTTTTTATAATAGTTTAGTAAAAATAATAGGCAACAAAATGTATTGCAGATCAAGTAGGTGGAATAATAAAATGAGATAAATAACTTGATGTGAATTTTTTTTTTTTTAACAATCAAGCATGAAAACCTATTCCCCAGTTGACCCCAAAAACAAAATCAAGAATTTGTAAAAAAAATCTCTAGAATTACATACTTTTCTTTGACATTTCTTCCCACACGTTTCCAGAGAGCAGGTGATGTGGTACATTTGCAATTCGCACGACACCATGCTGGACACCATGCTGGAAGGTTATTCTGATTTGTCTGATCTGAGCGCTTCTGCTCACACACCGCTGTGAACCATAAACCACGATACCGGGGAGAGCAGATTACTATAAATGCTTCCAATCTGTCCTTTGTGCCCTTACCTCACTGGAACAGCCTTATATCATTTCTGATGTTCACAGTCCCATCCATCTCTTTGTTATGGACAGTAAATGAGACATTATGGGATACATACAGAATAGATGGTCATCTCTGCTTTACCTTGACTGACTCCCACAGAGTAACAGCACGTCCCCGACACGTGTGCCATCTGACGATTGTTCGATGAGACATGGAAATTGCACCATTTTGATGAGTCCTTAGAAAAACAAGAAACAAAATATCTGACCCCATTGACAAACTGGGAGCCAATTAGATTGCGGGGCATCCAATTCATTCTTGATGTCTCTAGAATGAATGGATAGTAAGGTCAGAAATGAATGCCGCCTCTGCACTGCACACGACATTTGGACACGACTGTCATAATAAACGCCAGACATTACAAAATGTAAATGTTAATAGTTATTATAACTGATTACTTATTAATAACCATGCATTTTTAATGAGTGTTTTAAATGCGTGTTTAAATGTATCAGGAGTTTTTTGGAAAAGTTCAACAAAGTATTAATTCTCACACCGATCTGATTGAAATGCATTGGAATACATCACATCCGGTCGGTGTGTCACATAAGGTGTAGTCGCTCAAGTTTAACGCATCCAAAGGTCAAATCAGATCCGAAAATTTGCAGATGGCCGGCACCCCACGCAGCCCCTGTCCGTAGCAAATAAACGACTTCCCGTCCATCAGCTGTCGTGTGCAGTGGAAAGGCAGCTTAAGTCTCTGTAGAGCTGAATGGTCAGCGGTTAATTCTCTAATTCAGTACAATAGTATGTCTTTTAAAGCACAGGAACTTTCCTGTGGAGCATTTTGAGAACAATGTGCAGTGAACAATGAACCTGCTGAATTCTTGTTTATGAAGAACAGAAGTACAACATGTTAAAAAGACTTTCGTTTTTGGTTTCGTTTAATGTAGTAAGAGCTAATTGAGAGAAATTGTAAGTACAGAGGTGTTGTGTGTAAACATGATGGTTATTGTAGTTTTAGAATAAATGTGAGCATGCAGTTACTCATCTCGCAGATTCGGTAGTACTCAAAATGAATAAAAACAGTGAAATGCAATCTCAGAACATTGCACAAACCTGCAATAATTATAATAGTAATTTACCCAACTATACTTTGTTTTTAATCTCCCTTTATTAACCAATGTATTTGCTGCTTACCTTCGATTATCAACTTCAGCAAACTAATATGCAAAAATGACATTACATATAGCCTACATCACATTTGTTTAATTTTTTTGTTTGTTTGTTTTTTTGTTGCTGAAACATGTTGAACTTTCTTCTCCTGCATTCTATTTTTCTTCAATCCAGAATGGCAGAACCACTTTTTTCTTTTTTTATTAATGTGCACTCTACTGTACTTTTTATTTCGCAATTCCTTCAGCCTGAGGCTCATTCATTTAAATTGTGCTGTGAAATGGCCTTTATATTTTCCAAAAATAGAAAATAGAATTTTATTTTTTTTTATTAAAAAACAAACAAGCACACCCAGGTGAGAAAAAGTAACACAACACATCACATTCAATAAAAAGTAACTAAATGCCACAAATAGTTACTTTTTTAGGGAGTAACACAATATTGTAATGCATTACTTTTAAAAGTAACTTTTCCCAACAGTGGCCACGCTTTCTAAACTGTTGCAATGTAACAGAAGTAGCAACAGATCTTTTCTTAAGTATCGTGACGCATCTGAATGAACCAAATTATGAGAAGGGGGGAAAAAAAGTATGGCTGGGACTTGGTTTATACACCTGTTGTTGATTGGATTGAGGAAAAACTGAATTGTAACGGAGGGAAGGTTTAAGCAGAATAAATGATTGGAGAAGTCTGGCATACATGAGCAAAAAGTCTGTCATTTCACCAGTTATGACATTTTGATGAAACATTACAAGGTCAATAAAAAAAGCATACATGTATGATTCTTTCACAGAAAGATGCATTTAGAAAATGAATAACGCAAGGCATTAACATTTAATAATAATAATTTTGTTGTTTTGTAGTGGTACTCAAATCCAGACTACAACCTTTTCACACCATACATGGAGCACAGGATGCACTTCCCCGCTCAGCCTTTCTACATCCTGCACCCGAAATACATCTGGCAGTTATGGGATGTGATTCAGGGGAACAATCTGGAGAACATCCAGCCCAACCCACCCTCCTCAGGGTTCATAGGTAAGACCTGCACATACGCACTCACACATGCCCATATTCTGTGCTACAGTTTCAAAACTCCAAGAGTGGAATTTGTAAAATAACTGTTTTTAAACCACGTTCACAGTCCCAACCCAAACTCTTTCCAGTATTTGAGGTGAAACTCCCATTTAAATCCCAGTCGGACAGCTCAAACAAACTGATTGCATGTGTTTTTGGTGTCACAGAAATTGCACACTTCACCTTTTCTTGACACTTTGTCCCCAAATGCACATCTTGTTACCGTCTCCCAAGAAAGAGGCTGTGTTTTTAGAAATCTGTGCTTGAAGATGTTTTATTTGCCTCTCAACTGTCATGTTTCCATCATCAAGTGAGTACTACCTTAAATGCTAATAGTGACTCTTCACCAAAGCAGCTAGGTTACAACGAGAAGCCACAATCGAAAGCATTCACTTCACTTCTCTACTCATGTTTTTGCCCTTTTGGTTTTTAATCTAAAATATAATGCTCACAGAATGGTACTTGCTCATGTCTGTTGTCAGGCATATGATCAGCAAAGCACAAAGAAGGCCATCCAAATTTTAGACAACAGTAAAATGACAATACTAATATTTATGGCTGTCTTAATTATTGTTGTAGAAAACCGCAGGGAGACCTTAAAGCTTCAATTTGGTTGACAACAGATTTATTAACTACTCTCATTACGAAATTTGGTAAATGATTTGCATTATGTTGAGTTTTCAAATACACAGCGCTTGAAGAGATATGTTTCTGTGGAGCATTTTTTACTGAGAAACCAAGATGCTGAAAACACTGGATCATGAGCTCCTCGCGTGTAAAAACAGTGGTGTGCTTCACTTTGAAATATCCAGCTTGTCATACTATATAGTTATATAATTCAATCTCAGTCTTTTTGATTAGTAAATTGCGCCAAACTCTGAGTAACACTAGTTCATATACTAACTGGTTTTTACTCCCATTTAGCACTTGGCAGGTGTTAATCTGAGCCCTGGCTGAAATGATGAGGGTGTCCTGCGCACAGCCGCTTGCTCTTTTAGTGCGTATCATAAATACAGAAAAATCACATCCCTGGTTGTGAATGTATTGCAACATGAGCTGCTTGCTGAAGGCAATTATGCAGAGGTGCGCATCAATGATACGCTCTAATAAAACGTACACAAGCAGTGGAGTGCAGTGGTGAAGGACTACACGCCTGTGCACATTTATATTCAAACGCTCACTTAGAGTGCTTTGGACTGAACACGTAATGCGCATGTGCACAATGTCTGCGTTTTCACAGGTTTGCATTTTTAAGGCTTGCGCAGAGATAACGGATAATCGTTTGCACCTTCGAACCTATTTCAGGGAGTGCGTTCTCGAGACACCAGGCACTGTTTTGTGCGGATGGGCGGCCGCAGCGCGTTAAGGATTTTCCTGTTAGAACGGTGTTGTGTTAGCAGCCCCTAAGTTAATAACTAATGATCTTCGCAACGGAAGTGAATCAATCAATCTTTTGAATCTAACTTCAGCTGGACAATAACTTTACCCTAGAGCTGTTCTGCCCTTCAAAACAAAAAGGCAGTAACTGCATTTTTGGTCAAAAATGAGTTATCATTTTCATGACATTCAAGGCATCCTTTGTTATGTGACAAAACATTTTATCTCAAATGTGTGTCGTTTTGGAGAAAAATGGTAGTCGTTTGTACAGTAACTGCAAAAAGCCCTAGTGAAACAAAGCATGAGTACAGTAACATCCATTACTGTATTCTTGTTATGTTTTACCTAACAAAAAATAACCGTGTTGCTGCGCAGTGAAGTTACTGTTTCCATGGTGAACACACACAGCTGATTTCACGGCATCCTCACGGGACGGTTTTAACATTTGCGATTTCACCCTTCTAACTTCACACAAATTTTGTTTGAGATGGCACAAAGCCGGGGAAAGAAGATGGTCGAACTGGCGTTGAAAAGAAAACGCCTAAGAAAAAATCCTACCTGATTTGTAGGTATAGCAGATACTACATTACAGATACAGAAACACCCCCAGACACAAATTAATCTAATACTCACACATAATAATGTGGTCCTATTCAAAATAAATTGTCCCCATTTGGGCCTTGATACAGCTTAGCAATGTGAGACTTTAAGCAGCCGTTTCAGCACCAGAACAGCTTCCGATTGGAAAATATTGACCTAAAATGGTCAATTAGTTTGGGTTTGGTATATCCATGTTCAGGAAAACAAATGGTTCCAATTATTTCAAATACAGTGTATCTAACACACCCAGAGCCCAAGTTGTGGCAAAATAGTTTTTGGAGAATCTGTAGTTACTGCCTTTTTCCTTGGTATGGTGCCACGTTTTTGGTAAGTAATACAAGTAATACAAAGCAAGAATACAGTAACTCCAAAATAGGGGTAACATATCAAATTAAATATGAGGATTGATATGTACAAAGAATACAATTACTACCTACAACTACTTAGGCTGGATGACAGGATAACTTTAAAGTCATTTTTCTCAGTTCTGCACTCTGCGTAGTTACTGCCTTTTTGCTTTGTAGGGCAGTGTTGTAAAGCCTAAACAATCTGTTACGGTAATTTCCTATTATCTCTGTAAAGATGCTTTGAAACAATCCATATTGTTAAAAGCGCTATATAAATGAAGGTGACTTGACTTGACTTTAAAATGAGGCAAAGTGCTTAGTATTTTTCTTTGTAGATTTATCAAATGTAAATTCATGTCCCTGTTAAAATTAATGTTGTCAAATTTCCTTGGTTAAACAAACATTACATAAAGACCAAATACAATTCCATTTTATATGTTTACACTATATTATACTTTATTAAAACCATTAAAAAGTTTAAACCAAAGTATAAAGTTAGTGTTTTTGCACATTTTTACATTTATTCCAAAATAATAAAGCCAGTGACAATTTAAACAATATATTTTATTTTATTATTTGAACTGTTGTTGATCTGTTCTTTTTAATAGTCAACTTATTTTCATCAGTCATCAAGCTCTGTAAACACTGGTCACAGACACGAACATGTAGGCTACCTTTTATTTCATCAAGCTCATTGCTCACAAAAAAAGTCAAAGGCCATTTCAAGTTTGATTTTAACATGACACAAAGCAGTGATATCTAATTGGGTGAGTTGTTTATTTACTTTTGAATTTGTTCTCCCATTCAACCTAGTGCTGGGCGGTATGACCAAAAATGTATATCACGATATTTTCAAAATGATACCGGTTTCAAGGTATATGACGGTATTTTCTTTTTTCTTTTTCGCATGACTGGGTGTTAACCACATTTTCTACTGATTTAGAGAGAAAATACTGCAGTAGATTGACTTAGAATGCCCTATTTTACTGTCATGAGTGAATATTGTAGAAAAATTCCACACTTGTATTAATACAGGTTTGCAAGGCCCCACAAAATGATGCCATTTACAAAGAGGTGCCAGCAGGAGGCGCTTTAGGAGTGGCAGAAACGACTGTAACCTGTTCCCTTTCGAAAGGGAACTCACACTGCGTCGATGATGCTATGGGGGAACGCCCTCCACGTGAACCTGTGTCTGAAAAGCTATCCAACCACGGCAGTCTATATTGACCGGCGACAGCCTATGATGTCAATCAGAGGCTCGTGAGTATGAGCTGCCGGATGATGATGTGTTGTCACTAACATCTGATCTGACAGCGAGTGCTCTGCTGGACAGCCCAAGAAAGCAGGAGATGGCTGATGAGAGTGAAGAGGATTTACAACCCAAACCCTCACAGCCACCCTGCCCCGCGTATGATGAGTTGTGAGTGTTATGAAACGCGCTCAGCGAGGCTTTGCTGCCTAGGGGCGCATGAAGGAAGTGACCGCTCGTGGCAGACTTTACGAACGGTTTCTTTCCAGCCATAACGCTCCAGCTCCCGTGAGCCTTCCATTCCTGCCTGATCTACACAATAAGATCAAAAAGGCATGGAAGAACCCGTGTTCAGTGCACATTGTAGTGGATTTTTCCCTAAACCCAACTATTTAGAATAAAACTGTTGGGTCTACTCATCGACACAGAGCGTCTACAAATCGACACTTAATAACTTTTATACTCCAGCTCTTGCGTCTTCAGTCGACAACTGGCCGTGTCTCTTACCCTAACTTACTTGCTTCCCTAAACTGACCTGCTGCGCAGCCGAAATTAACAGACAGACATCAACAAAGGTCCTTCAAATGCTTTAATAACGGCCGGGAGAGTCTTCGAGCAGTTCTCAGAGAAACTCTCCCAAGAAGAATCAAGGCCGGAGGATCTCAGACAAATTCCATTGAGAAATCCCACCGTAAAACACATATACATCCGTTTTTTTATAGAATCGAGAAAACAAATAAGACTAACATGTCACCTTCAATATGATTGGTTCAAAAGCCCCAACCTTTTTCCTTTGTCACTGGCACAAGCAAACTGTTTTAATGATGACTTCATTCGTTAATCACAAGATTCTAACAGACTGTCTAGTTTCATTTCCCAAACTATGTTATTTTTACATACATGCATACGCACACAGTCAAAGTTTTCCATTGGTTTTGTCACAGTACATCCTGTTCAAATTGTTAGATGTTAAAGTTATAAGGTTAGATGTTAGAAACATGGTTAGTTTAATATACAGTTTAAAATTTCCACGACAACATCCATCGCCATCAGCGAGCAAACTACGCTGATGTTGAGGGGATGCGCAAACACGGGTATGTGTCGATGCCTCAATTCGACACTAAGTGCTCTAGCCTTGCCTTTTAAACAAACATCGCTCTTACATACATAATGATGGGTCTGGCTAGTGATGCCTTGCACACAATTGCTGTGCTGTAAGATTTGGACCAAGGTCGGGTCTTTCCCCTGACGCAGTGGACGAGCTAGCTCGCGCTGCACTACAGATTAGCTCTCCAGGCCACCAAACAAACAGCCGCCACGATCGGACGAACTTGATGGTGGCGATGGTGGCCAGGGATAGGCATCTGTGGTTGAACTTGGATGTCATTGGGGAGAAAGAAAACTTTTCTTCTCGATGCACCAGTGTCGCCTTCTGAACTTTTCAGCTCCTCCGTCGAGGTAAAAAAAAATCACCTCTGTGAAACGGTTAAGTTCAGAGAGGCAAAGGCGCGCTCGGCTGCATTAAATCTTACATCAGTGTTCCCCAACCCTGCTCCTGAAGGACCCCCAACACGGCACGTTTTCTTTGTCTCTCTAATCAAACACACCTGCGGGCGGTTGCATAAACATAGCCATAATGTTAAGACAGTGTCTTAAGTTCTAGTATGACCTACTAGCAGTTAGTCAGGGGCAGTCAGTCTTAGTTTTCGGTATCAAAGTAGGCTTATCTACGTTTTTATGTAACTGATTTAAAAAAGCTATGAACCGTCTTAAAGAAAATAAATTGATGTCTAACTTGTAAGACTAGTCTTAGAGGTTTATGCAACCGGCCCCTGATTCAATTCATCAGCTCATTATCACATGGGTTAATGAGCTGATGAGTTGAATCAGGTGTGTTTGATTAGGGAGACAAAGAAAACGTGCAGTGTTGGGGGTCCTTCAGGAGCAGGGTTGGGGAACACTGTCTTGCAAAATACTGCGGTCCGAATCTGCACACTTCCTCACCCCAGGCGCTTCTTGCATCAGCCCTGAGGCTGGATCTGTGATGAGTCATTCCTTCAATTTGGAACCTTTCTGTAGGTCTGGCGTCGGGGTTTGGTAGTAAGTGTGTTCTTTCGAGCTCTTTATGGTGATAGGCAGGGTTTTTCCTGCATTGAACATTTTTTGGCGGCCGCCAAAGCACATTTTTGTCCCGCCAAAGCCTTATTTGATCGGTGAGTAATGCAGATGACTGCTGTGCTCGTGACAGGGCGCATGTTTGAGAGCGAGCGAGCAAGAGAGAGAGCGAGAGAGAGAGAGAGCGAGAGAGAGAGAGAGAGCGAGAGAGAGAGAGAGAGAGAGAGAGCGAGAGAGAGAGCGAGAGAGAGAGCGAGAGAGAGAGCGAGAGAGAGAGCGAGAGAGAGAGCGAGAGAGAGAGCGAGAGAGAGAGCGAGAGAGAGAGCGACCCTCACCGTCTTCAAACTAATCCAAGCCTTGCTCTCTCTCCTATGCGCATATTAATTAAAATCAATTGACAAAGGTATATTGTAAAAGGTCGGAAGACCGAAGTTTTCACGTGGAGCATTCGAAGATTTTTTTATATATATATATATTTGTTATTACCGCTGGGTGTGAATTGTGCTATAAAAAAAGGCACAAACCAATCATATCCAACTATAACCAATAATAGAACAATAGAGGCATTGCCTCTATTGCAACTTTCCCACCACGCAATTGACACAACTTTATCACCAAACCCACCGCACGCTTTAGGGGGTCTGTTTAAAGTCAATGGGCTCAGGGGAGGCAAGAGAAACGGTGTCCCACTGTGACTACCTGTGGGTGTCGAGGTTGGACAGTGTTACTGTTTTATAAATCACTCGTTTTTCTATGTCACACATTGTAATATTTGTGGCGTTTTATTTCTGTAATATCAAATTTTTTTTTTTTCTCATCCAATTTTTTTTGAGGAGACACTGCCTCCTTTGCCTCCTCGGAGGAAACGCCCCTGGTACACAGAAGTCTAAATGGCCATCAGTGGAAAAAGAAAAAAAATTGCGCTGAAAAGTCGTGGACGGTTATTTTTGCAGACAGACCGTATATGCATTTGTAGGAGTTTCCCTTACAGATGCAACATTTATGGGAGGGGAGAGTATTTAAATGAATCATGCAACATGATTTACTAAGGTTTGCGCTCATCAATTTGCTGGTAATTGCACCATTATTTACTGCCCCCAAAAAATTCTTAAACCAGACGCTAATTTTCTCTGCTCTTGGTAGATTGCGCTGGTCATTATAGAAATTATCTGTGTCTGTGTTCTTTCATTTGCGTGTCGTCAGTAAATCACACAGAACGTTCCACTCCCCTTTATAATTGCACTCTCACACTAACTAGCCCTGTTTCATAAATCTGGCCCTTAGACTGCATTAATCAGCCAAACCTTGATAAACTGAACTCTTATGTCAAATGAAATCAATTCTGCTCCAAAAGTGTGTGAAAACACCCCAATTGTGGAAAGTGACCTATTGCAGATTTCTATGTCTGACTTCTGCTTTGACAGGAGCTTGTGGGATGTTTGCTCAGTCTGTGTTGGCTAAAACCACAGAGAGAGTAGCAGATGGAGACCTCACGTTTTCATCCAGCAATGGAGCTTTTCAACCTAGAGCTTACAAGAGTCTGACCCACATTCAGCACCAACAAAATCACTGTGACCATATGTACGATGTTGCAGAATTCATTATAGTGTATTAAAGTCATGGAAGGGAAATAGCAACAGATATTTTCTTCTGAATTGTGACGTACATTCGAGGGTAACGGATTATCGTGAAAAAAAAGTAGGGCGGTGACTTGATTCTATCCATCGGATGTTGATTGAATGGAGGCAGTTCTGAATGTTTGCTCGTCAGAAAGGGAAAGGTTTATACTTTGCCCATCAAGAATTGATTGGATGGTTGTGTTTTGCTATTGTTGTGATGTCATGTGAGTGACAGGTTGGTCCCACCCTCACGCCAGAAAACACGTCATTAGAGAAGAGATGTCGCTGCGAGAGGGAGGGGGAACTGTATTGAAAAATAATTGTTCACGGATCAATCATTTATGATAAATATTGCAATATTCTAAAAAAAATAAAACAAGGATATGCTGAATTTTCATTTCATGCCAGCTTTAAATGATGACAAAGAATGATCCAAGCACATCTGTTTAGTCTCAAGGCCTTGTGTCTCTGGAAGTCTTGCATCTACAATCATTCACTCTCCTCTCCTCATAAAGCTTGAGCTTGGCTGATCAAATGCAGCATGACATTGCTTCAGGCTCAGGAATAATCGGCCGTAGCTACAGATCTACTAAACTCCACTGTGTATGAGAGTCTTTTCCGTAGGTAATCCACTTGTTGTCTGAAGTCCTGTGTCACTGACCTTTTGGACCCTGAAACAATCACATGACAAAAGCAAATAACAAACGACACAAATTTACACTCACAATGTGCTTTAATAATACCGAAAAATCATGATCCTAAACTTTATCTCCATAGCTAAATCTAAGGCCAGACAGTGATTCATCATTTCTGAATTTTTAAAACCGTCATGTTTAGAACACTGTGAGCCTGGAGACTGGCAAATTTTTCCATTTTTAATTTTTTTATTTTTTTATTTTAATTAGAGTTAAAAATTTGAGGTTTAGAATCAAACTGCCTTGTGTTGTGACCACTGCGCATGTTTTCTTCATTTTTGGTTGAACAAATCCTGTTTAAATTAAATTTTGTTATTTATTTTTTTTCAGTTTCATTTTTATTAGTTTAGCTCCATAACAGAATCTCAGTTGGCCAGACAGCAATTCATCTTTTCTGAATCATTAAAATGTTGGTGCCTGGAGACTCTAGTGTACACCATGATGTTGTTAAAAGCATAGCTTAACCCTTATATGCATGAATGTTTTTCCAATCATAAGTGCATATTCAGGTATTTAGCAACCTGTATCGATATCTAACAATAGTGGATCTGCTACAATAGTATGAAACTCTCCTTAGTGTTTTAATAATAACAAAATAATAATAATAATAAAAACATTGTTACCTTTTGGAATTTGGAAGTAACATTTTCTGTCATCTGGCTCATATTTGTGATTTCTGATTGCATTCAGTACTTGCTCTGCAGTTAATTACCATTTCAAGTTTCGCTAATGATACTTCCTATTCTTTTGTTTTATGCCTGCGGTAATTATTAGCAAAACATCACATCATCATTGTGCATCAGACATTTCCACCTTGAGGAGTAAAGGTAATTGTTGTCAGAGATTCAATTATTGCGCAGAAAAATATATAATTATACTATTACATAGTGTGGGTTGACCCTATACACTTTTTATTTTAGAAAAAAAAAAAAAAAAAATATATATATATATATATATATATATATATATATATAATTTGAAAACAGACATTCTGTGTGTGTATGTATAGGCCTATATCTTATTATATTGTTGATAATGAATAGATGATCTACTAAATACTAAGGTTTATGTCTAACTTTAAAAATCAATTAGGGGAAGGGTAGTGAATGATGCCCCGGGTCAGTAAAGCTCTCAGGTATGCGTTTAAGGGTTAAAGGTGTGCTATAAATGAATGGTGCTCATAAATGGCTGTTGAGATGGTATTCACTGAATACAGATGAAACTGAGAGGAAGCTTGGACCCAGAAACGGTATTTAATACTTCATTATGACTTAAGCGGATACCACTGAGTTTGAATGTGGATACATTTGTTTGAAAATTGATATTGTGGCAAGTCTAGCATGGTGCATAGTTTTGTACAGTGGGAAACAAGTTATAATTGCTGGTTCAGAAAGGGTTTAAAGAAGGTTTAGAATTCAAACACATCTCACAATCATTTAATAGCGGTTAATGCCTCTCTGACAGACAGGTTCTCATAAATCATAACCCCGGGACACACCAAATCGACGCCAAGGAACTAGCGCTGATGAAAGCCGACTGTGTTGTCGCCTCGCGTTGCCAATGTCAGGGGGGAAAGCTGCAATTGAACACACCGAGAGAACTACTGCCGACTGTCAGCTAGAATGCGTGTTAATGAGACAACGGTCTATTTCTGCAGATATATTAATTCAAAGGAAAAACGACTCTGCAGATACACAAACCATACACAAACCATAAACAAAGCAGTGCGTGCTTACCGTTTTGAATATCAGTCCTGCTAAACACTTTCTTTATTCCCTTCCGCTCATGTTAATATTGAAATATTCACCAAGGAACACTCAGGTAAGATGACGTAACATTAGAACAGCCTTCTATCTGTACCGTTTTGACTTCTTTGTTCGCTGTTTTGCTATTATTCTTGTGCACTGACTTGTTCACTAAGCTGAAGAGCCAATCAGAGTTCCCTCCTTCACCGATGGCCGTAGACGTCTGTCGGCTTGGTGTGTCCCGGGCTTTAGACTTCTGCAATCAATTGGTGGTATTCATACATTGATCTGCATTTATACAGTACAACAAATAAAATGGCTCAACAATTTGACAAAAGGCAAATATCCATTTTGTAATGTTGTGACAATTATTAATGAGGCTACTTTCTTACAAATAGACATATATTTAAATGCAGAAATGCTCACATTGTCCCTCTTGGTGTGTTTGGCACTTCATACACAATCCTTTCAGGGTTATAGCGATGGGAGTGATGTTCATGAGGTCGAGCAGTGTCATTGGGTCCTTAGAGACACTATTCAACCCCAGGCATACATTCAGCATGTTGCAAAAGAAAGTTTTTGTTTTCTTAAAAATCCCTCTGAGAATTCATTGTTCTGGATCCCAAGTGAATCTTTCATACTTGTGTATTATGCATAATGTGTTTTGATCTTTTGGGATGAAGGTTCCCTCTGTGGAAATGGATCTTTACTTATTGCGTTGTTCCTGAAACATTGCCGTTGTCACAGATGTGAAGTGCTCTGGATCAGCGTCCCTCTACTTTTATTCTAAAACTTTTATTCTAGTTTTGTATACATCAGTGACCTGGGCTCAAGACAGCAATATAACTCATCATATGATATATAACTGGGAGAAATGGAACAAAATGAGGTATGATGGAACAGATAAGTGCTCTCTTTGGTATTGAAAAAAAAAAAAAAAAAAAAAAGTGTTCTTAGCAAGAAAAAAGCTTATTGTTACACTCAAATATAATATATAATTCATGACATGTACATGTACATGTTCAGTAGTATGCAATATGGCTACATTTTGTCCTTCACAGTTCACATGACAGACATTTAACACAAAAGAAATACTGCTCAATGCCTTGTGCAATATCAGCATAGTCAACTTGTTCTTCATGATGACAGTTTCAACAATAGCAATTGACTAGTTAAAATGAAACATTAACAGTAAGAAACTTTTGATTTTAAACAGTTAAAGACAATAAAAGGATATATAAAAGAAATGGAAAAAGGGCTACAAATACTTATTTATTAAATCTAGATATACCACATCATGCGTAATGTGCAAATTAAGTTGAAAAAAAAAATGCATGTTTCACATGTTGTGCAAAAATGGTTTCAAATACTTTACAAAAGTAACAATATATTGTGCAGATTACAAAAGTTACTATATATTGTGAAAAAAAAAAAAAAAAAAAACTATTTACATTTTGAAAAGCAGCAGAACAGTTTAAATAAAGTATAAATTACATTGAAGTAAATTTGAAATCATAAATTGTTGTTTTGGTCTTTTAGTACATCTAAACTTTCAAAAGTTTGGGCTTGTTAAGGATTTTTGTTTTTTGAAAGTTTCTTATGCTCACCAAGGCTCCATTTAATTAATCAAAACAGTGAAAACTGTTTATACACTAAAAACGGTAATATTGTGAATTTTGTTTAAGTTTTCTCTTTAAATATATTTTAAAATGTAATTTATTCCTGTGCTGGCAAAGCTCAGTTTTTAGCCAGAATTAAGTTCAAAAGATGAATAAAAGTATACATTTCTTTAAAATTAAATAAATAAATAACTTACCGACCACAGTATTCTGAATGGTAGTGTATAATATGCTTTTTCTATGTTTTAAAGGTGACTAAATGAATTCTTAGCAGATATGTACACAGTAATATACTAGTCTCACTCTTCCAAGACCGTATAGAACCATTTTCTGTTGGGACATTTTTTTTTTTTATTTTTTTTTTTTTTATCTTACATATTGCCATAAAAGAACATAATTTAGATTGTGTTTTTTATTTTATTTTTTTTTTTTTATGCAGCTGTAAAAGGAAGCATAGGAAAATGAAAACTGTGGAGAGGGAATGAGTTGTCTAGTTGATAGAGCAGGATGAAAAAGGCCAAGACAAAGTAAACCATTGGAACGAGACTGTTACATTCCGTAAAACAAGGCAGGGTTGAGGATCATCCACATCCTGGTCTGGGATGGCTCCGGTTAAGAGGTGACCTCTGGGGGGTTGGATCTGTCTGTGGCAGGAGTGCTGCAGTTGTGGATGCCGGTGGAGATCTGGGCAGTGCAGGCGATAGTGTTACTGTAGACTCTACGGTTGAGCTGGATGACTGTGGTCTTGGAGGGCATGGACGTGTGACCATTCTGCATTAAACTCCTCTGACAGCAAAACAAGATGCGGAAACACCTGTAGAACTTTAGACAAAAAGAGAAACGCTTGAGACCTGAGAAATACTGTCAACAGTCGCAAAAATGTAAAGGCTTTTCAAACCGATTATGTATTTTTACTGCAAATTTTAACTGCTAACAATTTTTTTTTAAGTGTATGTTAAATTAAAGTGCAGTCACACTAGCAAAAAAGGTCTGTTATCCATTGTCAATAGAGTAGCGGTGCATGAAGCACCATTCTCACAGAAATTCCTTTCAAACCAAGTGTTTTTCTGTTGGTCAATGCGGCAAACACGCAAGGCCAACTTAAACGCCCTTGTTCGAAACTCCCGATTGTGCAGATGTCTATTTCTTAATGAAATTACTGGATTTTGCCCAGCAAAATTTCACAGAACAGCGATAAACATAACTGCACCTTTAACAAAAGCAAAATGCATTCTGGGTTGTATTTTGCTTATGTAAAGTATATGCAGAATTTTCTCAGAAATTGGTGAAAATTTTTGCTGTGAAATCATTATTTTCTGCTGTGATTTGGTTATTTTGTCTTGTTGATATTGGTGTGAACAGCCTTAAAGTCAACACGAAATCCAATTTATTAATATACATTAATAACATGCACTGATAAATTGTGCCTTGCAATAACAAAGGGAAAACAAATCTTTTTCAATGTAATGACGTCTTTAAAATGATAGACTGTCGGCTGGCTCACAAGGAAATATATAGAAGCTTGTTTCTGCCACTGAATGAAAAAGAAAGGTAATTGCAACGATTTTTCTCAAAGTTCTGACTTTACAACTCGCAATTTTAAGTTTATCTCGCAATTCTGACTTTTTTTTTCTCAAAATTGCAAGTCTGTATCTCACATTTTTGCCTTTATAACTCAATTGTGAGTTTATATCACGCAATTGAAAAATCAGAATTGCGAGGGGTAAAGTCAGAATTGTGGGATAAAAATTCGCAATTACATTTTCATTTTTTATTCTGTGGTGGAAACAAACTTCCATATAAATACTGATGTTATTCAAGTAAATGGGCTGTGACTGTCACAGTTTGAGTTTTTGAATTCGTGATTGACCGATATGGGTTATCTCTAGTGGCTAAGAGTAATTCGTTGTTGATTCTGACCACGTTCGCTCTATTGCATTTTATTTTCCTGAACATTTGGTAAAATAAGTTAAAAAAAAATGTATTTGCATTGCTGAGAGAAAAAAAGTCACAGATAAGTTGCATCTGTGTACAAGTCACATTTGATTACATTCAGTAATGATGTAAAATACCGGTAAATAAAAAGAAACACAAATATTATGAACTCTACACGTGTCACTTTTTTTTTTTTTTTTTATTCCACAACAAAACCTTTAAATTTAACTATCCAGAAACGAACAGGAAAGAAAAATGTATTAAGTAGCCTATAAAACAATTTCATTATTATAAACATGTATTACAAAACTACCTAACAGAAACTACCAGTGTGTGAGAGGTGTGCAAGAAACTTGGCCTCACTACTGCTCTCATTTGGCGTGAATTGCGCATGTTTTGCGTGCTTGATGTTAATTGCATCATAAAAGTCACATCGGCATTGAAGTCACAGCATGTTTCAGATGATAAAAACAGTTTTTCTCTTCCCCTCAACCCTAATCTCATGTGGTGTGTGTGGGCTGCTTTGTTAATATCTAGTTCTGTGTGTGTTTCAGGCATCCTACTGATGATGTCCTTATGCGAAGAGGTCCACGTGTACGAATACATTCCTTCGCTACGGAAGACGGATCTTTGCCACTACCACGAACGTTACTTTGACGCCGCCTGCACTTTGGGTGCGTATCACCCCCTGCTCTACGAGAAGATGCTCATGCAGCGCATGAACGTCGGCTCAGAGGAAGACCTCAAACGGAAAGGCAAGGTCACACTCCCCGGTTTCAGGAACGTCCACTGTGAGCCCTGAACAGAAAGACGCAATAACAGACTTTATAAAAGCAGAAGAGCTCTGCAGACTGACGCAGGACCACGTCGAGCCGGCTCACAACGGGCCGTGTTAGGTAGACTATGGATGGTGTTCTGCGGGGCAAAACCTTCTGCTGTAGTTCCACTCAAAAATGCATTGCCTGAGCCTATGCTTAAAGATGCGAGAACAGCAATAGATATGTCATGAGAAAAGCTTTTTTTAAGATCTGTGGATTTTCTTGGTGTTTTTATTTTTTATTTTATTCTTTTTAATTGAAACTCTGTTTTTCACAAGGTTGGAAGTATTAGCAGTCATTGACACTGAAAGCTACACTGTTGAAAGCAAGCATTCACAAAGGCTAGATTTAAAGCTTCTCGCCATAACGTGATTTTTTTTTTTTTTTTTTTTTGTAAATTAGGTGTTGTTTTCTGATGTAATATTCAATGTGCCACATTCAAAAAACCTCTTTGAGAATGTTTTGCTCTTCCAGAACGTCTCGCTGAACTGTGGCAAATGAATCAATAGTTTTTAGAGTACTTTATTGACAGTACTCTAGTTGTACTTTATTGACCTGTTAAAGACAGTACTTTATTGACCTGTTATTGTACAAATCGACTAAAGGAGTTTCTGAATGTGACCGTGGTTCATTTTAATTCTCTTCTAGTGGTTTTATACTTTGAAAAACTTTCAAGACAGGTAGTTTACAGAAATTGTTGTTGAATCAGGATTTGATTCCTTGTAATCTGGGACTTTAAGGCTGCTGGCAATATAACAAGTGTGTTGGTGATATTATTTGTTAAGGTTTTAAATGTCTTGTAGCTCCTAAAATCAGGAGACTCCCGTCGGAGTCTTCTTTAAAAGCGAATGACTTACCAGAGCATCTTTGCGTTGTCTTCTCTTACATGTACAGTTGTTCATTTGAAACAATTCACTTTATGGTGCGATTTTTTTCTAAAGAAGGTAAAACTTGAAGGTTTATTTACCCGTGTGCATTGTTTCAATGTGTGCCATTTGAATTAAAACAGAACTGATTTTTCTGTAGATCTGGTGAGGAGAGCTAACGTCTGTTTTAATCGCTGTTGTATATTGTAGAAGTAAACTAGTAATTGGTGATTTCACTCAGGAGCTCACGATACTCTCACCAGGGTGAAATACTTCATCTTCCTTCTAGTCCTATGGTAGGCTGAGGTTGTAAAGCAAATATTTGACCTTTACTCTGTCCTGTTTCCCCATGTTGGGGGATTGTAGATGTAGAGAAACACTTTTTTTTTTTTTTGTATACTGTTGAATACTAAAATGGGTTTGGCTGTAAAATTTCATGGCAGGTTTAGAGCCTGTGAACATAGTGTATCATCTTCTCATTGTGACTCATTGTGTGACGTCACACTCACCTCCAGTCTGTGACATACAGATAATAGATGTGGGGTTTTTTGGCGCCACTTTTTATCGGCATTGTAGTGGAGAGGACAGGAAATGACTGGGAGGAGAGCATGTACGCTTTCGTTTCAAGTTTGGGTTCAGTCGGATATCTCGTACGCTCTTCAAGTCGGAATTTACTTGATTAAAAATACAGCAGTAATATTGTGAAATATTACAATAAAAAAAGATTTCTTTTTGAAGCTGCTTTCTTTTTTTTTAGCAGCCATTCTTAGCAATGTTGAAATCAATTCTGATTTTTGTGGAAACCAAGATATTGCTTTCCATGATTCTTTGAAAAAATAGAAAGTTCAAAATAACAGCATTTATTTTGATAAATGAAAGTGCTGGTTCACACAGAATGGGCTGCTTCTTTTGTTAAATTGAACTTTTAACTTGAGCACTGCATTTTTAGAATGGCACCATTCGCGAGACGTTGCAAAAGACGCGAGTGCAGCGGTCAAACGTGTCTGTCTAGCGCATTTCACATAGAAAAACAATGGAAAAGTTGCACAGTGGAAAAAAGAAAAATGTGTTATGTGAAAACCTTCTTTATGTGTCCTTGCTGTAAAAAAACTAAAATAAAAAATAATAATAATAAAATTATTTTAAAAAAATGTCACTGATCCCAAACTTTTGGAGAATGGTATATGTTAACTGTTAGGCCAAGGCTCTCCCAGATTTTTTCCATTTAATCTACATGATGGCCAAATGGTCATGTGACCTTATAGAGGGACTAAAGCTCTGCCTTCTACTTTCTCTTTAGTCTTTCACCCTGCGATCAGAGGCAGAGTCATACGTCCTTCCTCTGTGAATGTCTTTAAGCCTTTAACAAGGTGTTTTAGCGGCATAAACTCTGTCTCTCGCCGAGAAGAGACCATGTGACTAGAGATCTTGCCGTTTTAAGAGTATTATTTGAAGTATTTTCTGTAAATTGTTTGGTTTTTCATGTTATGGGGTGATGTGACTACTTTCGGGGAGGGGAGGGGAGAGCATGTGACAAAGCGGGGCTTGTTAGTATTCATGGTAAAAACCTTAACATTAGGATTTAGCCTGTAATGGGAAATATGAGCTGGGTCTCTAGGTTTAGCTCTGTTTTGAGCATAAGATCTTTGTTACAGAAAAGAGGAAATGCAGGTGATTTCACTGGTGAACCTCAATGTTGTCATAGATGTGCACAGTACGATTCTGAGGATAATGTGCGGTTTTCCTGAGTTTGTGTGTGAGAATGTTTGAATGGTACTGTATCAGTGGTGCTGTGTATCTGTGTCAACTTTTCTTTATTTAATTGATGTTTTCCTTTCTTCTGTACATTTCCTTTTCATAAATGTATTTTTTTTTCATTCTTTCTGTAATTCTACACCACACAGCCTTTTTTTATCCCTGCTACTACTGTATGTTATATCTGTGAAAGTATTGATCTTTTGACTGTAAATATCAGCAATTGTCTATTACAGGCCAGTTCACATTCAAAAGCCATAGGATGTTTTATAATGTTTCTTTCTCCATATGTTAATACACATTTATCATGGAGTTAAATTTCTAAACCACTACATGACTGTGTGCTCTTTTGACCATTGATTCTATAATAAAAGCTTGACCTTTACTTGACCCAGTAACATATTGTGTGTGCTACTTGTGAATTTCTTGTCCCTCTTCTGGTTGTTTTTGTAAATCTGTCCAGATTTGACAGAAAACAAACATGTATTTGTAATATATCAGATTTTTTTTTTCTTTATTCTTTCAAATATCTGTAAAAGCAATGGTTCTCAAACAGGATGATTTGAGCATTTAAAACAATAAATTATTATTAATATATTAAAACGAATTATAATTTAAATGGGGGGAGGGGGGACTGAAACTTTTTTCACCCTGAATAATGTCTTGGTTACGTATGTAACCCTCATTCCCTGAGTAAGGAACGGAGACGTTACGTCAGTGACTGACGAAATTGGGGGTTTCGGGGAAGATATTTTGATTAAAGATGAGGGTACATGAATTTAAAAACAATGATGATGAACAGGGATAAATCACACTACATAACTGCAATATTCTATAAAAAATAAGAATAGTCAATTTTGATTTCATGGTGACTTTTAAAAAAAACCTGAGTATTTATATACAGTATTACATTAAATGAACCATGATACATTTCGTAATTCCTGAAGTTTCAAAAGCTGAATGTTCTTCAATAGAATCAGTTCCCTTTCGTACAGTCACTACGAGTTGCGTCTGTGACTGACGAAAATGGGGGTCCCAGTATAATCACGCCACATCGGCTGTCTTCCAGTGCCCTGCTCAAGACTGAGCTCCCTGTAGTGAGACTAGCACGAACGAAGGGCTAGGCTTAACATAAGAATACCAAGGTACACTGGGTAACTTATCCCAGGAGGAACATGTAACACAATGCCTACCCGTAGGGAGGATTTAAAATACACATATGACCCGCGTACAGGATGCATATGGAAGACTCAGAGGTATCCAGACCGGAGGGTGGAATGTTCTACCTGTGCATCGCTGAACTGTTCCCAAATCAGCTGAACCGTCTGGGGATGGATCTCCATTCCCCAGGAAGTGTCTGAAGCCGTGAGAGCTCGTCGGCTGCACGGTTTAGCTCTACTGGGATGTGAATGGCTCGAAGTGACCTCAGATGCTTCTGATTCCATAGGAGGAGGTGGCGGGCGAGTTGGAACATACGGCGGGAGCATAAACCACCTTGTCGGTTGATGTACGCTACTGTCGTGGTATTGTCTGAGCGGACAAGTACGTGTTGGTCCTTGAGCAACTCGAGGCAACTGACATGCCAAATGTCCAGGAGCCCGCAGCAGCATGTCCATTGCACATGGCACCCCAGCCCGTGGTGGAGGCATCTGTTGCCACAACAACATGCCTGGAAACTCGTTCTAAGGGCACTCCGGCCCATAGAAAGCTGAGGTTCGTCCAGGGGGTGAAGATCTGACGGCAGGCCGGAGTAACTGGTACTCGGAGCGTGCCTGGTTGCCATGCCCACCTCGGGACTCGATTGCGAACCCAGTGCTGGAGGAACCAACGGAAAACATCGAATTGTCTCAGGCAAGTCAGCAGTGACTGTGCGCGCTCGCTCGTAAGCTGCGCACATGGCGACCGAGACGATTTCCATACCAAGAAAAGAGATCCTCTGTTTGCAAACCTGGTCTCGAGAGTTACCTAGAATCAGCCAGTCATCAAGATAGTTCAGGATGCGAACCCCGTGTTGATAGTTCAGGATGCGGAGCTTCCGTGCCTGATAGACCTGCAGGACGGCGATGGCATGCAAAGAGGCGGCAGCCTGCCCTGCAGCTCTATAGGATTTCGCCACCAAAGTAGACGAAAACCTACAGGCTTTGGAGGGGTGCTTAGGATTGCCACGCGATGAAGCACTCTGAGGACACAGTTGCATCGCAACAGAGCGTTCAACCGGGGGAATCCCAGTGTACCCTTTGGCCACGGCCCCATCAAGGGCAGAAAAGGCGGAGGAGGCCGCCGAGCGATCACGGGAAGACAATGGTGACTTCCAGGACCTCATGACCTCCTCATGCACTTCCGGGAAGAAAGTTTTCTAAAACTCGAAGGTGATAGGCTTCTAAGTGAAACCCCCAATTTCGTCAGTCACTGACGTAACTCGTAGTGACCGTACGAAAGGGATTCTATTGAAGAACATTCAGTTTTTGAAACTTCAGGAATCATGAAATGTATCATGGTTAATTTAATTTAATATATGAATACCGTGAAATAATTTATTTATTATGGAATATTGCAGTTTTATGTAGTGTGATTTTTTTCATGTTCATCATCATTGTTTTTAAATTCACGTACCCTCGTCATCTTTCATCAAAATATCTTCCCCTCCCTCTTGCGTCAACATCTCTTTTCTGATGATGCGTTTACTTGCTCAAGGGTGGGACAACCTGTCACTCACAGGACATCACAGCAATAGCAAACCTCAACCATCCAATCAATTCCCCATGAACAAAGTCAAGTCCCGCCCACATTTTTTCTAGTTCGAGAAGCCGCTTCACTCTGATATACCCCACAAAGAAAAGATAAATATAGCAACTTACAGTTCATGCCAACTAATAAAAAAAAGTTTGAAAACAAGCAGCTTTCTCATAATTGCAGCAAAAAACTTTTGAGAGGTTTTATTCATGCATTCAAGCCCTAGTAGTTTCTAGGGTTGGGCGATGTCTACCAGTTAGTCATCAGACGATGTCTACAGTGGCTGATGTCTGTCACCCATCGCGATGGACGATGGCATCGTCTTTCGGCCCAACCCTAGTAGTTACTGTGTATGAAATTATATAATTTAGTTTGTGCTCTTACCTGTTTGTTCATCAGGATGTATATTAGCGGGTTGATGACTGTGCTGCTCTTGGCGAGGAGAGAGGGAACCACGCTGGCCACGGGTGAGATGATTCCTGGCTGGCCAAATGTAGCCATCATGGCCACGACACCATATGGCATCCAGCACAAAAGATAACACACCACGGTGGTGATAACCATGAACAAAACATGGTATTCCCGTTTTCGCGCTGCTGTCTTGCGTATCTTTCCTACCTGAGAAAAAGACAGACATAGGTACACTTATATATGAAGTGATAAGTGGTTATAGAAAGCAAATTTACTGGCAAATTTAAAAATGTTGTTTCTCAATGTAAACATTTCATAGCGGCCCTTTGTCAATTCAACTGTGTGCATTAATGCAAATAAAATGATTCTCTTTAAACTTTTTTTTCTTTTTTTCCCCACTTTTTTTTGAAAAGTTTTGATTTAAACAAAAATGTCTTATAACACAGGGCTGTTGAACGTTTTATTCGAATGTGTTGATGAACATTCTAAGGTGTGCAATACGCTGATTTCACGCAGCCATTATTTTGAAATCGAAAGCGAGGCTCCGGTGGTAAGAAAACCGGAAGTGTCGCCTTTAATCACAGGAGAGTCGTGAATGCGATGGCGTATTGTTGTGTTTAATGATGTTGTGTCAATTCTAAAAATGTACATACATTTATTTCATACTTTAGACTATATACAGTGAAATTCATTTATAAATAAAAATTTTTTATATATATAATTTAGAATGTAAAAAAAGAAGCAGGAATGAACTATATACATATCCTATATTGGATATTAACATCCAATAGTGTAAATCGCGGCAGCAGCTTCAGGTTGGTAATCCAAGGCATTGTTGTTTATCTTTACTTCCGGGGTTCTTCCCACCGGAGCCTCACTTTCGATTTCAAAATGGCGGCTGCGTGAAATCAGCGTATAGAATGCTGCAGGGATGATATATTTTTGTTGGCCAAAACCTGCAAACTAATTACCATTTTAGCCCTTGGGGATAGATCCTACAAAAGTCAGTTTTTACAAATTTTTGTATGTTTTTAGTTAAATGTCTAAAATAAGGTATACTGTATATTGTTAACACAAGCTCAAGATATTGTCACGTTTTATTCCACGACAAAAAAATACATCACTAATACAAAAATGTTTAAAGCTTTTACTTAACTTTTTTTCTTGTAAAAGGCAATTACTAACAAGTGGCTAAATGGAACTACAGAGGTTACTTGGACATTAAGCCAAACAAGATGATGTGGGTGTGTGTAATTTACGTTGTACAGCAAAACATCCAAGTATTGTCAAGTCATGTTTACCTCATACCTTATTTTACTCATAAATTGAAAACCCTCATTATTAAAACCCATAGGAAAATCTTGATGGAACCACTGGCGAATTAGTGTTCCGGTATTTGACGTCAAGACTGCAGCACTCTATTATTTTCTAGTAAATGCACAGCTATGAAGTTCACGGTATTTTGTCCCTATTACAGTTCCACATCACTTTGGCAAATTATTTTAGTAATTTTAGAGGCCTAATAAATTAGTTTTACACTTGTTGAATATTCTAAGTAAATGGATTGTGAATGTAATTTCATGGTGAATTTAAAGAGAGGTTCGTGAAATATATTTCAAAATATACAGCATAAGGAAGAGGTAAATAACAAAACATTTTTGAATGGCCAGGCAGTAGCATTATTGCCTTTTCATCCATTCGTAATGTTATGATGGCCAACTTACAATAAGTCAGAAACAATAACCTTACTGTAGATTTTTGAAGTTCTGATTTCATTATGACACTGTGGGTGGGGATGAAAGTAAGTGCTTATTTATTTTTGACACTATCCTTCACGAGGACCCTTCATGAAATGAGGTATGGTCCTTACCAATGCTCAAAGTGCACTCTGAAGCCTGAAAAGTCCTGTATAAGCCACAACATTCAATTCAAATAGTATTTTTAATTTGCATTACTTTCAGAAATGACAAAACAACAGTCTGTACTTATCGGAGTTCTCTGTGCTTCATGTAGCAACTTGTAAACTCATGATTAACAAAGTACGCTTGCAGAATGATTTAAATATTACTAATATAACTTCTGGGATTTATTCATTTTGAAAACGTGTAGAGACTGACACTATGGGTTGCACTTGAGAGCCAACATCTCTGTAATTTCAGGAAAGGCCAATGAGAACTGGCGAGTGGAATTTGCAGGGCAAGCCCTTTCCCTGGACATATGGGTATAAAATTAGGCTGGTGTGCTCCACTCATTCAGCTTTGTTCTTCGGGGTCTGTAGATGCGTCACTTGTGGAATCAAATCTATGAATCCGATCATCTCTCCAGTGCTGCCGGATCCTGTAGCACATTTCAGCGGTCTCTCTTCATACAACGCACAGATACAGTAAGTGCAGGGAGTTCCCCTGGGTATTTCAGCGGCAGATAAAAGAGGCAACTGTCCTCTAAAAGAGCTGCATGGCGGATCACGCCTTTTTTTTTTTTTTTTTTTTTTTTTTTTTTTTTTTTTTTTTGTTTATTTAAAAGGGACAATGCACATCAATTAACATTTTTTGTTTACACTCAAAATGTAAATGCGCCAGAGTTAGCTAGAGAGCTAATTTTCATCTGTAGTCCATTGGCAGGTCAACACAGCATCATAGTACAAAAAGAATACAGAAAAAAAACAGAAAAAGGTAAACCTAAGATAAGGTAAACCAACTATTGATGATTGTAGTTTTGAGTATTTTTAATCCATTTCTTAAGTGTAAATTTAAATGATAAATAGCTGGTACTCTCTCTGAGTTCAGCAGGGAGACAGTTCCAATAATTTGAAGCCCGTACTGAGAAGACTGTTTGGCCAAACTTACTACGTCTATACGGTACAACACAGTCTCCCCTGGTAACTGCCCTAGTTGCCCTGCCACTACTGCTCTTCTGTTGTATAAATTCACCCAGTGGTGGAGGTGCAAGCCCATGTAAAATTTTTTAAATGAGACAGGCATCTAGATAATGTAAGAAACTGTCAAAATTGAATAAGTTATATTTAGTAATAATATTGCAGTGGTGATAGCTGATAGGTTTTTGATCTAATATTTTTAAAGTTTGCTTATAAAGGGTTTCTATTGGTTTAAGAGTTGTCACATTTGCTTGGGACCAGCTTGTAAAACAATATGATATGTGGGAAAAAATCATAGCATACATAAAAAGTTTGGCTGCCTCTGTGGTTAAATATGGCCTTATGTGTCTGAAATTAGCCAAATTATATCTGATGGTATTAGCCACCTTTTTAACATGCTTTTTAAAAGTTAAATTAGAATCTAAAATAATACCAAGGTATTTAAAATCGGACACAACCATGAGTTTTTCTCCTTCAAATAAAAACATCAGCCTGCTGTACACGTGTGGACCTCTTAGAAAAGAACATACAGACTGTTTTGTTAATGTTAAGATGCAGATCTGACATTTTTAGCCATTCAGAAACATGCACCAGTGCTTCGGTTAATTTAGTTGCAGCCTGTTGTTTGTTCTTGGTATGCAAATAAAGAACTGTATCATCTGCATACATTTGTATATTAACAGATTGACAGACTGAAGGCAAGTCATTTATGTACAGACTAAACAAGATATGGCCCAATACTGACCCTTGAGGTACACCAATATTACAGTCGAGGTATGAAGAATAAGAATTACCAATATGTACACTCTGTTTCCTGTTAGTTAAATATGACTCCATCCATTTCATGGCCTCTTCTGAGAAATTAAAAAAAGATCGTTTTGATAATAGTGTCTGGTGATTCACAGTGTCAAAAGCCTTCTTAAGGTCCAGAAACACTGCACCTACTATACCACCCTCATCTAATTTTGACTTGATGTTTTCAAGGTTTTCATCTTTTTAAAGATGCATTTCCATCCGTGCCCTTCTGTCCAGGGCATGTACGTTTACCTTATCTCTGGTGGGGAGTTCTCACAAAGTTTTTCAGGTCAGAACACTGAAAGATCTGCAAGGGGTATAGTATCAACCAAGAGATGATGTAGGAACTGCACTCAGCAACCGTCTGTGCCTTACGGGCTACGAAGGTCACGCCGCAGGCTCTGGATCAGGCGATATCCACATTCGTGGTCCAGGAGCGCCACCTGTGGCTCAACCTTGCAGAGATGCGGAATGAAGAGAAAGTACACTTTCTTGATGCTCCAATCTCCAAAGGTTGCTTTTCCAGCGACACTGTCAAGGACTTTGCACAGCAGTTGCCATCAAGCACATTTTGGCGGCCTCTTGCGAAGGCTGGACCGGCCCCACCACCATTTGGGCTGGCAGCTCAACCCCCAAAGAGATCATCTCGCAGGAAAGTAGCACTGCCTTCCTGTCAGCAGACTGTGAAAAACCCTGGCAATAATTTGAAGCGGCCCTGAGATGGGCGACCCAGGGAAGGAGAGGAGAGGCTGCCGATGTGTGAGGATAGGCCTTACTCCCGGTAAAGGGACTGGAGGAGACTTTTTTTATTTTTTTTATACTAATCCAAGTTTTTGGTTTTCCGAAACCAAAATTATTCAGGGCTGTGAATAAATATTCATATTCTATGCGATCGAAGGCTTTTTGTGCATCTACCGATAACAGCACCTCTGGCAGACATGAGCTGCTTTGCGAATAAAGTACACTGAACAAAATTATAAATGCAACACTTTTGTTTTTGCCCCCATTTTTCATGAGCTGAACTCAAAGGTCTAAGACTTTTTCTATGTACACAAAAGGCCTATTTCTCTCAAATATTGTTCACAAATATGTCTAAATCTGTGTTAGTGAGCACTTCTCCTTTGCCAAGATAATCCATCCACCTCACAGGTGTGGCATATCAAGATGCTGACCACGATACAGCCATTCCTTGCCACTTCAAGTTGTGTGCGACGGTCGTTTAAAGCAAGTCACTTAAAAAAGTTGTGCGAACAAATGATACTGCGGTGGCTGTTGCTGACTATTTATATCTAGCGCAGGGGTCTTCAACCTTTTTCAGCCCAGGGACCCCTTAGCCAATAGTGAAATAGAACAGGGACCCCCCTCCAGATAAAAAAAAATAAAAATAAAAATAAAAATAAATAAAAGGTGTTACGTTTTAAGCCTGGCCATACACTAACATATTTGTCACCTCTTTAATCGGTTATTATGTTTATGTTTGATTTAATGATTTTTTGTTCATTATAATTATTATTATTGATGAGGTTTACATTTGGGTTTATTTAGTTTCAGGATGACACATAGGCCTACCTTAGTGAGAAGTCTGGCCCTGGTGGGTAGCACACAGCTTATCTATTCTAGGGGAGATGGAGGTTGTCAGGCAGAGCATCATGTCATCCTCAGGCTGCAGTCTGGACCAGTATTTGCTCTTCAGGTAGGTAAGGGAGGAAAACCCACTTTCACAAAGATAGGTTGTGGCAAAAGGCAAAAGGCTCAGCATTGCTTTTGCAGTGAGCTGGGGGAAGTCTTTCTGCCAATAAATCCAGAACTGAATGAGAGGCCTGGACTCATACACATTCTTGTGTGAACTGTCTGTGGAAAGCTCTATCAGCTGATCTTCCTCAGAGGCTGTTAAGTTTGAGCTGTCATATGCCTTGTCTTTGAATGGAAACTGTATCCATGTCTTGTCCCTTATCCAGGACTCAGCCTCAGAAAAGTACTTCTCAAATTGGCTTTCGAGTGCCTCCGGGTGTCCATTAATTGTGCGTTTCACATCAGGCGAAAGCACTGCAGAATCAGCCAACTCCTCCACTGATGAAAGCATAGAAAAGTTACCTTCCCTGATTCGCTCTCTCCATCTGGTTGTTTTCTTGATAAAGCTTTCCATCTTGTCATACAGCTGAATGGCATGTGTATTACGGCCCTGCATGGAACTGTTCAGTTTGTTCAACTCAGAGAAAATATCCACAAGATATGCCAGTTTAGTGAGCCAGACATTGTCATTAAAATGTGCAGCCAGCTCGCGGCGGTTTTGACCAGCTAGAAACTCATGGATAGCTGTGCGTAACTCAAACACACGTGCCAATACTGATCCACGAGAAAGCCATCTGACCTCGGAATGGTACAGGAGCACATTGTGACCCTCTGCCGTAGCGTTGCAGAGCGCAGCAAAGAGGCGCGTTTGCAAGGCACTCTTCTTAATCAAATTGACAGTCTTCACAACAGTGTCCATAACGTCAGCAAAGTCAGCACTCATTTCTTTGGCAGCAAGAGATTCTCTGTGTAACATGCAGTGAATCCACGTAACTTTTGGGGCGACTTTTTTGATAAGCGGCATCAGTCCACTTTTCTGACCAGTCATAGCGCGCGCACCGTCAGTACACACCCCAACACACCTTGCCCAGCTTATCTCATTTGCTCTGAAAAAGTCATCAATCACTTTGAAAATTTCAGAGCTTGTTGTGCGTTCAGGAAGCTTCTTACAAAACAAAAACTCCTCATACATTTCGTTTTGGTCAACAAAACGCACAAATCCCAAGAGATGTGCGTCTTTGGATACGTCACAGACTCATCCAACTGTAATGAAAAGGCTTCCGCCGATATCAGCTTCTCAATTAACTGCTCCCTCACATCAGATACAATTTCGGAAACCCGCCGAGCAATCGTTGTGTCTGACAACGGGATAGTCATCAGTTTTTTTTTGCATTTTCATCATTCCCAAACATGGTCTTGCACATATCAGTGGCCGCGGGCAATATCAAATCTTCCACAATTGTTTACCTTTTTTTACATTTAGCGATGCGAAGTGCAACTTGATAGGAGGCTTTCAAAGCAAGCTCTCCAACTTTCGCTGAATTCCTCATCATTGTCTGTTGGCCTTGGACAGACTGCAGACGAGCCTGAAAGTATTCCAGCGGTTTATCTTTCAGGTGGCCATGATTAGTCTCCAAGTGTCATTGCAGCTTTGATGGCTTCAAGCCTTCATTTGAGAGTGTTGCTGCACAAATAACACACATCGGCAATTCAATTCCTTTGCTTTCCTTGAAGGTAAATCCAAACTTTAGGTAGGTTCTGAATATTTTCGGGACTTCTCTCTCTTACGTTTACCCTCTCCCGCTGGGGCGGGTGCCTCTGGAGCAGGTGGAGCCGTGACACTCCCATCACCTGTGGCCTCGGACGAGGTGGATGGAGTAACATTAGCGTTCGGGTTCAGTGCTCGAGGCCTTTTTGTTACAAAGCGATCCATTATTATAACAACCTAACTTAGTAGTCGAGACTATTATTTGCTTTCCAGATATTTTTTGTTTATTGGCGGCTAACATTAGCGTCTTCTTCTTGTTTTTTAATGGCGGTATCCTAATCGCCCATGGTATGAAGCTTAAAGCATTAGGCTTATTATTGCCTAATGCTTTAAGTATTGTCAATATTTTTCTCCCCAACCAAAAAAAAAAAGCCATCAAAATTATTTTGATGACAATTTTAAATCAATTCATAATTTTGGGGGACCCCCTGCAGTAGCACCACGGACCCCCTAGGGGTCGCGGACCCCCGGTTGAAGATCACTGATCTAGCGGGTTTGGTGTCTCATGTCGCAAATCCAATGACTCTGGTAGTAACAATTCTATCTGACCAATTAGTGAACAGCAGTGTTTACACGTCACATTTTAGTACCGGTACGGCTTGGTTGTAACTGAGGAGGTACTAAAAAAAGTACCAGGTCCTAGGTAATGTACACAGTGGAAAACCCCCCAAAAGTGAGCCGCACCGAGACATAACATGCAGTGAAAAGTGCAATTAGTTGCTCGCATTGCGCCTTTATTGCGCCATTGCGCCTTCTGTGGCCTGGACCTCGACTTGGTTGTCTGTTTTCCTCCACCGTCACACTCTAGGCCACCTTATCTGGTTTGGTGCATGTACAGTGCACATCTTCACATCTTGCCGTCCAAACCGGTCTCGACACAACGTCTTGTTTCATCCATCAGGGAACAGAGATTACAATAGTAACTGGGACGTTCATGCAATATACTTGCATCCAAACACCCCCACACAGAAACACAATGGCAAAAAACAAATGTTGTTTATGGTTTGAATGCATAATATGCATTTCACAGTTTAATCTGTTTCATGTTGAAGACTCATGTGTCTTAAATAGCCATTAATGAAAAAAGAGGCTAATCAGTCAAAGCTCTACAACTTGCTATAAACTTTCTCTTTTGTTCTTACACATCTACAGAACTCCCTTTATTAACAACTGTAGTCACACTTGCTTTGTGTAATTGTGCAGCTGGGACAGTCTTTCTTCCATGTGATTGTCTCCTCTACCAAGAGACATTAAACTCTTAACCAGTTATCGATCTCTGCTGTCCAAGATAGAATAAAGAAAAGAGAGAAGGTGCAGAAATGAAATGAGGCTGAATGGATTAGCCATGTTCTACAGAGAGTCGCAACTGAAGGAAAGTACAGAGAAAGCACTGGAGTGGTTAAGAATTTGAGCCATGTACAGTTCAAAAATGAGAGGTTGATTTATAACCAATAACCTCATATATATACTGTATATATATATATATATATATATATATATATATATATGAAATGTCGACCCAGGATAAGTTACAGGACTGTGCAAACATTAGGAGTGTTGATGGAGTCCATATATGTTTTGATCATCGTTCTGAATCCAATCCAGATATAGTCTTAGACAAAAAAAATAAAAATAGCTTTTTGCTCAAAATTTTGCCTTTTTTATAAAACCCACATTTAAGTGTTGATTTAAAAAAAAAAACGAATGCATGAAGCTTGAATAAAGGTTTTTTTTTTTTTTTTTTTTTTAAGCAGATGGTCTGTTCTTTCTTTTGATATATTGAATAATCAGATATTCATACAACAAAATATTCTGGGGGCCATGAAACTTTTGTGAAAATGATCAAAAACGCTGGCAGTGGGTGACGATTTTTTATTTTATTTTTTTAAACGCTGGCGGGGAAAGAGTTAAGTATTTGCCTTTTTAAATCCAAACAGCAACTAAAATATGCCAAGAAATCTTCCTTGTCATGTTGCTAGCTAAGCACATAAGAAATTCTCTCTAGCATAAATTTTCTTCTGGATCAAGCTTCGATAGATAATATTTGTTAATTACTTTTCATTCCAACTGAGCTGAGAGTTGAATTCTTAATGGCTCTATGTAAACGTCACTAATGAATTTGCAAGGCTTTCTAATTACATTCACTATAATTGACATTTACAGAAACTCCTCTTCCTCCTTGATCTTCAGTGAAGTAAAGGCTCATTTATTTGTTACAAGCACCCGTCCTCCCTCTGCGTAAATGAAATTTCTCTGATTGATGGTGAGTAGATGGGATTAATGTCTGAACATGTCATGGTACCCAATTTATTACATGAACCCTTCACATTATATATGAAGCATCATATGCAAGCTTCAGATTTTCACCCAGCAAGTCACAGATGTAAGTGTGAGTGTTTTGATTAATATTACATCAGATTTTATGATAAACTGCATATATCAGGATCTGTCACACATGCAGGCTTGTACAATAAAGCTGTCCTTCTCAAGCCAGAGTGAAATGTTATCCTCCTCACAGCAGCCAACTGAACCCAATTGCATTCCAGTGACTGGGACGCCCTGATAATACAGCATCCAAATCCAATCACACTGCTATACACACAAATGAGATTTGATGCACTCTTAACCGGTTTTTAAAGGAACCAGCAGTTTGGGCAGAACATGCTGTAAATGTATAAGAAAAGAAATTATTTTTTTTCATGTGTAAAATGAAGAAAACTGTCTTGAGGACTGAATAGCACTTTTTTAAGATTATGTTCTTAATGTAGAGGATGTCTGGTCACCACGACAACATAAAGCTTATTTGTTCAGGTTACAGGTAAGCTTTTCAAAGCCCTTTTCATTTCTCTTTTATTGCTTTCAGGAGGGAGAATAAATCTATTCAGAGTTGGCATCTGACAAGGTGTATATTTTACTTCTCAGTTGAAACTAATATCTAGATTTAACAAAAAAGAATGTCAAGAAAAAAGAAAGCATGTTATTTATCGCTTTCATGATCATGAAAAGCGATGGTGGCCAGACATAAAGTAAGAAAATAAAAAATATATAATTTTTGTCATGACATTAACTCTTTCCCCGCCATTGACGAAAATGTAAGTAATTTGTGAGATAACGCTTATTTTTTACCATGATATTAACTCTTTCCCTGCCATTGACAGAAATTTAAGTCATGAGATAACGCTTCCCAGCCATTGATGGAATTTTCCAACTTTCCGTGTTTTCATTGTAATACGGTAGGGGGCGTTATTACGCATCTTCTGAAAGAGTACAGAATCTCCGGATCAAAAACACATGCGAAGAAGATAAAGAAATAAGCAATATCATGTGTAATCATATGCTTATGTAGCATAATATGAAGCTTATGAATGAGATGTCGACCCATGACAAGCTATAGGACTGTGAAGCTTTGTGGGTGTTGATGGACTCGATCTACTCCATCTATGTTTTGATCATCGTTCTGAATCCGATCCAGATGTGGTCTTTGACAAAAAGTTTCTCAGCTTTTTGCTCAAAATGTTGCTTTTTATATGAAACGTACCCACATTCAAGTGTTGCTAAAATAAAAGAATGCATGAAGCTAGAATTTTTGTGAAAATGATCAAAAACACTGGCGGTGGCTGGCAACTTTTTAAAAAATGCTGTTGGGGAAAGAATTAATTCAGATCTTTCTTGTCCAGTGGGCTGTTTTGGGCCAAAAAATGCTGCAAATTGGACAAATACGTGATTTTCATGAGCAGCAACTATGTTTGCTTAAAAATGCAAATTATTTCAGTGTTTGAGATTATATACAATCACACTCTTGTCAAGTTCACTGGAAAGGTTTAGGTTTTTTGTCTCGACAGGTTTCTTCTACTGCTCATGATTAAAAAAAAATTAAAAAAAACATGGGTTTAATCGAACCGTTAACAAAGTTGGATAACCATTTTTCTTTTCCAGCAACCAATTAAACAGTCCCCTTCCTCTGAATTAGCACTTCAGTAGGTTTGTCTGAATGTGGATGATTCAGTGTGCATCCAGAGAATTGGCAGCATCTTCAAACATCTTGAGATCCTGTCAGAGCCTTTACAAATTCAGTAACATAAAATCATTTTTTGCCTCTAATCCCAGGCCGTTTTTTTTCACACAGCCCAGAAATGCAGTTTACCTGTTTGACAGCATAGAGCAGTCTTCCATAGCAGTAGACCATGATGAGCACTGGTAAACCCAAGCAGAATATAAACAGGCAGATGATGTAGGCATGGGACTGGGCCGTGCGCTGGGTCCATGATACAGAACAGCTGGTTCCCGCTCCCTCCAGCCCGTAACTACTCCAGCCCAGAAGAGGGGGCACTGTCCAGATCAAAGAGTACAGCCAAGAACCCCCTACTGCCAGAAGAGGTTTGCGATAGTCTGGACCCCGTTTATGGTACATCGTCAATGTGCTGTAGCGGTCGTAAGAAAGAACCACCAAGGATATTAGAGACACGATACCTGAGAGAGAAAGAGGACAAACAGTAAAGGTCTGTTCCACACCGAGGACGTTAACTATGATGATAAAACGATAAAAAAAGAAACCTCCTCTCACTGTGTGTGAGTGTGTTACTTTAAGAGAGCTACCATACATCTGTTTTTTATTAATTTTATAATCATTAGTCATTTATGTGGATATAATTTTATTCATTATTTTATTATTATTAATGTATGTCTCTTTATGTTTTGTTTCCTGCTTCTGCTCTTCTTTGGCTTTCTCAGTCAAACTCTCAGGCTGATAGAAATTTCTTAATATGTGTAAATATTTGTGTGAACATAAAAATATTCATCAACTGGGACATACAATGAACAAATTTCAAAGACATTTGAAGAGCAGAAATGGAATAATGAGTCCCTGAACAAAGGGGGGTCAATATCAAAAGCATTCATTATCTGGTGTTGCCACATGCTTTAAGGACTACAGAGCATCTCATCCTCATGAACTGCACCAGATATTTGCTGTGAGGTGTTACTCCACTCTTCCACCAAGGCATTTGCAAGTTTTCAAACACGTCTGCTGGGACATATGGTTACACGTGGTTTGGCACAGCAAAAACAATCAGCTCTCTCCTTGTAGCATTGTCTTAAAGTCCCCCTGTGGTGAAAATCAAGTTTTTAATGTTGTTTGTATGTCTATGTGGTGTTTTAAATTCCTAAGTCAACTCCATTGCTGAGTATTTTCTCTTTAAATCTGCAGTGAAAAAAAGATGCTATCGAAATTGCTGGTGTTTCTGAAGTCACAAACTACCTTAAAACCAATCACGTCAACATGCTGGCAGGCTTTAGCGTATCATATACTAGCGAACTAGCAGGGGAGTCGCAAGAGAAGCCAGATTATCCCGGTATTTATTTATTTTTGTTGATATGAAAAATCTGATGATTCCGTTTCTGATGTTTGTCTGAAGGGGAACATAGCTTGTGTAACATTAGCAACACATTATTAGCTGTTTGATAACAAGCAAAAAGGCTAATCATATTAAGTACTGTTATGTGTCTGAAGGTATAAAGAGTGATACCACTGTGCATAGTTTACCTCAGTAAGTTGGCCGAGTGATTCTGTGAGCTGTGTGAGTGGAGGTGGGGCTAATTAGCATATTCATGGATCTGCATATACTAAATGAAGCTAGGGAGTACAGTTACATTCAAGCTATTTTATGGCATGACAAAAAAAATTTCACAGGAAGAAAACATTTAAATATGTAATTTTGGTGATCAAAGATGAGTTTTAAGGGATAATATTATTTACTACAGGGGGACTTTACGTATCTTACATTACGAGCATAGCAGTTTTTTGCTCCGGTCACATCTGCAGTCCTCATGCCTCCCTGCAGCAGGACTATGGCATGTTCACAGAGATGAGCAGAGACCCTGGGCATCTTTCTTTTGGAGTTTTTAGAGTCTTTTTTCAGGTCTCTTTAGTGTGACCTTTAAAGGTGCTGTATGTAACTTTTTTCACTCTACTAAAGTATAAAAATACCATAATATGTTTGCATATATTGAGGAAAAATGCTAAGTTCATATACTAGTTTCTCTGAAAAACACTTCTACAGCCAGTTATTTTACTTTAAAATGTGCTTTTCCAAGCTGACATGTTTGTTTTTGTTTTGGTCTGTGATACTGCACATTGCCAATTTGCCATTTTACATTGTCCATTGTGCTCTTTCCTGTTGTGTGTGCTCAAACTGGCAACCTGTGTGAGCGCCGTCCAGTCTGAGGAGCAGGTAGCGGGAGAAACAATGATCTCCGATATTTTGAATTTGGACTGCAGTACCTATGTCGACCACTAGTTGTCATTCTTACAGACTGCACCTTTAATTTTCTACCGCCTGTAAACTCTTACTCACGGTTTCACAGACAAGGCTTAAACAGGGGGGTAATCGAGCTCTCGATTTCCGTACCACCCCCGGCGGCCGCCATTGGCTAACAAGCCTTCACCTGCTGTTAGCATCCCATTGACTCCCATTCATTTTGGCGTCACTTTGACAGCGAATAACTTTACATCTGAGGCGTTTAAAGACTCCATTTGTCCATTATTTATTTCTAAAGAAACACGACAATGTATAAAATGCTCCATTACCTTGTATCTTACGTTATGGCCCCGTAGAAGCAGTTTTTGTAAAAACAGGCTAACGATTGCGTCATAACCACGCGACTCTCTGGAAATTACCGTAGAGACAGGAGGAGAAGCTCGCAGTCAATCGGGGGGACGTGGAGGCATAAAGTCCGATAAAGTCAAGGGAGAAGCCCATAGAGAATTGTAAAGTTTCTCCTGCTCCTAGCTCATGGACAGCTCCTACTCACACTCTCCGTCTCTGCAAGTTTCGGAAGGGAATGATTCAGATTTGTCTTGGCACAGCTACTAGAAGACTTACAACTGTCAGACAGGCTGCTCACGTCACATCCACGTCGTCAAGCTCAGTTTGAGTCTGCGCAGTTCGCTCGGCAATCAGGAAATGAGTGCTTCTAATTTGCTTCACTTTTCTCCGTTGAAACCTATGGGGTCGCTGTGTCCAGTTATATACTGTCTATGGGCTTAAAGCAGCACTCAGTAGCTTCGGGATTTCTTCACTGTATTCTCGCTTTTTGCTCGCAGGTTTCTCTCTAGATCTCCCCCCACAGCTTCGGAATAGATATTTGACAACACTGTTGTAAAAACTCGTTGGTGATTCTCAGACACCAGAGGCTATAGATCAACGACATCAAAGCAGAGGGGACATTCTTTAAAACGTCTTCTTCATTCGGGTTCGGACAGCGTGAGGGAGCGCAATAATGACAGCATTTTAGCAGATTTCTTTTGGCCGTAAAGCAATTGTTTACATCGCGAGACCTGATATCACGCGAGACTTCCTGACGCAGCGGCCGGCGGCCCGACGGATCAAAGTTGCAAGTGCGTATTTTCCGCTCACGGGCACCAGGGGGGTGCGAAACGACCACCATTCAACCCGAAATAAGTAATATAACCATTCCAATGACTCCGAAGCTGTTCAGTTAAGGTAAAAAAAGTTACTTAGTTCACCTTTAAGCCTAGTCCCAGACTAAAATGCATGTTTGAGCTGTTTTAACTGAAAGCAACTTGCACTGACATATCTTAAAATCTAAAATCATCAAGCCAAGGCACTTGAGAATTTAAGGAAATATATAAAAAGCCTTTATTCAGTCATGGCTTAAGCAATTAAAAACAGGTCACACATAACTGTGTGCAGATAAACCAAAACCTTCAGTACACTTAGAAATGTTCAATTTTATTTGCTTTAGATTATCCAACCAATCCAAAACAACCAATCAAAAGCACGAATATGTACCTTTAATTGCACCAAGCTGATTGTTCACAAAAAAAAACCCCTCAGATATCATGTTTTCAGGCAATTTCAAGTTTTATTTTGACATGACAAAGTGGTGATATCTAAGTAGGTGATATCTAAGTAGGTGAGTTGTTTACTTACTTTTTAATTATTCTTTCCATTAAAGGGATAGTTCACCCAAAAATGAAAATTCTGTCAGTAATTACTCACCCTCATGTTGTTCCAACCGCGTAAGACCTTCGTTCATCTTCGGAACACAAATTAAGATATTTTTGATGAAATCTGAGAGCTGATCACTCCTCCATAGGCTGCTTGGTGGCCCAAACTTGCTGGCCCAGAAAAGTTATTAAAGAGATCGTTAATATAGTCCAAGTGACTACAGTGGTTCAATCTTAAGTATATCAAGCGACGAGAATACTTTTTGTGTGCAAAAACAAAAACAAAAATAACGACTTTATTCCACTATTCATTGCCTTCTCTCTGGACCTCTAGTTGGTTCGCGTAGTGTTTTTGCGCAGCGCGTCTGTGTTACACGTCACCACGTAGGCTCACTATTGGCCGACGCTGGTCATGTGTGTGATGCGTGATGACGTATAACACAGACGCGCAGCGCAAAAACACTACGAGGCCCAGAGAGAAAGAAATGAATAGTGGAATAAAGTCGTTATTTTTGTTTGTTTTTGCGCACAAAAGTATTCTCGTCGCTTGATATACTTAAGATTGAGACACTGTAGTCACTTGGACTATATTAACGATCTCTTTAATAACTTTTCTGGGCCAGCAAGTTTGGGCCACCTAGCAGCCTATGGAGAAGTGACCCAGCACTCAGATTTCATCAAAAATATCTTAATTTGTGTTCCGAAGATGAACGAAGGTCTTACGCGGTTGGAACAACATGAGGGTGAGTAATTACTGACAGAATTTTCATTTTTGGGTGAACTAACCCTTTAACGCCATCATTTATTCATTTGTTCATAGACGCGGAACACATACTAAAACAAGAGGTGGGATTTATTGTGTGTACAAATCACAGCCAATCCTAACCAATCCAATGCATGATGGAGGCATTCCTTCCTCTCATGTGACTTTCCCTCATTCATTCTCAATAATCCCCCACTAAACCCACCACAATGGGCTCAGGGGAGGCAATGACTTTTGGGGCCACTGTAGATTCTCAAAAGTCTTGGTTGATTTGGTTTATTATTGTCTCCAGAGCACCAATAAAGGCCAAGTCCAAAAGGTTGTACAATGTGTATCTCTGAAAAAAAAGAAGCTTTTTTAGAGGTCTTCATTGAAAAAGCCACATAGGGACATGAACTGTCATTTCATATTTGTCACTTCAAGGCTTTTGCCACAACAAAAATCCCCTTCAGCTGTTTCACCCTCAGACTTTTCCAGTACACACACACATAGACACAAACTTTCTTTGGTGTATTCTTTATTATTCCGTTGTTTAGTCACAAACCGCGTCCTGTGTCTCTACTCCAAATGTTCTGTCCTTCATTAACCATAATAAAAACTCTCCCTCAAAAAGACAAAGTAATCAGTTAGCAATGCAAGGTTGTGGTCAAACTCTATCAGAAAGAGAAGAAAAAAAAAAGAAAAAAAACACACACACTTAGAAAATGGTACATTTTCATTGTTATGCCCTTTCACACCCTGAGATATTGGTCCTTTCTCTCCTTAATAAGAATCAATTCAATCTTATCTATAATGAAAAAAGTAATGAGGAAGAATCCGTGTATCATTCGTTCAGTCGTTTTTTGAATTAATATTGAAAGTAGAAAAATTTGAAAACAGTTCCTTTTTCGTTTTTTCGTTTTTTCCAAAAACCGAAAAACAAGAATTCAGCTGGATTTTTCGTTTTTCGTTCTCAGTTAGAAAAACGAATAAACAGCTTGAATATTCGATTTCTACACGTGGGCGGGAATTAAACGCCCCTTTCCTCTGATTTGTCAGCCGAAGATCAAACTGTTCCGTCATCAGTTCTGCACAGCAGAATAAGAGTTCCTCCGTTGTGCGGATTCTTAACGCATTTATTGCAACTACATTTAATCTTTTTCTCATCAAACCACCAGACTAACGAATGTCTCGACACAACCCGTACCGGGGAATAGACTAGATGGGGCTTTCTTCTGTGTAGACCAGGAGTTCTCAAGTGCCAGGGAGTCCGTGAAATAATTTGCTATTTTCCGGATTGTAAAGTCAAGTCAGGTTTTTTTTTTTTTTTTTTTTTAACATGAAGCACGCTGTGATTAATCTTAACGTTGACCTTCAAAAATATATAGGCGCGCCAAGAAGGCTATTGGCTGTAGGCTATTTTGGTTGATTTTTGGTGTGCGCCAGAAAGAATATAATAATCATTTATAATAATAATTATTCTTATATAATAATTTCAAAGGCATGATATGTTGTAGTCATTTTGAAAGTACACAAATAGGCATATACATGTTACTGTTTCGAATCAGAGTATTAAACGACAGTAGCTATTAAATCCCCTGTTGAGCAACACATCCAAGTGATGTTGCGTGTCGCAGCCTTTTCGTTATTAAAATAAAACACAGTCAACCAAACATATAAAACGTTACTCTGCTTAATTGGTCTGTTGACATTCCAAACTAATTTCCCTTGCTGTGGAGATGCTGATTTACGTGTAGGCCTATATTGGGACTCGAATGAAGTACGAAGCCTTCTTTACATTATTAATTATCATCCAAATGTTACATTGCAAATATGGATAGGCTATTGGACGAATGAGAGATGCCCGAAACCAACGTCTGCTCTGTACAGTTTCAGTTTCTCGTTAAAATACGCATATTATGTTATTAATAGTGTTTATAGCCTAATGTTAATGTTGTATTTTATTTACCGGTCTTTTACACTATTTATGAATATGCTTTTTTTTACAACGATGTGACGCGCGCGTTTCCCTCTCAACATGACCCGGCGCGCCACGCACAAGCGCGAATAGAGATATAAATTATAATACATTTTAATAAAACACAAGGCCTACATCAACTTCTCCAGTTGTTAGATAGGCTAGTCAGTCTGAATGACAGTTTATACGTTAACGTTAATATAGGCCAATTATATAGTCAATGCATTATTCTTTTCTTTTTGTATTAGTGTTAAAAATATTAAATTTACAACTAATTATATTGATTTATATCTTAATAAAAAAAATAAAAATAAAAATTACTGGGCGAGGGCGACAATGATAGGCTAAAAGCCGTCATTTATCCTGCCCATATAGCCAGCTGATGCAAAGCGTAGGTGAATTTATATACACAGAAGAAAGCCCTATCTAGTCTATTCCCCGGTACGGGTTGTGTCGAGACATTCGTTAGTCTGGTGGTTTGATGAGAAAAAGATTAAATGTAGTTGCAATAAATGCGTTAAGAATCCGCACAACGGAGGACTCTTATTCTGCTGTGCAGAACTGATGACGGAACAGTTTGATCTTCGGCTGACAAATCAGAGGAAAGGGGCGTTTAATTCCCGCCCACGTGTAGAAATCGAATATTCAAGCTGTTTATTCGTTTTTCTAACTGAGAACGAAAAACGAAAAATCCAGCTGAATTCTTGTTTTTCGTTTTTTTGTAAAAAATGAAAAACGAAAAAGGAACCGTTTTCTCATTTTTCTATATTCAATATTAATTCAAAAAACGACTGAACGAATGATACACGGATTAGGAAGGCAGCACAGTATGAAGCTATTCAGTCCACATTACAAACCTCTCAATAAGCACTCGACTGATGGACACAGGGATAAGTCCTCCGGAAAATGAAAAATTGCATTCATGTGTTTGTACGGTCCGTGTACTTTTTGATCATTTCATTTCCTGTTTGGAATGGAATAACGAGAAAATGAAAACCAGCTCGTTTATTCGTTTTTTTGTTTATTAAAAAAAAAAGTGGCTCGATTTTAAATTTTTCGTTTGTGGTTTACAAATCGGTTTATGGGTTTGATATTTCATTTGCACAAGTACTGACTCTTATTCTGCCTGACAGAATTAAAAGCTTGTACTGAAGGCAGAGAGTTTTGACCAATCAGATGAAAGGGGCGTTTCAGCGCCGCCCACGTGTGCAAATGAAATATCGAGCCCATAAGCCGATTTGTAAACCACAAACAAGAAGAAAAAAAAAAAGAGCCAAAATCTAACTTTTCGTTTTTTAAACTAAAAAAAAAAAAAAAACGAATAAACAAGCTGGTTTTCATTTTTCGTTATTCCATTCCAAACAGGAAATGAACTGATCAAAAAGTACATGGACCTTGTACAAATGGCCTCTCATTATCACAATGTAATGGCCATGAAATCAATGAAATGTTAGCGAAGCTGACTTATTGAGTTTAGGTCCCTCAATATCAGCAAGACATGAGACGTGTTGTTCTGCTACCTGTACTGAAGCCAATGTTAAGTTTAATTTACATTCATTAATTTACCCATAACTTACAAATGAGGAATATAATCAGCAATTCATCTTAAGCATGTTCACATAACAATACAAGAATTTCCACTAAGCTGCAAGAAATGTCAAATATTTATGTCAAAATATTAAGACAAGTTGGGTGATCTGTTTGATTTATATGAGGAAAAGTAGAAATCAATAGGGAGAGAGAAACAGGGGAGCAGCTATAGAGTGAGAGACAGAAAACAGAGTAGGGGAAGAACACATACAGTGTTAGGAACACAGTCAGGTTTGGCTTCCTAACAGACGCAGTGTGTATCTCCTGCTGCAGAGCCCTGCTGTGAACTGAGGCTGCATGAGATACTGCTCAGATGAAAAGAACACATTCACCTTAGTTCCTTTCAAAGGAACTTTACATATACAAAGTATATATATATATATATATATATATATATACAGTATATAATGCTAGATGTTTTGCTATAAATTATAGACATGGCATCTGAGGATTTTTTCAAATTTTTCTCAGATATTTTGCTTTATTTCCAGATCATAGGCTCGTTCTTACGTACTAGACATGCACACTCTTCTAAAACAACACTCCCTTGACAAACTAAAAGACGTAAATGACATTTGTATGTATTCCAAATAAAAGATATAGATTGTACTGAATGTCAGCTTGCTTATTTGGCTCAAGATAAGAATTTATTGAGTCCACATGTCATGCAAACAAGAAATTATGCTTCTAACCACAGCTCGAGATCTGTCGTTCCGACCACTCAACTTTGCGATGCTGTTTGCGAATGTTCGTTGGAACTTTGTTTTCGGGAAAACACCGACTTGTTGAACGATGCTGACAATGACTGAACTTGCGACCATAGTTGGCTAACAATGTTTTTGGGAAACACACCCCCTGTTTAGTTCCTGTCTCTATGAAGCCCACCCTTCTGAAAAGTGCAGTGTGCTCTGATTGGTCGGCTGTATCAGTGTGTTGTGATTGGTCAACCGCTTCGAGGGTGTTTTGGAAATGTCATGCCCCTTACAATAACCACGAATTTAACCACGGCGGGGTGGTGGGCTTTTTATTTTGGGCGAGAATTGTTTAAATGAGTAATATCGTGATGTGTAAGTTCCCGGAAGAAAACTAAAGGCTACAATCAAGCCACTGCAGTGCATTCAGAAACAGTGCTTACTTGAGAATAACTCCCCTTGGAGTGGTCACTCTTTATAAAGTCTTGTTTGCCCTGGCTACATTTTTGATTGTCATTTTCCCTGTTGTTCTTCCCATGTTTGACTGTCTTGGACTACCTTGTACAAATCTCTGCTGCCTGCCTACACTTGTGTTTGCCTGGACTATTGCTGCTGCTGTTTGCTGCCTGCCCTGATCCTCTGCCTGTTATGACCACCTTTACTGCTCTGCCTCTGATATTGTTTGCCCTGGTATTTTGATCCTCACCTGTCTGTACCCTGAACTTGCTTTGTTTTTAATAAACCGCACATGGATTCCATTCAGCCTGAGGTGTTTTGCAGGGGGTGTGTTTGTTTGTTTGTTTGTTTGTTTGTTTGTTTGTTTATGAATGATTTGATATCTGAATGTTAATGCTAATTTCCAACAAGCAGGAATATGTAAGTCAAGCGTAAGAAACCTGTTGCTTTGGGAGGCATCTAATTATTGTAAATATTGGTATGTTATTGTTAATATTGTTTCATTATACTGTACAATTGAAGTTACAACCACTGATCTATATAGAATGACTATTATAGATCAGTGGTTACAGCATGGAAGTGTGAAAAATGCAAATACATTTTCTGCTTGAAGATTAATTATAAAAATGCAATTTTCTTAGTTTTTTGTTGATGGAACTAAGTAAAAAAGTTTAATATTTCATAAGTTATGGAAGCTTGTTTATGCCAAAGAATAATTTAAAAAAAAAGGTAATAACGACTATTTCACAATTCAAACTTTCTTTTTTTTCACAAATGTGAGTTTAATTCAATTTAATTCAAATTTATTTGTTTAGCGCTTTTCACAATACATATTGTTTCAAAGCAGCTTTACAGAAAGTGCAAGTTTACATCAGAATTGCGTGATATAAAGTCGCAATTGCAAGTTATAAAGTCAGAATTGTGAGATATAAACTGTGAGAAAAAAACAAAACAATTGTGAGAAATAAATCTTTTTTCCTCAGAATTGGACTTTATAACCCGGATTGCGACTTTATATCTTACAATTCTGAGAAAAGATGTCAGAATTACGAGATATCAACTCGCAATTGTGAGAAAAAAAGTCAGAATTGCGAGTTTATTTATACCTCGCAATTGTGAGTTCATATCTCGCAATTCTGACTTTATGACATGCAATTGCGACTTCATATCACGCAATTCTGACTTTACAAGATTTTTTATCTCAAAATTGCGAGTTTATATCACGCAATTCTGAGAAATAAAGTCAGAATTTTGAGAAATAAACTCGGAATTTTGAGATAAAAAGTCACAATTATTAGAATAATTATAAATTACAATTATATATTATTCTGTGGTGGTGTAATAACGGATCCACTGGAGGCAAGTTGATAGATGAGAACCCATGTGCAGTTTTATTATAACTAAAACAAAACATGAAACAAAAACATGGCGTGGCATGAAAACAAAAACCAAAGCTTGAACATGAACTTAGCACCACAGCAGACTACAGGAAACAATACTTGACAAAGACACATGGCAAACATGAGGGCTTAAATACACAGACTAATGACAAAACAAGGGACACCTGTGAACAATGATCAGACAATTAACCAATGACAAGACATGGCAGGATCACATGACAAACAGGGAATCACATGACAGACATAGAAACAAGACAAGAACAAAACCAGACCAAAACCGTGACAGGTGGAAACAAGCTTCCATAATAAGTAATTCCAAAAGCATTCAGGTATCATAAAAGCGGTCCATACAACCTATATTGTGCACTATATTCCAAGTTTTGAATATCTTGCCCGGTTGGATATTTTTGCAAATACATGCTAAGACCAATGATGTTCATGTGTTAAGCTTAAACTTCAAAACAGTGTGATAATTATATATTATTAATTATTATTCTGGTTCTATAAGGTCACCACATAAACGTTAATTTTTAAGTGTCTTTCTGTTTTTCTGTTTTCATTTAAAGTATAATTTAAAAAAATGTGTACTGTATGTTTTAACACATTGAAGGATGAATCAAAATGAGTTTCTGTTGTAATCAATAGCAAGTTGCTTTTAACCTGGAATATTCCTTTAACAATATAAAGTATATTATTACAGCAGTATTCCCTGTGGTAAAAGTTTGTTTTTCTCCTCTCATGTACTGTTATTTAAATAGTTCTACACGTCCTTCACACTGTGATAAGAGTTAATGACTACACTATCAGCAACACAATGAACAGACCCTGGCCGTGTGTGATAAGGATATATAATCGATGTTTGCTTATTCTTCAAGGAATTTCTGTAACCATTATTAACAGTTAACACTAACCTTTGGACATTCAATGTAATTTATATTAATTAAAAATTGCTAAATGTAAATTTAAACAGGCGGTTCATATGGAACAATATTTGTTCAGTTATGTTATGTGATACTAAGAAGAAAATATATCAGATGTGCTCATAAGAGAGACCTTGGCATGGTGACTCCAGGTCAGCTTCAGGCTAGTGCAGATAGATAGTGTATAAAGAGAAATAACCAGACATAGTGCTAAAAAGCAACCAGCAACATAGTCTCACTTAACCAGAATTTTACCTGATTTAAGGTCTGGGCTCTATAGCGTAGGAGTCCTAAAACGCAGAAACGAGTTTCATTTCTGAACTTCCATCATCCTCCTTTCAAAGCACAGTCAAAGCACTGCTACTTGGGCGCAGAGATATCAGATATCTTGGGTGCAGAAATGGCGGATTTCAGATGTTGCGTCAGCATATCTCTGCGCCCAAGTAGCAGTGCTTTGCCTGTGCTTCCCCCTCAATATAGTTCTAAGTCAATATCTGCCTAGGAAATCACCTAGTCTTAATCTGCATTGCTATTTGTACTCATGAATACGCAAGTCACAAGAAGTAATTATTAAAAAAAAATTTTTATCACTTTTACTCACGGCATGCTATCCGGCAACAAAGGATTCCATTCATTATGCTAAGCTAAGCTAGCGGCAGCGCTGCCAGACTAAAACCATGCATGCACTGAGACAAAAATGCGTTTGCCCACCTATCTAAATGTAGGGGAGACGGTGAATAACCCCTATTTCAAAAAACGGTGGCGTGTTCCTTTAATGAATTTCTTTCCCTCTCGTTAGTGTAAATCAGTCAGTCTGGTGAAACGGTGTTTACTGAATCAACATCTGACCTCACTATCGCTGCTATCTGCAATGTCTGTCTCAAAGAGAAAAAAGTTTTGTGTACTAAAGGTTTGTAAAGTTAAATCAGTTTGATTACTGAATGGTTGTGTGAAAGTGATCCTACAACCTTGTTGTCATGTGTTTCTATGTGAGCCTGTACTGCCAGTCAAACATTTAGCTAGAAGCTATCACACCAGGAGGGAATTACCTCAGGAATATATGGATGACTTGTTTTTATATTAAGCTACTTCAGCTATGAAACACTCTTCAAACATTAAACTGAGGAAACTCCATGGTGGAAAGGCTTCAGAATCAAAGAAACACATCCCACTCAACTAAAAAGTTTCAAATTTCATTTGAAATGTTCATGGTGGGAGCCCCACACAAAATGAAATCTCAATCGAGTGAAGTTTTTTCTTTGTGTACATTGTCACATGAAGTGGATTAGATACAATGATACAATACACAGACATTTCCGATATTTTCATGAAGCAACAGAAACACTTTTCATTCACTGCTTCATGCATTTCTTAATAACAATGAAATTGGATCAATATAATTGTAGCTCTGTTTGCTTGTGATGAAATTGGAAGCATTGGACAAAAATAACATATTCTTTTGTTATGAACTGTAATGGAATCAATAAACACAGAGCTCCAGGTGGCTGATTGTATTTTTCATACCAATAAAATTTGCTTTCTCTTTCTCCTATTTACAATAGAAGACAGAAATGCCATTACATGTAACATGGGTTGCATTGTTTGTAATTTAGTGCTCTTTTAAATCTTGGGAAACATAAAGTCACATAACAGTTTTAAGTGTTAATTGTCCATTTAGATCATGAGTGGATTGATGCTGAACTACTAAAATAAAAAAATTGTAAAATAATACTGAAAAAAAAAAATAACCCATAACACACCGTTTACAGTTGAAACAATGAAACTGCACATCATCTCAGAATACTCACAAATACAGTTCAGCTGTGAGAAATATTAGAGATATTAGGCTTTTAACCCAGCAAGCAATAGCCGTCATTTCACTGTCTAGGTTATAGACCCGATATAGTGTGACTATGAGTAACCCACTTCTAGTCAAAATAACCTTGAATTTGGTTACATGTCGTTTTTGCCAAAATAACTTGTGAAATTTATGATATTCCATCATGTAAGCAAAGTCAACAGTGATTACAAGGTGTTTGGTTTCATTTCTTTGACATGTTCTATGCGTAGCCTGTTTGTCTATTCTTGCACTATAGACGTCTATTAAATTTTGCCTAGACGTCAGGGCTGTATTTGGACAGCTTTTAGACAGCTTTTAGACGACTTTTAAATGCAAAATTGCTTGCTGAGAAATAATGTTTCCAATAGAGTAAAATGGGACAAAAGCACGCACATCACTGGCAAAAATGTGTCAGTTAATGAATGTACCCAAAAACTCTAATAGCTATCACTGGAATACTGAGCAACAATCAAATTTAGTTGTGCAGGCCTGAGGGAAAACTAATGCATTGTGAGAGCTGAATTTGTTATTACATCTAGTGTCTAATTCTGTATCACAGTGTTATAACTGTGCAATCTAACATGCAGCTAAAATTGCCTGTTGTGAATCTATGCTAAAGACAGGAAAAAATTAAACTGGAATAGCAAAATAACCAACCCGATCTCATGAAATGCGTCTCTATAGCACACATTGAATTTATCATGCAATTTAAACACGGAAATGAGTTTTTACGTGCATATGATACCCACTGTAAACCCCTTGGGTAGGATTAGTGGTGTGGGGTACTTGCGTATTACACGCCATGAAGTGCATATAACTACGCATCATATGCACGTAAAAACTAATTTTCATGTAGAAATTGGACGACAAATACAGTGCGTGCTATAGAGACCCATTTCATGAGATCAGGCGGAAATAACATACAACGACAATGATCTTTAATGATTGTTTTTTTTTTTTTTTTGCCTGCTGTAAGAAATTTCTTACTGCTCTGTTTGTATTCAATCTCTGTCTCTCTCTTTGCCACCTTCTTTCTTGTGTAATTGTTATCAAAACCTATTTGTTTTTAGTCTAGCCTCAATTTCCATTAATCCCCAAGAGAGAACAACATGTGTGTCTGATAATGACAGGACACAAGCAAAAAAAAAAAAAAATTCAAGATAAATTTCAGATAACGGAATGATTTCAGTGCATTCATCTGTAAAGTTTATGGAGATACAGATAGCAGAGAATGGCCGAGTGCATGTTTATCCTCTGGTATGGCAAGCAGCTGTGAAGCCAGGGCTTGTCAAATGAGTGGACCTGATGGTCATGACAAGGCAGACGTTGCAGCTCCAGAAACCTAATTCAATCAGAAGAGCCGTTTAAAACCTTTAGATGACCTTAAAGAGATGATTCACCCAAAATGAACTCATCCTTATCTAGTTCCAAACCTGTATGAACACAAAAGAAGATGTTTTGAAGAATGTTGGTCACCGAACAGTTTAGATGACCACTTGTCTATGAACAAACAAACAAAACTCTGAGACATTTCTCAAAATGTCTTCTTTTATGTTACACAAAAGAATTTGTATTACATACAGTATATAGATTACTTAATTGGCATATTGTAACGGTGTTGAAGTTATAGTTGAAGGCACAAGACGAAGATGAGGGCACAACACAATGTTTATTGATCAAAATGTAATTTATTAACTGATGCAAATCGATTTTTCCTTTATTTCTGTACATGTTCTGTAATTCTCAATGGAAAATTACTTTCAGAATGGTTAAGTCATTTTAATCTCTAATTTACAATGATCTCAAAAATCCCTGCAAAAACTAATTTGAGGGATGTTAACCCCTTCTCCTCAACCAAATACAGGTCATTTGATTATGAAAGATTATATTAGATTGTATTATTAATCGCATGGAGTTCTTTTTTTATTCTATTACAACTTTAAGTAAGTGTACTGTTTGGCCTCATCACATAGTAGGACATCAATAGAGTAGTTCTTTAGCAGCTAGCCAGCTAATTTTAGGTTAGCAATAAAAACGTCTCGGTTATGTATGTAACCCTCGTTCCCTGAAGGGAGACGTTACGTCAGAGACTGACGAATGGGGGTTTCGCTAGAGAGCCCTATCATCTTCGAGTTATTAGAAAACGAGCCAATGGTATGAAAATACCATGGGTCTGCGGAATTTGCATCGCGGGACTGTGCACCCCGGCCGTTTCAGCGGTACAGCGGCAGTGGCATGGGGACGTAACGTCTCAGTTCCCTCCTTTAGGGAACAAGAGTTACATACGTAACCGAGACGTTCCCTTTCAGTCAGTCATACGAGTCACGTCAGAGACTGACGAATGGGGGTCCCAATCTAATCTCGCCAATGCGGCTGTCTTCCAGTGTCCTGCGCAAGCCCCAGCTCCTTGTCGTGAGACTAGCACGAGTGAAGGGCCAGGCTAACGCAAGAATACCAAAGTACACTGGGTAACATATCCCAGATGGAATATGTGACACAGCGCCTACCCACAGGGAGGACTTAAAATACACATATGACCTGAGAACGGGCATATATATATATATATATATATCAATTGAGGAGCAATTGGCTCCTATAAGAAAAAAAAAAAAAATGGCGCCAAAAGTTCCTGGGAACTAAGATTCACTTAAAGTAGGAACTGTATTGCTTTTCCAACTTGGGAACTACATACAGTCACAACAAATTGTTCTTTACACAGAATCTGAGCCAGTGTCACATACCATAATAATGTCAGCATCACTTGGCCAATGAGTATAGTTTGGTCTCCTCCTAATACATCCTATAAATGTTGTTGCATGTCTTGTACATACCCAATCTATTTTTTCTTCATTAGCAATATCTGAGAGGTAAATTTGGTCAAAGGCAGCTCTTCATATGAAATTATACTGTCATTTTTAGCTCCTTCCATTCTTTCTCATGTAGACAACAGGTTAATTAAAGAGTCATCAAAGATTGCATTGCTTGCAGAAACTAAGGTCATTTAACATGGAAAAAACGTTGATGTGATGTGTATGTTCAGAGACAATTTATATAAGAGACATGCCACTTCCTCAATCCTCAATACTACTATATAAGGAAAACCCGTAACGGCAAAGATGGCGGTTGTATGCACATGTCCCGCCCCTCCCGCTGGAAAGCCAATCATCTACTTTTAACAGTCAAGCCGGGAAACATTTAAGCCTATCGACTGGTTCCACTGACGCATGCGCACAGTTGAGGTTTTGCGACAGTCGGTTTTTTTCCCCGGTCGCGCTCTCTCTCTCTCTCTCTCTCTCTCTCTCTCTCTCTCTCTCTCTCTCTCTCTCTCCCTCTCTCTCTCTCCGGAGCCAGGCGAAAGTGTAAACAAGACTTCACCGTCTCCAAATTAAGCGCTGTCTCCCGCACGCATATTAGTCAAAATAAAACTACATGATGGTAAAAGGTCGGAAGACCAAAGTTTCATGTGGAGCATTCTGAATAGTTAAAACAACTGATCTATACAATACATTGTTATTACTGATAAAGTGCAAACCTGCTTATATTTAAATAATGGTGAACAATATTGACATTGAATATTGCACAACACCGGCATTCTGGATAGAGACGTAAATGAAGTTGGTGTCGTGAACCCTTGCGCAGGCGTAGTAAAAGTATAACCTGTGGGGAAAAAGGCGTTTTAAACCTTATTTTGGGGCAAAGTCATCAAACTTTTTCAGCGATTTTTATCATATTTTACTGCTGTTTCTATACATGCAGTTTTTATGTCCCGGTGACCAGTGAAAGTGCAGTTCTGACTCTCTGCCCATTCATTTAGATAGGAGCCTGGTCTTGTTAGTCCGAAATAGCTGCCCGGAGGCGTTGCCAAGATGGCGGCCGAGTGGCACGACTTGCCTAAAAGGACTTTGGTATGTTCTACAGATCCTATATTGAGTCGCTGTTATCTTTTTCACTGTTGTGCTGGTTTAATTCTCTAAATGTGAAAAACAAGAATTGTCTTGAGAGGATTGTAAACCAGGGAAGTAAAATAACAGTGAGGAAGCAGATGATTAAGGCCCAGCTATATCATAGACAGGTTTTGGGTAAAGCCCAGAGCATATTGTTAGATGATTCCCACCCCATGTATCACAAGTTTTACCCCCTCCCTTCTGGTTTTCGGTTTAGAACTCATTAGTAAAACAAATCGGATTAGAAATTAATTTATCCCCTCAGGTGTAAAGGTCTTAAATTCAAGGTGAATACTTTTTAGAAAGGAAATTGTTTCTTTTGTTTGTTTGTTTTTTGTCTCATGTGACATGCTTGTATGCTGCAACCAATTTGCCTTGAATAAATTAATAAAGATGAACTGAAATGACCTGAACATGATCGTTCTCAAACTGTTTTATACAATTTCTTTCCAAAGTCGAAATCCTGATTGAGCGAACTGTCAAGCCACATTAAGAGCGCCAAAGAGACATTTATTGCTTGTATTTCATGATAAAATTAACAGAATTTGAAAGCTGAAAGTTTAATTGTTTACTAAAATTAACAAACAAATTAAAGGTGACAATTAAGTACAAATCTTACTGAGATTATGGATGGCTGCGCTACAAATTATGTGAAGTTCAGGCAGTAACAGAAAACAGCAAAGATAAAGAGATATTAAGAATAAGAATCCATATCAGTATCAATTATTAACGAGAATTGTTAACGATTAGTTTGCGTCCACACAGCTGACGTTTATCTATTGTAGTTTACCTATGTTGTGTGCACGAAATAGATGCTGCCTTCCTGCACTTCTACAGTACTTGGATGTTCATTCATTGACACGTCTCTATCATTTTCTATCTCTCTCATGCTGGCACAACCCGCCTTGTTACTCGAAGAGGGCTTTTTGAAAGGCTGAATTTGTTTGTTTGTTTGTTTGTTTGTTTGTTTTTTTACGTGCGCTTCTGACGAGAAAAGCTGATCCTCGCTGTCCCGAGGATCGTCCCGAGGCAGCTTTGTTTTCGTTGTCTCAGTTTATTTTATATAACAAAAGATATGATGGGCTACTCATCACAGAACATGCAGGTAAAACGGCACACAATCGTTAACCATAACCACTCGCAGATTAATATTTGTGGCATATTTTTGTGACAGTTTCAGTCACAGTCTGGAGCCCTGCTGCAGAGCATTGACATACTGGATTCAATTCAAAACATATACTCCCCCTTCCCAAATCACACTACGTATTGATTTAATTGGATTTACGTCATCTCACTACAGGTTGCAGCGAGGACATCTTGAATATTTTAGGTTTCGTAATATTGTTGTCAAAAATAAAAAAGCTAAAAGCTAAAGATCACCACACGCCACTGTAACCACGTGTATGTATATAATGCATGAGTAAACTAACTGCTTCGTCTTCATCTTTCATCTACTCATCCATCTTTATTCATCCCAGAGCTCATGTATTTTGAATAACATATTCAGTTTTAAGCATGTAGCCTATATTTCCATTACAAATCCACTTTGAGAAGAAGAGTCCCCAAACACACAGAACTATCAGACCACCACAAACCATGTGTCCACTTCATCAATGAATAAATCATACATCAAATGTAGGCTATCAAAGGAACATTAAATATACATGTAATGATCCTACATCATAGCTAGCACACAGTAATAAGAGATACATCTCACTATGACTAGTTCATTTGGGGACCACAACTTAAGACCACAAAAATCATAAGCTGATCTGGATGTAACATTTCAAACAATTGAGCTGCTATTGCTTCCCAAACAGACCGCAGTATTAAAGGCAATATTGGCCACGCTACAAACATATTCATGGTAAAATCATCAGTTTATTTATATAATGTGTATATTAATGTTTACATTTACATTAATTCGTAACAGCTGATTGGTCCAATATCTTTTTTTGTTACATTGTCCAGATTACATTACCATTAAAAAGGTTGGGGTCAGTTAGATTTTTTTTTTTAAAGAAATTAGGACGCGTACTTTCGTGTCTCAATCGTTTTTCAACATTTCTACGCTTTGTGTTCAAGGGGCGGGCGTATCAGTACAAGATCATCCCCTTCGGGCTGTCCCTGTCGCCCACATCTTCATGAAGGACGCAGACGTTGCCCCTGCCCCACTAAGGGAAGTGGGTCGCATTCTCAATTATCTTGATGACTGGCTCATTCTGGCCCACTTGTGTGAACAGAGATCTGGTGCCCAGGCACCATCGCCATGTGGGGCAAGTGGGAAAGTGCTTTGTGCCATTTACATTCCAGGCGAGTTCAATCGTGCAGCCGACGAGCATGCACGTCAGCTCACGCTCCCGGGAGAATGCAGACTCCACCCCCAGGTGGTCCAGCTGATTTGGAGACGCTTCTGGGCTGCACAGGTAGACCTGGACACTCTGGACACGTCCCTCTGCCAGTTGTCTTACTCCCTGACCGAGGGGACCCTTTGACACGAATGCTCTGGCACACAGCTAGGGATGTAACGATTCACTCTGAGCCGGTTGAAAATCGATACAAATATGCGACGATTTAAGTTGGTTGAGACGTTAAACTAATCGCGATACACCTTTTAAACAGCAGGGGCATTTACTGTATACTCGCTTTACAGGAACGATAGCAGCGAGTGTTTTCAGTTCATTCCTAGGAAAGTTGAGTTTGTTAGTGCACGTGAGCGTGAAGCTCAACTTCCATAGGAATGAATTGCAGGATGAGGGTGAAGAAGGTGCCAGTGTCCACCCTCCTGAAAGAGACAGACTGAGCTAAAACAACCTCCTCTTGAGAAAAAAACCATTGGAAGAACTCCTTGGAGGGACGTTTTTGTTGAATCAAGTTTAGCATGATCATCTCAGTGTGTTTGATGCTACAACCTACATCTACTGACTAGCCAATAAAAATGCAACATGAATGGAGTCTCGATCAAAGCAACATGGCGCTAAAACTTTCCTCAAGCCATGAACGTGTCCATATTCTCCTCTTTCGCTTCCTCCTCTTTTTTCAGCACACATAAAAACAAAGTGCGATTCCTCTTGCTCTATTTGTTTACCACTAGTGCATGCTGATGACGTTTTATTCTTATACTAACTTGCATCGTAGACTATGATTCAATAGGTGGCATCGTTGTACAGCCAACATACATGCCGTACCCAAGTTTATTAGATCCATGTCGTACAGTGAATATTGTTATCGGATTGCCGAAATCACACAGTCTGTAGCAGGATTTACAGTGCAACATGAGTTGTTTGGAATACTCTTATACTGTTTGTTTTTTTAGGGTAGGGGTGGGGTTAGGTGCTCCAAAATTATGAAAATATTTCTACTTTTCTATAAATCCATGCAAACAATTCAATTTGTCTTGATCTGACACAAGACAAACAACTAAAAGCAATGGAGTACCACGTTGACAAATTCACATACAAAAATGACACTAAAGGGTTATCCTGTGCATTAAAAAGTGACAGGGACGGGACATGACCAAACGTTCATATTTAATTATTTGGGACTGAGAATGTGATGACAAAACATGTATCCAGATCCCGACACTGAACTGAAACCAAACCAGACAGGAGTGCCAGGATCCAGGCAACCTGCCCTGAACACACAACGTGGATGTGAGAGCACACGCTCACACATGAATAAGATACATTAGTGTCAGGGTTCAAGGGTTCCCAAACGTCATGAGACAAGACAGGGAGGAATGGATCGAAGAGATGAAAGGAGAGCACAGAAATAACTTATTCTGATATAAACTGACATGAGAAAGGAAATATTTGGAAAGAAAGGAAAGAAAAAATTGGCATGCAGTGACCCACAAAATAACAGAGGAAAAAGGATGCAGCACAATGTTTGATGCCTGTCACAATTCCCTATGAACCCAGCCAATAAATTGCACAGCTTTTACACACACACACACACACACCTTGACTGGGCACTAATGGATATCCAGTGCTGGGTACCGGTAACTTTAAAGGGTAATAACTTTAAAGAGTTAGGTCACCCAAAAAGGGTAAGTTCACCCAGCTTTCAGAGACTGATAAGGAAGAGCTCTCGAATTTCATCAAAAATATATTTGTGTTCCGAAGATGAACGAAGGTCTTACATGTTTGGAATGACATTATGGTGAGTAATTAATGACAGAATTTTTTACTTTTCACAGTACCCCAGTGCCCCAGTACTTTATATTTATATATTCCGGATATATGTTATTTGTTTATTATTTATACTGTATGTTATAAATAATAATATTTATAATTATTTGTTTATTCCGGATGATTCTTTTGCATGTTAGGCTCTGATTAGGTTGTGCTGTCACAATTTAAAGAGAATACTAGTATACGTGTCTTATATATTCAGCCATCAAGAAAGTCTCACTTCAACCGGGTATAAGGTTGGCAACCATGCCATCACACTACTCATTGTTAGCATATGCATTTACACCATCAAAATTAATGATCACTTAAATAAGAGGAATTTAAACAATATGAAAATTACAACCGTGGCTTGTCAGATGATATTTCATTACATATTTCACACAAAGAATGTTCTTGTTGCCATTTTTGTATCATGCCGATAATTTTATTTAGTTATGTAATTTAGTTATCATCTAACATTTAAAATTGTAAATATAGTTTAACAATCATCAACAGTTTCAATTGTGAAACATAAAACCAGTTGAATGAATGTAATTAAAAAAAGGAATTCAAATACATTTACATTCTTTATTGTCACTAAAGCATATACACAAGTATCAAAGTGAAAGTCTTGGATGCAGTTATGTTGTGACTGGAAAGACCAGAATCCACAAAACATTACCTGCATACAATACATGTAATGCACAGTATTATCAAGATATTCATTACTATACAAAATGCACAATACATATTTAAAATTCATATACATTTTAAATGATGCAATGATCCTTTGAACAGTTCCTGTTACAGTACAAGTAACAAAACAGTGACTGGGTACAAGGATATAGTCCACCCAAAAAATTGGAATTCTCTCATCATTTACTCACCTTCATGCCATCCCAGATGTATAAGACTTTCTTTCTTCACATAAACAAACAGATTTTTAAGGAAATAATCCATCTCTGTGAGTCCATATAATACAAGTGGATTGTAACCCATGTATGCATGACAGTTGGTCGGAAGTGATTTTTAATAGTTAAAACAGTTTACATTATTAGTATTTTTTCTTATCTAGCCTATTGTTTCACTTCAGAAGGCACCGATTCATCCACTGAGGTCGCATGGACATCACGGTCACTATGTGTGGTTTTTATGGGACTCGCAGAGATGGATTACTTTCCTTATAATCTAAATTCATGTTTATCTGTAGAAAGAAAGGAAAATGCATCTGGGACAGCATGAGGGTGAGTAAAATAAGTGAGAATTTTTATTTTTGGGTGAACTATCCCCTTAACATTCAAATGCTGTTGGTATGCTAATCCAAGATCAGCATAGACTAGAATAAAGTGCCGCAGTTATAACACCGTGATACAGAAAAAGATACTAGATGTAATAAAAAATTCAGCTCTCACAATGAGCTGAATAACATCGTATCTATAATGTATAAGATAATTACAAAAAACATTCAACTCCGAAACATCCTGTAAAATCCATACTTGCCAAGTCAGAGCATGAAATCCATTCTGTACGATCAGATTCTGTCAGGTTCTGAATCGGGCTTGAATTGGTTTGAAATTGACGCCATCCGCAATATTTACACAAGAGAAGAACTCGCAGTTATGGAGGTGCGCACCATCACAACACACTGGGCCAGCTAACCAATCACAGCACATTTTGTATTTCAGAAGGAGGAGCTTCAACGGAATCGGAGTGTTCGAGCCAGACTGAGGAGACAGGTCCTGTAATAATGTAAAATATATGAAAAATAATCGAGCATGAAAACATATTCTAGTACACCCCAAAAACAAAATCAAGGGTATAATTGGACCCCTTTAAGAAGGTTGATGTGGAACTTTAAAATGAATGAGGGGCAGGGTGTTAAATGACGTGTTAAATGATGCGTTGTCTCAGGGGTTCCCTGGTACACCAGAAATGTAAATGGCCTTCCTGCACTACACGAAAAAGTTTTCTGACATTGTTAATGGAGGACACCTGGGAGAACTTCTTCAGGCAACATGGGCTTTGAAAAGTGCATAAGCCTTTTCTCTTCCACACTCCAGCGGCCAATTTTTCAAGATTCAAAACACATTTAAAGTAAAATGCCACCCTTGAGTATTAAGCTTTCACATGAGAAGTAAAAGTCACCCAGGCTTTATATCTACATATTTTACGGAAATAATTGAAATGGCATAAAAATATTAATAATGGATATGCGGCTTTTTAAAAGATTGGAAGCATGTTCAATAACAGCAAGGATGTCTTGTCTCATGATTGCCATTTCTGTGGCCCATTTAAAAAAAAAAAGAAAAAAAAAAGTTATACAATTGCAGTTTAGCAGTGTCAGGTGTGGTAAATTGAACGAAAAGAAAGCTTTTTATATTACAAAAAGTTTTACAGCTACAAACTGATGTCAGACAATATTTATTTATATTTATATAATATAATTATAAATATTTTGTATCAGTTTTGTTTCCTTTAATATCAAAATGTATCCAGTAAAATCATACTACTAAAATGTTATATTTTTATAAAACATTATATATCCTTATAGCTTATTTCAGATTGCATTTGTTTGGTTAATTTCATGTTAAAAACAATAATAATAAAAAAAAAGATGTTTTAATGATGTTCAGATATTTTTATTCTAAAACAAGTTGGTATTTGTGTAAACAGTTGTGAACAGATGGGACAAAAATGCATGGATATGATCTAAACAGTGTCTTGCAGTGTAAACGCACCCTAATAGACCTGCTGTTGTGTACATGAACATGAATCAAATATATCATGAAATGTATCAAATACAAGATCAGACACACAATGATAAATACGATGAATAATCATGGGAGTCATACACCCTCATATCAAACAAAGACCCAAGCAGGCTCTAAGAATTCTGGTCTCCCACAGACCATAATTAAAAAATGTATTACACACAAATCTACCCACTCTTATTATGCAAATAAGCTGTATAGCGAGGAACAAAGAAACCTTTTCCTGCTCAAAATTACAGATTTGCATTGGTCAAGTCACGCTCGAGAGGTGTGTGACCTCTGTAGAATTCAAAGGACATTATCTCAATCAGTCCAGAATTAAAGTAAGAGAAGTCAAGTCAAGTCAAGTCAAGTTTATTTATATAGCGCTTTTCACAATACAGATTGTATCAAAGCAGCTTCACAGTATTAAATTAAAATAATACATCAATGTTTGTTTCTAGTGGAAAACGTCCACGTTTGGTAATGCTGATCAATAGTATTGTTGATTGATTAATTAAATTAAATATCCCCAAATATCCCCAGATATCCCCAACTGAGCAAGCCAAAGGCAACAAGAAGTAAACAGGAAGAACCCTCAACACCGCAGGACTTCATCCAGGAGCTGGCGCTTCTGTACCGGCAAGGCCTTCATTTAACCCCGGAAGAATCCGACACAACTTTCAACACTACCTTCTTCAATCGAGCATCGCCAGCTCCAGCAAAAATAGACTTATCTGCATCCAGAAGTTCATTACACTACTAAGGGTTAGTTACCAAGGTGCTTTAAATTAGGAAACATATGGTTTTACTCAGGTAATGACTTGCTCTTTCACTTTAATTATTACTTTTCAATGTTTCTTTTCCCGTTTCATTCATCCACTTTGCATTTTTTACGTGTGTGTGTGTGTGTGTGTGTGTGTGTGTGTGTGTGTGTGTGTGTGTGTGTGTGTGTGTGTGTGTGTGTGTGTGTTTCTATTCCGGTGGGGACTTCAACTTGAATGCACACTGACGCATGGGAAACAAGCTTATAAATCATACAGAATTTTTAAATGTAAAAATGCAGAAAGTTTTCTATGATGGGTAGGTTTAGGGGTAGGGTTAGTGTAAGGGGATAGAATATACAGTATAAAAACCATTACATTACCATTAGTCCCCACAAAGATAGCGGACCAGATCTTGCTGCATGCTATAATGCATTAGTACCGTAAGAACGTTTTTTTTTTTCAGTGGTCAGATTGATTATATAACTAAAACGAAATAAATATGTTTTATAACTAAATAAAAATTATATTTCACTTTTCGAGGATACCTTTACAGTTCAACTGGTTCAATATTGTTAGGGGTAGGGATAGGTGTAGAGGAGGGCTTTAGGGATAGAGACAAGAATGTCCTAATAAGGCAGCATCAATTTATGATTTTAATAAATATAATCATATATGTCTGCGAAAAATACAGCTATTTTCACTTAGTGTAAAAGGCATCTATTGCACTTTGTGCAAATAGCCTCTGCCAAAATGAAAACATCACCAGCAGTTATAAGGCTATACACTTTAATTATAAAAAACTCAAACCCAATGATTAAGTGTAACAGGTACGTGAAGATAGGAAGACGTAGACAGAAGTTGAAAGATTCAAACGGGTAACTTTACTTAATAATCCAACAGGTAGCGATCCATACAAAGAACACAAACACACATCATAGTGTTAACAATACCAGACAAAGAGTGCAAGATAAGGTGACCTATACACAAATTCAAACAATTAAACCAACACAGCTGACACGAATGAACTGAGAATAACGGTAACCAAGGATACTGATGAGTGACGTTAATCAGAACAAAGACACATGAAAAATGAAAACAAACTGAAAGTCCATGAAAAATAAACTGAACAGAATGGTGACATGAAGGTTATAATAATGAAGAGGTGTTTTGAGTCTGTGTTCAGATTTTTCTCCATGGCTGACCATGTGTGAGTGTAAATAGAGACATTAATGAGTCTGATGACTCTTCTGGCATTCAGTACTCATTCTTGGTTCTGAATGACTGGAGAGCTGCACAAATGTACAGGCTCAGACATTAAAAACAAAGATAGAGACGGGTTAGAATTCAAAGAAATACAAAGGAGAAGAAAAATGAAGAGGAAGAAATTAAAGAACAGGAAGAGATTCATTGAATTAAATTAAATATATCAAACAATGAAGCAAATGAGAGAGGACTAGCGAACTTCATCCATCTTTTTTACGCATCTCTTCCCTTCTCACACACATTACGGCATTGCACAACACTTCAAAATAGTAGTCCCAACACAATTCTTCTTATGATCACAAAATATAGTATTTGGTTGGTCATAAAATCTCAACATGCTGGTCCCCATGAGACGACTTGCTGCAAATAAATTGTTGAATTTGAAATGACTGGAGTCTTTCATGTGAGTGTACATTTAAAGCAAGAGGGGACATGTGTGCAGGATATTCAATTATTTAATACATATATGCAAATGTGACAAATGTGACACATCACAGAGAAACCGTGCGCATAAATATACAGCCAGAGTGCTGTTGTGTTTCTGCAAAGTAAATATTTTCATCGAGGTGTCAGCTTAACTACTCGCGTTCTACTTTCAAAGTTACATTTATATAGACTTAGTTGGTTCTGGTTCTCAAATACTGAGCAGTTTTCAATAAGCGTTAATATAACAGTCCAACAGCACTGGAAATTTTCACTGTCAGTATCACTCTGCTTGTGCTTTTCAAAATCACATACTGAGTACTTTTGAATAAGTACTTTGTGACCGGTAAAAATTGCCTTCTATTTATTTTCAATGTGTGTACTATGAATGGAATCCGGACGCACTATATTTTTCATGTTGTCATTTCATGTGACTTTCACCATTAGATGCGTCACTTTATTGCCATTCACAACTCCTCTCCCATGGTTTGTTTATTTGTCAGTCAAAAAAGCACTTACTTGCCTCTAACACCACAGCGCTCATTCAGACAGACAGTGATTGCCATGGCAAAAGTATTCGCTTGCTTTGACAGATCTGTGATTTAACAATGCCGCCACCGGAAATGTTTCAGAACCAGACATGCACAGTAGCATTCCAATTGCGCATGATTGAAATGGTCTATCTATATAGTAGGGAAGTATGCATATTCTGACACAGGGAAGTATAAATATTCTGACACTGTCTTAATGAATGATTCACTGAATCCTTTATTCAACTGATTTGTTCAAAACATTGAGTCATTCAGGAACAAAACACCACTAATGTGTGTTGCAATGGTTTTGCTGTGGCTATATGTTTGAAACTATTTCTGTTGGAAAAGCAAAAAAGGAACTGGCAATTTTGTGTCTAAAATGTAAATTGCTCAATTTTAACACTATATCAGACAACCATGCTGAGTATACTTCAGTGCTTCTTGGAAATAACTCGTTCTAACGTGACATTTTCAAATTTGGACACATCTTTTATGGTGCTTTCACACTGGCAGTTAAGTTCGAAACAGGGTGCGGTTTGAATGAAAAATTGGTCGTGTGAAAGCTGTCATGTGGACCTGGGAACACACCAGGGTACCGAACTGAGTTCAGTTGGAACTGTAGTGCGATTCACGTGAATGTGAAAGCAACTCGGACTCAGGTACACTCTTGTTCAAGAAGTAAAGTAACCTGCGCATGCAATTTAGCCCATGACAACGTAAATGAATGGCTTGCAATCCGCTGTCTCCTCAAAAGTTTAAGTTTGCAAGCAGCAAAAAGCCGCCTTCATGCAACGCACATACAATAAGCCTAAGTCTCGTTCACTCTGCTGCGCATAATAGCACCACATTAATAAAAAAATATATATATATATATATTGACCAGCGTTCTGTTTTCTATCATGTGCCGTGCACGTTTGTGATGTAAGATGAACGCAAATACACCAGGGTTCGATAGAATCGAGTTGAGTTGTGAAACCAGACCAACGCGCGGGGGCCACCAGGAACAATCCCGCTCGGACTCGAACCGCGGAAAACATGCCCAGTGTGAAAGCCCCTTTTTTTACAGCAGAAAGCAAAAGTTGCCATCTACAAAAAAAAAAGTTCATTAAAGTTTATCCATATGTTAATCCAGAGCAAAAGCAGGAAATTAAATCTACAGCCATGTGGACAAAACCTGCTACAAAAATATTAGGCTTCATTATAGGCATTAAAGCTGGTGCCAAAACACAGGTCCAAATCAGAGGTCAGTGCTTCTGACCAGTGAAATTGGCTTAGGTGTTTTCTCGTCCATTGAATTAATGGTTGAGCATGCTCAGCACACCAAAGATGGAAAATTGGAGGAAAATTTTGCTGTAAAATACTAAAATTAGACATTAGCCGCAAGGTACCTCTGCATTTTAGTTTGAGAGGTGGAAAATGCAGGCTGATAAAAGAGAAACTCTTAGATAGAGGATGACTGAAACTGAAATGAATTGCTGTCTGATTTATATATTCCACCTGCTTCTACACAGCTCCAGTGAGATAACAGTGAGAGTTTTGAAAATCTTCATGCCTGTGTATATGCATCAGGACACTTGTGTGTTTGAAGTCGTAAACTGAAGCCTTCAAGCATGAATTTTATATTAAAAAAATAGTAATTCTTATCACAAACCTTGCAATAGAAAACATTCCTATTGTGTTACATTAAAATGCATGCAAGACATTTCGTATATAGCATAGATTTCAGATGGGAATCTCTTCCTCAAAATGAAATCTTTGACATAGCCAAAGCTGCAGCCTGAATCTAGTAAGAAAGCATAAACCACTGTGACAAAGCACAACATCTTGCCATTTGAATAATTGCGATAACCTCTGTGCTTCACAGCTGAATAAACAAGTACCTAGTGCTAGAAAACTGTCAAAGCTTGCTGTATAAGTAAGCATACAAAGACAAATAGATAAGGCAACGGCCTTTAATTCAATAAATATAAATAAAACAGGTAGGAGAATCTCAGGAAACACAACCGCAAACATCGACGAGTCTGAAAACAGAACTGAACAAAACAGGGAGTCTACATACACAGACTGTGAGACAATTAATTGAACGACAGGTGAACGGAATGATGAATCATGGGGACAAACTATCACACACTTGGAAACTTGGTCACATAGGAAAACAGGAACAGGGAAAACAGAACTAAAACAAAATAAAACTATAAGGGTACGTTTACAAGACAACGATATGCTTAAAACTGGGACGTTTTTTCTTTAAGTTTTCCGCGTACAGACGACACCATTGTCAAAACGATCCCCATTCAGAAGGATCTGGCAAAATGTGTATTGTAGATCTGTATTCTGCTTCCAGACCATTAGATGGCGATGAAACACTACTGAACACGTAATACTCATGTGCATTACCAACGCTATCTCACGACCAATTCGTACAAATTCGTACGAGTGATAAAAAGGTGGCTAATTTGTACGAATTCGTACGACCTCACTCGTACGAATTTGTACGATTTGTCTAAACCCACATGATGGGTAGGTTTAGGGGCGGGGTCAGGGGTAGAATTCATACGAATTGGGCAATTCGTAAAATATGTACGATTTAGCAAAAATCGTACTAATTCGTACGAGTGAGGTCGTATGAATTCGTACGAATTAGCCACCTCGTACAATTCGTACGAATTGCCGTGAGATCAGGCTGGCATTACGTCATCGTCTTCATAGATTCGCGTTTTTGTTGTATACACCGTTTTCAAAAGTTTGCGTTTTCGTGTAAATGAACGGCCAAAACGCATAAAAGGTTTTACGTTTGTAGTTGAAAACGGTGTCGTATAAGCCAAAACAGAACATATATGTGACAAAAACACTAAAGCACAAAACAATATCTAATACATATTAATGCGTGCACTGGTGAAAAAAATAAATATGCTAAGTATACTTGCAGCCAGACTAATTATCAGTATACTTCAAGTGTGTTAATGATTAGTTAACTTGAAGTGTGCTATTTTGAAACAACTAATTTTGTACTAAGTATAATTAAATTGTAGTAAAGCATAACTTTAAGTGTATTTAGTGTACTTGTGTATACTAAATTGGACCAACTTCAAGTATTCTTAGTGTACTTTAAGTATATGCCTGTGTAGGGACTAATTACATGCTTGATTAGTGATATTAAAGTGTACTTTATTTGTGTTAGAAGTACAATTCAAATTCATTATGAGTGTCTTCGAAACATACAAGCAATTTAAAAAATATATATATTTTTGGCATTTACACCTTTTTTTTTAGGATAGCTAGACAGGAAGTGAGGTGGAGAGAGAGAGAGAGAGAGAGAGAGAGAGAGAGAGAGAGAGAGAGAGAGAGAGGGGATCAGGAAAGGTCCACGAGCCGGGACACCAACTCGGGTCTCCCGAAGCACGTCAGCGCACTTGCCCACGAGGCTATCGTGGTTTGATATATTTGAGTAAAAAGTATACTTTTTGCATACTTTGTCTTCAGTAACAAATGATGTACATTATTACACAATAAAACTTGGCTATACTTTGTACGAAATACTATTGTATACTATAATGTATTTTGAAAGTATATTTTCAATACATTGTTACAATGATCATTTCCAGCACACAGTTAAAATATACCTAAAATATATTTTTTAATACAGTGCAAATAAATACACTTTTAAAAAATAAACTGAATTTTCACTTCAAGTATATTTTTCTAAAATATATTTTTAGAAAATATACTAAAGTACAATTATTTTAAAGTGTACTATTGGAAAAGGGAATATATTTCAAATACAATAAAGTATACTTTTTTTCACTAGGGTGTCTATAAAAATTGGTAAACTGTTTCCTAATAAACACAATTAACCTTGGGGAAATTAACTGTTGCGATAAATGTGAAGAAAAACATGACTCATCTAAAAGCACAGCTCATGTATGTGTCTGGCATATATGATCTCTTTCACTATAGCGCAAACATCAATGAAAGTTTCCTCCATTCAACGGTTCTCCTCTTCATACAAACCCACACACATAGTGTAGTGAAGGTTGTGCCATTTGCCTGTCTTGAGGTGATTAGTTTTGTTTAGCAGATCACCCATTGTAGTATTTAGATAATCAAAAAATGCAGTATGTCCTGCTCTTTTCACCTCTATATAGCTACAATGTCAAAACATCAGAATCCATCGTAAGAAGAGCCTTCAAGCCAAATAAGATCATTAAGATACTTTGCAGCACATGCAACCGGATACGTTTAGATAATGTTGTTATTATGGTCTCCGGCTTGTGGTAGAAGCCTCACACAGCTTGTCTTTTTCTCTAACATTATGAACCTTGCTACTATATTTCTTTTTTCCTTTTCTTTTTTCCTGTCAGTCCAGCTTTTCCCTTGAGGCTTTCTTGACATAATTTAGCTAACATCCTTCCTGGCTGATAATCCCCAGTACATTTCCATTACTGTAATGTAGATGCAAATAGATTCATTCTCTTTTGAGAGAGACTTTTATCCAAAGCAACTTGCCCTGCATTCAAACTACACATTTTATCAGTTCATGTATTCGCCTGTAAATTAGACTCATGCCCTATATCACCATGCTTATTGAGCTACAGGAATACAGAATAGTTAGAAAATCAATTGATAAAACAATAAAACAAATTGCATATACCCTACCTTTAATTGAACCTTGCTTGCTTTCAAGATGAGCCTTTATGCAAAATGTAAATATTTAAATGAATGTCTAACATTTACTGATAATGATATAACTATAAAATGTACTGCAAGTTATGTGCTGGGGACATTATACAGCACATGCATCAGTCAAAGCACCCGACTGGGCAAGTTGCAATTTTGTAATTTTTCAACATTACAGTGTATAAGCGTGATTAATCGATAATGAAATCCACAGTTGATTCATTTCATTATTGATTTTTATCGGTTTTACCGATTAGTTGTTGCAGCCTTGTTTGTGATGTTTGGAGTGATATTTGCATGTGATGTGATGATGTTTTGAGGTTTTAGATGCTTTCAGTCTGAAAATGAATGACAGCAGACCATATCCATGAAAGTGGGTTTATCACATTCACCCTCACTCTCATGTCACTCCAAACCCGTGAGACTTTTGTTCACCTTCGGAACACAAATGAAGATCTTTTTGATGAAATCTGAGAGCTTTCAGTCCCTTCATTGACAGCTATACGCAACTAACACTTTGTCGCTTCAAAAAGTTCATAAAGAGATTGTAAAACTAATCCATATGTATTGAGCGGTTTAGTTAAAATTTTCTGAGTAGACTTGATTGCTTTATATGATGAACAGATTTAATTTAAGCTTTTATTCACATATAACATTTTTCAACGCACACATCAGTTATGATAAACGGAAGCTCATGCATGAGAATTAGGGCTGCCCCCTGTAGTCGGCTAAACTTAAGTCAATTAGAAGAGGCTTAGTCGACCAAAATTGTATTAGTCAGTAAGTTGCAGGGGGAAAAAAACCTCATGGTGAAGTCACGCAGTCTGTGAGGAAGAGATCATTAATGGCTGTCCTTGTGGTAATTACAGTATGTTAGGCAGGAAATCCAAATGTTTGCATATCATCTATTGACCTCAAATAAGGCTTTGAGCTTCCGCAAGAACCAATGAGGTTCATTCTTGTGTTATGCAGCACATTTGAGCTTCCGCAAGAACCAATGAGGTTCATTCTCGGGTGTTACGCAGCACGTTTGAACTTCTGGAAGAACCAATGAGGTTCATTCTTGTGTTATGCAGCACATTTGAGCTTCTGCAAGAACCAATGAGGTTCATTTTTGTTTGTGTTATGCAGCACGTTTGAGCTTCTGCAAGAACCAATGAGGTTCATTGTTTAGTGCATGTTTGAGCTTCCACAAGAACAATAAACCCACGTCAAAAAAAAGCTGTACAGCAAGTTGCATTGAAATGTTAAGTTTAAATTGGCCCCTGCCAAATGCATAACGAATGTGATTTGAAACATTTAGCATTGAATTAACTGATAGTTGACAAATGGAAAGATTAGTTGTGTTCTGGTGATTAAATCGAATGTTCTCAGTAGCCTACATGTGGCAAAAATCTTGTTTAAAATCAAACATAAACAGCCAGTCTGATAAAAGCACAAAACCTACAGTTTTACATTTATATTATAGGTGTATAGATAGGCTATTTGAAAATGTAGGCTACAATTTCGAAATGGAGCTGTTTTTTTTTTTGTTTTTTTTGTACGTACCGAAGCAGGAGTTGATGAAGCCGTACCACATGCAGCCGTGCCGTCCGAGCAGCCACCGTCCCCGCACACTGGACGCGAAGCTCAGGGTCGTCCCGAACACACACACCAGCATGTCACTGACGCTTATGTTAAGAAGCAGCATGTTCACCGGCGTCCGGAGCATCTTGAACTTACAGAAGAGGACTAACACAATAAAGTTGTTGAAAAAGCCAAAAGTCATTATGAATCCGAGGAACACGGACAGGGCGATGAAGCCCGCGCGAGAGAGCGTCTCCACCGGCGAGTCGCTCCAGTCCTCGTCCAGAGGAGTTAACCGGTCTTCCTCGCTCATGTTAAAGCTGTAGTTTAAATCAGCCTGCTCAGAAAACATTCTTAGGAATAGTTATTTTGAGGCAGCGCTGGACTTTTTTAATTATAATTATTATTTATCTATCCGTTATTCTCCTTCACTGAACACCTCAGCATACTCCGGCGCATCAGCATCATGATTCAATTAGAAATGATGATGATAATTCTCATTGACAGCGCGCTTCACCTTTGATGGACTTTTGAATATGACAGATGCGCTTCGCTTGAATCTAAAGAGACACGCAAACTGACTAAGTACTAAATAGCTGTCTTCTCATAACGGTGCAGTATGACATAACCTATATCTGCCTGATTAAACGATTGTTGTTGTTTTTTTACGAGGTCGGAGAGCGCGCACGTGTCGCAACAACGTACTGTGGTGAATTAATGTTGACCTTTTGATGTCCGTTAATGCGCTACTTCGTTTGTCTACACATTGCATCCTAGAAGCAAAGCGTTCCCTTCTCAGTCCCAGCTGTCGTTCTGTATTCCAGCTGAGAGCGCGAGCTTTGCTGGACGCGCAACAGGCGTGTAATATAAAGGCATCTTGACGTCACGAGAACTGACTAACACACCAACCTACTTGAACAACTACATTCTGTGCTATATACCTTAAAATATTAGCTACTGATTATCACCATGATGGTAAAAACAGAAGTGAGGTTCATTAAACTCATTCCATGAACAATTAATAACATGGATGTGCACAATATCAGCACCATGAGTGCAGGTAAAATCGAAATAACGCTTTAAACATTGATAAAGTAGCATAACAAGAAACAACTTAATGTACGTAACTAAAATAAGTAGGCTACAATATCAAATCCCTAGTATTCACATATTTCATCCCCCAGAGAGCTCACATTGTCAAGGATGAGAATCAGTTTAAATGGCTATGGCTGTCTGGGGACTAAAGCCTTTTGCAGAGATTACTGACAGATGGATACGCTTTCACTTATCCATTCAACGCTGTACATAGATGTCAATGTAAAAGGGGAATCAGACAAAAGCATAGCCGAACGCAGGGTTTTAGAAATACCAAGGTCAACGAGTGCATTTTAAGACATCTAAAAGGGCAACGATTGGACAACAATGTTCAGCTTTAAAACCATGCCAGTCTTTTTGTTTCCATCTGTGTCAGTAAAAAAGAAGTAAACACATGGTTGTGAAAAATTGCCTTTGGGATTGCAATGACAGCATTAGGTAAATCATATTGGAATGATAATAGAATTTTAGGTGTACTATCCCTTTAAATGTTGAGCCAGCCATGGACATATCAATTCATGGGTTTCATCAGGTCCCTTTCCACAGGTGTATAAAATCAAGCACCTAGATTATGAATGCAGACTGCATTGTGCTTGATTAATACACCTGTGGAAAGGGACCTGATGGAATCCATGAATATATAAAGGTTGCAGGTATTTGGGGTTTTCTTGCCTGCAGGTCAACCTGTTATTCACATGAGATCACAGCAGCAAACCACAACCATCCAATCAATTCCCAATGGAAAAAAATCAAGTTCCACCATACACTTTTTCTTGTTCAGGAAGTCGTTTTACTCAGATAGGCTATATGTCACAATAGAGAGGAAAAGACTGGCAACTTCCGTATCATGCCGCCTTTAGCTCCGATTGAGTTGTTTGAATCCCTGGATTTTAACATTTCTACAGTGTTACACATTTGTCAAATATTAAACGTTCAGCTACTTACTTGCATCTAGAATTCACATTGATTGACCATCTCAGTCATTTTTGAAACTTATCAGATGAGAAAGTCGATAATCTTGTCATTGTACAAAATCTTTTAATATCTTGATAGGCGATTATTTCACAACTTTTATTAAACACCTCGTAAAAAATACAGAGGTCCGGACCTCAGGGACCTAAATGTGGGTATAGAGCGCCATGGGAAGAGGAAGAATCTCAGGTCATTTATCTTAGTGATAAGTACAGGTATGTGGTCTTTTTCTACTGCTGCCTGTTTCAGATATTTAAAAAATGTATTCCTCTGTAAACAGAAAGATGTAGCCGAGTTTTCCCTTATAGATGCTGTTTAAGGTATTATTATTTTTATTTATTTATTTTTTATTCTTAAAAGGTAGGGTGAAAAAAAGACTTAAAGGGGTCATATAATGCCATTTTTGTACAAGCTAATATGATTCTTTAGGGTCTAAATTAAAAGTTTGTAATATACTTTAATTAAAAATTCTCATTAGTATTGTAAGAGAGCACTCATTTGACCTGGTCAAAAACAGCTCTGTTTTCAGCACGCCGTTTAAGTGCATGTGTCTTTAAATGATAATGAGCTTTGCTCACCCCGCCCCTCTGTTCTGTGCGTACACCGTTTCTAATACAATAACACAATAACCATAACGCGTTGTTCATTATAAACGTGGGATTATGAATTATATTGAGAACGTCGTACATAGAAAACATGCCGTAATCAGGGTTGGGGAGTAACGGAATACATGTAACGGCGTTATGTAATCAGGATACAAAAATCCAGTAACTGTAATCCGTTACAGTTACGTCAAAAAACATAGTAATCAGATTATAGTTACATTTAGAAAAAAGGGGGAATACTTTCAGGATTAAAATGGCTTCATTTAAAACTTAATAAATAAGTATTTTGGCATAATAACACTATATTAAGCGCTGCTTGATTATACAGTAGTTCCTGGTTCTGTTGCCAGTAATGATTCGCGTGTGCCACGCGCTGGTGCATGCGCAAATAACAGCTGTCTACAATCGCCTCAGACGCAGATTGAATCACTGCTGCTAGTAGAAACGATGCTGCCTGCGGGTAAAATCGCTTTTAATTCATGGAAATTCCGCTGCTATTTTGTAGAAATTAGGAGAGTAGCTTTTTTAGTACCCAAAATGTCCTTTCTTAATCTCTTCTCACATAAGGGGATGTTCGCTGTCTAGGTAACGTAGGGGAACTCCCACTGCCAACGCCCCACGTCCAGTCAGGCAAATTAAGAAAGATCATGGCTTTAGTCAACATGTAGGCCTATTTTAAAATAAACTAATATGTAGATTGTGTAACATTTTTAAATGTTGTGTTTTTATTTTTTAGTTAAAAATTAGTTAAAAATAAGTTAAAAATAAAACAAAATAATCTGTAATACCATACATTAGCCACTAGATGTCTGTATAGCCCTTTACATAAATATATATTCAGGCCTGTGTGTATATTTTGCAAATATTGTACACTGGACCAAATTCTTAATAAATAAAAGTAAAAAAAAAAAAAAGTATTTTAAATAATAGGCTATTTCTTCTTGCTTGACTTTATTTATATACGTGACCTTGAAGTAATCCAAAAGTAATCAGTTACATTACTTTCATATTATAGTACTTGGATTACGTTACTGAATACTTTTTTTATGAAGTAATTTGTAACTGTAACGGAATACATTTTTAAAGTAACCCTCCCAAGCCTGGCCGTAATGTACCCTGAGTGTAAAAATAGCCGCATTCGTGAAGCGTGCAAGCGATTTGCAAAGATTAATATAAATATTAATATAAAGGTCAATAAAACGTTACACTCACTTCAGTTCTCCTGGAGGTGCAGCAGGAACACGAATAGTTGGTACTGATCCTTTTTTCAGGAGCAGCTTCTTACCAAAACCAGCTTTATACTGACCTAGTTTATAAAGCAGTCTGGTGTGTGAAATGATTCACGCTCGCAAACATGACGTTGATCGTGAGTAATATTCCCTTCGAAAAAAAAACTCAGCCACTGCGTCTTCAGCGGTTCGGATTTAGGAACATCAATATGACTGCTGTGTTCGTTATTGCACCGAAGAACAGAACACCGCCATTCTGCTCATAGACAGACAGTGCTCCAGCTATCAACAATGAACGCGCCGGTCCGCGCGGGCTATGATTGACAGCTCGCTCACGAGCAAGGGCGGGTCTGTGTTGAAACGCACCTGTCAATCAGCAATTGTGGGAGGGGCGTCGATTTTGTGACGTCACAATATCGAACAGCTTGATTTGAGATGGGGGGAAACGTATAAGAAGATTTAAAAAAAAAAACACTGGATGGATTGCTATCATTTTATGATGGTTGTGTACAGGCACTGCCAACACACATTTCAGTACATTCAACTTGTAAAAGTGCATGTACCATTATATGACCCCTTTCAAGACTTGAAATGTTTGCACTGACACTATCATATTCCAGAGAATACATACAGCTCTAAGGAAAGAACATGTGGACATAGAAATACAGGTATGCTAAGAGATTAAACACGAAAGAAAATGGTTTTCACAGCATGTTGGTTTCTTTAGAGATTCAAGACTGACCCGCCTTAGAGAATATATAACTTAGAACATTATATTTAGTACTGGTGCAAGTATTGAAATAAACTGGAAATGCTAATGAAACATGATGTAAGAGACAAATATTGAACATTATATTTAGTACTGGTGCAAGTATTGAAATAAACTGGAAATGCTAATGAGACATGATATAAGAGACAAATATTGAACATTATATTTAGTACTGGTGCAAGTATTGAAATAAACTGGAAATGCTAATGAGACATGATATAAGAGACAAATAGTATACATAATAGTGTTTTCCTTGTATATTTTGTGAAATATCAGTCAGTCACTGACTGATTAAAAATTGTGTTTTACCAGAAATGTCTAAACAACAATAAAACAAGATACATTTAAGCAAAACTTGTGTAAAAGTTTTGTTTTGTTTTTTGTTGCCATATCTTTTCTCCGTGTGTTTCAGCATAAACCTCTTAAATATCTATGTTTAAAACAAGAAGAAAAAATTGGGGAAAGAAAATGAAACATTTATTTAAAATATATTCTCTAAAATCAGGTTTAAGTCTAATATTTTATGCAATTTTGTTTACAAGAAAATGTAAGGATTGTTTTAAGGATTTTTAGCTTTTTTATGGTAAAAAATATATATTTATGCAGAGCTGTCAACATAAGTCCATATATGTGTACGTGTATTATTAGAGGACAATGACCTTTTGTCCATTTTTAACACCCAGGTCTCTTCAAATCATCTCGGTGAGATGACAGAGGATGTCATAAAATTAATAAATTGTTTTTACTCAGTTTGTCAGACTAATTGAGTAAAAATACAGTAAAATACAGTAATACAGTTGTTGCTATACTGTGTTATAATGGTTCTGTTTGTAATGCTGGTCCTGCTATTTAGAACAGAGGAATCACAAAAATGTCATCATGAACTAGCAGTCATAAAACAGTCGCTGACCATTAAATGTCAATAGCTTTGTTTGTATTGGTGGCTTGTAATGCTTTAGTTTGATGTTCCTCTATAACTGCAGAGTCACCTTGTTGATTTTCGTAAAGTAGAGAACATGAAGAACTGCCCTGCACTGGCGTCTCAAACAAAGCCTTTAAGCTGTGTAGTGAGCAGAATGCTCAAAAGATCAGAGGAGATCTCTTATCCCATAAAACAAAGACCAAACATGACCTCAGGGTGCCGTTTCTCACGCACACTCACACGGAGAGTGTGAGCAATGTGCCATAAATCTTTAGAGTGGCAGAATTCATATTAATCATCCTCTTCTGAGGAGAACAAATAATGATTTTGTCACAGTATGCACCATATGGCAGTGAAGAAAAGGACTGTTTCGATCTGTTATACATATATAGGAAAGCTGTTTTTTTTTTTTTAAGTCCAGAAATATTCAGTAATAATTTATACTTTACTCAAGTATAATATTTTGTCTAACCCTTAGATGCATGAAAGTTTCGCCAATCATTATTAAATATTCAGGTCATTAGCGACACTGTCACAATTACCAGCTGGACTGTCCTTGAGAACCACCAGGGGGCACTCATCACGGACTAGTGTTCATAGCATTTCATCAAAAACTACATCCCCCATAATCCTCTCCCGTTTCATTATCACTGATTGTCTACAGCTGTGTATCATTTACTTGTTGGTATCAGCTTATATTTACAATGTTCACTCTGTCATTCACTGTGAAGTCTTGCTTAGTGTTATTCTGCATTTCTGAGCATTCTCCCTGGTTTCATATCTCTTGGTTCTTGGATTTGCGCCTGTTTTTTGGATTCCCCTTTTGCACTGCCTTCCTGTGCTTAAACCTTATTTGGATTTCGATTCTGGATTACTCAATAAAAGCTGTGTTTGGATCTCAACCTTTGTGTCTCAGAGCAGTACATGTATCAGACACAGAACTATATCTAAATGGATGGATCTCTACCTTTTACAATAGTATAAAACTCTCCTGATATTACAATAAAAATTACAGAAGAATACAACAAAATATTTTTTGTTACCTTTTGGTGCTTGGAAGGGTTCAGTTTGAGCAGATTTTTTTATACCATCACTGTCCTCATCAGTGCTCAGCATCTGGTTCATATTCACAATCTCAAACATATTCTCAAAACTATAATTTTCAACATTTTCAAAATCAATATTTTGATCGCTGACAGCTTCTTCACCAGATCCACCATCAAGTGACAGTGACACTAATATTTGATTCCGTTCAGTACTTGCTCTGCTGTAAATCTCTGAGCCATTTCAAGTTTTGCTGATGATACTTCCTATTCTTTTGTTTTCTGCCTGTAGTAACTATGAGTGAAACGTCACTTTATCATTGTGTATCAGACATTGCCACTTTGTGGAATAAACGTGAATTGCACTTATTCAGTCATCAAAGATCCAATTATTGTTGTGCAGAAAATAAAATATACTTACACTGTTACACACCTCGGGTTGTTAGCAATTGATTATATGTACATATCTTGTTTATGTTTTATCATTGAATTATTTATATGTTAAATATAATTTAATCAAATGTAATCAATCATATTTTAAGAAATCATTATTATCATGTAAATTTGTTTCTCATTATTATATTTTGAAATGTATGTTTAATGCTTTTATTTTATTCATCTTTATGCCTCAATGTAGCTGATTGATTTAGGGTGAACTTTTGTAGGCTATTTGCTGTGAGATGGGGGCGAAAACCTAAACGTTTCAGATAGACAGACCACAAGTAGCCCGAATGTCTCAGTTAAAGTGGTAAACAAATGTTATCTTAGCTAAACATCTTGCAGAAGGGACATGTTGTGTAGCAGTTTCTTTCGTCCATTGTACTGAGATCATCAACTTTCTGACACATATGGTGGTACTAGTTGATATGTGTATGGGCCCCACTCCAGGGTGTGAAACCATGAAAGCTATAGATATGTTTGTGTCTTGAGGAGTCTGCTCAGATGCGATATGCTATGAAAGAGGAACTTTCAAAGAGAGATCTCTCAACCACTTTACTTTTCTTTAGGCAAGAATATTATACTCAAGAGTGTGACTTATATATTAATTAGACATATTCAAAGTTATTTTAACTATTAATTTAATGCTTCTTTATTAAACTTTTAATCCTGATTATAGATGAATTATTATTATTTCTCATTTATTATTTGATTATCTGCTGTTAAGAAATGAAATTTGACTTAATCATCTGACTGGATCTCCCGCTTGCATCAGCAACCCTATACAGTTATTACAACAAAAACAAGTAATGGGAAAACAGGCATTATTTTATATATAATTTGTTATATTGTTTATAATGAATTGATTGAGGAATACTAAGAAGGTTGATGTCTAAATGTAAAAAATGAATGAGGAGGAGGGTGAATGACATCCCGGGTCACTAAAGACCTGAGGTATGCGTTAAAGTGTTAACTAATAAGTTAAATCAGTCTAGGATTTTTCAACATTACATCAATATGCTAATAATATTCATTAGTACAAGTCTTCGTTACAGTGGCAGAGTTCAAATGTGCCTGGCTACATTCGAAAAGGAGCAGAATATGTCTGTCAGTCTTGTTTTTATGGTATTGTTATGCATATTTGTTTTCCCCAGGGCCTCCTTGTCAAATTTAGGGGATTGATGACATCAATCATACTCTTTACTAAAAGGCTATGATGATGATAAAGAGTCAATGCTAATTTAAGTGTAAAAGCAATATAACATTGTTTTTAAAAGTTGCCTGTAATGACCAACACATTTGTTGCTGCACATTGTTTTTATATAATTATAGAGCCTTTGAATAAAAAAAAGAGCATTGTGTATTGGAGTCATGTTAGTTGTTTGATTGTAATCCATCTTGATGTGCAGGCTAATGTATCTTTAAAAGCTTTTGATTAATAAAATGCAATTTGCTGAGAATACGGTTTGATACAACCTCTTTCCCTTTATCTGGGATGATCTGGACATATTTAAAATAGGTGTGTCCTTGACTTCTTTTTGGATGCACTCCCAGTTAGTTTGCCTCTGCTGAATCTGAGATCTTGGTTATACCAGAAGTCATGGGTACAGTGCCAGTGTTTGCTGGGAATGGGCTGGGATGTGCTGCGCTTTGGCAAAGCAAGTGCAAAGTGCAATTGAAATAAAAAAATTAAATAAAAGTGTATACTTTTCTGAAAAGCCCAACACTTACAGGTTACACATTAAAATCACCAACAAAGCAAAAAATATGGGAATATACTGGAAAATATAATGTAATATATAACACACTCGCTTGTATGGGAAACTAGTGCTTATATTTTTCAATATACTGCAATATATGCATGGACATTGTATGGCTATATATTGATACATATAAAAATATATAGCAATGGAGACAAATTGCACTGCATTTGTGTATGTAATAGCTGTATTGAAACTCGATTAATTCGAGTCGACACATGGGTTTACACAAAGCTGAACACATATTCATAAACTTTTAGCTCACTTCATTGTTTGCATTTGACATATTTCATATATAAAAATATGGTATATGAGGGGAAAAAATGTTTACTGAAAACAAATATTAAAATGTTAGGATTTTTGGACAATTGAATTGTTAAAGTCCTGGCAACATGGTTTATTAATAGAATAGGAGTATCATAACATCTTCAGTGATGTTTCTTTTCACTCACAAGATCAAACCACAACAATTGCTGTGGCTCAAAAGCTCACAATTACCATTTGGCAGTCAAACAAATAAACTAAAATACATTTCTTTGAAAGCTTAACCTTTACTTTATAATAAGCATGTTGTATTTTGTCAATGCTATCAGTGTGTTTTCAATCTGATTGCTATATTGCTATATAATGGTGATATTCGGTGAAGGTTATTTCAGCCAGTCTCAAGAGATAAAAAAAATAATAAAAAAGTAATTGACTAAGCACTGTGTAACCCTTTCATCATTCAAATTGCACCCGTTTCTGTATTTGTACAAAATGTCCATAAACCACTAAATATTAAGATTTAATATTCAAATAACCACTAAATATTAAATTTAATTGTTAAAGTCATGGCATGGTGTGGTGTGAGAGATTGTATAAATAGAAATATAAAAACAATCATAAGGATGTACATCACAATATATATTTTCCTCATAATTGTGTACACATTTTGCACACATATACTTTTTAAATATAGCTCACAGGAAAAAGCATACATTGACTACAACATAATCAGGTATTAATATTTTGTTGGTTCTCAATTTTTTTGCATGTATTAATAATTTCTTTGAATGACAGCCTGGACAAAAAGTATCTTGCACAATTTTGCGTATTCACAAATAAAACAATGGACTCCCAGGACATCAAAATCAGGGTGAATTTTCCCTTGGCTGGACATCACTTTTGGGCACTAGCCTACTTTACATTTTTTGCAAAACTCCAAAAACGTACATATACTGTACATACAATTCCCACTGCAGTTTCCAGCTGAAATTAATAGTAAAAAAAAAAAACGTTATTGTTGCACAATATCATGTTTTGACCTCAAAACACTTTATGTTTGCATCACATAACCAGCTCCATTATGTTTGGATTTTTTGACATACTAAACTTGCTTGGTAACTCATCTGGTACCGCATTGCACTTGTGATGTGAAGCGCTTGGATACAAATCCCATGAATCACGAGTCACAATAAAAGAGCTCAAAGACTTCTAGAAGCAAGCTGAAATAGCTTTTAGGGTGGAGTTCGTTACGTTTTAAAATGTTCAAAACAGCATACCTGTTATGATTCCTGTCTTGTGTTCCCCTTGTCTTGTGTTCTCCTGTCTTGTGTTCCCCTTGTCTTGTGTTCCCCTTGTCTTGTGTTCCCCTTGTCTTGTGTTCTCCTGTCTTGTGTTCCCCTTGTCTTGTGTTCTCCTGTCTTGTGTTCCCCTTGTCTTGTGTTCCCCTTGTCTTGTGTTCTCCTGTCTTGTGTTCCCCTTGTCTTGTGTTCTCCTGTCTTGTGTTCCCCTTGTCTTGTGTTCCCCTTGTCTTGTGTTCTCCTGTCTTGTGTTCTCCTGTCTTGGGTTCTCCTGTTTTGTGTTCTCCTGTCTTGTGTTCTCCTGTTTTGTGTTCTCCTGTCTTGTGTTCCCCTATTGCAACCCAGTTGTAACATAATACAATGTTACCAGATTCATGTTCATCTGGTTTAAAAACTAGTAATATTTCAATTTAAAAGTGTTGTGAAATGGGCAAGAAAAATGTTGTCATAGGAATTTTTTTATTATTATTATTTTAATTTTTTTTAAGCCTGGGTTGCATAGAAACAGGGATCTTTGTTAAAGATACTAAAGAAGTGTCATTGCGCTTTTCTTACTGCTTAGATTAAATAAAAAGAGATTATTACCACAATCAGAGGAAACAGATATGGTCTGTTTATACTGTAGAGCAGCCTGGCTATAAACTTGAGCCCTTACTATACGAAAGTTTTGCTTCTATCATTAGCAGATGCTGCATGGTTCATGAACAGACTGGTGTCCTCAAAAGCCTCAAGCAGATGGGTTTTGGACTAAACAGTGATTAATGTCCTCACTACATTATAGGAGAGTTTGCCTTCATTCCACAGCAATGATTCCAAACGAGTATCTATTTCCAGACTTTCTATCTAGTCTGTATTTCGCAGTTAAATCAGTTCAAATGGAAAGACGAAGTTGAGCTAAAAATAATAATAAAAGCTAATCAGACAGTCAAACAGGGAGAATCCATACCCGTTCAGCATTCAAATTTGTTTGTTTGTTGTTCAAGTTTGAGATGCGTGATATTTGAGATATGGAAAAAACATTAACAATGAATTAAATACTCAGCATAAAGGGAGACATTTTGGGCCCTATTTTAAGAATCTAAGCGTATGGTCTAAAGGGCACGGCACAAGTTCACTTAGGGCGTGTCCGAATACGCTTTCGCTAGTTTAACGACGGGAAAAATGGTTGGCGCGCCCAGCGTCGTCTAAAAGAGTTGTCCCTATTTTCTAAATGAGTAATGGGTGTGTTTTTGGCGTAATGTGCAGTAAACCAATCCAAGTGTCATTTCCCATTCCCTTTAAAAGTTAAAAGCCTGTTGCGCTTGCACAATGGCGGATTTACATGGTGGAATTTGCAAGCGGTAAGACTGAACAACAGGACAAGCCGGATTCCACAATATCTTTATGTACACAATAATAATATTTTAGATTTTAATCCTTTTATTTGTAATATTTGGCATGTTTATGTGCTGCTGCGAGTCCTTGTGTGTGTAATAAGCAGAGTGTACACATGTTGTGCACCCGCCTATGGGCGAACATTACTATCGTGCTCGTTTTCAGACCAGCACGCCCATGGGCGCAAATGTATTTGCTATTTAAACAACGCAGGATGTGAAAATGATAACTGCGTTTGGCTGAAACTAGCAAAACACACTTGCGTCGCGCCTGGAGCAGCATTGCGGCAGGTGTATGATAGGGCCCTTTAAGTATAACATCAGCAATGCATGGTCCTGCACAAAGCATAAGAATAAGCAGCACATACCTGTTACAACAGCTTCTCACTGGAGATAGACACACAGCTGTGGAGCTTATACATGGGGAGACAATACACCAATCTTCTTCCTCTGGACACCTTGTGTCTCTGACACCTCATGCTTCCAGGTCGCCTCACGCCTCATAAAAATTGAATCACGAAATTATTTCTTCCCACTAACAGCTTATCAATTTCAGTGTGAAGAGCTGATATAGCGGCCACTTTGAGCATCATCCAGATGCTCTTGTAGAAGTGTAAGACTGGTTTCCCTGCTAAGACAGAACATGAGATAAAACACCCAGCCATAAAACTCACTTATCTGGAGAGAAGATCTCAAAGAAAGAGTTATGCATCCCCCTCTTCCTGCTTCCTCTTCTTCCACTGAAGATCATGAAGTCACTGAAAGACAACTAAAAATGTTGATAACGCATATGTATCTTGTGAATCTATTGGGTTTTTTTTTCCCTTTCATGTTTGGTATCATTTTAAATTTATCATTTTAAATTACGATTGGTAAAATGGTCTCAATTTCACAGCAGTCACTGATATTATGTGAAAATTGTATTATATTATATTATGTATTACATGTGAAAGAGATTTCTGTTTTTCCTTTTTGGGTGGCGTCTCTTCAAGGTATTTGATAATCATTGCTTCTCTCCCCCGACACGAGGTGCAACCCTTTGGGGCACATCAATAGGACCAAGTCAAGTCAAGTTTATTTGTATAGCGCTTTTCACAATACAGACCAACACAAGTCCAAAAATATTTGTGTAATAAATATTTACATATCTTTTGTTCTGGTGTGGGTATTTAAGGGAAACTGGCAGAATAGTCTACAGTGGTGTGTAATTGTCTCGAGCATTTCTCGAGCATATCGTATGCATTTCTTACTCTTATTAATTCTTTGAGCAATCCCTGGCCTGGTCCTCATGTCCTTCACTGTCCTCGCTCTTCCTTTTATGCTTCCGTAGCTCCTCCGTGAGATACAAGGCCGGTGCGGTGGCGCAGTTGGCGCTCATCAGTAATCACGCCACTGGCCTTTCTCTCACAGCCCTTTGCCTCATCCTGCTTGCCACAAATACATTTTTACCTGACAAAATAAAATGTTATGTTTGATTTATTCTGTATTCTCCTGAAATCATTATGACCAGTAGATCAAGAGGAAGGCTGATGCTACCGGAAATGTATGTCCAGAATAGAGCAAACTGAAGGCTCACATATGAATGGAGTCACCTGAGACCTGATTCCTGTCTATCAGTGACTTAGCAAGTTTTGGCTAAGTTTCCCAAAAATACACTTTTTGTACGGGTGAGCAAAAGACAACCAATTAAAAAGGTAGTAGCTAACCCTGCACCCTCTGACAAAGAGCAGACTGGCTAATTTGTGTCCGTGGCATCCACCTAACTCGCCCAGCGTGTGACTCTATGCGGCATCGATTCCCTGATGAATGAAAAATTTAAAGTACGGGATGCCCAGAGTGAACAAATATCCAAATTATTCAAATACACGGTAACACTTTACAATAAGGTTTATTTGTTAATGTTAGTTAACTACCTTAAGCCTGGTTCACACGGCAGGATAATTAGGCCGATTTTAGCCCCGATTCACCCCTTCCGACAATCTTAAGGATGCTCCGATTATCGTAAAATAATCTGATCAGATATTCCTGCCGTGTGTGGTGTGTTAAGACTGCTCTCGTCTGCTCGGAAGGACGTTGGGACCGCTCCAATCTCAAATCGGGGATATCCAACATGTTGGATTTATTTGGCCCGATTTCTTCTCGTGTGTGGTGTCCCCGTGGACAAACGAGCACGCAGCCTGTGGACTGTGGCGTGTAGCCAATCAGAAAGCGAGGTGACGAGGCGGCGAGGAAGCACCGGGAAACAAAATCAAAACAGCCGGCGGCATGGCGCACCAGAAAGTCCGGTGGACGTCGGAGATCATCGCCTTTTCTTTTGATAAAAAATTTTTTTCCGGTTAAAAACAAACTACAAACTATCGCCACTGCATCCTCTTCGTCCGCCATGATTGTTTACTCTGAAGTCACGTTTGATTTCGAGGGATTTTGCGAGATTTCCCGTCTGACCTGGGAATGCTCGGGAGTCAAATCGGTTCGTGTGTGATGTGTTGATTTTGCCGTGTGGCTGCGCACCACACACTGTACGACCAAAACTGTTAGACCCGTGATTTTTTATCGCCGTGTGTGGGGTCTCTCAGGTTTGGAAAATCGGCCAACAATTTTAAAATCGCCCCGTGTGAACCAGGCTTTAGTTAACATGAATAATAATAATAATACTTCTACAGAATTTATTAATCATAGTTAATATTAATTTCAACATTTAATAATACATTATTAAAATCAAAGTTGTATTTGTCAACATTAGTTAATGTATTGTAAGTAGGCCTACAGTTGTATTTGTCAACATTAGTTAATGTACATTTGTAATGTAAGTATATTGCTCATTGTTAGTTCACGTTAGTTTATACATTAACTAATGTTAACTAATTAACCTTGTTGTAAAGTGTTACCAAATACACCTAATCTTATGATCAGCTATTAATCGGAATCATATTAAATGTAAATAATCACTTGAAATTGGAGTGCTAGTGAAAGACCTACACGCATTATGCCTTTGCCCACGCCACTGGATTCCATCGTTGGACCTACGGGTGGTCCTTACAAAAAGACAAAATGACTGAAATTGGGCAGCTGACAGGGTCATGGCCCTTCGAGCTGCACCAATTACTGAAGACTTTTCACGCTCAATCAGCAAGAGATTCAAAGAGATACCAAAAAGTCCCACTAGGCTCAGAGGAGCATTCATGATGATGGACTTTTAAGTGTCCTTCACGTCCATTAACGTGAGCCACAGGTGTCTTTTGAGCACAACCTAGCGCAGCCGATGGACTGCCCTGTCATCTTGGTAGCTCGTAGGGCCAAGTCGGTGGAGCTGTGAAGCTCCCTGAAGATCTCCAGGTCGGGGACCTTTTTATCAAGATGCTTCAGCATCTTTGCCTGGAAAACTTGCAAGGCAGACATCGAGTAAAGGGCTGACGCTGCTTGGCCTGGTGCCGTGTACACTTTCCAAACTACACTAGTGATGGTGCGATACGGCTTGTTAGGGTGCACGACTGACAACTTCACCTTGAATGATGTAGAAGGGCAGAGGTGAGCAGCAACAGTGTCCTAAATTGGAGGAACCCCCGTATATTGGCACCATCCACCAGGGCCGGCCCTGACCAATTTGCTGCCCTAGGCAAGATTTTACCTGGCGCCCCATGCATCACAGCCCATTTCACCCCGTCATTGTGTTCATGATTTAGCATATATATATATATATATATATATATATATATATAGGCCTATATATATATATATATAGGCCTATATATACACACACACACACACACACACACATTACAGCCTAAACACAAATACCAAGAGCATTACATAGCATTCAAGTCAAGTCCCCATTATCTTTTATAGCACGATTTACAATAAAGATTTAATGTGAACTTTGCTATTTTGAATAAACCTGTAAATAAATATCATTACTATGCCATAAAATGTACAGGCCAAAAGTTTGGAAACATTACTATTTTTAATGTTTTTGAAAGAAATTTCTTCTGCTCATCAAGCCTGCATTTATTTGATCAAAAATACAGAAAAAAATGTAATATTGTGATATATTATTACAATTTAAAATAATTGGTTTTCAATTTATTATACTTTAAATTATCATTTATTTCTGTGATGCAAAGCTGAATTTTCAGCATCATTACTCCAGTCTTCAGTGTCACATGTGACATCCGGTCTATCACATGATCCTTTAGAAATCATTCTAATATGATGATTCATTATCAAAGTTGGAAACAGTTCTGCTGCTTAATATTTTTTCATAACCTGTGATACTTTTTTAGGATACTGTTACGGCCCTTTATCTAATTTGGCTCGTTAAAACACATGTAAGACAAGGACCGTACATATTAAGAATCACAGACGACTGGGTGAAGTTTCAAGGTGTGAATCGTTTCTTTTAATAAAACATATGAGAGAGCGCACCAATAATAAACAATAAATCAAACTAATAGCACAGGTAGGGCAGCAACAGGAAAACAGAAAACCTGACTATCTAACTCTGTAGACAAGATCTTATCTGCTCCCGAGGAAAACAACAAACAGAGTGAGTCTTCCGGGCCACTGCTTTCCTACGCTGTGTTAACTAAATAATAAAAGTGATCAAAGAAAATACCCACTACCTGGCTTGAAAATAACAAATAAAAACTCAGTCCGTGATCTGGATCAGTCGAGGCAAAGATCGTAGACTACCCGCCATGAGGCAAGTAACCCCAGCTGTCACTGATCAGAAGGGTGGAGGCAACGAGAGCAGCGAGCATCGCGAGAGAGCAGAGAGAACCGAGAGAGACCAGCCTCAATTCCGGACCGGCTTAAATACGGGGTTTCCCATGACGTCATTCATGACTGCACCTGCGATCTCAGATAGAACAATTAACATTCAGCAATTTAAATCACCACCACATAACACCCTCACCCTTAAATAATTAATTGTAGGGTGAAAAGAATACATATCTTACCTCAGAGACTGCAATTAATCTAGATGCGAGATAAAGCATCCGCAACCACGTTATCCTTACCCCGAATGTAACGAATGTCAAGCTCAAAAGGCTGTAGGAATAAACTCCAACGCATCAAACGTTGATTGTTATTTTTCATCCGATCAATAAAAATCAAGGGATTGTGATCCGTGTAAACAGTCAGTGGGTACGAAACAGAACCAACATAAACGTCAAAATGTTGAATAGCAAGAACAAGGGCGAGCGCCTCCTTCTCAATAGTCGAGTAACGTCGTTGATGTTCATTAAATTTACGTGAAAAATAGCAAACAGGATGCTCGACGCCAGTGTAATCTGATTGAAGGAGAACAGCTCCAGCACCGGTGTCACTTGCATCAACAGCAAGAGAAAACGGAGTTGTAAAATCAGGAGCAGACAAAACAGGAGAATTAACTAAAAGTGCTTTAATTCTCTCGAAACTCGATTGACAAATCTCAGACCATTTAAATGGAACCTTAGGACTAAGAAGGTCGGTTAAGGGCGAAGCAACTACAGAAAAATTCTTACAAAAATTTCTGTAGTACCCAACCATACCCAAAAATCGACGAAGCTCACGACGTGTATTAGGCACGGGAAAATGAGTGATGGACTCTACCTTAGACTCAACGGGTCGAACCTGACCGCTACCAACAATCTTTCCCAAATAAGTGACCGTAGCCCGGCCAAATTCGCACTTCGCTAAATTAACCGTAAGGTTAGCTTGAGACAAACGACTGAAAAGCGCATCGAGTTGCTCCACATGTTCTGACCAGGACGCGCTATAAAGGACCAAATCATCCAAATATGCTTCAACGTTATGCATGCCTTCGATGACGCGATTGACCAGTCTCTGAAAGGTTGCCGGGGCGTTTCGTAAACCGAAAGCCATTACGGTATAATGGAGAAAATTATCTGGTGTTACGAACGCACTGATTTCTTTCGCACGATCTGACAACGGGACCTGCCAGTATCCTTTAAGCAGATCGATCTTCGTAACAAACACAGCATTTCCTACATGATCCACGCAATCTTCCATACGAGGCAATGGATAACTATCTGGTTTGGTCACAGCATTAACGCGTCTAAAATCAGTACAAAAACGAAATGTACTATCAGATTTTTTTACGAGCAAACAGGGTGAGCTCCAAGGACTAAAACTTTGCTCTGCGATGTCATTCTCAAGCATGTAGGTCACCTCATTTTGCAACAAAATTCTCTTTTCAGGACTTACCCGATATGCGTGCTGTTTAATAGGCAACGAGTCACCAATATCGATGTCATGCTCTATTAACGAAGTACGAGATGGAATATCAGAGAACAAATTACTGTACGTCCGAATAATATTAGTCACATCAGCTCGTTCGGCAACGGTCAAATGAGAAAGGTGCGAGTCTAAGGTTAGAATGATCTCAGAATTTTTCAATCTTCCCGCAACCAGTTCGGTAGAAGGAAACTCTACATCCTCCTCGAAAGAAGAAACATCGCCGCTGTCCGATACAGCAGAACACGATGGGTGGATCGAAGATTCAGGACTGGACAACGCCTCGGTGTCAGGTATATCAGCACTGGACAGCGCCTGTCCTCCGGCCACCGGAAAGTCTGTGGGTGAGACAATTAACACAGCCGACTTTCTTCCAGACAAATCTGGCGATCTCTCAAAGTACGGCTTGAGCATGTTAATGTGACAGAGACGAGTTTTCTTTCTTCTGTCTGTCGTCGAGATAACATAATCAAGCTCACTCACCTTTTCTTTCACTCGATAGGGACCATAATAACGAGCCTGCAAGGCAGACCCAGGCACTGGCATCAGCACAAGTACCTTGTCACCAGGAGTAAAGCTACGAAGTTTAGCACGACGATCAAAACGCTTCTTCATTCGTTGCTGTGCAATCTCTAAATTCTCTTTGGCCAACTCGCATGCACGATGCAACTTAAAACGAAAGCCTGAGACATAGTCAAGTAGGTTATTTTGAGTTATATCACTAGTCCAATGATCTCGAATCAGCTTCAGTGGGCCACGAACAGTATGCCCGAACACTAACTCGGCCGGACTAAAACCTAACGACTCCTGCACTACTTCTCTCACTGCGAACATGACCATAGGTACTCCTTCGTCCCAATCTTTTTGAAACTCAAGGCAAAACGCACGCAGCATTGATTTTAAAGTCTGGTGGAACCTCTCAAGTACTCCCTGACTTTCTGGATGATAACAACTTGAGGTGCAATGTTGGATATGCAGCTGATCTAGAGCTTGCCTGAACACACGGGACATAAAATTCGTGCCTTGGTCCGACTGAATAGTACGTGGAAGTCCAAACAGTGAGAAGAACTTTATAAGTGATTTTACGATCACTGGTGCAGTGATTTTACGCAAAGGAATGGCCTCTGGAAAACGCGTTGACGTGCACATTATAGTGAGCAGATATTGGTTTCCCGACTTCGTGCGAGGCAAAGGACCGACACAATCGATCATCACACGCTCAAATGGTTCACCGATAGCTGGAATAGGATGCAACGGAGCAGGTAAAACATTCTGGTTCGGTTTTCCCGTCATTTGGCACACATGACAACTTCTGCAATAACTTGCTACATCAGTTTTCAGGCCAGGCCAGAAAAAATTTCGGAGTATTCGATCGTACGTCTTATTTACTCCTAAGTGACCGGCAAACGGGCTATCATGCGCAAGACTCAAAATTTCAGAGCGGTACGAGGAGGGAACTATTATCTGTTTGACGATTTGCCACTCATCATCAGCAGATGCAGTAGTTGGTTTCCACTTCCTCATCAACACTCCATCTTCTACAAAGTATCCTTGCGATACGTGTTCGAGTTGCTCAGCAGGAACAACAGCTTTAAAGAGGGACGACAATTTCTCATCTTTCCTCTGTTCAACCATAAGCTGCTCGCGAGACAGAGACAATTTAGTAGGCCCTATAAAATGTTCATCTAACTCTTTAACGGCACTATCTGAACCGTCAACAAAATTTGAACATTTCACTTCACAAAAATCAGAATTAGAAAAGAATGTATCACTCAAATCAAAATTACACTCATTTTCTGATTCACTAAGGCTTTTCTCTTTTAGTCTCTGAGTCATAGCGCGAGTAATAGCACATGAGGGAAAAACCTCAGGATATTCCTGAGCTAAGGCATCAGCAACAGTAAGACACAAAAAAGGTCTTCGACTGATAAAGAGGAAAAAACTTCCTGGGCTTTACCCACAAAAACACACTGTAACAACATGGGCCAAAAAGTCTTCGGCCATTTCATATTGACAGCGACGCGTTCAAAAAGAGCAAAAAATTTATCAACTTCTTGTTCTCGAAAAGGAGGAACAATACGAATATTACGACTCACGTCGAAATCAGAAGTGTCAGATAAACCCCTTTCACGAGCGCTTAACTCAATCTCTTTTAGACGGCACGCTTGCTCCATTTCGAGCTTTTTCAGTTCAAGTTCATGTCTCTCACGATCTCTAGTTCTCTCTCTCTCACGCTCCCACTCTTCTCTCTCTCTCAACAAAACTATATCGTGCTCCTTAGCTTGCAACTGCAATTTTTTAATCTGCATCGCAAGATCTTCGGAACTACCTTCAAATTCAACATCAGGATAATCCGTCATCTTTTCCTCATCACCAAAAACGCCTTGTTCATGCAATGAGTCAACAAGCAGAATCTGAAGCTCATGTTTAGTTGAAGTCTTACGAAAACTGACCTTAAAATAAGCAGCAATCTTCGTAAGATCCACTCTATTAATTTGAAACAGCTCAGCTTGCGTCGGTTTCGCAATGAAGTTCGCTAATTCAAACATGATTAAAATTAACGTCTGGTGTTATTATAAGGAATTCGAAAACTCGATTATTTTTTTTAACGAGCACTACACAAGAAAATATACACACACCAATCGACTGTGATTCAACAAAGTTACTGAAGTTACTCAAGTAACAAATACAAAGTGTGAGCAGATCAAAAGATCAAACAAAGCCACACAAAATTCAATCCCGGACGAGCCCCCAAATATGTTACGGCCCTTTATCTAATTTGGCTCGTTAAAACACATGTAAGACAAGGACCGTACATATTAAGAATCACAGACGACTGGGTGAAGTTTCAAGGTGTGAATCGTTTCTTTTAATAAAACATATGAGAGAGCGTACCAATAATAAACAATAAATCAAACTAATAGCACAGGTAGGGCAGCAACAGGAAAACAGAAAACCTGACTATCTAACTCTGTAGACAAGATCTTATCTGCTCCCGAGGAAAACAACAAACAGAGTGAGTCTTCCGGGCCACTGCTTTCCTACGCTGTGTTAACTAAATAATAAAAGTGATCAAAGAAAATACCCACTACCTGGCTTGAAAATAACAAATAAAAACTCAGTCCGTGATCTGGATCAGTCGAGGCAAAGATCGTAGACTACCCGCCATGAGGCAAGTAACCCCAGCTGTCACTGATCAGAAGGGTGGAGGCAACGAGAGCAGCGAGCATCGCGAGAGAGCAGAGAGAACCGAGAGAGACCAGCCTCAATTCCGGACCGGCTTAAATACGGGGTTTCCCATGACGTCATTCATGACTGCACCTGCGATCTCAGATAGAACAATTAACATTCAGCAATTTAAATCACCACCACATAACAATACTTTGATAAATAAATAGTAAAAAAAAAATTTTTTTAAATGTTTTAAAAATAGAAATCTTTTGTAACAACAATATACACTACTGGTCAGTAATTTGGGGTCAGTTGGTTTTTTTTTTTTTTTTTTTTTTTTTTGGTTGAAATAAATCAATACTTTTATTCAGCAAGGATGTGTTAAATTGATAAAAAGTGATCGTAAAGATGATTTATATAATTAGAAAATATTTTATTTTATTTTAAATAAATGCAGTTCTTTTTAACATTTTATTCATCAAATATATTAGGCAGCAGAACTGTTTCCAACACTCATAATAAATCAGAATATTAAAATGATTTCTAAAGGATCATGTGATAAACTGGATGTCACATGTGACACTGAAGACTGGAGTAATGATGCTGAAAATTCAGCTTTGCATCACAGAAATAAATGATAATTTAAAGTATAATAAATTGAAAACCAATTATTTTAAATTGTAATAATATATCACAATATTTATAATTTTTTCTGTATTTTTGATCAAATAAATGCAGGCTTGATGAGCAGAAGAAACTTTTTTCAAAAACATTAAAAATAGTAATGTTTCCAAACTTTTGGCCTGTACTGTATCCCCACAACTGCACAACTGTAGAGTAAAACATTAATAAAAAAGTGATAATAAAAAATGTGTCTTAAAACTGACATGATTGTTACAAAACCACACAGTCTGGGGACTCTGGAGAACTCAGAACAACTGCTAACATTAAGTTTAAGGTAAAAATAACTGCCATGAAATTATAGTATCTTACTCCTATGCCATAAATTGTTCATTCACTACATCACTTTACCTCTGTCTTTATCCCCTTTTATCCTCTTCTCTTCTTTTTGGCACTGTATCTATCGCAGACTATGCTCATTTATAATGTGTCATGTAAATTCGGCCTTCCGTCACAATCAGGAAACTTTCACCGCGTCTAGAACTGGCGCGAGCTGCCAGGCCCGTTTCTACGAGCTGTGTGTTAACAAAAGCAGTGCTGTCTACATTGGATGCGGCGTCGCGCACGCTACACAACAAATTACCAACAACTGATCGCGCGCGCGCTCTGTTTCTGACGCACTTCAAGCACTCGATGGGCGGGGGACGATTGGTGAGCTGGACTTTTTTTTTTTTTTTTTTTTTTTTTGTAGTATTTCGAATTAATGGTTTTAAAATAGTATTATATATATATAAAAAAAAAAATTGTAAAAAAAAAAAAAAATTCACTCGTTCACTCATTCTGGCGCCCCTATGGATGAGTGGCGCCCCTAGCATTTGCCTATACCGCCTATGCCGCGGGCCGGCCCTGCCATCCACAGTAGTGAGACGCAGCGAACCAGAGATGTTGACACAAGCTGAATACATGTTGTGCCACATCTTGGTAACCTTGTGGTGCACCTCCAGGAAGAATGGGGCGGGCCTTTGTGAGCAAGCCCCTTGACGGCGACCAGGCTGGAGAAACCATTCAACCTGCCTACTGCGCTCTGGCTCAGCAGGAGGAGACCATTCCAAGTCAAGCTTCTCTGCCTCGTTGGAGATGATACGCAGCAGCTCATTGTTGATGTGGCCAGAGGACTCATCAGCATCAAAAGTGGAGTCCTCAAAATGGCTGGCCAACCAATCCTCAGATTCCGACGCCACCACAGACACCACAGTTATCACACTCTGGTGAAGTGGCGGGGGGAAGCGACGGCTGGCCGGAGGCCGATTCCTTGCTGAGCAGGAGAGCTATCCATCTCCGGAGAGTCCTTACACTCATAGCGTTGCAATGAGGGCAGTTGGGCTCCTCAATGGCTGCTTCTGCTTGCATGCAACCCAGGCACACAACGCACATTCCGTGGTCATCTGGGAGCTCTATGGGTTCCACGCAAGTGATACAAAGCTTGAAGCTCATGGTTCCGCCAGAACGCTCAAAGGAATTCTTCTTGAAGTAGTCCACTTTTCGTAAAGACTTGATGGCGAATGAGAGGCTTTGTCTGCATCCTTTGAAGAAGAAAGATTCTAAGGCCACACTCCCTATTTTCACGTAATTGAGTGCCATTGCAGGCTAAGGGAGTTAACAGGAATATAAAGAGCGTTCAAATTAAAATGAATCACGATCACTAAGCACTGCCTTTGAAATGAGTACTTCATATCGGCCTTATTAAAATATATACTATTCCTTTTATGCAATAGCCTACACATTTACTTGATCCATGTCTAATATTATTACATGCAATGTTTGGCTTCCGGCTATAATTTTGATTTGAATTTCCAAATGTAAAATTTTCAGCTTAAACTGATATGAATCTCATACGTGGGTGGTATACAAACTCTGTACTATAGCCTTAAATGCCCCTCAAATGCTGCCTGAAGGACAAGCTTTTCTTCATTTATTTTTCATCTCACAGACTTTTATAGAATTTTCCTTAGCTGATTCACATAAAGCCACAGATTAAAAAAGAAAAAAGAGTATTTTTTGTATTTTTCTTTTTGTGGAAACTTAGAAAATGTACAAAACATCTTCTAAATGCTACTACAGAATCACATATATAGTGAATTCTGTTGTATATGAGAATCTAAACTAATTAGTTGAACCATACCATAGTTTGCAGTTTATATAGGCCTAGTTCACAAAGTAAGGCTAAACAAAAGGAGAATTAATACCCTTGAATCTCAGAAATCCAAGAGACACCATTTAACAACAAAAAAAGGGGCCTACTTGCTCAATTTACTCAAATTACTCAATTTGTTAATTCTTCATAGTTCTTGCATTGTTGACAAATATGTCATTTCTAAAGGAAATGGCTAATACCTGCGAATGCCCTTTTTTCCTGCCCTGCCACATCTCATTCCTCTTTGGACATTTTAAGATTTCTAATGTAATGGCATATCTTACATGGAGCAACATAAATATTTGCCTGAAGCAACAAAACACCCAGAAACCTCATAAAAAGTAAGAATTTGAAGATGTTTTTTAATCATTTTAATGTGAAACTCTAGATATTCTAATGAGTAATGATAATGCAAAACAATTCCTACTTCTGTTCTCGTCACATGGTTTCAACAGTTTTCCTCCTATACGCAATCAACAATCAACACATCATACTTCTAAACCTTATAACTCAAAATGATTTTGTGTTGCTTTAGGGTAATGCTGTGCAGTGGAGTGTTACTACACCATAGATGTGAATTTGATTTATTGGTTTGTGAAAGAATGCAGCTTTAACAGAAACATACGTTTAAAATTTAATTCTCTGAGAAAATGAACGTTTACAGTGGCATGCCCAGTACAAATGCCAGTATTGACGCACGGATTGACTTACACCTGAAGAAAAAAAATGTATAAATAAGGTTGGACCTGTGTGAAATTGACATATGATCAAAATATATTAATGATAGTCCACCACAGAGGGTTTTTTCATCAACACCATGTGCATTACATATTTCAATGTTTATCATTTGTGAAGTGTCATCTATTTCATCACTAGTTTGGTGTTATAAATGATTAATGTACAATGATCCATGATACTGTCATGGAATTGTATGTGTATGTGAATGTGTTTATGAGAATCACTATGAAATGTTAATGTTTTTGAAAGGACATTTCACCAAAGTTGCATTTAATTGATAAAAAAAAAGAATGTAAAGACATTTAGACATGAAATGACTATTGCTGATTCAAATAAATGAATATTCTTGGTTGCACTTTAATTTACAGTATATTAATAAACTGCTACCGGATTCTCCAAACTTTGTCTACTTTCACACAAACATGCAAGCTTGCATGTAGAAGCATTCAGTAATTTCTCAGTAGTTCTTCCGTTTTCTTGCAATATGAGAAGTTTGGCGAGATGGAAGGTGAACAAGCCTTTCAGTCCATTCTTCGTAAAAGTCTTTTAGTCACACTGCCATTCTGCTGAGTTGCTTTTCGCTTTGGATTTAAAGGATTGAATCACAATCATGTCAGAAATAGCTCTCGTTGTCTCTCTCCTCCATTATAAGCAAGCATGTGTGTTCGTGAGAGTGTATTAGAGAACAACAGCGTATACTTTCTAAACTGCCAGGACACCTTTCTCTTGTTCCGGTTGTGCTTTTAGACAGAACAACATTTTCTAACACTTATGCACTGGTGAGTGCATCTTAAATTACAATGTTTTTTTTTTTTTTCTTCCTATCATTCTATTGCTTTGATGTGTAGATGGTTTGTTTTGTATCTTTATATGCTTGTATCTCAGCATCAGTATTTGCCCTGCTGTCCAACTCATTTGCTGTTGTCAACAATTTCACTGTAGCCTATTCTCTAGAAATTGTGCATTCCACTTCAATTTATTGTTACAGCCAAATCAACTGCAGCAGCTTTTTGTGCTGTGGAGAAGAATTTTCAGTAACACTTTATTTTGATGGTCCCTTTAGAACATTATGTTGACTATAAGTAAATTTGCAACTACATGTCAACTTATTCTAACCCTCATACTCGACTAAGACTCTAATGAGAGTTATATGTAGCGTCACTTATAGTCAATGGAATGTGTTAAAGGGACCATCAAAATAAAGTGAAACTGAGTTTTCTGTCTAGATTAGGAACTCTACCATGCGTATGTGGGCCCTTTTAGCATAATTTACTGCAATTTAGTATCACATTTTCAGGCTGAAAATACATGAGTTCTTTCAGAGATGTGATGTAAATCTGAAATTTAAAAAGATAATATATAAAAGATATATAAAAGAAGATATGTGATGCGATCCGGGAAAGCCCGTCAGATGTCGCCCTGGTACGTTTTCAGTAAGGTCTAAAAATAGGTTGAATGTCAGTTTTTGGTCAAAATTGGGTTTTCATTAAATTATTCTTTCCTAACCTATTCCATCCTAACATCTTTTCTGTCACTTCTGAATATATCTTGGCTATATTAAAAGATCTTGCTCGCCTCTCAATCGTCCAATTTCAAAACGGTTTTCACATGATGAATTATAATATATTATATTAAATAGATATATCAAATATATATAAAAAGTTATAATAAAAGGTTCAGTGATTTCAGGCTTTTCTCTCATTATGTAACGTGTAGTCTTGTTTCAGTTTAATGTTTCATGGACTTTTAGTTTGGTTCTTGTTGTTTCCTCCTTTTTCTTTGCTTTCTATGTATGTTTGCATTTGTTGTCATAGTGATTCATAAGTCGATTGATTAGTCCCACCTGTGCCTTGTTTTCCTCCTCAGTTAACCTATAGACCTTATGTAGCCCTGTCTCTTTTCAGCGCTGCGCTCGTTGTGTTCTGTCTTCCGGATTGTATTTCCGATTGATTGAAGGATTTTGCGAATTTATGAATGAAGCACTCAATTTAAAATCTTCGCGGTCTACTGACATTTGTTATGACTTCCACTTCAAACATTACAATGCTCATGATAACTTTCGGTAACTCTACAATAAGTAAATCCACTTCACCAGAAAATTGCTCCTCGACAGCGATGCAACAAAATAAATCAACAAAAATGTCAAAGACAAAATTATAAATATGGCGGCGTGCTTGTTTTTCTGGTGCATAAGGTTTATATAGAGCCCTCATTTTAGTTGGTTCTTATCGCTACTATGGTGGTTTGCTGCTTATTCTTGTGTTCTCCTGTGCTCCTCAGTATTTGTTATTATGATTTATTTATTAGATCCAGAATCAATTCATCCTTGCTGCCTGCAACAAGCCGTAAAATCATAATTACAGATGCAAAAAAATTATAATACAATTATAATATTCTTGAGAATGAAATTCTCACACTAATAATAATTTTTGAAAATTGCTTTTTCGATGTTTTATTCAAGTCAAACGTCAGAGTAAAAAAAAAAAAAAAGACTCATACATAGGCTATTGCTATACATAAAAATAAATAACAAATAATAATAGTACAAATATAACAATGAATCACTGCATGATTTTCCTCTTTGCCCATATATTCTGTAAAGTATTATTGTCACACGTAACCCCTCCACCCGGGTCCTACTGACCCCGCTCTGTGCGGGCCTCGAACCCGGGTTTCTGGCGTAAGAGTCAGGTGCTCTAAAAAGGAGGCTAAAGATTGCAGCAACTTCTAGTTGGCCTCTGTTACACACACTCACTCTTTTTGGACCTTGTTTTCAGTTTGCACCATTCCCCTTATTAGTTTGTTGTCATGGTGGTTAATTGATTTGTCATTTAGTTCAGCTGTGTGCACTTGGTTATCACTAGTACTTAAGTACCGAAAACTGATAAATGCTGCCTTTGGAGGACACATTCCAAGGTCAGAAGGCATCAAGGCACATCTGAATGTTTCACTTCCTGTCTCCTGAGATACCGTCTTCTGATAGATTTTTGAAGGCAGTGTAGATGTATCCTTCGATGCCTTTGATATCCCACAATCCTGTGCTTTCCTTTCTGTGACAGTTGAGCTAGAAAAATAAAGATGGCATCTGAAAGTTAGGGCTGGTCGTCGGTTTGTGTGTAAATGTAAATTTTGTTATCAATGTTTTCCACTTATGATGTCATTTCTAGCGAGAAATTACTATTGTAGTCATTAAATATTTACTTAGTTTTCACTCTGTTTCTGTTCAGTTTTTCCTGCAATGCTTTGTGGATGTCTAATCTTTGTTCCTTTTATCTGAGAGCTATATTAAAGTACTTTTGATCCTTCATCATCTTCATTTTTGTGTTTGCTACAAACCGATACAATAACATTCAGCATAAAATAATTTCTTCTTGTTTTTTTCCTTTGAAATGACTTTCCTTACTGCAAAAAAAATTATATAATAATAATAATAAAATAAAAATTCCCTTTGAATTAGGTTTTAATTTTATTTTTTTCTTCTTGTTTTAAGCATTAACTCACTTAATTATGATTTATTTTTCTGTTTTGGAAAACACGACTTAATAGCTTAATTGTAATTTTGCTTCTCAAGTAAATGCATCTTGATTTTAGATATTTGGAAAAAAACAAAAATGCCAAGTTTTGAGATTTCATCGGCGGTCTGTAGCCACCGACTACTTCCCATCTTGACCGAACAATTGTCTACTACTTTAATAACTACAAACGATCACCGTAGCCTTTACGCTAGTACTAGCATGTAAACAAACACTTCAACCGGAAGTAGAAAACCGTTTAGTCAGTTGAACCCGCTATGAATCATGGGAAATAGAACGGGCGAAGAATAAGGTGAATTCCAGGGGGGTAATCGAGCTCGCGAATTCCGTACCACCCCCGGGGGCCGCCATTGGCTAACAAGCCATCACCTGGTGTTAGCATTCCATTGACTCCCATTCATTTTGGTGTCACTTTGACAGCGAATAACTTTACATCTGAGGCGTTTAAAGACTCCATTTGTCCATTATTTATTTCTAAAGAAACACGACAATGTATAAAAGGCTCCATTACCTTGTATCTTACGTTATGGCCCCGTAGAAGCAGTTTTTGTAAAAGTAGGCTAGCGATTGCATCATAACCACGCGACTCTCTGGAAATTACCGTATAGACAGGAAGAGAAGCTCGCAGTCAATCGGGGGGACGTGGAGGCATAAAGTCCGATAAAGTCAAGGGAGAAGCCCGTAGAGAATCATAAAGTTGCTCCTGCTCCTAGCTCATGCTCTCCGTCTCTGCAAGATTCGGAAGGGAATGATTCAGATTTCTCTTGGCACAGCTACTAGAAGACTTGTTCTGTCAGACAGGTTGCTCACGTCACATCCACGTCATCAAGCTCAGTTTGAGTCTGCGCAGTACGCTCAGCCATCAGGAAGTGAGTGCTTCTAATTTGCTTCACTTTTCTCCGTTGAAACCTATGGGGTCGCTGTGTCCAGTTTATATACCGTCTATGGTGAATTCCTCTAATATTAGCTTGCACAAGCTTTATTGGAGAATGTTAACCAATAGCCAAATTACTTTAAAATCATTGTTTTAGCAAAGTTGCTGCCTCTATTAACACTCACTTTTCACCATCCAATCAATTCCAGGTAGATTAATTCAAGTTCTTTCCTACATTTTTTTTTTTTTCTTGTTTATCGTTTTACTCAGAAATATGTAAAATAGTAAAATGACTCAAACAGCAACTCAGCAGTGAAATTATATATTACTCAACACAGGTGTTTAGATATTCTGGTATTAAATCAGAATAAGTAATTCATGATAAATCCATCAGAGACATTTAAACGCTTCCAAAAATAGTGAAATGTATAAATAAACAAGTGACACTCTCAACCTGTCAGAGGTCATACACCCCCACATTGGCAAATGACGTGTTTTTAACTATGCATTATATAAAAACACCAGGATATTTGATGTTCAGAGATTTTCCAGCAGATAGAAAAGCTGTGTTTAATCAATTTAATATGTTTTAAAGTGCTTAACCAAACTTAAATTAACCAAGGCACATATGAATTTCATCTGCTCTTAATTTCTGATTTCTGAGAATACAGGCTGCATAAACATGCATGGTTATTAACTTGTTTTAATGCCAGTCTATAATTTTACTGCTTCAGATTCAGTTCTCAGAACCCTTTTACCTATAATCATTTTCACCCATAATATTAATTAATAATATCTAATATTTTCCAAAATTATAGTTTTTAAAATTGTAAGTTTTCCTTCCGGCCCCTCGTTATTTTTTCTGGTTTGAATAAATTTCAGTAGACCATCAAGTCCTGACAATGTACTAAAGCAAAGCATTAGCTCGGATACTGTAATCAGCCTTTCACCTTCTCTAAAAGAAAGAAAACCTTCCAAAATTATATTTAGCTGTCTGTTATTGTAGCACAGCATAGAGTATTATGGTCAAAAGGTGCAGAATGAATCATTGTGTTAAGGTGATATAACAAGCATTACTTGCAATCAAGATGAAGCAAACACTGATTTATTGATTTCCAAATGTCAAAGACAGATTGGTAATATTTCACAATATTGAGCTTGGAGAGGTCAAACTTTGTTCCCCATTCTGCACAGGTGAGAAATGATCGATCTATCTATCTATCTATCTATCTATCTATCTATCTATCTATCTATCTATCTATCTATCTATCTATCTATCTATCTATCTATCTATCTATCTATCTATCAATCAATCAATCAATCAATCAATCAATCAATCAGTCTGTCTCACTGTTAGACTTTTCTGTAATTTCTACAGTTATTTACTTTAAATCCCCCAGTATTATACTGCTATTTCTCTTTACAGTAAATAACTGTGATTCCAATTGCATCATGGGAATTTTCTGTGACGTCTAACACCACATACAGAGACTTACTGTATTTTTTAAATTTGCTGTATACTACTGTATTTGACGTAACTGCCTCTCTGGCTGGCACCATTCCACCGTGCTTTTTATTTCCTAATTTTTGCCTTACACCACGTGTCTACAACGCTATAATAGCCAGAGGCTGTCTATATTGGACACATTGAAGCGACCGGACCTTTAAATGCAAACCTGTTTATCCCTTGTAAGAACTAGTGCGAGCGCTTGGACTCGTATCGGACTACGTCTGAAATATAACGGCCGCGGCGCATCACTACACTGTCTGGGATTTGTCGTGTCGCGTCAGACAGACATCCAGTGTAGGTAATGGGGTCTGTCTTTTGTTGGATCGCGACGTTCGTGTCTGGCCCGGGGAAGAGACGGAATTCACTTCACCGAGAGAGAGATCAGCAAGCAAGGTAAAAAAAAAAAAAAAAAAAAAACATTCTGTGTATGTTGACAGGATTGTGCCCAGTTTAACGTATGTTATAACATTAACGTTAGCCTAACGTTACTCGTCGTCAACATGGCGGTAACGAACTTTACCATGGTAAACTGAGCTAACGTTTCATTTTACACACTTTGTTAGATTATTGAATTGTCGAGTTAAAATATGCCAACGAGCAACGCGTTTACATTAACAATAAATGTGAATAAACTAATGTGAAATTCTGTTTATATCTTAATGTTGGCCTACTGATGAGAACCTTTATAGTTTTAGCATTAGTTTGCAAACTATACCATATTATAGTTTTTTTTTTTTATGGAATTTAATATTTACTTCCATTTTTGTGTTTAAAGGCAACTGCAACAAAGCGCCAATTCGCGCCAGTGACTAAGCAAGATTCCAGAGGTAGGCCAGCCCATTTGTGATATATTTTGAGATAAGTTTGCTGAAATGATTAGCATACACTATGTGAAAATTGCTTTTGAGCCACTGGTGCAGACTAGGTAGCTAACAATATCTTATAAAATCTCTATAAAATTGGCTAACTTTATATCAAATAAGTGACCTTTGCATTATGTCTAACTTTATTACACAGCAAATGAACCAATCAGAAGATGGACCATTGTCTTTGTTCAGTCTCACCAGATTAAATGTATCCAGGTAAGCACTGCAGTAAAACTCTCACTAAGACCAAATCTAGCATTCTAAACAACTTAAGTTTATATTTTTGCATTATTTTTATATTTTATTAGCCAGCGACTCTACCATTGCAGTTCCACCTGACTAGGAAGGTCCTAATATCAGCGCACAGGTGGGTTAACTACTGTAGGAAGGAGAACGATCATCACACAGTGATTTCTTGCATGTATCTTACTGTGTATTTGTCTCAAACAGGTACTCCTTCACTGCAGACAAGCTGAAATGGGCTAAAATCATCTATTTCAGTCGTTCAACTTCTTTCTATGCATCTCAGCATTTTTGGACAGAATTTAGGATTTGTAAGTATTACAATTTAATCTGGCATAATTTAATTTAGTTCTTTTGTATGCTATTTATTGACAAAAGCTGTTTACAAATATATATTCTTAAGTTTTTGTGAAAATAATAATAAAAATGAACAAAAAAGGAGGTTAAAAATAATGTGACACTAATATTCTCTCTCTCTCTCTCTCTCTCTCTCTCTCTCTCTCTCTCTCTCTCTCTCTCTCTCTCTCTCTCATATAGTTTTGGAACCGGGATCTCCTCTGAAGGACTGAGTACATTTGTGTTTGTGGGCACGCATGCAGACCAGGGAACACTCTGATGTTGTCAATCAAGTTCTGAACAGGAACCAATCTTTGGAGAAGTTCATTTATTCACAAAGGTGGACAAAAACATTGTGTTGGCTTTTTAAAGATTATTTTGATGACTTTTACTCCTATGCTGTAGAAAAGATGGAGTAGACAGTCAGACATTGATAATAATAATAAATGTTTCTTGAGCATCAAAGAGACTTCTTTCAAAAACATTACGCCACTTAAATACTTCTTTTGGCCACCAGTGTACATGAATCCAACACATTTTTGGAAATAAGTGAAATTATTTTTAAGGTGGGGTTATGTATCTTGTATTGTGAAAAGAACTGTGTTTTGTCCTGTTTTGGACATTTCCTTTTTGAATGCTTAATGTATTTATATTCTGCAGTTTTATGAATGTAATGGTTGATATTTCATTATAATACTTGTATAAGCTAAACAACCAATGACTCTACATTCATTTAGTCAAATGCTAATGTTTTGTTTATGATTTTATGTATGCTTTCAAAAATGTTTGCAGTGAAGGACAGCACATAATGTGTTAATTTAACACGTTTACACATCTTTGTGCTAACCTCTCTGACATATTTACTTTGTTAAAATCATTAACACAATGAATGAGTTAAAATTAACACAAAAAATGTTGTCTCTAAACTTACCCATTAATGTGTAAAAATTTCACACATCATTTCCAGCATTGGCATGTTTATTTTGTGATATATATGAAATGTTTTAAATAAAAAAATGGTATTTTGTGATAACTTTGTCTAATTGGTTTGTATGAAAGTAGTACTTATGTAGGATAAAAATAAAATTAATCATATATCAAAATTATCAAATCTAATTTATATTTAGTACAAATAAAAATAATTACAGTAGTGTACTGATTAGCTTAGTTTTTACAGTAATGCACTGTACTGATTAGCTTCGTTTTTACAGTAATGCACTGTATTACACAAAACTGAAATACGGTTTGGTACTGTAACTCTTAATTACAGTAACTTACTGGCAACAGTGTTGCCAGTAAGTTACTGTAAAAAACCCTTGAAAAGTCTAACAGTGCTGTCTGTCCGGGAGGGGGGCGTACTGTAACGGTTCTGTTTTCCCTCTTCTGGTTTGCCTGTGTTCCCTATGCTTATTAGTTTCCAGCTCCTAATAACACATCTGTTCAGTTTATTAGCTCTCCATTGTATTTAAGTCATCAGTTAAGTGTTCAGTGTTCCGTGTTATTTTTGCTTACAGTTTTTCTCAGTCGCTTTGGTACATTTCTCGAATCATCCTCGACATTTGCAAAACAGTAAGTGCATTTCTCAAAACAATTCGTACAAATAGCAAAACACCATGGATTACCTGCAAAAGCCAGTCTCTTGCTCAAAATCCTTAGTTCATCTCTCAAAGGAAATATCTGTGTCAATGAACATGTCGGTGCCATCCGAATGATAAGTCCTTTTGTCATTGTGTATGGTTGAGTCAAATTGCTTAGTCATGTTGTCAATATAACTGTACTTTGGAGGGATGTTCTGATGAAAACTATGGCTAAAGTTTTGATGTCAATTATTGTAAATTGTAGGTTACACCTTAGTGTATGTGGGAGTTTGATTGGAAGAGACTGGAAAAGATTCACATTTACGCTTGTACTGTTTGTAATTTGTTGACAGACCATGTCATTGCGATACAGAAAGGAAAAATCAGCACTGCATTTTTGCAAAAAACAAAAAACAAAAGTAGAAATGGGAACATAGGGCAATCTCCTTCGGGAAAACTGTATGCAGTGCTGTAGGAATTACAGTGCAGTCTTCCTACACCTCATGACGGTCCTGTCTGTTGGGCCACAAATTCTTATCCACATCACAACGAATATCTTCTCTTGCGATGCAGCGTGGAAATAATATTTTAGAGTGTCTTATCATCACACACTGCATCCATGGCAGCCAGAAGGGTCATCTGTGTATGTGGCTGGCGATCATATACTTTCCATCTCCATGCTGAGAAAAATTCCTCAATGGGGTTAAGGAATGGGGAGTAGGGTGAGAGGAACTCCATCAGCATCCTGTTGTGGGCTGAAAACCATTGCCTGATGATGTTGGAGCGATGGAAATTGACATTGTCCCAAACTATCATGTACTTTGGCAGATCATCTCCAATCTGACCCCTCTCTTGTTCAGGGATGAGATCCCTGTAGAGAGTGTCTAAAAACGTGACAAGATGCTCTGTTTTGTATGGAACAATTATGGGATTAATGCATTAGCACAGCTTTCTCAGAGATAGCAGCACCCATGGTTATGTTCCCGCCCCGTTGGCCTGGCCCAATTGTAGCTCGTGGCAGATGATATTTCGCCCACGCCTTCTGCGTTTCGTTAGGTTGAAGCCAGCCTCATCCATGTAGATGAAGCTGTGCGGTGGTTCACTTGCTTCCAGTTCCATTACACGCTATATCCAGAAGACACAAAATGAGTTTTATGAATTACATGCATTTTCATTTTGGGCAAGATACATTTAAAGGAGCCATATGTAAGATTGTGGCCAAAACTGGTACTGCAATCACTTTCAAATTACTGTAGAGCGGTGTATCCCCTCTCCCTCCCCCCTGACTCGAGGTTGCCAGATAGGCTGCAGGATCCAGCACGAAAGTTTGTAGCTGCAGCTGTGGTAACTAGAGCTGAGCTGGCAACCCAGATGCCGAAACACTACTGACTTCGTGATTGGTAGATAGCCAGAGGGTGGAGCTTCAGGCCAAAACACAAGATGACAACATCAACATCAGTTGAGGGCTGCAACTTCACTTTTTAAATGACAATATCCTGGCCGGACTACTGTTGTCAGTGATATAAGTATTTGAAATGAACATGATTTCTTAATGTCTAGTGACATATCAGGGCCATTTTATGATGAATTGAAATACATTTCTTACATACAGCTCCTTTAAATGAAATGTATACAGCACATATTGCATCTTCTTTTCTACAGCCATAGCAAATGTGTAAAGGTCACACTTACTGTACTGTATATCACTATACGATGTTGTACTGTTTACTGTGAGGTACAGTTGCTGCATGCTCATAAATGTTTTACCTGTACATACTGGTAGCGCAGCTCCTTCACTCTTTCACCATTTCTTTTAAATGGAACAGTGTACAGCTGCTTCATATTCACTTAGTGTCTTTTCAGCACCCTGTCAATGGTTGAGATGCTGACTGTTTGAATGTTTTCAAAGATGTTGTTGTCCTCTATAATGGCACTCTTTATCTCCCTTAGTCTTATGGCATTGTTTTCTACAACCATGGTGCAAATAGCCTCCTCCTGTGAAAAGGGGCCCTCTGCCACCCCTGTGAAGTTGTCTTGCAGTCCTATGTGGAAAAAAATATATAGTAATGCAAAACACAAAATTGAGTAAGATAAAATGTCACTGTTTAAAGTTTACTTACTGTATATTGTAAAATGCAAGTGGAATACTGTAATATTGTATTAAGCATTACAGAAAGTATACAGTATTACAGTACAGTGCCTACTGTTAGATTACATACCTGTTCTGTCGACGAAACGTCTGACTGATTGAGGACACAGTTGTTCTCCAAACAAATGGCTGCACCCTTCAACCAGCTTCGGCCATTGTAAGCCCATTGAGAACGTGGTCTACAAGTGTGGCTCTTATCTCATCAGGAACGTATGTCCTTCTGCCTCTTCCTCTGTTTTGCCTCCCAACTCCTCTGTCACACAGCCTCACTCCTCTTCCTCTTCTTCTTCTTTCTGGCTGTTGACCCCATCCAATTCCTTGTCCTTCCATTGTCAGACATTGTAACATTGTGTTGTGCTCCGGCTATATATTCTTGCCAGTTGATGGTTCATGAGATGCACCTTCGTTAGAGAAAGTCACGATTCACTTGGGAGCAATTTACCAATTCAGGACAGATTTAGAAAAAAGTATAATGGAAAAGAAATATGCTTGAAATATTATGACAACCATTTTGCATGTAAAGATTTCGCCTAATGAACTAATGCCTAATTGTTGTGGGGGGTGAGACTATTCAACAGAGACCCATTATAATACATTTTGATCAACATGACACAAGCAATTGATAATGTAGGAAACAGCAGAGAATTGTAATCATTTGCATGGATCTACCAAAGCATTTGCAACTTGTTAAAAGAAATGAGAAATTGCTTTTTTGATGTGCACAAGTGACACAGTGATGTGAAGATTGAACAGGTAGTTTTGAGAATTTCAATTCTGATCTGAGAAATGTACCAAAGCGACTGAGAAAAACTGTATTGTGGTTGTGGATTATTCTAGCTCCTGATTCCTACCAGTTTTATGTTGGATTTATTAAAAGACTGTTCTTAAAAAAAATGTACTAGGAAAAGTCAATGCTGTAATGCACAGAAGAAAACCTACATTTGCAATTATACATTTATTTTTGTAGAAATGTGTTACATGTAAACTGAAAATTCACAACTGCTTGTTCATTTTTACACACTCTATTGTGTCTTCCCCTAACACCATCACTACTCATTCTTACAGATCTTCCTATTGCTCTGCCATGACGAGCAACTGTGAATTTTTAGTTTACATGTAACACATTTCTACAAAACTAAAAGTACTGTATAAATACAAATGTTGCTGGGTTGTGACGTTCCTCCATGTTCAAAAATGCTAGTGATTGTGATGTGGGCAAATTCCATACATATGATTCCAAGCAAGATCGCAAGAAAAACAAAAGAAATGTCAAATACAAATACAGTGCTAAAGTCAAAGGAGGTATGCACACTTTACGCCATTTGGTAATATGGCTATAGGGCAGACAGGGTTGTAACACTTTTTGCTTCAGCATCTGTAACTCACTGAATTTTTTAGCTAAAGTGCTCAAACATTTATACTAAAGTGCTCAAACTTTTATACTAAGTACCCACCGTACGTTGTAACACATGCTGGGGTAAGTTGTAACAATTAGACAAAAATTGTTCCTATAAAAAACTGTATGTAGCGCTAGCGGGATGGTTGTGTTACAACCTACCCCACCCCATTCATCAATTATTTAGCTAGCTATATTAGCATAATGGTTTGAAATTAGCAGTTTAAAAATGCATCACATTTAGCCTGAGAAAGTGTTTAAGTACTAAACAAAATATAGTTTTAGTAAAAAAGAAAAAAAACATTCTTACCTAAAAATCTCTTTTTTTTTTTCTTTATAAAATCTGCATGTACAAAGCCTTGACAACAATTCATATAGGATCTGTGAGGAAGTGGGTAAACTGAAATGATCAGAGGAATCATATTTCCCTTATTGGTGGAATTGGTGGTGTTACAGCTCTCCCCATGTTACAAACATTCCCGTTTTCAATTCATTTTTAGCACTGTGTCTGGCTGGAAAATCACACTTTTACAAAAAAAATTTTTTAAAAATTTTATTACATTATTTTGTAGATTTGTTCATGGTGATTTCAATACATGTCAGTGTTTGATTTTTAAAGACATTCGATTTCCAATGTAAAATCTGGATCCAGAAGTTTTCAGTTGAGAACTGACATAACTATTTTTGCCTATGCAATATTTATGCAAATAGCCTTTGGAAATTGTGCAGGGGAAAAAAAGTAAACATTGTGTTGTTTTTCTCTTAGGGCAGTACAAAGACCAACAAATAGTCAAATGAAGCACAAGGGTATGAGTCAACGTGGAAAATCACTGAACTTTTTACCATCGCTCCACTCATGTCATTCATGAATGGGCCACTGTTCTCATGGTGAACAAATTTGTGCTCGATTGCTTTCCCCTGACAACGCACAAGAAAGCATAATAATAAAGCCTACGTCTTTTTATATTTATGCATACCAGAAAAAAATAAAATAAATGTTTACACGAGCTCGTCAGACAGATGCATCTATTTGAGCAGAAAACAAAATAGTTTTACTTACTTGCTATCGCGGCAGGGTGGTTAATCGACAGCAGAAAGCATCGCTAATGTTATCCTGCTCTGAACATTTGATGTGGAGACGTTTTATCGCTGTATCGCTAAATATATACACCGCGGGACTCTTGATAAATGACATTAAATTATCGATAAAAAGTAAGCATTGGACTAGCGATAGGATTTAAACAGAAACCAGTTATACTGCATGATATTACAGTAGTTAGTTAGCATCTCTAGCTACAGGTCCACAGTCATGACGCTACATTGCTAACTGACCTAAGAGAAATAACTGTTAACCAGGATGCCCTTTTACTTTCTTTAAGCGATAAACTGAATTCACCTGTTGAACATAAACGCGTTGGACTAACTTACTTTGATATTTTGTTTTGATGCGGAAATTGTTTTGAGAATAACTTAGCCTATTTAGCTTTGTGCAGCTGCTGTTTATTTGAAAGCATCAGGCTTGAATCTCATGTAAAGTATATGAGTATGTGATAGATGTGAGGAAGAGCTCAATGCCGTGTGTGCTGGAGGATGATGCGGATGAGCTGGATGATCACAGTCATTAACAGAAGAATGATGAAGATCCTGATCGCTCTCGCTCTCATTGCTTACATCGCCTGTGAGTAACGTTATATTACAATAACTGACACACTGACATGAGATGATACATATACGTACGTGTCTGTCTGCTCTACTTTGTTTCTACGATAATGGGAAACTTGGAAATATTTCCTTAAAAATAATGTACTTTAATAATGGAAAGTTAAGGAAATGTATATCTCGCCTCCCTCCCAAATAGTTTTGAGTACCATAGTTCAGCCCATAGCCCAACTGAAGCATGGTATTTTAATGGCACTTCATAGTACACTTGGTACATGTCAGACATGTCATGGTATTCCTAAGGTACATGCCCAAATACTTGTGGTATTACCCCACCCCTCCACCCCCACCACAAACAAACAAAAAATATAGGCTAGTGGTAGTTTGCAAGGTTCCCACAGTCACTGAATCATATCAATTAAAGGTGCTCTAAGCGATGTTGGGTGAAGGCACTTCTTGTTGACATTCAAAGTATTGTCAAACAAAACGGAGGCTAGGTCGACCTAGTCTCGCGTAGCCAGACCTTCAGACTGACGGCAGAAGGTCTGGACTCTTTCTGAGCTTTTCTTGGCCAAGGACCGCCCAAGAGGACGTTTGACTGACATGTAACCCAACCAATCACAGTTCGTTTTGTTCCGCGTCATGTTTAGGGGCGTGGCAATATAATGTCGATGTCCCTACAATAACAGACCGGTGTGCATCTAATAAATTATTCATTCATGAACGTTGTGCAAGTTTACTGCAACAATGGAGCCGCGAACTTCACATACTTTTTGAAAATCCAGCGTTTAATTTATCCTGGCAAGCGCTATTGTCGCAGTTGTAAACACAACGGCTTTCTTCTTCCACGAGGGGTTTTGGCATCACGGCATTTGTTTTTTCACGGCATTCAATTTCATTTCGCTTCTGTACTCAGTCTGAGACCGCGTCATAGCTTTCCGTTTTCCTCCGGCCTGAAAACAGCCGGCCAATCAACGAACAGAGGGCGGGCTGAGAGCCGTGACGTAGACGCTGATTGTACCGTGGATGCGTAGATTTACTTCACATAATCTGCAAAAGTCGTTCACAGCCATGTTCACTCCGGTATTTCGCTCGATGGTTTTGTTTTCGCATCATACGTGTTTACAGTGGAAGTTAGATGCGGCTGAGCATGCGCATAACACACGCCATAACCAAACGTTATGTGATTGGCTTACGGGTAACCAATGATTTTAAGCTTCAGACTAGCGCCCCCAGGCGGTAAAGAAAACGTTTTTCTATTACGGAACACCAGACTCTCTCTACGAAGCAAAGCGAAGTAGCAGAGTCTGGTATTACCAGGCTAGGATTTACCCACCTGTCCAGCAAAAACAGAGCCACCTGAATTTCGGATTGGAAGCCCTTCTGCCGGCGGAGTTCTCGCCTCACCTTTTGAACGCTTTTCCGATGTAAATTCGGGACTTCGCGCGTTTCTTCTCCTTTTCCCTCTTCTTTGTTATTTGTTCACCGGAACGTCGTCTCTTTGGTCGTGTGTCGGCCATATCAAAATTCTCAAGAATATAAATTTTTAACGTTAGTCGTTGTCGTTGTCTAGGACATCTCTCCTCTAGCTAACTTCCCTCTTCATGCTTCTCTCTCCTCCACTCCCCACACCCCCCTTCATGTGCACATGCACTAACCCCCCAAACCCCACCCCCAAATCATTCTTGTCGGTTACTGGCTGGAACACTGTTTGTTATGTTTCGTGGTCCAGGCTGGGCCAGTTTGTTTTTCTTGCAGTTTGTGGAGCCTGGGCTGTCTACAGAGATCGTGTTTTTTTACAGTGTGTTCAGGGGACAGGCAGCTAGCGGATAGTGAGGAGATGTTTGCTGTATGTGACAAAAAATGTTTTGGCCTAAAAAACGCGTGACATTGCTTAAGCCCAATTTATTCTTCTGCGTCGGACCTACGCTGGAGCCTCTACGCTGTAGGCAACGCGTTGGTTTTAATTTATACTTCTGCGTCGTTGTCCGCATTGACGCGCAATTACTCATGCAGAGGGACCATGTGAAACCCGAGGGAGGGGTTCTAGCAGACCAATCACCGCTTGCGTCCGCGTAGAATTGACGCGTTGTTACATTTTTGGAGAGGTGCGGGTCAGGGTACGCGCGCTAAACACAGCCTACGACGTAGCTACGGTGTAAGTTCAACGCAGAAGTATAAATTGGGCTTTAGAGCACCTTAATTTTAAAATTTAAAATCATGAAACAATGTATTTCCTTCTTTAAATTATTTAATCTTTGAGTGCACTGCAGCCAGTGTTATTTTAGTATCATTGAGACATTGTTATATGTTTTTATTAAGATTCTAAATAAATTTTTTATATCCGTTTGCATTTTAATTTCGTTAAATTTTTAGTAATTTTGTTGTGTATTGTCATTTTTATTAGTTTAAAAAAAGTGTTTTATTAATGTTTATTTCAAATTTAGTTAGCCTAATTGTAATACATCAACATCAAGTAAAAAAAAAAAAATGAAGATGAGAAAATAGCCTATTTAATTGCCAACTATTTGGAATAAATCAAGTTTATAATTTATTTCAGTTATATTTTATTTCAAGTAATGGAAATTATTTTTATGGTTTTAGTTTTACCTAACTATAATAACCCTGCTGCATTCTTCCTTGTTCGCATCACTAACAACGTGAATAATCATGATCATTTTTGTTAGCTCTTTCTTTTTCTCTCTCTCTCTCTCTCTCTCTCTCTCTCTCTCTCTCTCTCTCTCTCTCTCTCTCTCTCTCTCTCTCTGTTTGACCCTCATAAAGTGCTGGCCAGCTGGGAGTTTTTTAGCAGCTGTTACTGTTTTGGCAGTGTCATAATTACATGTTCTTGGACTGTGCATCAGGCTTTGCTTGTATCGATATGTCTGCAGCTGCTTTGCAGCACTTAAAATATAACCCATTTGCTTCTCATTACTCTTTTTTTTTAATTGTATTTTTTATATCACTGAGGACATTAAACACAAGCTCATTAATTATATCTAAACTGTGTCGATAAAGTGCGCTGTTGAGTTTGTGTGTTTGTCTCCCTGAGAGTTAGAGAGGGTTGTTGCTGTTGTTAACCTATTTTTGGATCTGTGATATGAAATGGTCAACTTTGTGTTGTGACAGCTCTAGGGCAAGTTGCAGATAAGCTTCCATGGGTTACAACACCAATAATAATCCAATAAAAACATTTTCCAATTATTCCAATGACCTTCGTCTAGCACACACACAATTAGATGAAGAATCTGACCAACTTTATTAGCTTTGGTTGGAGGACAAGCATAATACATGAAAAATGAGATTGGAACATTTCAGTGTCTGATAAGCTCTCTTTATGAATTAAATCAGTTCTGAAAGAGTATTATGTAGCCATCATTGGCCTGTATAAATGTATTATTATGTTGTGCACTGCATATGCTAAACCATGATAGTGTACTTTGAGCCACTTAAGTTAAAGCCCCTTTTCTATCTTCTCACTAGTGTTGTTACGATACTGGAATTTCCAACTTCGATATGATACTTTGAAAAATATCGATATTCAATACCATTTTCAGTGCCACGGGGGAAACTGCCATATGTACTGCTATACAGATCATTTATCACTTATATTCGATAATAGATTCGATAATTTGGCTAATGAATTAGCTCCGAAGTACAAGATAGTGTGGGTTTAGTGTGCACTGCACTTTGGCATTTTTAAGACAACATGGGACAGTCTTGCGCACTTCCTTCCTGTCGAGTGCACTCGCTCTCAAGTGGCCAAGACCACAAGTGTGGGTATTTGGACAGGGCAAGTCTTTTGATAAGGACATAAAGCCTAAAAGCCTAAATTAAAGACCTTTTATGAGAAGTTTAAATATATTTTTTCAGCCACCACTGTCTAGTTAATGAATTGGAAGCACTGAAATCTGTTTGTGGCGGTCAATGTTGGTGCAAAAAAGGACACTGATACAGCCGTAGGCCTACATCTGATCATGAACGCAATGACACAATGTGTTATTCTGATACACAGAAGACAATGATGTAGACTGAAAATTCAAAGAAGAATGGATAAAAAAAGGAACTATGACTTTATTCTTTATGTGTTATAGGGCCGGTCACACTACACTTTTCGTTCCATTGACTTCTATTCATACACATTCGTAGGGCTGGGCGATAAAACGGTATCGGTATTTATCGACGGTACACCATTGTCGGTAACAATATGAAAAATGTTCGATATGGCGCTCAATATTTTCATTCAAATGCACGCGCGACCACCACAACGTTGCCCAACATGACAAGCGCAATGAAAGCGGAACGAAACTGCGTTATTTTGTGCTTCACGGACCGTTTATCAGTTTGGACCATCAATGTCAGTGAGTGCAGCGCGAGCCGATCTTGATCAAGCGACACTGTTACTACACAGCTCTAAGAGATCCGGTAAAGAAAGCATTTGAATTCGCCATTGAAGTAATAACATCGCTGCAAGATCTAGTGAGAAGCATTCACACTTCTCCGTTATTAACGGATCAAACAGCGCTGACGTGGAAACCAGGAGAAACATTGTGCCATGAATGAACTAGTTATAGGCTTTAAGTCCACAGATCAGCAACATTCATTGTATAGGCTATGGCTTTACTGTAGTAACACTCACTGTAACCATGGAAGTTTGACAGGAATAGTAAAATGCTTTCAAGTACGTCACACATCTTTTTCCTGCACTTCAAAACTCAAATATGATCATATTTAAATGTTATTTGTAATGTGATGACCAAAACATTATTTGTTCATCCTTCAAATACATTACCCCCATTTATAAAACTAAAAGTTTCAAGAATTAGGGAAAACTCTTTTTAAACTTATTTAAAATAATTTCTCTTTTAATAATGATATATTTTTAAATCAAGGAAATTTCTTTGGCATTTCTTTCTTTTTGTTGTATCGAAAAATTTACCTAACTGTGACACCACTGTGTCGTATCGATCCGTGAATTTTGTGAACCGTTACACCCCTACTTATTACAGATGTTGACCTACCTCACAGTTTCAAGACCTACCATGATTCTTCTACGTTTACACTTTTACATTGCACACATTTTGTAACATTTTATTTAAAGCCACACTAAGTAGAAATTGTGTTTTTGTCAAACAGCGACCCCTAGAGTCGCTGTGGAATACTTGCACTGTTGTAAATGTATTATATTATAACGTTTTTACATGATTGCAGATTGCTAAATCACAAGTAAATAGTCTATAGTCTAGGCCTACTGTATAATTTAATTTGTGTTGTTTTTATTGGAATGTAAACATTACAAAATGCCACATAACATCAATTAAGTTAAATGTACGTCGCATTATTTCATAACATTGGCCGTTATGATGTCATTAGACATGATTATTGCAATTTATCATAATAGTTTGCAAATTGTGCTCGTTTACACTATTTACAACCTCTACGTTAGGCTTATTTATGTCCTGATAATTATGTGAGATATTGAAAGCTGTTCTCATGATAATCGCTGGAATCAACATCAAACGGCGTTGTCTGATATCCCTCAGGACTACGTGATAAATACACCTCACAACACCTGAGTTCAGCTGGCAAACTAATTCGTGAGGCATAGCTATCTGATTTATCAAAACGATTCCATTTACACCTGGTCACATAAATGTATTTTTGCGAAACGGATTTAAATTCGATCTTCAATTCTCGCACTATATGCAGATTTAATGGAGTGCACGTCACCGAAAGCAACAGATATGAGCTGCATTTTATAGATCATCAGCTAAAATTTCAAAATCAAAGACCGCAATAAGAGAGAGCAGTAACAGCCCTGGTAAGATCATTTAGTTTCTTTACTTTTAATGATGAAGATTGTGTGTTAAGCGTCTGCGACTTACTTTCACTTTGATTTGCGATAGTTTGCACGTTGGCTTGATGCAGTTGCTCATCTGCGGTGATGCGTGTTCCAGCGCGTCGTCATATCTGGATATAACATATAGCCTATACAACGCTCTCACACGTTTTTAAATTTTTTTTTTAGCATTTTTGGGAGGAGTACAATTTACATATGTGGTTTCAAAAACCATATGCATTTACACTTGTCCAGTTTCGTCTGGAATGCGTCTCAGATCTCCTCCTGAAGTGGTTTGAGGGATCGGATTCAAATCCGTCTCACATGCGTTTCGGAGGGCATTTAAACCTGGACTTTTCATGATCGGATAGCTATCCGATCTGAGAAAATGCATGAAGTGGCCAGGTGTAAACAACCCCCATGACAAAAACATACGCACGAAAGCCGAAAACAAACGCTGGTTGGCCTCTCACGTCCAAATTTGACGAAGTGGTGGGGGAAGTGACGTATGCCGTAAAGCAGTCGAATTTTGTAGTTCTTTTTGTGCTCTGGTTACTACCCGAACCCCGAAGTTACATAGTGCCAGTAAAAGCGATACAGACCCTGTCAGGCTATGGCAGACGTGTCATTCAACCTATTGTAAGTCGATGTACCATCACAAGGATCTTGGAAATATATTATGAAGGTTAAAAAGTTACATAGTGTTGCTTTAAGTTCAAGAGTTTCTTTAACGCTTACTTTTTTATCTTAATATAAGACATAAAGAAGATATTTTTGTTTACATTACATTTTTTACTGCTAAAACTAATATCATTTGTTGTTTGCCTTAATAATGTGGATAAAAAAAACAAAAACAAAAACAGTGGTTTAAATTCAAACTTTTATACTTGTCTTAAAAAAAAAAAAGGTTATAAAAAAAAAGTCAATAATTATCGATACCGAACGATATGAAACATTATATCGTGATAATTTTTTTAGCTATATCGCACAGCCCTACGCATTCGTATGCGTCAGACCACAAACACAAGCTCCTGCAAAAAGTTTCGCATTTCACTGCGTTCCAGTTTCAGTTTGGTGAACTCTAAGCACCAAATTTGCATCACGTGAAGACATGTGACAGGTAGATAGACCCGTAACGGCGTGACTTGGCTGAATTAATAGAACGATATTTTTGCACTAAAGTCGAGGATATTGTATTGTATATTATATATAAATTTTGAGTATATTACTTTTTGTTAGTTGAATTCATGAAAGACACTGCAGAGCGATGTCATGATAATATATATCACGACCAATAGCTCTGTAAACTTATAAAGCTGATTTGATCTCTCTTTTTTTTATCAAAACATAGGCCTTTTTGCTTTGTTCATGATAGTTGTTAGCAGTCTATAGTGGTAAGATTTTTGTGAGTTTGTTGTCATAGGGTTATCTTTTTTTAAATACATCAAGGTGCCCCCATTTTCGCAAACATATAATTCGCAAACATGCAGCTCATATTTATTTTATTTAATCACAGTCTTTGTAATGGTGTTTTTTTTTTAATAAGAAGTCATTTCATAAGATTTATCTTTCAATCAGCCACTAATAATTTGCATGTTAATCCTGAGTAAGATCAATGTGTAACAAAGAAGGAGACCAGTGACCAGCTGAGGTTTCCATGAGGCTTTATTGGGGTCAATGCTGTGAAGTGTTGGTTGTGTCTAAAGCCCCAGAGATGGAGATTAAAGCAGGAGACCGGGGATCAGTGAAAATCAATCGGCTAATGGTCAGTGCTCTGGCTATCTCTTAGTAAAGCACAGCAGTGCGCACAACATGAACACTCACAACCAGGACACATATCTTTAAACATTCTGCACCATAGAGCAGAAAGTCACCAGAAGGCCACAGAACTTTGTGTTTATAAGACCATAGAGGATTAGCTTTTTCACTAGAAAAAGAACGATTTCCTTTACTTCTACCGTTTCCTTTACTTTGCCTGTGCAATGTGCTTAGATCCTGAGAGACATAAGGGACATCATGCACCACTATTGGTAATACTCGCACATTTTTCCCTTCTGACAATTTCCTCTTCACTAATGCAATCCATTCATCTCCTCCATGCTAAATGAACACAGCTAGTCTTTGCTACAGCCCCAGAACACCTGACTTTTAGAGTTTTCATTGACATCAGTAAAGCCCATCTGAGCTGCCATTGGACACATTCAAATTGCCACAAGAAACCGTAACCTAGTTTCCTGGCTGTTAAGGAATACAGGGGATTCGACCTAGTTATGGAATTGCATATGATGCAGTTCATTTCAAAATTAGTTTGTTATTAAGATTGCATTAAGATGTTTTTTGTCCCATTTGCTAGCCATTTAGGGCATTTACAGGGATTTATTTTCACTAAAATCTGTTTGTTTGAGTCACTCTTATTTAGGTTTAGTCTTTTTCCTAACCTGCTGATGCCATCCCTGTATTTCCCCTGTCCATGCTCCACATCTCTAGAGGATTCGATGCCCTTTATGGGATAATCCTCTCAAAAACAGCCTGACTTTTGTGCCAGCTTCAATCTGCAGTAATTACCGGTTTGGCCACATCGTCATTCTGGCTGTAGATGTAGAACTTTAAATGTGAAATTAGAGCTCTATGAAATATTTTTTTTGTTTTTTTCTTATTATAAAAAAAAAAAATTGTACAATATTATATATTTACAAAGAACATTTTTTTTTCAAAAACAGGAGAAATACCTTGTATCACTAAATGTAAGAATTTAAAACCATTATTATTATTTTATTTTTTTATCAATTAATCACATATTATGAAATTGTGCATACAATTCCTTAACAGCATGTAATGGGAACATTATTAGATACAAATATTTGACTTGCACTTCACCTTAGGAGCCTAAGCAAGATTCTTAATGCATCACTATACGCTTTTTAATTCTAGCTTTACTATATTTACACCACAAGTGCGCCGTATAAAGTACAGTACGATCTAAGAAGAGCTCTTCATCTGTATCTGTACACGTATAACATTTATGAGCCAGCATATTTGCCTGTCCATACAACTTACAACACTGTGACCCAAGTATTTTAATTTATTCACCACATTTAATACTTTGGTCACCCATAGAATGAAGGAAAATTTTGCTTAAGGTCCTCTTTGGTTTTAACAAACATAACCACACCTAGAATTAAAATCTTCTAATCTTTTAAAATATATTAAAATAAAAATGTAACAGTTTCTTTTATTTTGTAAAAAAAAATTGTTTAGTTTTTTGCCATAAGTGTAGTTTGCTGGTGTCCCCAGCACTTTTTACCATGGTCGATATTGTCCCCACCAGTTTTTTAAACATCTGGCTGCACGGATGCACCTAATACAAAAGATACACCTCTAGTTGATTAGCAATTCATTCATTTTGGTTAAATAAGTGGCTAACTGGTGCTGGAATGTGTTGTTTTTGAAATCATGCCAAGTGCTTGTTGCCGCTGTTATTAGAGGCAGAAGGCAACAGTGTTCTCTTGGCACTCGTGCTTCACAAACAAGCTCTTCAATCTAGCACTATAGGCTGTTGCAGAGATTTGCTCTATTCGTTCTGGTGGAATCACCAAACAAAATACACACAAACGTGTCCCTGCTCTTTTTAATCACTGATGAACATCTTTGGTTTTAATGAGAGAGAGAGAAAAAAAAGAACTAGGCCCCTATACGATGGTGGATTAGGACCCACAACCTTTGGCACACTTAAAAATTCAACCACCAGTCCATTAGGACAAACAAATCTTTAATGTGAATCTACATATTTAAACTATCACATGAGTTCTGTGTCAGTAAATGAAACTCAATGTACTACTGAAATTATTTCTGGACATCGTAATGTTATTTTTTTGTACATTTATTATCGTACATTTCTGATATAACCAGCAATCTCCACCCCCACCCGAGTTGCACAACAGATGTTTTCTTTTTTATAAATCATTTTATTATTCTTATATTGTGAAGTATTCTACTTTACAAAGCCACATTTTTATTTATTTTTTACAATTTCTTCAAGTGAAACAGAGCTTGTAGGGTGTTTTCACACTTGTAGTCTGGTTTGTTTTGTCCAGACCCTCCTAAAAAACATTTAGTCTTGTTCCGCTTAGTGTGCACATAGCATTTTAACACAGAACCTAAAGATACCGAACCTAAAAGCATAGGGATGTTCACAACCTGTACGTATTTCGCGACTGTAAGCTCGCCCTCGATTGGCCCAAAGCCGGCATCCGACCAGCGCGGAAGGTCTTTACGTGTTACTGTCTTTTCTCGAGGCAAAGTATTTTTTGACAAAATGCAATACATTTGACTATGTATTCTCTCGTTATTTCATCTGACTCCATAAATGAAAAGGTTTTAATGATATCTGTGCATCATTAAATGTGAGCAAACATTGACTATCCTTTTTAACTCTTTAATGAAAATAATGTCAAAGATGGTTAGAATAATCAAATGTAACAATTTATTATGTCAGGTAAATGTATCATGCCAATTTCAGAATCAATTCAAAGATAATCAATACAAAACATCAAAAGCTCTGGATTAAAGAGAAGAGATGCGAACCCGACATTAGGAAATACATGATTATTCTTTTCACTGGTCGAGGCAAATTTATGGTGAAATTATTGTCTTTCCACTTCCGTATTATGGCCCCAAAAGTGCTCACTGGACCATTCAGAAGCTTAGAATGGCGCCTATAACCAATGCCATCATTATGTTTTGCAACAATTAGGTTTGCGAAGGTCTTGAGACAGCTCTTTGCTTTTACCCATCATGAGATGTGTCTTGTGTGACACCTTGGCAATGAGACCTTTTTGTAGGCCATCATTTGGGACTGAACCAGCTGTTATTAATTTCCACTGACAGGGGGCTGGATTGCTTATTAATTACTGTAAGTTTTCAGCAGTTGTCTTGGCTTTCCATGCCTTTTTGCGCCTCCCTTTCTTCATGTGTTCAATACTTTTTCCCTGTGTCATTTCACATTATTACACATAACTTAATTTCTGAACTTTGTATGTATGGCTTATGTATGTATGGCTTATGTATGGCTTACTTGGGTTGTTACCAACATCTGGTGAAAATTTCATGTCAATAGCACCTTTGGAAATATATTTACTGAGAAAAATGATGACGTGTTCAATACTTATTTCCCCCGCTGTATGTATACAGATATAAAATTAAAACTGCATAGTTTGCATTCACTTACATTCTTTCAAAAACAAAAGTTATGATCTTCACTTGAACAACACATTTTCTTAGAATCCCAAGATTTACCTGCTTTTCTTTTTCAGGGGACCTGTACAATTATTTGTCAAATTGTACTTCCTGCAGATATAGTCTGCTAAACTATCAGTGTGAGGAAACATGTTATTTTCAAAGTGCAACAGTGCAAAGTTTCTCAGATCAGAAGGCAGAACTACAGACCTACACCAAAACAAAAAACTTTGGTTTGAATAACCAAACTTTATAGTAGCATGTCATCTCTTGGACAAAATGTAATTTGGGGGTTTTTTTTCACAGTACAGTGAATATTAAAAAGTAACAATTAATAAAAAGAAAAGAAAAAGTAGACATTCAGATGTCTTGTGTAGAGGAAGCCCTGTTACACTGTAACTGCCAGCTGATTTTTAGGTGTCAGCTCACCCTTTCCCAAGTTAAGAAATACCTGCCGGATGAAGTGGAAAGTGTTTTTCATGTACTTCGGATAGTCCAAGTGCAGGGCATAAATGAGTCTGAAGAGAAGACAGAAGACCTAGGGCAGGTTTTCCAGTTCCATCACTAAGCTCCCTTCCAAGATGATGTGCTCTCTGAAAGGGTTTAGCTGTGGACTTTCTGAATCCAGGCAGAGGATTCCCACTGGAATTTGGTGGTACGAGTCCTTGTCATTGACATCCTAACAAAGAAACAGACTGACAAGACATTATCATGCCAGTTAGATAATACTGTGGTGTCAACTAAAATTCAATCATTAGTACATCCAACTAAAAATGAAAATCATCATACAGTGTAAACTACACTGAAATGCATAAAAAAAAAAAAAAACAATGCCAGTCTTAAATGGAGTTCTTCGTTAACTGGATATTTTACACACTTTCAGCCCCAGTTGTGCACAAACTTTTTTGGTTAGCTGCCAAGCCACATTCACTGCTGTTTTGCTACCAATACTTGTAATGTATAAATCCATTTATGGTAGCATTGTCCTTCAAACTCTAAAGACATTGGTAAAAGGTATTACTTTCAGTTGTACTTAACCTACATTTTATGAAGCAATGTGAATGCTTGGTGTGCACAAAAAAAAAAAAAAAAAAAAATTATGTTATTCACAAAATGTATATCTCCAATGCACATTCACAAGAGCACCATAACGCATGGTTAAACCACTGGAGTCACATGGATTACTTTAATGATGTCTTTATAACCTTTCTAGGGCTTGGAAGTGGTAGTTGTGTAGACTGTCATTGAAGGGACAGACAGAAAGCCCTCAGATTTCATTAAAAAGATCTTCATTTGTGTTTGGAAGATGAACAAAAGTCTTACAGGTTTAGTAGGACATGACGGTAATTGATGACAGAATTTTTATTTCTGGGTGAACTAATCCTTTAAACTGCAGAAAAAAAATATTTTATTTTGAGCCTGTTTCACTTTTGTAGACAAATATTTTCAGTTTTTCATATTTTCACCAAAACCAGTATTACAGATATTACAGATACAGAAAAATACTGAAAATAAAAGTCTGGGAGATACTGATTAAATTATTCTGAAAATTAGTAGCACACAGGCCACATTAATGGTACCAGTAACATTTAAAACCTATTAATAACTTACAGAGCAGGTCTTAAAGAATGCAGAAGGGTCATCCCCCAAAATGACCGGCAGTCCACGAAGGCAAAGGGACCTAACATCTGTTGGCTTTGTGGTCTGGAAGATATTGGAGATATTGAAGTTTGTTAGGGATGCTTGCATGTATGAACCAAATTACTGAGCTTCCCCCAAATTTGTCAGATTTTGGGTAATAAAGAACAGGGCAAGACAAGATGACAAACAGGAAAGGAGAGAGGAGAGAACAGAGGGGTAAAGGAAAAAAGAGGAGAGGACAGGAGAGGAAAAAAAATTGAGTAAGAGATTTAAGAATGGAAAGAAAAAGAAAGAAAAGAAGTCCAGAGGAAAGAGGAGAGACGAGAAAAGAATAAATAGAAGAGATGAGAAGAGAAGAAAGGAGAAGAGAGGAATTACAATAGGAAAAAGAGGGGGTAGACTGATGTAGACAAGTAAACCCACCTTTGTCTGACGTAAAAGCTCAGCCAAAAGCTGGCTGGCGAGGCCTTTCTTCTTCCTGAAGATTTCCATCAGATTTGGAGAGTAATGATCAAGTGAATCAAAGAAGTTCTCTCTGAGATTTTTCCCCACCACTCTGTTGAACTCATAATAAACCTAAATAAAGGTCAAATAAAACATAACAAACCATATTGGCTTACCGTCACCACATCTATGACCACAATGCTTCATGATTTCAGTCACAGTTTATGACATAAGTGGTCATAAATACCCATTTTCATTTATACATATATGTTTATTCAAATACTCAAGTTAAAAAACAAAAACTTACCTGGCTTTCTGTAAACAGAGATGGCCATCGAAGAACCATCTTGCTGATGTCAGGCTTTTCATTGACAACTTTTCTGCGAAGAGCAAACGTCATGTCCATGTGTTTCTTAACAAGGGATCCATTTGGCTTTGGCTTTTTCATTTCATTGACAAGGACCTGACGAACTCCTTTCAGGTTTTCAGCTAGGACATTTATTTCCCCTTTCTTTGGCTTCTTGATGTCTTTGTTGGGAGGGTTGCCATCTGTAGTGTGCCTCCCACGTATACCTCCATTCACAGTGACTTCAAGTCGACCCAGCTGGCGCATTTTCTTCCTATAATTTCCCATCTTGAATTTTAAACTGTTTTTCCATCCTTCCCAACCAGAGGATGAGCATTGCTCTTTCAGACATGGGTGTGATTGTACTAAGGCTTTTGCAACAGCTTCAAATTCTTCCTTTGTTGGATATGCTTTCAATTCATCCATGGTCTCAGCCAGCTTTTCAAGAATATCATGCTTCATCTCTTTCATTACTTTCAGATTTGTTCCATTCCATCCTTCAGATACAGCAGGTTACCTTGACGAAGTCGATACTCGACATCAACAGAAAATTTCGTAATGTGAAATATATCTGGCCACTGAGAACTTCTATCCAGAGAGGAGTTAGACAGGATCTCAGTGTCTGCCTGGCTGCTTGTTTCACTAAAACATTCAGTTTCTGCAGGAGTTGGTGTGAGATTAATTACAGGGATGATTTTGATGGTTGGTTTTTCTGGAAGCTCAGTGATATCTGTAAGATTGCACAGTTCATTGTTAAATTCCGGATCTTGGTATTGTAAAGTGAAGCTGTAGTTTGTTTGAAGATTGTCTTTGAGCCACTCAGTCAAATCTTCAAGTCTGTCAGGTTGTGCTTCATAGTCATTTTTCGTATATCTCCCTCAGAGACAATAACTCTCATGGTTAATTTATGTTGGACAGCCTTCTGGGAAAAAAATAAGATATTTTTAGCAAATAACATATCGTCTCAGTGTTACCATTAAGTTCTCCTTGCACCTTGTATGCTGACAATGGGAAGACATCATTCAACATCATTGAGGTGGAATCACTGCAGAGAAGCTGGTAAGATCTCAAATGCTCACAGTACCATGCTGTCATTTTGTGGCAGACAAACAACATTTCTGTGTTAGCAGCAACAATCTTCTCAATCTGGTCAAATTCAGAGAGACCTGAGCATGAGCCAGTAGAGAATCATGCCTGGATGATACTTGATACCATCTAAACAGACTGATGATGCATCAAGAACTGATCGAGACTGTGTAATGTTTTGAGCAATTACACTCTGAACCTTCAAAGGGAAAGAGGCAAGCACAACTGGGGTGACCTTTGCCATCTCAACTGATGGTTTGAAAAAATGAGCTACAGACAAGATGGTAACTGATTGCTTTCTGGTGTTTGGTAGCAAATGTCATTGCAACATTTTTGAAATTCTGAGTATTGCGAATTGCCTTTTTAAAGAACTTATGCTTTCCCTCAAATCACATTGTCCAAACTTCACACAGGGGGACAAATTTCCTTATTAGATGAGGGTAATGTTCCATATTAGGGCTGGGTATCGATTCTGATGTTCCAATTCGATTTCGATTCGCAAGCTCTAAATTCGATTTGATTTCCATTCGCGATTTGATTTCGATTCTAAATTTGATTTCGATTCCTGATTCGACTCAAAGAATATAGATTTAATACAAATCCTACATTTATAAAAAAGAACAGTGAACATAAGTTTACAAGTGGTAAATGAATCAAAAGAAATTAAGAGCCACAAACCTGTATATTAAACTCTTTTTATTTTAGGGACACTTGGGTATATAACCCAACTTCAAATGCATACAATTAATAGACAGGGTTTTGATACAAGATGAAAAATTGATGCTGAAAATTGACAAGTCAAGAACAGTCACATGCCTTGATCAATCAGGATCAGGTTATTTTGTGTTTAAGATAAAACACACATAAAATCTCACAGCATTAGCTGTAACATGGAGACTGCAAGGCTATAAACAGTGCTAATACTGGCTTTTGGGTGATAGATAAACAAATATGGAAAAAAATTGATTTGTGGCTTTTGAGAATTGATTTTGAATCGACAACATTTTAAAAAACGATTAATCGAAAAATCTATCTATCTTACATTCCAGGAAATGCAGTGTCTCTTCAGTATGCCTTGGTGCCACAGCTAGCTCAATAATGTCTTTGAGAAGCATGAGAATTTCCCAAGTGTCATCACCCTCAGGGACATATTTACCAATGAGAAACGGAAGGAGCCGTATGAGACACCAATTCTCATGGGCATTTCCACCAATGGTCTCTTTGATGGAAAATCCATTAGAGAGAGCTGTCCATTTTGTCAGTAAACGTGTAATTAAAGTACCTGATGGCATGATTTAACACATCTAGAGTAAAATAAGTCTTGCTTATCAGGTCTTTAAGACACAGGGACAACTCAATTGGAACAATGCCTTCTAAGACATCATGCATGATGTCAGGAGGGTAACCAATGACCACATGAAAGTGATCGAGATTCTCAGTTAAAGGACAGGCTCCTTTCACACCATAAGTTCGACTCAATTCTGGATCCTTTCTCACTTCCTGCACCTGCCTATCATGGGAGTCTTTGTCTCGGAGTTGAAAGAAACCAGAACGTACCTCTTGCTGCTGAGCGTCACTACTGCTTGCCAAACAGAATCTGCAGAACGTTTTAACAGAGAAGCTCTCCAGGAATCCTTCAAGAGAATGGGCACCTAGATTATCAGCTGCAACAAATAAGGCTGTACCTCTCAAAGTTTTACCTAGTTTCTCCAGGTAAACTCCATTACTCCAATAGCTTTAGATCATAGATAAGAGGTTACAGAACTTTTGCATAACCACACTTTTTGACAGTGGAGGTATTGCATAGTAGAGCAAGCTGGATTGAGTTGAGGGTTGACCTATATTTTGCCGGTATGTTGGTAATGACCCAGTATACAGCACACATCTTGTGTTTCAGCTTTGATGTTCCAAGAGGATTGGTGATTTCAAAGTCATCAATGTAAAGGCCAAGAGCAATTGTGAACTCACTACTTGTAAGAAGAGAGTTTTCATTAAAGTACTGCCCATCTGCACACAATCTGTATTCATGTAGCGGATGGACTTTTTCTGACATAGCACGGTTTAACATGTCAGTTTTGTTAAGCAACTTCTGAAGCATGGAAAGAATGGGGACATATGCAAGTGGTTTTCGGTCTTTTTCCACAACATATTCAATGGGGTTTACCAATGGAAACTCTCTGCGTACATAGGCTGCTCTCCTTTTAGCAGTTCCCAAGGGTCCATCTTTGGCAAAAAAAAGTCGTCATGTTACTTTCTGACACGGCTCTTGTAACCTCTCTTACAACCGTTTCATCCATGTCAGCATATTTATTTAGCACGGCCCTGACTCTGTTTTGCAAAAGTGGCTGTGATAGCTGATGAATTTGACAAAGCTGTTCTATAACTTCTTGCACAGAACTCTCTGGAATGTGCAAAATTCTTTGCATCTTTAACAGAAGACATGCCAAGTTATGCTTAAGCTTTTTTTCTAAGTCATTAAGCTCATTATTCCTGGGTTCTTCACTCAGCTCTTCTAACTCCTCCGAAATCATCAGTATGTGATATTTGCTCTTGTGCAGCATAATTATCAGGGCTTATGAAATCTTGACCAATAATTTCTGATTTGAATCTCTTCAAATTCTGTTCTTTGTGTACTTTATTCGTGTGCACTTTGAAAGTGGAGTAGACACCGCTTTCAAATGTACAGTCTTTGCAAGGGCACATAACTTTATGGTTTACATTTAAATGTGCAGTATGCAGGTGAGTGAAGTAATCAGCCTCAGAACAATACTCAGCAAACCCACACGACAGACAGCTAAACTTAACTGGTACATCTGCAGGCTGTTGATCAGATGATTTGGTGTGAAATTGGGATAAGTGAACTTTTAAAGCATTGAATGATTTAAATGTACATAGACATTCCTGATGCAAACAAGGAAATGGCTCAGTTCTAGCATAAGTTCCATGTTTGAGTCTATAATGTTTAAATAGCTGTGATCTTTTTTCACAGTTAGCAGGACAATACTTACACTTCCAAAGCATTTCTTCCTGTCATCTGCAACACAATAAACAATATCGTTTATCGTTAGAGGGCATCCATCCGTTTTTTTTAATGTATAACATTTTATACGACAACTTAATCCATTTTAAACAATGGCTGTATCAAAATTAAAGTTTTTTCTAACGTTAGCTTAAATTCACTCACCAGATTTAGTAAACTGTGGTCGTCAAGTCTCACTTTGCTGAAAACCTTGTTCGGTGTCGAACATGCAAGGGTTAAAATGGGACCGTTGTGTGCTGCGCGAGTGAAAATCGCCTAACAGGTTAAAATGTCACGACCTGTTTAAAGCATGTTATTGCTCACAAACAGCCCCTCAACAATAATATTTTTTTTTTAAACACAATAAACAGACGAAAAAAGTCAATGAATTCGTCAGGAGATCGAGCTGGATCGTGTTCGCCGCACGCAAGTGAAAAGGGTTTTTGGGGCATATTTTTGTCCCAAACTGTTTAAAACAATGTTTTTACACTACTCACAAACATCATTTTGATGGAGAGAAACGAAACTATGTCTGCTAAATTCACCTGTCAGGTGTTCAAGCGGGACCAGTGAAAAAAAGTCCAAAATTACTTAAAACAACGTTTTCACTACTCACAGACACAAATCGGTGAACAATAGAAACAATATGCATTCAAAATTAAATAATTTAAGCATGCTGCAATTAAATTGTTAATTAGATATAAAATCCGGGCTAACAGTGTCAAATATGGCAGGAATCCCTCCGTCACGCACACACAAGATCTGCTCCGAGGAGACGCGGTTCTGATGCCTGTACCGAACTGTAATGTGCAAAATAAAGTTCACATGTTCATGACGTCCTCATATAGTGAGATGGCAGATGCTGATAACAAGTCAAGTCAAGTCAAGTCAAGTTTATTTGTATAGCGCTTTTTCACAATACAGATTGTATCAAAGCAGCTTCACAGTATTAAATTAAAATAATACAACAAAGTTTGTTTCAAGAGGAATTTATTGATTGATAAAATTAAATTAAATATCCCCAAAATATCCCCAACTGAGCAAGCCAAAGGCAACAGTGGCAAGGAACCGAAAAACTTCATCAAGTGACCTAATGGTGTCCTAAAACTCCATCAGGTGACCTAATGGAGAAAAAAAAACCTTGGGAGAACCCAGGCTCAGTCGGGGGCCAGTTCTCCTCTGGCATTTATGAGCTAGAGGCCGGATTGTAGTTTGAACTGTAGGATTATATGAATGCCTGGCTGAAGAGATGCGACTTTAATCTAGTTTTAAACTGGGAGAGCGAGTCTGAGCAACGAACAGTATCAGGAAGACTATTCCAGAGTTTTGGAGCCAAATGTGAGAATGCTCTCCCTCCTTTGGTGGTTCTGGATATCCTAGGTATGACCAAAAGCCTTGAATTTAGTGATCTTAAAGAGCGCGATGGATTATAGGGTGATAAAAGATCCGTTAAATAGACTGGAGCTAAGCCGTTTAGGGCTTTATAGGTCAGTAGCAATACCTTGTAATTAATACGGAACTTTATAGGTAACCAATGCAGTGATGATAAAATCAGATGAACTAAACACCATGAACTAGGGGTGGGAATCTCTAGGCACCTCACGATTCGATTCGATTACGATTCAGTGCGGTTTCGTTTAACTTTAGTTTTGTTTGCCGATTGATGTTTCTCGTATGTAACACAAATTGCAGCTCTTTTTAATTGGACAACGTGGTGGTCGCACCAGTGTGACCTCTTGTCGCCCATTTGGTTGCAGTCTGGAATCTTGCTTGCATAAAGTGTGGCTCTTGTCCAGGTCCTTTTTCCCTTCAACTTCATAAAGCCAAAGTTAAGCTAGATTTTAATACAGGGTCCGGTCGGATTTCTCGCTCCACCATCATAGGTTGCTGTTATGTGCACAGCTGAACGCCACAGACTGTCCATGCGCCTTTTGCATTCCGTCAACATTACGTTATCAATTAAGATTTGAAAATGTATTTTTGCATTTGTGATTCGATTCAGAATCGTCCACGTCCGCATCGCGATGCATCGATTTTATCCCCCACCCATACCATGATCTATGTCATGTGTGTTTGACTATGTACTAGATGAAACTGCACCGCTCACAGTTAATGGTCCGATTATAGATGGTATATTTAATGATGTTAGATTAATTATAAGTGATACATCTTACATTATTTAGATCAGTAGTTCTCAGGCTTTTCCTTTATTTTATGCTGCACTAAAATTTGTGGACACTCATCATTGGGTTTTTTAATTGATATTAACCCTATGGGGTCGGAGGTATTTTCTGGGCCCTGGAGATGTTTCGTCCTGACATTTGTGCTTATTTCTGCTACTTATAACATTTTCATGGCTAAAGTTAGATTACACTGTATGCAGTACAATCTCTGCTACGATAATGTGTACATTTTTTTTTTAAGTCACTGAAATAAGGCAACAAAACCCATACTGAATATTTGTTCACAAGACTTTTGAAAACTGGATCTTGTAGCCTTGATTTATTTGCTTCAAAACGATGTGAAAATCATCCTGCCCACTCATTCACGTAACAATGATTTAAGATTTGTAAGAAATGTTTTGTGTCAGAAAGGCTGTATGCAAGAAGGTGTTAATGATCATGAATATTGAATATGAATGAATATGAATATCTGTTTCACACCTGGGAAGTAGGGCTGAACGATTAATCGCAATAAAACCGCACGCGATTTGGCAAAGGCTGCGAATATTTTATGCGCAGTTTGTCAGTGGAGTGCGGCTGATTGGTAGTAAATACTTCCCCATTTGAACGCCAGAGGGCGCTCTCATGCAAACACGATAAATATGCCCCGCCGCAGAAGTACAATAATGCGCATCATTCCAGGAAATCCCTATTGCTGTAGCTGAATAAACAGAAGATTGAAACGCTTTGATTAAACATGACTTATAAATACACGACTGCCTTATTCTGTGTAAGCAGGCACATCATCTCACAGAAGGATGCTCAACTGTCGTTATGAAGTGAGTTTGGAGTAAATGCATGTTATTAAATGTAGTCTGTTGTTGGACAAGAGGTTCATAAATGCTTCTCATGTTTTGGAAAGATGTTTGACGCGTGTTGTTTTTTCAAATGCCAGTATAAGTGACTCAAACTCACAGTGCTTTCAGATGGAGCAGCGATTACAGAGCCGTACATCAATGACAAGCTGCGCATAAAAAATAATCGCAGCCTTTGCGATTTTAAAATCGCGATAAGCCATCTCAATTTAAGTGTGATTACATGGAAAGTGCGATTAATCGTTCAGCCCTAATGTAAAGTGCGATTAATCGTTCAGCCCTACTGGGAAGACAAAAACCCTCCCCTAATTGCCCTATCAGGTGAATCGGACTATGAGTATCACTTGGTTTTTACCATTATTTCATATTTCTCTATTGAACTTTCTTTAAAACATTATCTTATAAAATTATTTATGCCATTGTAATTGCATTCATGTCACCTCTGAGCAGCATGAAACAGTGTGTAAATACATCTAGATGCAGCTTGTACTCTGCAGTGCAAAGACTGCTTTTGCTGATACTGAGTTTATTTGATTGAATTTATTGCTTTATTTATTTTATTAGATAATAATTCAATTAATGGAATTGTAACAATTTGTCACAAAACATGACATATTTAAAAGCGTTAGAAAAACTATTCCTTTATGAAAATCACTTTAAGGCTCTTGGAAACTGTGTTGTACATTGCTTTAAAATACATTATTACGTGGCTTGGTTGAAATCTAATGTAGAATGCGGTCTGTTATTTCTTGATAACAGGCCGCTGCTAAGTATAACACACCGTTGCCATGAAAAACAGAGCGTTGCTATGGACGCAGGATTCTAACTGTAGAGACGGAACGGACTATTTTCTTTAGCGGAAGCAAATTATTGATTTATTTGGTAGGTAGCCATGTAATAAGCGGGATAATGTAGAGCGAGGCGGTTGTTATAGCGAATACAACCCCTTCAGGCTGATTGATCAGCCTGTCGGGGTTGTATTCGCTATAACAACCGCCTCGCTCTACATTATCCCTTACGTAATACATTCATTAACCTGAGCTTTAGTTAATACTCAGCCAAGACTTTAGAGACACAACTGCAATCACTTACACATATTTTGTAGTCCGAACATCACTAGAGACTCCAAAACCAGGGTGGAGAAATTCAGAAAGATGAATTTGGGTCATGTGGAATGCTACTTTGAGAAATGACTGCTCCAGTTTTTTTTTTGATCCCTAAAGAGGCCCCAGGTTCACAAAGAGAGTGACCTTGACAAACCAGTCCTCCACTGCTGCCTACCTGCCCCAAAACACAATTTTCACGCCTACTGACTGGCAGCACTAAAAATAATTCAGCCTCTACAACTAAGGACTTGACCAGATCAGGGTTCGTACACATTTTTACCATTAAATTTCCATGACTTTTCCAAGACTTTTCCATGACTTAAAGGTAAATATTCATGACATAGTTTTCCATAAAACATCTGTGTATACATGTTAATTAACTCCTTGTGGGCGGGTAACGTTAGTAGCGGATGAAAAATCTAAATGTGCTTGAAGAGCTCTTTTCCAAAATGCGATAAACGCCATAAAAAAAATAAATAAAAAAAAACGAGATTGTTAACAGATCATTAGAAGTCCTCAAAATTAGTCAAACTAATCTTATATTCTCTCTCTCTCTCAATTTTAATTGTTTATTAATAAACAAGTATTTTCTGTGTCGACTGCAAAGACGAAGTTGACTGACTCGCGATCTTCTTAGTAGTGAACACGCCGGAGAGAAATGCACATTTCATACGGATTAGGCTACATCGTTTTATTTTGTTTTGAATTGTTCTGTTTAAAAGTAGATATTTCTGTAGATAATAGATATAGGCCTATTTCAGTTTTGTTTAGGTCTGTGAGGCGAGTAGGCTACCTTTTACGCTGAGTTTCGGTTCATGGATGATCCAGTTCACTCCGGCGCCTCTGTGTCGTGATTATCTATTTTCTGCTATTTACTTTTTATTTAGGCTATTAAGCAATTGGTTAATGAAACATTTTAAAATCAAGATACAATTAATACAAAACGAAATTCGTTTAGGAAGGCTTTGTGCTTTCTGTTTGAGGTCTCTGTGTAAGTTTTAAAGTCTTTTAGTGCCGCTCTCAGAGGACTCATTACCGTAATGGAGAACGGTCACGTAACATTGTTTTTTCCTCATAAATGTGAACACGGAAAATAAAAGACCAAATAAATTTTTTAAAAGAAAAAAATCATATATATTTTAAATGTTTAACAAAGAGGCAAAAAGTCATAAACAAAAATCAGAAAATTTGTCGATATTTTTTTCTTTTTCGCACAGCATTTGGTGTAGCCTACAGTTCAAATTTAAATGTTGGCGTTCAACTTTGCGTTTTAAAAATAGCCTACTTACAACAACCCTTCATTTTTCGTTTTTCATTTGGGGGTTAAAGGAAAAACGAGTGGACACAAAAGAACACGGACCTTTTGGACAGAAAGAATACATGAAAGCCAGGGTTCCTTATTAAATTCATAAAAGAAACAATACAGGGATAGCCTACTCTCAAAGAAATGCCACAATCAAGGGAGAAACATGAAGAAACTTAGCATATAGCCTATGTGCCGTTCGCATAAGGGTCTTTCCCTGACATTAATACTTGGATAAGACATTAATAATAATAATTTGTAGGGCGGTGGGTGAGATATAAACCTACTAACGTCCTCCGTTGCCATGATTTTTGGAATGACTGATCAAAAAAAAAAAAAAAAGTTTTAGTCGGTTAATGGAAACGCCATACTTTTGCAATAGTTATTTATCGATATTTAGAAGAAAAAAAAAGTTTTGCTCAAATCTGTAATGGAAAGGCACATACGAAGCTATATGAAAATGCAAAGCAGCTTATTTTAATTTGAAGCACTGAGCTGATGACAGCAACACAAGAGCCACACAGGTGTGGCTACTTAGTCGCTGTCCTCAGTGCCGTAGAAAAGCGCTGAATGAGTTCCCCTTCATGTCCGTTTCAGCGCTTTTCTGCGGCACTGAGGACAGCGACTAAAACTAGATGGGCCAAAAGAAATGGGTCCCCTTTCATGTCCGTTTCAGCGCTTTTAGTTAATGGAAACGCGTCATTTCGCCTCTGACGCGCGTAAATTTCTAGACACGTCAGGCGCGAATTTGACGCGCTATTCGCGTCCGGTGTGAACGCACAGTAAAACGAAAAAAGTATTGCAATTTGTTTCCCCAATTTTATTAATTAAACAAATTCAAGTACACAGATATTTTGAAAAACAAATTTCCATGACTTTTCCAAAACTTTATGAGTTTATTCATTTTCCAAAACTTTTCCAGGCCTGGAAATTGCCATTTTAAAAATCCATGACTTTTCCAGGTTTTTCATGACCGTACGAACCCTGCCAGATGTAATAGGACATGTTTTAAAGTCTGTAAGTCTTAAGCTCTTTCAGAAGCTTTCATTTCTAAAAGTTTCCGATACGGAAAAAATCCATACAGTCTCTTTCACTTTTCCAAATGGGCCGAAACCAATGAGGAAGTAAAGGGCAAATTATATAAAAGAGAGAGAGAATCAAAAAGTGCAGGTTATTTAGGACACACGCTGCCTGAAGGCCAGTCGCTGTTGCTGGATTTTCTGTGTGCGCTGACCGGGTGCGAAGTGACGGAGGAATTGACCTCTGCACTGTTCACCTGCCTGGTGCAACATAACTCCAGCCTGTTTCACCTGCCACAGGTACTAACACTGATGTCCATCATCTTTTAACCCCACGCCAAGTTTCCAAACTCTTTTCCAGGCCCTGAAGGTTCTGTGGTGTGGCCGCAACGCAGCCTCCTTCACGCAGTCAACACTCACACACACACACACACACACACATACACGCACACACAACGAGTGAGCGAGTGAAATTGAATGCTTTCTACAAAAACTAAGTTAAAAAAAAGAACTTCATTTGTTTTGAGATGTATTGTGAATCAAGGACTCTTGTTGGTGAAATCAAATTAAAGTATGAAATGAACTTTAGCAGCAATCTCCTCGGTATTGTTTGTGTTTTCAATAGTTTTTTTTTTTTTGGTCATTTGAGACATTTTGTAACTGTTTTTTTATTTTGTTTTCTTAACACTTTTTGATCTGGAAACCTTCAATTTGTGAATGTGTCATTTAAGTCCTTTCTATGTGTTGTTGTGGGTATTGGACGGCATTCATTTTGTGTATTGGTGGTTTATGAGCTATTTACCGGGAAATTGACTATACAGTATTATATACAGTATATATATTTGTTTAACTTAAATTTTAAAGTTAAAAAAGATAATAAGATTACAATAAGCTAATTTTGTATGCATTTTATTTTGTTCTAACTTTTAACTGGTAACTCTGGAACCAGAACGGGGGAAAAAAAATTGCATTTTTGCATTCTTTCTTCATTCTTACAATCAGTCATCATAAGAATATGGCTCTTTACAATTGAAATAGTCTATCCTGGGTCATTCTAAACCCCGGGTAAATGGAATCCTGGGTTATCTTGCTTTACGTTTCGCACTTTTCAAAATTTACCTAGAGTTAAAAACGAATCCTGGGTTTTCACAAGGTGAGGTTTCACACTGTACATTACTGGGTTAATGTCCTTATTTGCATGCACCAGTGTCACTGACTGGACAGACACAGCATGTGACCTGTTTACATAAAGGCTCTAGTGTTGCGCGTCATCATATTACACATTGCTTTTACATCAGTTTTTTTTCTGAATTAATTTTTTGAACTATAAAGGTATTAAAAATGAAACAATTGTCGCGTTTGCCATCGCCGTTTGACATTTTTTTCCTATCAAACGCAGAAACGACTGTTTATATGCATCACGCATTGTTTCTGTGGGGCTGTTTACACCTGGCCACTTCATGCGTTTTCTCAGATCGGATAGCTATCTGATTTATCAAAACAATTACATTTACACCTGGTCACATAAATGTGTTTTTGCGAAACGAATTTAAATCCGATCTTCAATTCCCGCACTATATGCAGATTTAATGGAGTGCACGTCACCGAAAGCAACAGATATGAGCTGCATTTTATTTATTGATCATCAGCTAAAATTTCTAAATCAAAGACCGCAATAGGAGAGAGCGGCAACAGCCCTGGTAAGATCATTTCGTTTCTTAAAAATGTACTTTTAATGATGATAATTGTGTGTTAAGCGTCTGCGACTTACTTTCACTTTGATTTGCGGTAATTTGCACGTTGGCTTAATGAATAGATGCTCAGCTTCTCATCTGCAGTGATGCGTGTTCCAGTAGCATCGTCATATCTGGCTATAACATTACATATAGCCTATAACACGCTCTCACACGATAATTTTTGTATCATTTTTGGGAGGAGTACAATTTACATAATAATACATACAGTCGGCATCTAGTCATAGTTGGGGGCATGGCGAGGGTGGAGTCGGCGTGGGGGAAAACACTGCGAACATCATGTGTATTTGAATGACAAAAATGTGGTATTGCGAGTCATTGACGCCTGCCGACCGGCAACGGTACATTGTAAAATTAACTGCAATAGGTTATGATAGCCCTTATTTAATTAAAAACTGGGTCAATGACCCAACCAAATGGCCAGAGGTGTCGTTTCCAGACATATTTTGTTATCTGGTTGAATCTCCAAGACATCGCGGCAGCTGTAGCGGTAACATTAGCCTATAACTCAATCAACTTATGTTGCATACTATAACTCCATAAAACCTTGTCACTTACCAATTGTACGTATGCTTCACTCCAAACTATTAATCCTTTTGTAAAACGGTGATCAGTAGTACGAAGTTGCAGAGGGACTGTGCTGACATCCCTAAAGTCCTCTAGTAACTCACAGACTGCAGTCTACTCCATAGTTTCACGGCTCGCGTCATGAGCCTTCAGCTGATAACGCTAATGTGAATGAGACATCCCTTATGAAAAACAACTATAGGAATCTTGTAGTATTTTGGGACAAAATATTATAGTTATCCTATAGGAATACTATAGTATTTTGGAACATACTATAGAAGTTCTATAGAGGTATTACAGAACATCACATAAGTATTATACACTACTATAGAAATCTTATAGGATTACTATAGTTCTTTTTCGTAAGTGATGTAGACAAAACTAGCCCACCACTGCCTAATACGATTTTAACACCCACTACTATATCACACAGGGATCTACTCACACAGTAATCTCAAAAAAGAAAGCTCAAAAGCCATTTTGTCCTCATTTCCGGTTCTATGTGTTTATTAGGAAGGATGTAGAACATCAATTCATAATTTGTTTGTTTATTGGCGGTACAGAAAACGACACAGCAACTCTTCGGCATGATTGCCCTGTGTATTTCAGTGAGCGCCAAGGCAATGTTTTCCCCCACGGGCTAAATTCACATCACGTGACGGGGCGTTCCCGGGGGCGTTCCCAGACCAACCGTCTGTATCTATGTGGTTTCAACAACCAGATGCATTTACACTTGTCCAGTTTCGTCTGGAATGCGGCCCAGACCACCTCCTGAAGTGGTTTGAGCGATCGGATTCAAATCTGTCTCGAATGCGTTTCGGAGGGCATTTACACCTGGTCTTTTCACGATCGGATAGCTATCCGATCTGAGAAAACGCATGAAGTGGCCAGGTGTAAACAGCCCCTGTGACTGCCCAAGACATGTGAATATAAGGCACGTGATTGGTGGTTGTTTGCGAAGCATCTAGTCTTAACACTTCATCATTTCACACTGTACAAGTTTGGCACCGCAATGCAGAGTTAACACAGCAAGAGCAGGTTTCATAACCCTGGGTAAAAAGTGGTGCTAACCCACCTTTTAAATTACAAGTGTGAAACGTTCCTTTACCCAGGGTTAAAAGCAGGGTTAAGAAAGACGATATCCTGGGGTTAAAGCGCAATGTGAAAAGCCCAACAGTTGTACTCGCAACATTTCTTTCAAACATAAATTTGATAAGAACATTTCATGGAAGCATTTAGTAGAGGGCTTTAGTGCTATTTGCAAGGCAATGTGCTGATGCACACAATGCAACATGATCAAATTGGATATTATCCACTGGAATTATCCAACATATGGTGTCCAGATAGGCAAATATGGAATCACGGTGAGAAACATTTATTTTGCTATTTGCATCAGCTTCTCTGTATGTTTTGGAATGACAAATAGGTGTTTATAATGCTTGTGGTTCATTTTAGAGTCATTTTGGCAACATATTTTATATCCAAGTTTGACTATGGAAATCTTGAGGCCATGGGACGTGTCTGAATGTTTATTGATAAGCGAAGCAGTACCGTACTTCGTTTCAGCGGCAGTTTATGAAAATGGACTCTTTTGTCCTTTGCCGTCTTCTGATGCCCTGTGGCTTTCCAAAGTTTCCATCTTTCACTGTCTGTCCTCCACTGTCTGTCTTTAACTGTCTCTCTATTGTTGTATCTATTGAACTCAGGCAAGACAACCAATCCTGTGACGTCACAGGTTGTCGTATTGCAAGATGGCGGCGCCCTTGCTACAAAAGCCATAACAAAACATATTGTTTGTGGTTACATTTATCAATTTTGTTATATAATTTTGATCAGAGTGGAAATCTGTTTACTAAATAGTGTACACTTGACTGATTGATTCATTTCCACTTTAAACGGATGCGGCACTCAAAAATGTTAAATCTGTCATGTCGTTCCAAACCTGTATTAGTTTCTTCTGAGGAACACAAAAGAAGAAATTCTGAAGAATATTGGTAACACTTTTGGTGACCATTGACTTAAAAAAAAAAAAAAAAAGTCTCACTTAGACTTCACGACATGAGGATGAGTAAATTATGACAGAATTTTTATTTTGAGTGAACAGTTGCATTACCACAATTTTCCTTTTTGATTGTTACGGTCCCCCCCGATCAGGTTTCTGGTTCTGCCCCCCTCAAATAGATTGTGTGATTCAGATTATTTTTTCTCCTTTCATATTTGCATTGGCATGGCATCAGGTGGCACGCAGCAAGCTGGCCATGCACAAAACAGCCTGCCGTAAATCACGCTACACCCAGGAATTTGCGGTGACAACAGCAAGGCCTCTGGGAAAGAACTGGCCAGATTGGGAACAGAGGGATTTGCATAATTACCTCTCCAACTCTCTTCTGGAGAGCAGGTTTTCGGTTTACACTAACCTTTTGCCTTAGATTCTTCTATCGTACTCTTTCTTTTTTTTTTTGTCAAGTTCACCCCCTCATTTGAAACAAAGAACAGTTATCTGCTGTTGACAAACTCGCCTGGAGCAAGTGTGCAGGGAGGATGGTTTGTTATTTATGGTTGTGATTTTCACTTGCTCAATTTCTACTCAGCTGTTTGATGTGTATTGGCAGGTGTGAGTAAATTGTCTTTGCGACATGTATCCTTGTGCATGTTCTAGAGACGAATGAGTAAAGGGCAGATGTTTACATTATTAATGTAATAATAATAATGATTTATTTATGAAGGTTGGACCTCACATACCCAATTCAGATTTTTTTTTTTCTACATGCGTGTATTTTGATTAGATATTGATAGCCTAGAGCCAACCGTGCTGAACACACCAAAAAACTAAGCCAACCAACGCACAAAAACGGCCCGTCATTGCCCGTCCCGATCTTGAAGAGGTACTTGATTGTGATCATTACATATATCATGTTAATATTGTTAATAGATGTTTAACTTTTATTAGGCTATATCATTTATGTGAGTGCGTTTGTTCGTATTGCCTTTGAGATTGGAGCAGACTTAACTTAAGAACTGCCTCTCCTTTACATCTTTAAAGGCCCATAAAGCACTAAACTACATGTTTGAGATTTTAACAGGTGTATGTGTTGCACATTATAAACGACAATGTTAGCATCAGTTAATTAATTGCAGGAGAAAACTGGTTAATTTTGAGCTTTTGAGCTATTTTCATCTTCTGGGTTTAAAATCTTCCTGGTGCCACATTATAGTACATCAGCGACTCATCAGTGTCCATAATTATTCATTAGACTGCGTGTTCTTATCCTATGAGAGACATATTTTTCACGCCAGCATGTGTTGCTTTCCCTACAGACGCTTCAAACTGTGAGATCATCATGAATAGAGATGCTTTCATGAATTTCAAATGTCGAGTGTTTGTATTCATTTTGTAAGAGTTTCTGCGTGGCATCTTTAGAGCTTGATGTAACCGATCAAACGGCATATAAATGTTGAAAAACTTTTAAAAAGTGCTACATTCATATATTATCGATGCAGAGTGTAAAAGCAAACGGCTGTACATTTATGTGCGTTTGAATCATAGGATGTATTTTACTGTGAGCTTACAAAACCCTTGTTTAATATATTTGTTCATCTTGATCTGTGCAGTGGTGAATTGCAGCACATATATGTGGGGGACCTTTGATGCTTTTAACTCAGTGAGAGCAAAAAAAAAAAAAACTCTGATTCAGAATGCATTGTGTTGTCTGTCTCCCCCTTTTCCTCTCCACTTCACAGCTTAACTCGGCCAGTTTTTTGTTTTTGTAGCATTTTTCAAAACTGTGGTGAGAACTAAACTGTGCTAAAATAGGGGGGTTCATGACTCTTTAAACAAACATTTTCACTTGCATGTACTCTCTGCTATAAATATTGGACATGAACTGTATTTTGATAACACATCTTTTCACTTTTCAACTGAAAAGACTTATTTGCCCCTGCTTAAGGGTCTAAAGCCCGGGACACACCAAGCCGATGTCAAAAAACTCAAGGCAACAAGACTCGTTCTCGAAGCTGAACAGCCAATCAGAGTTCTTTCTCTTACCGACGGCCCTACACCGATTCAACATGCCGAATCGGCCCCAAAAAGCCGACCGACGCTCAAAAACGGCCTGACATTGCCCGACCGTCGACTTGTTGTGTCCCGGCCTCAACAGCTTGACTGTCTATTTATTAAGAATGTTGTAATGGATATGAATGTAAAAATGTGTCTGTGTATTGAAAATCAATGTTATAGGTTTGATACTGATGTCTCATGTCTTCTTCTTTTAGCTGTCTGGGGAACCTACACAAATATGAGGTAATTATGATATATTTTGTTCTTGTATTTGCAAGCTCAGTCTGCTGCTAAAAAATGTAGCTCTTCTGTAAATGTTGGAAAAACTAGTAGATGTCAGATATACCAATCGTTCTGCACAGATGCACTTCCTGCATACTTGCGTGTCGACGGGATGTCTATTACAGAATCCCCAAAAATCCCACACTGGCAGGATATCTTTTTTCAGGTGCAGCAAGTGTCTTGCTTCTGTCTGTCAATTCCTTCGACATGATTTTGTGTGATAGGTACACACACTGTGTCTTCTTTTTTCTATTTTGTGATGGCTGGCAACAAGCGCCAAGGTGCAATAGCACCACATACTATGTCAACCAGACAACATCAGTGTCAACCAGACTGATGTTGGATTATTTATGATATTATCATATGTGTTGTATCTGGTTATCGTCAATACTGGTGTATTGTGACATCCTTAGTTGCAATGGAGTGATTGTGCTGGAAAGTATTCTGTAGAATAGGTTAAAAATGGTAAAACATGTAAACAAAGTCAAAATGAAATCAATATTGACCCTTAAAGTCCCCCTGTAGTTAATCATTTTATTCCTTAACTCATCTTTGGTCACAAAAATGACACATTTAAAAGGTTTTTCCTTGATTTTTTTTTTTTTGTTCATGCCTTCAAATAGCTTGAATGTAACTCCTACACACTTGCTTCATTTAGTATACACGGTTCTATGTATATGCAAATTAGCCCCGCCTCCACTCACTCACCAGCTCAGAGATCCACGTTGATGTGATTGGTTACAAGGAAGTTTGTGACACGTTTTTGAGACTGTCTTTGGTTCACTGCAGTTTTAACGTGAAAATACTCAGCAATGGTGTTGATTGACTTATGAATTTGCACATGGTTTGTATATTACTTAAAGCATATCACAAACACCACATAGACATATAAACAACATTAAAAGCAGGATTTTCACCTCAGGGGGACTTTTAAAATATTAGTTTCCAGGGATTCAGACCAATGATATTTAATGCAACACCTACTTTCCACATTCAAATAATTACAAGAAGAATAAAATAAAACCCTGCTCTTTCTTTTCTTTCTTCTTGAATATCTTATCTTCGTATGTATTGATATGTAGTATATTGTTGGCGACTGGTGTTTGAAACTGTGTCACTTTCCGTGGGCATCGATACTGAGTGGCTCTTGTCTTTAAATGTTGCAAAGCCCACGTATCTCAAGACCCCTGTGAAGGACCACTGCACTGTGCGTTAATCAGAAACAGAGATTAGACCTGTTCACTGGGCCGTGGCCGTGGCCGTGGGAGATTGATTGAAAACAAGCTTTATTATAGATCAACTTCAGGCATGTGGTACTGTTGACTCTGAGCATCTTCATCATGTGTCCAGACTGAGCTGAGGGAGAGTAGTGTGTGCTTCAGTAAGCTCTGCTGTGCAAGTGTACATGTTTGTGTGTCTGTGTGTCTGTGATAAAGCCGTCTGTTGTTGTTTCCCACAGGTCTATACAGGAACACGGAGAAATGAAGATTGAACAGAGGATAGATGAGGTTTGTTAACACAAGCTGCTCATGTTTGTTTTCAAGTTGTTGTTTTTTTACACAGTTGTGTGTTTTTAGTTCAGCTTTTCACAGTTTTTTATGATCACCTACCTCAGTTTTACTGGAAACTATATATATATATATATATATATATATATATATATAAACCTAACAGCTGATATCCACACTTCAAGCTCTCGGGAAACATTGTGCAGCTACCCAAGAGCGCAATATAATTAAGATTTTAATTACTCATGCCTTCGATAGCAATTACGTTTCATAGTCAGGGGGCAAGTAACAAGCTGTGGTGATCTTATGTTATGCTGTTATGCTCTGCTTGGAACCCCCAAAATACCGTTTCTCTGCTTGTGATGCTGTCCTGAGTCCTGACTACATGTGTGATGTTTCCCAGTCTTTGTTGTTTGAAAAGAGTACACAACTTTTAGAATTTTAACAGATTTTAAAACACTTGGCAATGGCATCATACACTTCCTAACTTTGTGTGTGGTTACAGAGAAAAACTGGGCATCATACACTAAATGACTGAGAATCACTGTCCAAATCTGAAAAAAGAGTCTTTGCCCATTACACTATGCAGTTTTCTCTGAAACTCTGTCAATTTCGACTCAAAAGACTGGTTCTGACTTTCGGCAACTCACATTGGCTGACTGCAAATCGGGCACAAATCTGGTTAAAAGTTGTGAAGTGTATTCCAGCCTTAAGGCCCATTCACACCAATAACCATAACCATAAATATAACTGTAAGGATAATAGTGTTCACACCTAATCACGTTCTGCAGTTTCGTCATCTGCCGCTTTAAAGATGCAGTAAGCGATTTTTGAAAAAACGCTGTAGATAAGTTTGTCGGACCGAGCATCAAAACACACTTGTAGCCAATCAGTAGTAATGTGCGTATACACTCATGATGGAGGAGGAGAGAGAGCTCCGTGCACAATACAGACATTAATATAATTACAAAAGAGGAAAAGTTTAACTTTTAAAATGAAGGGTTACGATCAGGCAAGAGATAGGACCCGCTATAATATCGGAGAAGCATTCCAGCACTGGAGAGACCTTAAGGAGCGTGAAGGCCTGAAAACGAACGTTGAGGTTGCTTTAATTCTTCTCGATATGTGAGTAACGTTGGTTTTGCTGTGTATCACTGAACTATCCAACTTTTTTTTGAATATATTCATGTGCCATCTTCGCTTGTTTGTTCATTTGCATTATTATTATTATTATTATTATAATGAGCCTGGAACTTCTAACCTCCTGGATCCTCCTCCACCACCAGTTTCAAGCAAAGTGTGTCTGAAAAGTGAGATAACATACTCCTAATATTTGGTTTGTCTTTTGGTTCCCCTTTTAGTGATTGTTATAACCCCTTCTTGTCACATTTGTAATATATTAGTTACTTGGACTATCAAGTTATGTAGGGAGCTGTTCATGGAAACTGTTTGTTTTTATGAATTATCATAGTAACACAAATGGCTTTCACTTATTCATGACATCATACCCTCGGCGGCAGGCACAGCAGATTCCACTATAGTCGTTGCCTGCGTTGCATAGCGTGTGTGTGGATGTGGGGGCGGAGGCATCAAGATGGGGTGTGATCCTTTTGGGTAGGGGTGTGTTTGTTTTGTAGATTTCAAATATCAACAGCGTTTACCAGATATCGCTTACTGCACCTTTAAATGCTTCTGCTCTTTAAAGCAGGATGGATTCTGATTGGCTGTTTTAAATTCACCAGCTGAAAAAAAATAAAATAAATTGTTCTGAAAGTGATTTCAACGATATTTGTGGTGTGAACTCTGCTATTCTTTTATTTTTAAATTATTTTTAGATCTATGTCTTTATCATTATAATTATCATCCTTGGTGTGAATGGGCCTTTAAGCTGTTTTGTAAAAACAACAGGTATACATACAGTAGTGGGCAAAAGTAATGTCAGACGTAGGAAAAATTATATCTTTAACCTCTATTCAAATATTACAAAAAATTGGTTAAAGATTCTGTAATCATATTATGTAGTTGGGCATTTAGACAACTGTTTTGTTTGCAATAACACAATCAAACCTGCCAAATTATGCGGACATAAGTTTTGGCCAGACTCTCATACAAAGAAATTATGAATACATGCAAAAACAAGAGAGAACTAATGAAATATTACGAATTATATTGTAGTCAATGTATGCTTTTTCCTGTGAGCTTTTTGATTTTCTATGAATTTTTATTTTTGCATATTAAAATAAAATCTGTAGCTGTAGTTGGAACATAATTTAGTCAGATAAATACCTTAACCAAGCTTAGTGGTTTTTAAAAAAAATGTTTGCCACTACTGTATGTAAAATAATTTAAAAATAATTGTGTGTGATGTAAAGCCCAAGGAGGCTATTTTTACCGGTGCTTGATTTGATAAAACCTGGAACATTAACCCTCTGTTATTATTCCTCACTTAGGTGTCAAGTTTAAACATATGTGAGTTCCCTGTTTGTAAGAGTCGTTTTAGAGATAATAATTTAATACCATTTAACCTTTTTTTATTCGTGCCCAATTATTATTTTTTTCTTCACACAGCAGCTGCCACAAAAATCACCAACTTCCAATGAATGAAGTAAAACAAATAAAACATTCAAAACTAATTAATGGAATGAATGAATGAATTAATTAATTAATGAAAATGAATGATTCATCAGTACACACAAAATGTTTGGTTTTAGAGGGTTTAATTGACTTTTTTTGGGGGGGTTTGACGTCACCAAGCCCTCTTTTTTTCCAGCCACCTGTCAGTGCTTACAGAATCATCTTTTTACTCTCCAATTAGTTCCAGATGGATCAAGTCCAGTCCTCATTATTTTTCTCTTTGAATATCCTGGTTCTCTCAAGAGTAGAATATGAACTCTTCATGTTGCTTTTAAAATTTGACACGTCGTAACTCCCCCCGTACCGTAATGCTATTGACGTGAATGATACCTCAAATCAAGCGGCTTGTTGAGGTGAGGTAACCGGTTATGTTTATGACAGATCAGATGTACCATTTTCACCTGGTGAATGACAAAACAGGTGAAAATATTGCATTGGCTTACATTGAAGGAGAGAACCGAACCGTAACTAGCAACTAGATTATCATAGAGACTTGGGCTTGTAAGAAACCACCTATAACCGTTTGAAAACCACTCAGTGTAGATTGCTATATCTTTAGTTTGTAAAATTTATTATATCCATGTAGCATGTTTGCGAAAGTGTGTGTGAAGCTGGATGAAACCCATTTAATTTGACTGAGGCTGATTTGTTTGCACATACATTCACATTAAAAGTCAGTGCTATAACTGCAATCTCTATCGTTTCATTATAGATCCCAAATGTCTGCTTATCGCATGCAGAAGTTCATTAGAAACCGCTTTTCTCATATCTGCCTGACCTTAAGGTTCAAAGCATCTCAACACCTACCGAGGCTTTTTTGTCAGCGTCTCCGATAGCTTTTAGAAACTATGACATTTATTCTCCTGTCTGATGTTTGATATTTCACTTAAAGAAGTGTTACAGTTTGGAAATGTCCTTCGACCCAGATCTTAAATCTTGTTGTTCTGGGGCAAATGTCTGATGTTTCAACTGTCATTCAGAATGTTAATGAAGTTAGGATTACTTACTGAACATGACTTATAATTAGGAATAGTGCTTAAATTGATTAAAGCAATCAGATAAATTACATGATATGCTAATTGGTTAAACTGATCAAAGTTAATTACATGCATTAGCAACACATACAAGTCATACAAGCTGTAGTCGGTCCTGCATTTTTTTCTTCTTTGGTGCAGGCCTAACGTTCTGCTTATTAGTAGGTTAATTAAAGAAAGAGTACTGATTAAAAGATTAATAATCTGTTATAGCCCCCCTGTAGTCAATCATTTTATCCCTTAAAACTCATCTTTGATCCCTAAAAAGACACATTTAAACGTTTTTTCCTTGAAAAAAAATCTTCATGCCTTAAAATAGCTTGATTTTATGAATATGCAAATAGCCCCGCCTCCACTCACTCACACCAGCTCAGAGATCCACTCGTTGATTATCATGCGTTGACGTGATTGGTTACAAGGTAGTTTGTGACGTCAAAAACACCAGTGATTTCAAACCGTGTTTTTGAGACCGTCTTTGGTTCACTGCAGTTTTAAGGTGAAAATACTCAGCAATGGTGTTGATTGACTTATGAATTTGCATTTGGATTTTCACCACAGGGGGACTTTAACTATTTCTGTTCCCTCAAAAGTCATTCAGTTTCATTCTTTCTTTCACATAACCTTACAGCGGCTCTCAGATTAATCTGTAAATCAGTTTGAGGGCTGATCGTGCGTGACAACTGTCTCTTAAGTCAGACATAAATTTCTGCCATTTTATCTGTTCTGTTTTCCTTAGGCTTTAAATGTCCCAGTCTCAACTGGGTAATTAATGCAGTCCCCTCCCTCTCTATAAATCTCTCTGTTCACCTCTTTTCCTGTTCTCTTTGTTTCTTACTCTTTGTCTCATGTATCTTTTCTTTGCCCTTCCTGTCCCGTTCTCACTGTCATATCTCACTCTGTTCCTCACAGGCAGTGGCACCTCTCAGGGAGAAGATACGGGAACTTGAGCTTAGGTATGTTTTTCATCTGCACCCCAAAAAAACGTACACTATGCTATAGCTTCAAGTCTCGCCGTGCTTGGTATCACACCGTGGTCTTTTAACATATTGAGATTTCAGTACATTTCCTTTTTTTATACCTGATATTTTTGAATGCATCCACACTTCATATATATATATTGTGCAATTGTGAGAAAAAACCCTGATGAGCAAGTAATAAGTTGAATAGGTTAGAAATGACATGAGCATATTTCACAGCCTGTAATTACAAAGAAAAAAAAAAAAATCACAGTAAGTGCATGCCATAAAAAGGCCAGTCTGGAGAAGTGTAAGCAGGGTTGAATAGAGGAAGAGACAGGAAGCTAGAGCACAATGTGCATCAAGCTTTGATTGGCATGTCAGGATGGAGTTAAAATTGCACCATGATATTTTGTCAGTCCTCAGTGATGAGGTGTGTGGTCTCTGGAGAAGTGTCTGGTTTTTTTTTCTCCTCACACCCCGCATCTCAGCCAGACCTAAAGGAGATTACTTGATGCTGTTTGATTGGCCCGGGCCCCGTCTAAACCCGGCACTGACATAATCTCAGAGTGTATTACCTGTGTTAGGAGATTCATCAAACAGGCACAAGTGTCATGGCAGCAGTGTAAAATTAATCTACATTTCAAATTAGTTTGGCCAAAGTAACAAAAACAGTTTTTTGGATAGACATTTTGTAACCGGGTTCCACCAGCATTATCAGCATGTGCTGTGGTCCATTTTTTTCATTCTGGCATTGCTCAACAAAAACATCAATTCACAGCTTCCTTGTATTTTATTAGTGTGTGTTTTTGAGTTTATTTCTGATAATCTAAGCCACTTAAAAATCAAGGTTCCAGAAGTTTTTTTTTTTCTCGTTTTTTTTTTTCAGTGATGCCGTAGAAGAACCATTTTTGGTTCCCCCAAATAATCTTTCAGTGAACAGTTCTTAAAATAACTATATTGTTTTCTTATTGTGAAGAACAATTCATATTTTAAGAGTGTAGAGAGTGTACATAGGCTCTGACTGGAAGTGTCGCTTGCTCGAATATGACTTATAGCACTAATCAATATAATGCATCTCCATGTGCAAGACACAAGTATAGCAACAGCAACACAAGCTACATACTTGAAATCAGATTTACAGAATAAAGGAAATTAAACCAGATCTTATTAAGAAAAAGAAAAACCCTGATCAGAGTTATCTCCTTGGGACTGTGTCCTCTTTGGGACCAGTGAGACAATTGAAATGATCAGTGATGACGTTATCAGTGAAGTCAGGGGACTAGGGAGAGTATCTACAATATCTCTGTGTCTGAGCTGAGAAACTCAAGAATAATTGGATGAGAGATTCACAAGCACAGTGTCATCCCCCTAGATTATTGAGTTTCTGTGCTCAGATACTGACATATTCAATACTGACAAGTGAATTTGTACTGGAATGTGTTGATAGAGTAGCAAGAAGAATGGAATGTTTAAATGTGGATAATTTTAATCAGGTTTTTTTTTTTTTTATGCTTTTGTGTGTGACTGAATAGTGTGGCGCTTTTGACATATAGAAGACAAATACCAAATACTCTTGAATCTTGCTCATTTAAGGTTTTCTTTTATTCTACAGTTTTACCCAGAAGTACCCACCTGTAAAATTCTTATCCGAGAAGGACCGAAAGAGGATTTTGGTGAGGAGGAGTTTTTTCTTTTCTTTTTTCTAGTCTTCTACGGTGTACAGAACTGCTTCTTCAATAATGCATGTCTCTGTCTGTCTGTAAGATATATATGGCATACAGGTGGTCATCATAGTTTCTTGACATTTCGTTGTTCATTTTCCACTTTTTGATAGATCGCTGGCATTTTTCTTCCGCCAATTGAAATGTTATTATATAAAATCTCCTGCGTTTATAGTGTCAGATTGAAGCATATCCAATTTGGCAGCTGTAAAATAACTAGTTATTTCAGAGGGAGCTTTTCAACAGGCTGTGTTGCACACAGATAATTGAGAGTGGAAGTATGTAGAAGCGTTTAGGAAACGAAAAACAGTAGGGAGTAGAAACACTGCTCAAATTCCTCTGATTACTCCCTGTGCTGATTTAGCCCCAGGTTGTTATTTAATCCCATCTGATTGTAACTTATTAAAATGTTTCTCAAACTCGAATGACTCTATATACGTCAATAATTTTGGCTTATGAAATGATATACAGTAGGGCTTTTCCGATAAACTTGACAACCGCACCACCGTGGTTGTAAAGCGCTACCGCGGTGGCTGAGTAGCACCGGCGGTGGTCCGCCAAACCAATTTTTTTGTATGTGAATGCTGTTTTACATGAATATTATGACACGAGTGAAGCACAAAGCTTTGTTTACAAAATAAATAATAGGTTAGCAATTAAATGTTACATCGCAGCCATGGAAACATTGGGATTCATAACGAATAAGAGAGTTGTGCGTGAGCCCATAAATTTAAACTTTGTCGGCTTTGAATTCTGGTTTGCGATCTGGTCACCCGATTATCAGCAAATTTAACAATATCCCATTAGTTATTCCATATAGAAAGCTTGAATTGTCTACTTTTAAACAAAACAATTCAAAACGAAAAGAAACCGACTAGCGACTAAATGTGCAGTTCTCTCTATATGCGCGTTCACTGCGAAGATGACGAGTCAGCATTGTCAACTTAATCTTTTCTGCCGACACTGACACAGAAAATACTAGTTTATTAATAAACAATTAAAATGTCTCCTTGCTGTATTTGACACATTCATAATCATTACTTGTGCCGGTTCTTTGTGACAGCTGTTATGTGTGTTATTGGCAGCGTCACCGGCAGTGTCACCACCGCATCAGCACCGAAAACATGGAGATTTTATTTTAGAGAATAATCGCACAACCTATTCAATATTCTGTAATTAAATAAACTAATCGAATTTTAAAAAATCGTGACTCATCCCTGCATGGAATCTCTTGTTTCTTTTCCCAAATCTTCACTCACGTCTCACCCATTTTCTAAGGGGATTATAAACGTTTCTTCCTGGTTCTCTATTATATTAATTAGGCCTATTATATTCTTTACTGTGGTAAAGTAGTAAAACGCTGTAGGATAGATAGCCTACATTTTTACTTGCACGTCAAATTCTTTTTAATACTGTTTGTGCTTGTTATTTAGACATGGTAAGGCGCGTCAAGCTTATTTGTAAAGTCTATTTTGTTTTTTAAATAGATTTAACTTTATTATATTATTTAAGTTACCATTACTTACTCATATTTATTTCAATGCTTTACAGGCTTTAGTGTGTTGTTTCTATGACGGAATTGCTCAAATAAACAATAATTTTTTTTTACATTTCAAAACAACCCCCCAATCACCACACCACCGCTGGTAGTTGGTCCATTGCCACCGTCACAGCCCTAATATACAGTCTTTCCTCTGGTAGATCACCGGTGGCGCAGGATTTGTGGGCTCCCACTTAACTGATAAGCTGATGATGGATGGTCATGAGGTCACTGTTGTGGATAATTTCTTCACTGGCCGCAAGCGCAATGTAGAGCACTGGATCGGCCATGAGAACTTTGAGCTGATCAACCATGATGTGGTGGAGCCTCTCTATATTGAAGGTGAGCACCACCAATTGCTTTTAATGCTTGATTCATCACAGATAATCAATTATAAAGACTAAGGGTTTTTCTACACCGGGCCTGTTTTTTGCTGTCCGAGTCTGAGCGGGATTGTTCCTGGTGCCCCTCCACGCCGTTGGTCTAGTTTCACACTCAACTTGATTCTGTCGAACCCTGGTGCATTTGCGTAAATTTTACGTCATCACAAACGAGCACAGCACATGATAGAAAATGGATCGCGGGTTTAATGGTGCTATTATGCACAGTAAACAACACTTGGGTTTACTGTATGTGTGTCGCATAAGGCAGCTTTCTGCTGCTTGCAAACAACCCAATGAATTCACAATGATTTATTAAATTAGTGTTCTCATTATAATGTAATGCAATATGACAATCCCAGTCATAGTTATTATTATTCGTGCATTGCTGTTTGAGCTGCATGTGCTGAATGAACATCGGTAAACTGAAGCTCTTTTCTAGCGGGTTATTTAACTCAACGAAACGCATCCTATGTGAGATTAATCAGATATATACAAAATAAACAAAATATTGCTAATTACATCTGCACAAAATGACGCAAATGCACAAGTGAACTTGAACTAAGTTATGTGCTATTCAGAATGTGTAACTCTTGTTGTGAATGCGCTCTTCCTGGAGCAACGCGGTGAAACATGGCAACTAAACCCAAAGAATTCACAAGGTTTTATTACAATATTGTTCCCTTTATAATGTTATGTAATATGACAGTCCCAATCATAGTTATTATTAGTTGTGCACTGCTGTTTGAGCTGCATGCACTGAAGCTGAAGATGATCACCGGCGTGCTTTATACAGCGTTAATTCTTAACCAAATGCATCATATATGAGATAAATCAATAAATGGGTGGGCCATTTATATGGATACACCGTGGTGGCATGGGAGTGGTTGGTGATATTGAGGTCCTGTTTGTGGCACATTAGTATATGTCATGGTCACCACCCATCTTGAGGAGTTTGCCCCCTCACATGTACTGGTGTGCCACAAACGGGACTTTGGTGTCACCAGCCATTCCCATGTTGTTGCGGACGGTGTATCCATATAAATGGCCCACCCTGTATATATATATAGGCCTACATTACAGGCCTACAAACTTACATTTGCACAAAACAGTAGGCTCATGAAGGTGTAACTTTAGCCTATTAAAGTAAAATGGTGCCATACTTAACTCTGGCGTGCTCTCTTAATTTTTCCTCGCGTCTGCTTTTCGTGTTTTGTGGCATGCGCATGACCTTGCATAATTGATGATCAATTTTTATCGATTAAATTATTATCGACAATTAATCGATCATCGACTAATCATTAACACCCCTAGTAAACACACATTAATAGCAATGCGTTTGGAGAGCATTATAGCATTGCCTTGTGTTAGATCATGCCAACATCCTTCCAACTACAAATGTAAAATGTTAAATCAAATCTCCACACCATGAATATTGGTTCCAGTCTCTTTACTAGACCCCGTCAGAAGATATCCTTCATGTCTGGTATCCAGAACCAGCCAGCAGGGTTTTGTCTGATATCCAAAACCAGTTAACAGCAAGTCTTTTTTGATACCAAAGCAGTTAACGAAACTCATAACTGTATTAACTAAAAGTCTTCTATGAGCCTGAGGGAATGACAGAGGAAACCAGACAAGAGGAATTGAATAATTGAATGACAATTGATTATGGTTAAATTAATATTATTGAAAATCACAGATATTTATTATAAAAAAAACACAGATGTATGGTTTGTTCTCTTGCACTACACAAACCCTGGTTGCTATTAAGAATCCTTAGATATTTCACTTGTGAACATGCAAAATGTTTAAGAAATATTAGTAAGTAAATACAAATAGTGAACACTGGAAATGAAATGTGACAGATAATAGAAGGCAAGATAATTGTAATAGAATAATATAATATAAGATAATAGAAACTTGGCAATGTTCATTTTCATTGCTCCGTAGTGAAAGGTACAAAGTAGGTACATAGAGCAGTGAGTTAAAAATAATAATAATAATAGAAACTACGTGTCACTCAATGACTGTCTGTGAAATCCACTTGCTGATTACAAGGTATTTATGTGAAGGATGAGAGTGTTCAGAAGTTTCAGTTCACTGTTATTGGAACTGAAAGAGGACTGTCAAAGAAAGGAAATTATTTAGATTTAATGTGAAAGTTCAAGAGTTGGGGACTGACAAGAACAACTAGCATTAAAGAGAGGCTGCTTTCATAAATTCAGTCCGGTTTGAGGACAGTCACTGTCAGTGATTAGACTCGACTATGGATCCTTGAATGAAGTGATGTAGAGCTTAGAGGACCTTCAGGTCATTCTCTTTGGCCCTATTTGTCAGGGAGCATCACACCTCCTACCACTTCTGCTAATCAAACCAGGAGAGGCTGGAGGTCGGTAATGGAGGCTGGAGGTCTGTAATGGAAAATCTCAGCAGTGTGTTTCAACCCCTGATGAGTACAGGGTTGACACATTCAACTGTGACATTAACCACATTCACACTAGAAAACCATTAAATTTGTCAAATTTATATTACATATTACATATTCACAAACACAATGGCTTTCCATCTTTTATTCGTATCGCAGTGGTGCACACATCTCATTCTCCACCAAAATGCTATTATTACTCAGTGACGTCAGCAGTGTTTGTCTAGATTAGAGTGGATATTCACCGTTTTTGACTTTCACATTATAGGCCCACAATGAAACCGCATGAACGAAACTGCATCAGTTCGTTAAGAACTTTATGATTTGCCCAACTCTTTGACCTCAAACGTTTTACGCCAAATCTTGTACATGCTCAAACCATTAATCTTACAGCATTGTTAACACAATCAACACACAGCTTTTTTCTGGTAGTGTTACAACTTCTGTAGCCGGCACAATGGGGTCCTGTACACACATGACCTCTAAACTTAAATAATAACATTAACCCCCGGTTTCACAGACAAGGCATAAGCCTAGCCTTGGATTAAAATGCATGTTTTAGCTGTTTTAACTTTAATCAACTTACACTGGCATATCTTGAAATATGTCAATGCCATTGTTCTGTCTCAAGATGCGCACCAGTAATGTTTTTGTTCTAAGGCACGTTTATAAAAGCTAGTTAAATATCTTATTTGAACTAAGGCCTAATCCTGACTTTAAGACCCATCTATGAAACCAGGCCTAAAGGTTATATGCTAAACCACTTTTTTTTTTTCTGGCATATTTTTACTTCTGGTTGGCAGTCTCTGGCAACCCATATAACCGTCGTTAACAAATGGTCGGATGTTTAGCAAACTAAATGCCTAGATTAGTTTTTGTTACTGTGGTGCCATTGTACACAAATTAAAATCTGTCACAGATATGTTGACATTTAAACTAAGAAACTGAACATGTTTTTCTTCTTTTATAAATTAAGAGTTAGATATGACATTTGTACTGAGATTTTAATAGTAATATGTTATCAAGAAATTTGTGCTTCACATGAAATGCTAAATGTATGTCACACTGGATTGTGTTTAATAAAGCCAGTCAAATTACTGTGATGTAAAGGTAAATTAGCAGGTATTCTGTCAGCAGGCACTTTAGATGTCACTTTCAGCCTTTGACAGTATGCCCAATGACTGTCTCATACTTGTCTGGCAGCTTCCATGAGCAGGATTTTTCCAGCCTGTCAAAATTTGGTTTACAAGTAACCAGGCTGCTACAATAGCTGCATTTCCACTGTCGGGCCAAAAGCGAGCGTGCTTGTGTTGTGCATGCCAGGGTCATTTGCATTACAACTGTCACTTCTGGGGCTTCCTCGGGGCCAACGGCCAGACCTTTTTAGCTCGCTGAATACCTTGGCGGGCCAACTGGGTCTTAAGGAGTGGTCATTAACGTGATGTATGGAGAGGGTCAACTCCACTGCTCATTTCCCATGTTTTCAAATAGGGCTACCAGCTAACTTCAACATTACGTCAAGATGTTTACAAGTTAATTAGACATTTAAAACAATTTTAAGCTCAAAACTCACTTTTTTTTAAGGCACCAGCGAGTGTGAAATTAGTTAAGATTGTGATCCGATGGGAATTCTGATCACCGTATGAGGCAGAAATATATTAATATACAAAACTAAAGGCGACTTATGCTTATTGCTATAATAATTAGCAGTGGCGGAGCCAGGATATTTTCCTAGGGGTGGCCAGCAACCTGTCTGGGTGGGGTGGCACATAAATGTTCATTAATCAAACATAAAAAATGAGTTTGACTATAAAGTACTGGATGGTTTTAGTGCCTACAACCCAACTGAATACATTGTACTTAATTGTAATGGAGGTAGTGGTGCAATATATCAAGTGGCGTCTGTATTCGATTACAAATGAACAGGACTCACATTTATTTCTGCATTAAATTAAAGATAAAAATTACATTTAATATGTGCTTTATATCGTGAGCTCACATAGCAGTATACATTTGAGGGCGATGTTCATAAATGTGACGCATATATAACAAATATTAGCATTTTTAAGTTTTGACACTGCTTTAATAATCTCCACTTTTAATCATGTTTTATTTACACAACTGTTCAGGGATTTGGTACATCTACTGTTCGGTGGGGTATGCTGAGTCTTCTTCGGCACCTGTGTTTTGTTTTGTTTTTTCGCACTCTTGTTTGATTTGTGCCTGGCACTGAGGCAAAGTTTGCGTGTGACCCTGAAAAGTCTCCCTGTGTTGTGGTTGTAAATAAACTCAATTCTGGTCAAGATAAAAAAGAAAGAAACAGCAGTCGTGAGCGGGGTGGCCAACTCACTGGCTCCTTTCCTGACGAGTGCCTGATCAGTGGTTAAATACTGATGCTGGAGTCTTAAGGAAAGACCAATAGTTCACTTCTGTCATGCTCACTGTGAAATGGTGGGATTTTGTGACGTTGTTCTATGGAGGCATGTTAAGGGTGAGTTGTAAGGTAAAGCCGCATGGCTACTGGCCCGGTAGTGGAAACGCAGCTTGATTTTGACCTTATGCCTGAGGTACGAGGCTACTGGCCCGACAGTGGAAAAGCAGCTAATGAGCCCTTCTAATAATGGAGCTATTTGCAGAGTTTGTTCATGTCAATGAGTCTTTAAATACTATTCAGGTGTTGATTACATTTTAGTTTAAGGTGACGTAGTAGTTACATTGTGCTTAAATGTAAGATTGAGAAATATTATGTACTTACTATAGAGTTATTGTTTTATCTTAGAGTTAATTACTTGTAATTAAGCATATAATTGTGTAACTACGTCACCTTACAATAAAGTGTTACCAAAGTGTTTTGCTTGAGGCACTTAAACTTGCAAGTAGAAACTAAATTAGCACATGTCCTCAAGCACAACTGTATATGTAAATGTTTATTGTCTCATTAAATGGTATGTACAGGATTATCACTAATTATTAATGATTACTTTAATGGTTTTGTAATTCTAAAGTAAACATATTAAAGTATGTGAATACATTAATATGCTACTACACACATGTTATCATAGGCCAGGCTAAAAATGGCAACACTTAATGTTATAAAGTTTGTAACACATCTCTCTATTTACCAATGAGTCCTTGGCCTGAAACAGTTTGAAGACTCCTGGGGTTGACCTTAAAATACTCTTGCACCATTCCTCCATGCCAACTAAACCATAGGACCAGCGTGTCTCTTCTCTTTGATTTTCCATTCCTATTGAGCCTCAGTCAGCTACTCTTTTGACTCATCTCCTTCCTCAGCCCTCTAAAACTGATCCCTGCCTATCGCTACCTTTAAGTTGGGGGAGGTTGAACGAGAACTTGTCTGTTTATGTTCTGCATCCATTATATTGACTTGCCTATGCCTGGTCTGTTTGACATCAGATTGCATATAGTAGACAGAACATTGACTAATGGTAATGAGAATGACCTTTCTGCCATGTCTGTGTGTGTGCCAAAGGATGATGCTTCCAGTTTGAGTTGCAGTAAGCCTTCATTTGTGGTATTGGTCCAGTGGCTGAGTACTCATAAGTTTCTCTTGGAAAACAGGAAAAGCAAAAAAAAAATTTAAATTTGGTTCTTAATTATAGATTCAAAGACTGATTAAGATCTTTAGCCACAAAACCCTCTTTAAACAATAATTTGCATTAACAAGACAGCTCATTTGTTTGGGCATATGAACGGGCAGATGGTTACCATCTATTTGGCCTGTTGTTTTGGATTAGCTTTAGGCCATATTCAGTATCTGTAATCATTGTACAGTTGGATGATGTTTATATTGGAATACATTTAAGTGTGTGTTTGATTTTTATCTGTCCATTCTGTCCTCTGGCGAGAGGATTGGTTCTAAATGGAAAATCACTCAATAAACAGTTCCCCTCTCACTTTTCAACTTCTGTTTTTTTTACCCCTCTTTTTAAGTTGACCAGATATATCATTTGGCCTCGCCTGCATCGCCACCCAACTACATGTACAACCCTATCAAGACACTGAAAACGAATACTATTGGTACTCTCAACATGCTTGGTGAGTATTACCCACCCATTTTTATTTTTAATGAAATCTGAGAGATTTATGTCCATTCCACCAAAATGATGACACTTTAAAATGTCCATGATCCATATCATACGTAATCCATGTGAAATAGAGCTGCTTAATTCAATTCTGGAGAAAAGATTTTAATTCAGGGTTTTATTCACATATAAGCGTGGATTAATACATAGAGCACATCAAATATCAATCGTAGTTGCTTGTGTGACTTGGGATAACAAACCTCATTGGTTCTTGAAAATCAAGCAAGCACATTTGAGCTTACGTTTTCAGTATTTTATGTTGTATGTTTATGTGTGTTGATTAATGTTTAGATGTGAATAAATCTGTTCTTCATATAAAGTGATTGTGCCTCTTTGATTTAAACTTCTCAATTCATATGTATTACTTTTACAAAGTTATTGTGAACTTTTGAAACGTTGGTGGAATGACATTAGCGGTTTCTGGTTCAAGACCAGCAGGTTTTAGAGGATAGTGCGAAGCCATTTTGTGTGTGTGTGTGTGTGTGTGTGTGTGTGTGTGTGTGTGTGTGTGTGTGTGTGTGTGTGTGTGTGTGTGTGTGTGTGTGTGTGTGTGTGTGTGTGTGTGTGTGTGTGTGTGTGTGTCATGGAAAAAGGGTATCTGCAATAAGTGACCGAATCAAGGGTAATTTTGTCTCCATAGTAAGAGGTGTTAGCAATTCCAATGGCTGCTCTCATAAGACGTTCACAATTGGCATCCACCATCTGATATGCTGTAAAATTCATGGAAAGATCACAAAAAGACACTTCCAATGTTTTAGGTATTACTTGGTAAAAATTAGGCTCTCTCTTATATTGTGCCTCAAACTGAACAGAAAAACTGAACTTAGTATGATGGACCAGCGCCTTTGCTTTACCATTTTACTTTTGTGTTGTTACATGCTCTTCTACTGTTGCTGATTGGGTCGAATCTTGTACCTCAACTGTCTCATCTGTGATGACCATTCAACAGATCTGGGCCTGTATTCATGAAAAATCTTAGTGCAAATAGTTGCTCCTAGTGACAAAAGAGGTCTTAAGGTCCAAAATTGTTAGGAGAACGGATAAGGACTTTTAAGAGGCTTGAGTTTATTTAGCATTTAGAAAATGGACAAAACGTGAAGAGGGAGAAGAAAAGTGTTGCACACAATGCATGTCAGTGAGTTAATTAGACGCTACACATTCGATCGTGCAGGGATCATGTTTGTGATCGATCTTATTGGAGACACGCTAACATCTCCGACACAGCGCTGAAATGCCATGTGCGTGTGTGTGAGTTAGGGCTGCACGATTTGGGGAAAATGTCATATTGCGATTATTGAGGTCAATATTGTGATTGCGATATAATAAACAAATGGTTTCATGAGTCAACTTGCTTGGTTCTCAAGGAGAATGCACACACAGATTAGTGAAAATGCTGAATTGTGTATTTCTCAACTCAAACTAGCAACAACAACTTTAAAATTAAAATAATATTTTTTACAAAATGAAATAGACATCTTTGCATTACTGCAAACTTGTTATTGTCTCAATAGTACAATAGTATGAAATGCATAGAACAATAAATAAGAACAAGTTTGCTCATGAAAATAAGATATTTTGAACATTCTGTCCAGACACACAGGGACATTTAAGCAGGATGTGTATTGTGATTGTCAAAACATTTGGTAACTAAACAGAAATTTAAGTTTAGTGACAACATGTTACAATGTTTACATGGTACAATGACTGGTAGGCTACTGTTTTTATTATTTATCATATTATTGATTTCAACTAATATTCATTGGGATAAATATTAGCTACAGTAGAGACATGTTAATTGTTTTCTCAAGAAAAAAAAATATATATATCACCCAGTGCTGTAAACATACAGAGAGCCCTGTCAGCTGGTATTATTATTAAAGGTTAAAAATAACAACTCAAATTAAATGTGTTTTTACTAGGCTATAATAACGTTACAATATTTTAATGATATAAGTAAAAATATAATAAATATTTAATATAGTGCACATATTTAGCAAAATACTCCTCTCTATAATTTGTCTATCTAACCAACGTGCTATCAAATGACTTTCCTGAGGTATATGTAACGTTATGTGACATGTTCTCCAGCTGTTTTATTGACCTCTTTCTGCGGTTGAAAAACACTGATTGATCGATATTATGTATTAAGCATTTGGGGAAGTTGTAGCCTACTGTATCTTTCAACACCCTATTGTTCATTCGTGTTTATTTACTATTAACTAGTAAAGAGTAAGAGATGTTCGGTTCACGACCACGATCTGACTGTCACGTCACATTTATAAGTGCCGAAACGCTATTGTTTGAATTTCGTAATAAAATTGACAGAATCTGAGAGCTGAGAATTTGTTTCATATCAAAAGTAACCTGCTCTGTCTTGTCTGTCGGTGTCAGCGTCCTCTTTACTTAGCGATTTTTCTCTGCGTGAGAAAATAGATGTGTGGTGTGAGTGTGTGAAAAGTGTCAATTGCGTGAGTGAGAGCAGGGGCGCAACTACCCGGTGTCAGAGGGGTATGCAGCAACAATTTTGAGTAGGGTAAAACAGGAAAAATTACACCTGTAATTTCAAAGTAAAGGCTTAGAATAGACCCAATACTTAAAAGCGCTCTTTTTTTCCTTCTTGGACAACCAATCAATCACAGTCTTCAAAAGACTGTCATGCCTAGCAACGGGGTCAGCCCTGCCTTCTCACTAAGATGAACATTTTTCTTTTCCTCGCTCAGAGTTGCTCTCAGTTGGGTCCCGAATCTCTCTTAAGCCAAGACTCCTACGTATATATTTTCAAGCTAAATTAGGAGCTTTCTGAGAGGATTCTTAGAATCTTTGAGAATGCGGGCCCTGGTGTTAACAATCTTTAAAGTCCCCATGAAATCAAAAATGATTATATATATTTTTTTTGGCTTTTAGTTTGAATATGTTACTCTTACTGTTATCAATAAGCTAGTGTGCTCCAAAACAATGACATTGATATAAGCATTCAAAACTTACAGTCTCTCACTTCTACCAATATGAATCAATGATTTTGATGGCATCACTCTGCACTTCAGCTTCTCATCAGATTCTCTGTACAATCAAATGCTCTCTAGAATCTAAAGCACCCCGCCCCCAAATAGGAACTGCGGCTAAAATTGGTCACTTGTTTACACATTTACTATCTTGTACATGGTGAGTGGCACATAGTGCACTATAGAGGATAGGGAACAATTCAGACAGTGTAAATTTGCTTTCCATTGGGGAGAATGAAGTCTGGTTTCACGTTAGTCACACGAACCGCCGCAGCGAAAAGCGAAAGCACAGAGCGGCTCATTTGCACGAGTCGGTGCAGACCAGAAATCGTATCGGATCCATTTGAATTCTGCAGAGAATGCAATTTTTTAAAGCGATATGGTGGAGAAACGGTTAGAGATTAGGAGGAAACTGCGGCTTTACTGAACTTAACGGCTTTGGACGAGCTGTGATATAAACTAAATGCTTTCACGTACTGTTTACCAGATAACAAGGTGTAACAACCTCTGGCTTTGGTAATAGTATTGTGGGAGTAAAGTCAGAAAATTGCACCAAGTATAAAAACCATTTACTTCAATTTGATCTTTTGCCTGTTATGTTTGAAAAGGTTAGTGTAGCAAGGTTAGATGTTATGGGAAGGAGGAGACGGGAACTGGCGAACAATCAACTGATTTTAATAAATAAATAAACAAATACAAAACTAAAGTAAAGGCAGCGACTGCTGCCACATAAAACAGAAACAAAACATCAAATGAAATCCAGGCCTGGCCTCTCTCGTCCTTCACTGTCGTCGCTCCTCCTTTTTTGCTTCCGCTCCTCCGTGAGAGATACGAGACGGTGCGTCGCGCAGGTGTCGCTCATCAGCAATCACGCCACCGACCTCGCGCCGTTCTGCCACGTCGCTCGGCCTCGTCCTGCTCGCCACAGTTAGCCTGTTTTCGTCCATTTGTCTATCAGATGTCCACTGTCTGTAAGTAGTAGCCATTAAAGACTATAAAGTAGTTTTTTTTTTTAGGGTGATTACGTTTTCTGAGTTATTATTTCTGTTGACATAAAATTATCTATTTTCCATCTACCTGCAATTACATAAAATTGCTTTTGCAGGTTATTGCCTGGTTATTTCTGTGGAATCTGTTTCACAGAGATCCAACGGCTGTCATTCATAAAATACTTGTGTGTTTAAAGGGGACATATCATGAAAATCTGACTTTTTCTGTTCATTTGCATTTAAAGGGACACACACAAAAAGGGTCAACTTTGACAAGCTATAATAAATTATCTGGGGGGTATTTTGAGCTGAGATTTCACAGACACATTCTGGGGACACCAAAGATTTATATTACATCTCATGAAAAGAGGCATAATACGTCACCTTTAAATCAATATTTAGATTTTGCCTTAAGCTGCCAGTTAAAGTATAGCACCTGGGTGCTCAGAAGTGAAAGAAACAGACTGCAGGGTCTTGAAACAGTTTAAACTTGACATGCCATATTAAAAAACCAACCAGCCACATTTTAAAAATAGACAACTAGGACAAATAATAAGGTGGACACATATTAAGATTCTCATTGGAAATAAGTGACTGGCTATATTTTTCGCAAAACAGCAAAAATATACCAATATATATATTTGTCCATTTTTACTCAGATTGTGAATACAGGGACATATTTTACATTAATGAAGACTTATTAATTATACACAATTCCTTGCACAGTACTAGGGGTGGGAATCTCTAGGCACCTCACGATTCCATTCGATTACGATTCAGAGGGCTGCGATGCGATGATAAAACGATTATCGATGCATCTTTTTTGTTCCTATACAGATTTTCTTTTTTCTCACTGTGTGACTACTTGGTACTTTTAAAAGAAAGTATTTGTAATGATCCATAATGAATTTACTTACAATATGTTTTATTAATTAAACAAATGGAAGTGATTTGTTTTGATACTGTAGTTTGTTCGCTTTGCCTTTTCCGAGTTGGGTAGAAGCTTTTAAGGTTGTCCTGGTTTCCACATCAGCGCTGTTTGATCTGACATGTGTGGTTTATAACAGAATTCTGCGCCGAATTTGAATGCTTCCAATTAGATCTCGCTGCGATATTATTAATTCTGCTGTGAATTCAAACACTTTCTGTCGCGTGATTGAGATTGGCCCACGAGTAAACCTGTTCAGTATGGAATGTTTCGCGTTTCACTTTCGTTTCGTTTGCCGTTTGATGTTTCACGTATGTAACAGAAGTTGCAGCTCTTATCAATTGGACACCGTGGTGGTCGCACCTGTGAGACCTCTTGTCGCCCATTTGGTTGCAGTCTGGAGCCGTACTTGCATAAAGTGTGGCTCTTATCCAGGTCTTTTTTCCCTTCAACTTCATAAAGCCAAAGTTACGCTAGATTTTAATGCAGGGTTCTGGTCGGATTTCTCGCTCCACCATCATGTGTTGCTGTTATGTGCACATCTGAACGCCACAGACTGTCCATGCGCCTTTTGCGTTCCGTCAACATTACGTTATCAATTAACATTTAGAAAATCTATTTTTGACATTTGTGATTCAATTCAGATTCGTCCACGTCCGCATCGCGATGCATCTATTAGAATTATTCTAAGAATCGATTTTTTCTCCCACCCCTACACAGTACCATGACCTCAAAACCTTTTAACCATAGTGCGTAAACAAATACATTTTGATGTTTGCGTCACATAACCAGCTCCATACGTTTCAAATGCAATGGAGCATTAATCTTTTAGCTCCAGTCACTGAGCATTTCATTTTCGTTTTTAACTACGTTGAAATTAGTTTTGCTAACCAGCTGTCTATGTCAGGGAAACATAAGCTTAAATCAAATCTCAAGACATCAGTCTGTAGATAATCGTTCATATTGTACATCCTTTGCACATCCTTTTGTAATCTAAATGTTTTTATTTTTCAAAAAATGAGAATTTAACACCTCAATTCATTCATTAAGCTGTGAACGAAGTGAATTGTAGAATGTTATTTTTCTCTGGCTGATATCCTGATCAGGATGGTCTTTGCTTTTTCCTTGCGGCCTTTTTCTGATTGATGTCTGGTCTGGTTGTTTCTGACTCACCCAATGGGAGTCACAAATTGATTGATGAGGCAGACTCTGTCTGGTAGATACAATTTAACAACTGATTTGTTCATGTCTCTCTCTGTCCACAGGATTGGCCAAGCGAGTCGGAGCTCGCCTGCTCCTTGCCTCCACTTCAGAAGTGTATGGAGGTATGTGTACAAATGTCTCCATTCTAATGCTTACAGTGATGGGAAGGGGACATTATATAATATACATATTATATAATAACATATTATTTATATTTCTCATAAACGTACTTACACATCAATTGCTGTTCTCCTATTGTTAGTTTTTTTCATTAGATGTTTGTTGTAGAAGTAGTCTGCTGTAGCAGAACAGCAACCTAACATTTCAGACACAGACAGAACTAAATCTGTGTGAACCTGGTTGGTATCAGAGATCTGTAGTCAAGTTGGTATTAGTTTAGGTATATGCCTTTAGGTATGCGAGTTGAGATCAAAGGCTAGAAGAGACAGGGATGAAGTGCTTCAGGCAGTTTGAGAGTGCATGAGTCTGGGATTTGAAAAGATTTTGGTGAATGTAGGATTCTATGGCTGTTCTATGTAGAAATAAAGAACCCGATCCCATTTGTGAAGCATGGTGATAGAAGTGATGTAGTGGAAGCTGCTTTGAGTTCTTCTTGAATTGTCACAACAAGAATAATTTGTCCTAAAAGGAAATTCAATATTATGGTCATGTCAATTAATTAGTTCCCCTTAATTAAGTAATAATTACACTGCTGAGAGGTTGTGGCACCTGATATGGCAAACCTTTTTACCAGATTACCTAACGTGACCCGTCTCACCCACTCCTTCTCTGTGTGATCCCACATCTCTTTGAAATGAGTATATTTACTTTTTTTTGAACAACTGAGAGGAAACTGCAATTGATCTTCAGCATTTTGATGGTTGGATAATCAGCTCATTTGGGAATTAGGAATTTCTATCCAAGAGAAAAATTAGCAGGTACAATAAAAAAGAAATTCTCAAAGAAAGAAATCTTTCAACTAATGCTGTTATAACTATTTATGGCTCCCTGTCAGTTGGTACATTACTATATTAAAGGTTAAAATTAACAAATTTGTATACATTTTAATTGCACAAAGGAGGCAGTTTTTATAGTAATTTTAATGACAATTGTTTTTTCTCCAATTATTTATTTTTTATTTTATTTTAATTTTTTTTTAACAGTGGCTGTTATAACTGTCATAGGACAGATCTGTCACGCCACATTAAAGAGCGCAAAAGTGGTATTTCTTGTTTGAAATTTTTTATAAAACTGAAACAATTTGAAAGCTGAGAATGTCTCATTTCATAAGTAAATGGGCATCATGTTTGTTCAGGCATCATCTGAAAACATCATAGACTAATAGATTGATTATTTGGATTTAATCAATATTGATTTATCAAAATGAGAATCGATTAAAATTGAGAAATCAATATTTTCAACCCAGCCGTAGTAATTGGTTATGTGCAGTTAATGTTTTGTTTGTTTGTAATGCATATTTTTTTCTGTTTGCTCTCTTGCTAATGCCATTTATTACATGCAAGAAAATAAACCATTATCACTAGAAAGTGACAGTGCCATCAAATATTTTGTTGTGCTATTGATTGCCTTTAAACTGCTTGAGTTACTATTCGTCATGATGGCTGCTTTAAAGGATTGTTTGTTTGAATGTGCAAAACAATTGATCCTGCTTTCACCGTAGCTATTGCCTTTGGCTCAAGCTTTCAAAATCTGCCTTTTTAATGAACCAAGAACACTGAATTGCATTGAAATCCAAGAACCACTCTTTTACTCTGAATGGCACAATTAGTTTGAGAACATAAACATACTTTATTGAGGGAATTATATAATTTGAATGTAAACTATTATAATATTAATTAACTTTAAATGTTAAATGATCATTAAAAATAATTTCTTCTCAAAATTGGCAACATAATTTCTTAATCTATACAGCTGCATCAATAACTACTGCTGTAATGATCACTATTCCTTTAATGATCAGGAATAGTCTTCCTGATACTGTTCGTTGCTCAGACTCGCTCTCCCAGTTTAAAACTAGATTAAAGTCGCATCTCTTCAGCCAGGCATTCATATAATCCTACAGTTCAAAATACAATCCGGTCTTTAGCTCATAAATGCCAGAGGAGAACTGGCCCCCGACTGAGCCTGGGTTCTCCCAAGGGTTTTTTTTTTCTCCATTAGGTCACCTGATGGAGTTTTAGTACACCATTAGGTCACTTGATGGAGTTTTTCGGTTCCTTGCCACTGTTGCCTTTGGCTTGCTCAGTTGGGGATATTTTGGGGATATTTAATTTAATTTTATCAATCAATAAATTCCTCTTGAAACAAACTTTGTTGTATTATTTTAATTTAATACTGTGAAGCTGCTTTGATACAATCTGTATTGTGAAAAGCGCTATACAAATAGACTTGACTTGACTTGACTTGACTTGACTTGACTTGACTTGACTTGACTTGACTTAATGGCTCCGAAACTCAGTGTATTTTGACAGATATAACAATTACCTTTCAGTTTGATCCGGACAAATTTGTTTGCAGTTTTCCCAGTCTTATTTTAGATTATTGCAGTGCTCTGTCTAAGGGTGTTCATTACCAAGCTTGGTTATGGATCACAGCGCTTTTACCACTGGATTTCCACCAAAGCTGCAGACTGTCCAAATATTATTATTTGTATCTTTGCCCATCATGACATCTCTGTCTAACTGAGTTGCTTTACTCTGTGTTAAGGGCGTGATGTGATCAATGATGTGATTAACTATGATAACTGTAACTGAAAATTGTAATAATTTTTTTAAATCTTTGAATATAGAAAATTATATCATTGGAATCACATTAAAAAACATTTATTTTCCCCAGTTGATAAACAATAAAAGCATTGACTGCCAATCAGAATCCATCAGACATTAAAGAGATTTTAAAGTGGCAGACGAACTGCAGTACTCGCTTATAATCAACAAAACGTTATTGTCTTTTAGTGTGGATGCTAACACTGAACAAAATTATAAACGCAACACTTTTGTTTTTGCCCCCATTTTTTATGAGCTGAACTCAAAGATCTAAGACTTTTTCTATGTACACATAAGGCCTATTTTTCATAAATATTGTTCACAAATCTGTCTAAATCTGTGTTAGTGAGCACTTCTCCTTTGCCGAGATAATCCATCCACCTCACAGGTGTGGCATATCAAGATGCTGATTAGACAGCATGATTATTGCACAGGTGTGCCTTAGGATGTCTCGAGTACTCGAGATTTTTGGCGCCATTATGGGTTGTTGCTGATGTCTGATTGGTTAGGACAGCATGCAGTCCAGACTGGCAATATAAAGTGAAACTATGGCTTTGAAATACGCAGTAATGCCTGGAATCACTTTGATCGTGAAGTACAAAATCTGCCATATACATAACATTATAATGAGAACACTTGTAATATAGTGTTGTAAATGATTTGATTTAGTTGCTCAGTGCGTTGTTATGGAAATAACGCATCCACAACGGAAGGTTACACATTGAGACAAGCACGGTCAAGTTCACGTACGCATTTGCGTCCTTTTTTGCAGATGTAAGTTGTAAAATTACTTTTATGTTGTATATATCAGATTCATTTCATATAGGATGCGTTTGGCTGAGTTTATTAACACATAGCTACGCGTTTCATTCACTCTTCAGTGTCTGCTCGTACTCGTTTTTGATATCTGTCAATACTTGAATGGAAAAATTGACACACAAAAAACCATCCCTAGTACTTAGGTGTCACCTCTGAAGGCCATCAGGAATTCCCACAACCACAATTACACAATTACAAGCACAGAGCGCTGACTTAATGGACGGTGTGCGATGTGGAAGATTCCTCAGAAATACTACAGCTGTGTACAGCAATCTGATTTAAGAGGCTGTTTCACAGCAATCACCATGTGCATAAGTCTGACATAGTCTCAGTTATTTGATAGTAGTGTCTTTAAAAGCCACACCAGAAGGAAAGAGAAATGATAGGTCTTAGGTCTTTAGAAGTACTTGCAATTATCTAGCTTGAGAACGTGCGTTGCTCTCTTTATTTTGTCAATTAATCATCAGCATTAAGTTTGAATGTTAGTCCATTATGACTGACCTAGATCAAATGTTTTTAACCTCTTTTTTAAAATTCATTTATTTGTGTATTTTTCTGTAGCCAAACAAATGCATTTAGACTGTTTATAAAAATGTCAAAATTGTTTGTAAAAGGTTTCTTCACCAAGAAATGTAAATTTAAATATATATTTCAGATGTATCATATGACTATGTATTATGCACATTTTTCCTTTTTTTTATCTCTTTTTTTTTTTACTCTCTGGTGGTGTTCAATTATTTTAAACCAGAATTATTTTTCATTTATTTTAAAAAAATTTTTTTTTTTTTTTACATTTCTACTTCATTGGAATGGTATGCAACTCAGTGATTTTTGCGGCAGTTTTTATGTGACCACAATTTTTTTTGTGTGTGGAATTAATAATAAAAAAAGCTAAATGATCATATATGTATATGTATATATATATATATATATATATATATATATATATATATATATATATATATATATATATATATATATATATATATGTGTGTGTTATATAGGTAATTAACACTAGAAGTGCCAGAATTCCATAACTACTAGAACTGCCGCAAGCGGTCATTTTGACCGCTAGATTCCAAACTCTATATCTTTAATGATAAATACCCAATTGAGAGATTAATGCATTTATTGTATTAGGATATCTTTTAAAAACAAAACAACACCAAACTGTACATTTAAACAAGTTTAATTATACATTTATAAATAATATCTGTAGATGTCCTGAACAAAATGACGGAGTAGCCTATGTTTTCATGTTTCCACTGTTCAATCGCGCCCGCGCCCGCTGACACACACACACACACACACACACACACACACACACACACACACACACACACACACACACACACACACACACACACACACACCATATTACAGCATTGCAATCTTGACATTGCAGCCTGTTCATTATAGCCATAATAAAATAGTCAACCTAACATATAAAAATTCCACTGCTCTGTTTATATAGTCAGTATAGCCTCGTACAATTCGTACCATTTTGCGCGTGTGAAGAGGATGATTTTTTCCGTCGATATTGGAACGTGAGTGAAGTACAAAGCCTATAATAAAGTAGTTTAGTTTAAAATAGTTTACCATCCAAATACATCGCAAATGTTGAAACATTTTGATTCTAATTAGAGAATTACGTGAGCCTAACGCCGCTTACTTTCACTTTCGCTTATAAAGTATTTCATTTTGGCTTGTTTATAGTTATTTTTTCATTCTTGTTCTGTTCTGAATATCATTACATTTAAATTATTTGTTGTTGAATATGTTTTGTGTATTTTTACCACATTTTATTGTTGTGTATGTTGGTATAGCCTATAATAATACCGCGAAATTCAGTGCGGTCAATATGACCGTCTATGGCCGAAATAGGTAAATATGTTTATTTGTTTTTTTGCCTTATGTGTAATTTATATGAAAAACATTTTAAATGAAAATACAGACACTTTAGGAAAAGTCAGGTACCGGCAGGATTTTATTTATTTTTTTCAACAAAGTTATTGCAGATATAAAATTCAAAACGGTCAAAATGACATGGCACTTCTAGTGTTAATGGGAAATACAAAAAAATATGAAAAAAGGGAGCAATTTGGATGGGCACAGCAGTGACGAGGTGATACTCTAAAATATCAAGTGCAAAATGGACACATTGAGCCAGAAGACTCAAATAAGAGGTTGAAACCAGATCAGACTCAGATTGATTACATATAATGAATTCCTTTTCAGTTTGGTAAATTTTATTGCATTTTGATGTTATATGTAACAAAATGTCTTTCTCTGTGTTCAGGTTTGACTATAGTAAAATTAATGGAAAAACTGACACATCAAATCAACATTTCAAACCAAAAAATATCTAGGCCTCGATAAAAAAGTAGTCTTTGAGAATGTCTAAATATATATCCAAGTTTTATGTGTTAATCAAATAAAGAATTGATTTAGAGCTATATAGGAAACTAGTGGTTACACCATGGCATTACAGATGTTTTATATTTTTTTACTCCCACCAGATTTTAAAGGCCTTGTCTGTATGTTTACATAAAATACAGCTTTAATTGAAAGTAATAATAAAAAAATAGAAGAAAAAATATTATTTTTAATGGGGGAAAAATGGAACATAATTATTGTATAAATATTAATTTGTGACCTACAATTCTCTTAAAAAAAATAAGTAATAAAGTAAAAATAAGTTTGCATCATCACAAAAATATTTTTAATGAGCAACATGTTGGTCAAAATGTTTTTGTGATGATGCAAACTTGAGAAGTGTGAAGGATTTATATTTTTCTAGTTTATATTTCAATTTCATCACTTATAGTTCTCCCTCTTGTTTTAAAATTGTATTTCATTTCTGTGTTTGTGTCATCTGCTAGACCCAGAGGTGCACCCCCAGAATGAGGAGTACTGGGGTCATGTGAACCCTATTGGTCCCCGGGCCTGTTATGATGAGGGAAAGCGTGTTGCTGAGACGATGTGCTATGCCTACATGAAACAGGTAGGAGTGAAACTGAGGGGGAAAAAAATCATTAACAATCTTTTTTCCATGACTAAGACAAGACGATGACGAGACGACACCAAGGTCATTAATAGTCTGACTATATCAGCATGCAAAGCCTTAGATGAAAAAGGACAAGGCTAAGATGTAGTAAAAAAAAAAACAAAAAAAACCCCACTTATTTAACCTTAACCCTTACCTAAAGAGCAAAAACTCTTTATTTTTGTCGACAAAATATTGCAGCTCTACGAGCTTTCAAATTTCAGTTGGCAAATGTAATTATAGAGTTTAAATCCCCCAATCAGAGCTTTTCTTTTACTTTTTCTGCCCAATGTTTTACTTAATCATTGCAATCTGCCATCCATGCGCTCACACTTTCTCTACACTGCGGAAGCGCAGGCGATGATCTGAAAACACAGAAGACATCAACAAACAAGCTGGAGTTCAGCGATTCTCATTTGAGATATTCTATTTAATTTAAAGTTTCATTCAGTCAGTCTGTGTTTCTTCACGAGCCGCTTGTGCTGTTTGCTGCGACTAAACCTGCGATCAAACCTTCTCAGCGGTGAACTGTAATAAATCCAAACATTGAACATTGTTTCAACTGTGGTTGCTGAATAAATCCACTTACATTCTCTGTGTGAGAATACAGTCTATTTTGCTGTTGTTTTATTATAAAAAAAACAAAAAAAAACAATGTCATTTGTAAAAATCCATATCACAGTATTTTTCAAAATTATACCAGTTTCACGGTATATGATTATTTTATTTATTTATTTCAAGCATGACTGGGTGTTAACCACATTCTGACTGACAGAGATAGGAAATACTGCTGTATATTGAATGCCCTATTTTACTGCCGTGAGTGAATATTGTAGAAAAAAGGTTTGCAAGGCTGTTTACAAAGAGGTGCCAGGCCAGCAAGAGGCGCTTTAGGAGCGACAGAAACAGTGGTTTCCCCGGTAACGGATGTACACAAAGCAGTGCAGCGCTCATAAACGCTGCTTTATCTGGAAAGATAAAGAAAGATTCAATTGAAATAACATCAAAACTTTTCTAAAGACCATCAGTTCACTTCAGATACATTCATATAAAAACCGTGCCGCGTTTTGACTTTGAAACGTGCAGTGCTCATGTTTTATTCAACAATATCAATGCCAACCACAAATAGATTTTCCAAAAGGCTGTGTTGGTATTGTGAACCAATGTATGGGAAACACTGTAATATAATTCGATAGCTATCAATTATAGTTTAACCTATCCATCTTCACCGTCACGCTTGGTAACACACATACAGCGGTGCCCTCACCACAGTGCAACCATGAAAAGCGACCCCTCTCAAACAGTGTCGCGTCGCTTTCCGATCGTTGTTAAAGTATTATACACCGGGGTATTGCGATATATTAAAAATTCAACTCATAACAACAATAAACATCGGTATTCGTTATGAACCAGTATAGCCAGCAGAAATTTCACCGTTTGAATTTTTGTATTACCAGTTTTAATAATGTAGAGAGTGTGTTGTTATGTGATAAACAGCGTATAATAAATCAGGAAAGTGGATGATAAACCATGAGTATGGATTGAAATTCTCTTCATTTTTGTTTATAGGTGAAAGTGCAATAATTCTGATGAAATGTAAAAAATTAATTAACATTAATTGTCGCTTTTATAATTTAACAAAATAATAATTATCAATTTAACCATTATACAGCAGGACTAGTATGTGACATTTTAGTGACTAAAACAGCCAACTAAAACTTGACTAAACAAAAACAGGACAAGGTACATTTGACACAGGCTAAGGCTAAATTGACGAAATGAACAGTCACAACTGGATTTCTGCACTTGATTTTTTTCACTCAGCTCTCCAGGTGTATTAATGTAGAGAATTAGCCACCTGGGAGTTTGAGCTGAAAAATGTGCCATCCCATTCTTATTCTAGTCTATTCTGTTCTTTGCTGTCGCCTTCTTACCCGAGCAGCATACCATGGAAGTAGACGTATTGTGTAAGAGCCAATTACCAGAGGAAGAAGCTAAGAACTTGAAATAATGATACAAGAATTGCAGCTATTTGTTGTAGATCAAAGGGCTAGCATTTTGATGCTTGGAGGACTGACAAATATTTGTGTGGAAAAAAATAAGAGAGCTTGGCAACAGCAGCACGGTTTGCTGAAAAACTGAATGTAAAGCATACAGTAATGGTGAGCCAAACCATTTGCAGCATTTTTGGCTATTGTTATTCAGCAAGCGTTCGCATGCACATATTTGTGTGTGAAGTCTACATATGAATGTTTTCGGAAAAAGAAAAATCATGATTCACCGATTATTTTTGTACTAAAATGTATTCATTCACAAAAAAAAAGAAAAAACCTAGGAATAAATGAGGTAATTTAAAATCTATTACATGTGGCCCACCATGCATAATTTATAAATCTTCAATTTTCACAATGTCAACACAAGGTGAGAGCATCAGACTTTTATGGAAGCTTGTTTCCACCACTCAATAAAAAATAAAATGTTTGACTTTTTATATCACAATTTTGACTTTTTTCTCGCAATTGCATGTTTACATCTCGCAATTCTGATATAAATAATATAAATTCACAACTGCTAGTTATAAAGTCAGAATTGCTAGATATAAACTCACAATTGCGAGTTATAAAGTCTGAATTGCGTGTTATAAAGTCAGAATACCATAGTGATTCAGGATAAGACAAAAACACTGTTTGGACTATGGATACTCACTCATTATTTAAATTTTGCACATTTTGAACAAATAAAAGTTCTATAATGTACCTTTAAAATGGATTAATGTTAGATGCAAAATTAAACTGACTAATGCTTACATTTAGGGTCTAAACATAATAAATAAATGAATAATTAGGACAAAAGGAAGTCATGCACACCTTGGCATTATCTAATGGTTGATTTCTTTGGGCTCTGAGAGACATAGGCAAGATCACAATGATCATCTGGCTCTCTGGTTCTCTCTGACAGCTTCATTTGCTGTCTGTGTCTTCTGGTTGAACATTCTGATATGATTGATTGGCACCACCCTTTGGTGCAGTTGATTTTATCTGTTTTTCTTCACTTGGTGTCACTCTCAGATTGTCTTTATCTGTTCCACCAATCCACATATTGTCGCTCGACATGTCACCACATGAGAAATGCTGCCTCACAAGTTTGATTTGAATATCATCAGTGACGTGTGGCATCTGGCAAATGTGGCATCTGACACTGACATCTTTTTAAAAGGAAATTCAGTGACATTTGAGGGGGGAAAAGTGAGTTTGACTGGAGAAAAATAAATGTAATTTTTCTGTTATTTAAAAATGTCATTTTGTTTGTTAATGACATCTGTTAACCACCCTTAATGCAAGTTGAGGCTAATAGGCCAGTTTTGTTCAAACATCTTTCTGATTTTTTGTTTTTGCATAAAACACAACTTAAAATGATAGTTCACCCAAAAATGAAAATTGTCATCATTTACTCACTCTCATTTTAAACCTGTTTTTTCTTTCTTTCTTATGTGTAACATACTCCTGGTCAAAAAATTAATAAAAAATAGGCCAAGCCAAAAATGGCAAAATATGGGTGTCTTTTAATCATAAACCATTTTAATCATAAATCACTGGTCAGGAAATTAGAAAGAACTGCACAGGAATAACCTTCCCCAACTTGCAGACAGCTTTTTACAGGAAGAAGAGTTGTTCCACTCAATGTTAATGGCTTCAAACAGTTCATGAGTAGTTGAAAAATGTCTTCCAGCTCGTTTGAGTTTAATATAAGACCAAATATTAACAATAGCACAAGTGCTGAATTCAGTTTACTTTCATGGCTTATTTCACTTGAACAGTCAAATCCACACATTTGTCAAAAATGCCCATCTTGGTGAGTATTCACGCAAACACAGTCAGTTATGTCTAAAGTGAAAGTAAACAGTTTGGTGAAATTATCATTATATTGGATCGATGCTTAAGGTCTTAAAGGGACAGCAGCCTCATATAAGCTTGTCATTAATGTTAATCAAACAACAAAAGAAAAAACATGATGTACTACTCTTGACTAAATATTTTTCATAGCTTTATTAGTGCTATGCACTATAGGGTTCAAATCTGGACTCAAAACATCAGCCTAATGGATTTGTTCTCAAGCCACTTCTTGGTTGTTTTCACAGTTTGGAAAGGATAATTGTCTTGTTTGAAAATAGCATCAGATTATTCCTCTTAAGATAACAACTTTTTATTTGTGGGAAGCAAGCTATTCTGCAATATTCTCCTGTAATTCAAAGCATTAAATGACTTTTCACCGGGAAGTATCTCACCAATAGCAGCAGCTAGTAGTCAAACTTAAGATTAGGTAGACCTAGAAATTGACCGTTCTCATTTCTGCCCACTCAATTCTTCCCCTAGCTTTTTCATTTCTGCACGATTGGGGTACTAAGGGTTACTACTACACTCCTCCTTTCTATAATTATCTGTCCATCTTTCTCTTACCCGTCTTAACATCTGTGTCTGAGGTGAAATCATTGGGCTGGTGGAAGTGCTTCATCTGTTCCCTGCAATCATTCATGCTCAATTAGACTTACTCTTCAGTCTATTCACTCTTGTGCCTCCTTCCATAGCAGTTGACTTCCCTATTCATCTGATTGCTCTCTTCTTTTCTGACTACAGACAGACTCCGTTCTCCTCTGACCAAACATTCACACTCATTTGTGATTGGAGTAAGATTTATAAATGAAATCTCTTACTTTCACACTTTCAGAAGCATACATATCAAAGTTGTTGTTATGCATACATTGTTTAAATGGATAAATATGTTCAAATATTTATCTAGATACTATATTAATGCTCAGTGGACATGTGATATGGTAGCGCTACTTATTGCTTATGCTGTTCACTAGGGCTACACGATATAAAAAAATAAAAAAATTATAACTTGTTAAATAATGTGAAATGTGGTATGTAAGATGATAATGCTTTGAGTGTGTCAATTCAATTTTAATTATATTTAAATATATTTTAAAACTGAAAACAATATAACCAACATATATAAATGGGGGTCCGTGTTTTTTGGTCATGTTTTTATTTTCATTTTCATCACACTTTCACCAAATGAAAACACAATAAAACCAAAATGAATAAACAGCTTGAAAAAAAGAAGAATTCCCGAAAAAAAGAAGAATTCGACTTGATTTTTAGTTTATACATTCAGTGGTAGAATATTAATACACAGCTTAGAATATTCAACCTCTGCATGGGCTGGAATAACTAAACATTAATGCCATCATCAGTCCTTCCTCAGTTCCGTGCAACAATAATAGTCATCCTCTGCTACATTTGTAAGGATTCTTAAAGCGTTCATTGCAACTACATTTTGAACAACCAAATGAATGGCTCGACACAAACCATACCGCTAAAGAGCCTAGACAAGTCTTTCTTCTGTGTAGGCATAAATTTGGCAACCTATGCGTGAAATATTAGTTTATCTCATAATATTTATTGACTTCCCATATGCTCCCACATCTACTCCCTAGCCTATATATTTGGCACATCGCCTGCTTTATTAATCTGACAAACTATCAAAATCTGTGTAGCAAAGCTGCGTGACACACTGGACAGCATGAAGCGAATGTATTTACATTGTAGTGAAGCGCAGACCGTTATCAAACTGAAAGAAATCATGCAGAAACACGAAAAAGGCACCGTTTTCAAATTTTTCTGATTTCAATATAAAAAAATAAAAAAAAACATATGATTGGGAGATACCCTGATTGTACGTTGCACATTCTTTTGGCACTAACAAGTCGACAGCAGCCAACTTATCTTCTCAGACTAGATTACTATGAGAGCATTGTTGATTGTCTTGCATAAGGCATCGGTAGTGCACACACACAACTCCAAGTAACAGTTCTCTGCTACCTAAAACAGACTTTTAATAACTTTTTGAAGTATTGAAATCATTCAATTATTGCAAGCTTTTGCAATATGCATATCATGATTTGTATATTTGTAGTATTCTGATAATTTCGATATGTTGTGCTACTATTCTCATTTGTAAGTTACTGGAAAAAAGTGTCTGCAAAAGGAATAAATGTAGCGGAGTGGAATTCAGGAACTTCTTTAACCCGAGTGAAAGCCGCGGCTACAATGTTGTCAAAAGCATGTGCAAAATGCTCTGACGGCAATGTTATTACCACAAACCCACCAAATCACATGTGTGCACTTGATATTTTTATTTGGAGTGGTTATCTTGGAAATCCACTTTGTAGATATTTCATATGTGGTTTAATCTCTGCGGCCTCATTTATAACCGTTGCGTACGCACAAAACAGTTGTGATTTATAAAAACAAACTTGACGGGAAAATTTGCGCACCTGCACGCAAACTCTGACCCATGCGTACGAACATTTTGGAGATGGAGCAGTTTGGGCGACACCGATGGTGAGCTTGAGTTAAATGTCTTTTTGGTCACTTTTAGACAGAAAATCTAAAGAAAGTGATATATATATAAAGAAAGATAATACAAATATAATTTCACTCACCAAGCCTATCACTTGAAGCAAATATCCATCCCTTCTTAAATGTCCGCGCCAGCGAGCGCGTTGGACCGTTTAGTGAAACTGACGTATATTTATCTAACGGCAGATTAGATAAAGGAAAACCGTAAATCTTCATTATGAGCCATAATCATTAATACAGTGCACGTTCACAATAACAGTTTAAATAAATAAAAGAATGATTTAAACTATGTTTTACTCCTGATATAAACATTTAGATTTGATATGCCATTCTCATTAATGGAGTTAAACACTTAAACTACATGAAATCATTACTGAGAAGTTACACAAAAAAAAGTATATTCAATAAATAGAAGTATTTGTTGTGGATGCAATGCTTTTGAACACTTTTCCTCTGGCATGCTGTGTTTTAACTACAGAGATAATCGCTTACCATTATAATAGCAGATTGTCTGAGAAAATAGTTTTGTGCAAATAATGTTTATTAAACATTAATAAATAATTAATGTCTATCTATTTCCATTAAAAATATAAATCAATTAAAAATACTATTTGGCCAGTGGATTGAGAAGATTGAGAGAAACTTTCTCTGAAATGGATTTTACACTATTTAATTTATTTATTCAAAAACAAGGCAGGCTACGAAATGATTTTTATTGATGTAATGTGACGGCACATCCGTATTTCATATTTTCCTAATGTCTTGTACCATTAAACATGTTATCACATGGATGAATATGCATATGCAAATGATATGCAGACGAGGATCTGCATAGTAAAATTAGGTGTTGTAAGCTCCATATATGGTTATTTCGGGGAGGAGATGCATGTGCGCACAATCTTCTGCTGACTGGAATTTATAAAGTGAATTCTGCGCAAGTTCTGCCGTACTAACGGTTTTATAAGTCTAAATATTTTTGGCTTTCGGGCGCACGTACACTTTTAGTAAGGATCCTACGCACAGTTTTATAAATGAGACCCCTGGTGTCTCATCTCTATCCCTCGCATTTATAAATGTATTAAAATTAGGTTGGTAAAACACTGATCTGTCACTTTTAACCTCTATCTGTGTCTTTCTTTCTAAATTTCTTTATTAGTCCTTTTCAGTCCCTTCTGCTGTCCCTCCTCCCATTACATCACCATCCTTCACAAACACACCAGTTTCCGGAATTTTCCTTTAGGAGGTTCCTCCTTCTGTTGGCATTACCTGTTATTCAGCTCTGTCATCAGATGTTTGTTTTGATGTTCTGGAGTTGTTTAGACCCACCATTGATCAAAAGAGCTCTCTGTCCATATTCAAACTAATTGAAAGTATTGTTTCAAAGCCCCACAGTATTGCTCCAGGGTATTTTGAAGATGTCAATTTAGGTCGAAATGTGATGCACTTTGCCACACGTTATTGAGATTTTACAGTCCTTAACGTGAGTGTGTCTGTTCTTTATTTTTTCCGACTTTCATTTACAAATGTGACAATTTAAGAATAGTGCTTATGGAAAAACTGGGCCTGGGATCAGAAAATGACTTGAGCTGGACTCAAACTTGGTTTGCGATTGTGCATGAGCACAAATAATTTTTTTTTTTTTTTTTTTTTTTTTTTTATCAAAAGATTCAAGGTTACTCAAGTTACCTAACATTTTAGTCACTGGCATCACACACTTGCTTTAGGCGTTGCGTCTGACCCAAGCGGCAACCTCCCCGTCTCTCTCTTGAAACCAACACGGAAGTGAGTTAAACTGCAATTCATCGACTGGCCGTTTGAGGCTGGCTGCAGAAGTGAGTCGAATCTGTATCTCCCCCATGTTAAAATTACCAACTTTACAGCAGAAAAAAACATGTTTACAGCCTGGTTCTCTATGTGGCTTTGGTCTATACAGCTAATTTTGCCCTTCATAACAACTGTGAGGGGGGTGAATTTTTTTTATAACTCATCCGTTTAGTTGATTAATATTTAAAGTTCTGCATATTTAAGGGTGTGTCCACTTTTGAGTGACAGGTGGATTCCCACTGATGTCAATGCTAGCCGTTTGTTTGCTGTTAGCCGTGTCACTACTCACTTCACCTCAGCAAATTTTAGCTGCTGAACTTGCCATCTCTGCAGTGTTTGTGCTTTTTTCGGGATTATTTCATACAATTTAATACACCCATTACTTCGCCCATGGCTTTGGATTCCGTCGTTGTCGTCGAGTATCGTTCTAGAGAACAACCAGCGCTGTATTTCAGTTGTTTTCCTCTGTGAACATGCACTAATGGATGTCTGACAATTTCGTTGGTTTTGGGAGTTTTCAGATTTAAAAACGTCTATAGATATAAAGGCTCGTTTGTTCTGCTCTCAAGGAACAGATAGATTATAATATGCTTCTGTACCGTCAGATGAAATCCTGCAGGTGTCGGCGCTTTCTCCGTCCATGCAATAAATGCACATCCTTGAATGAGCGTGGATTTTCTAGCGCATTTACTTGAACTTCATAGGTAATATATCTATGGTTTAACCCATTTGAGAGGCGGCCAAAATCAGAATTTAAAATGGACTGAATAAGCTCTCTACGAACTTGACGAGCGATTCCGCGCTGACGGACCATAGACTATAAAAAAAGAATGACTGACATGTAACTGTTATGCACATAAATCACTGTCAGACACACTCTCTCAGAATAATAGTTAAGGTACTGCATAATACATTTTCAACTAGCAGAATAGTACAGAATCACGATACACACTCACTTGTAACCATGTCTTTTAATAATATTTCGAAGGGCAAAAACAGGAACTTTTCATTGGCTTTACATCATCAACTGTCACTTTAGCACGAGGCCCTGTGCAGTCGCAGACTTAGTACTTTCCATAGGGTACTTTCAGTAGCATATAGCATTACCTCCCAAGCCTGAGCTAACTCGATCACGTCGAGCGGTGAGCCGCGAGCGTGGTTTCATAGCCAGGCTCCTCCAGCTTCACCCACGCCCCGCCTCTTTGCCCATTTTCTGTTATCCGAGAGTGACGCAAGGTGACGCGAGGCCAAGATGGCGACGGCCGACTCCGCCCACTTTAGGCTTCAAAAATGCTCTTCAGAAACCTACGGGTGACGTCACGGACACTACGTCCATATTTTTTTACAGTCTACGGTCTGAACAGTAGTAAAATCACGGTAACACACGGTAACACACATGACAACTGATGACAACATGACAATGCTAAATCATCACAACTAAAGCGTGCCATGCAATCAGTGTCGTCGCAGGTGGGGTGCGAGGCCCTGTGCGAACTTGAAATGCGAGGCCTTCTCTTTGATGTGGATGCTCAATTGTGCATGAATAACAGTCACACGGACGTAGCTGTTCTAGTTCTATTGCACGCATAATCTCGCTGCAATACGTTTTTATCAAGTAGAATAATACAGCATAATCATGCACATAGTCTCAGCTATGACTTTTTGCTATTTATTTCAGAGGGGAAAAAATCAACTGTGCAACGAGTCCTTTACATAAAGTCAGCTCGAGAATTTGTCCGAATAAATACATAGATCCGCCTACTTAACTAACGTATAACTTAATGGTCCAGTGGTAGAACTTCCGGTTAGCGTGTCAGAGGTTCTGGGTTTGAATCCGCACTCATGTGTTTTTTGTTATTTTTATATATCAAGCAGGGACACATTTGTGTGCATTATGTTAGAGTATCTGCAACGGATTGATGCGCGCGTCCAAAGGAAGACAGTGCGGCGTGTGCGCGAGCCACAAGAGAACACTGTATCCGTGCCACTGATCGCAGCTGCAATGAGCACTTTGATCACTTGATAAAAAACACATTTCAGCGCTAGATCGTCTCTTATTTAAAAAAACGAACGAAATGAATGCTCTGCCAGTTAACTGGAGATGTTTTATTTATTTGTAGAATTATTACATTCGTGCCGTGAGATGTTTTAAAAAGTGGTGAAAACAAAACAAAAAAACAGCAGGATTGCGAGGCCCCCTAGTGGCGCGAGGCCCTGTGCGGTTGCACAGTTCGCACAGTCTATGCACGGCTCTGCATGCAATCACATGATAGCCTTGCAATCAGGCGAGTGCCTTTCCTTGCTAAAAAGGCAACTGATGGCTGTCCTTGTTTTGTCCATGTTATGTGTTGTCTGGCATTTTTGCCACACATCTTTCATTTATAATGCTATTTATGAGAGTTTTCATGTTTTTATTCATGCCCACAGAGAACTACTGAACCTAAAACATTCAACTATTCTTGGTAAACTCTCTATATCTCTCTTACGTTGTTCCAAGGCCAGTGCTTGATGTGGGCACAAGTACAGGCTTTACAATGTCATGGACTGTGTTTAATGATTTATGTAGCTTATATCATATTTTGCAGTTATAAGCTGTATTGTTTTATTTGCATGGCTCATATTAGAGCTGTTCAGTTCATAGATAAATCATTAATAAACACTGCAACATATCATAAAAAAATAAGAATTGTCAATTTCGATTTCATGGTCATTACATGGACATTCTTGTAGTTTGGGTATGGTGTATTGCTCAGGGGAACATTGGTAAGATATTCATGTTAAAATATTTTGCCCTGACCAAGCTTATTGTGCAGAGATGACTAAGTAAGCTATTCATATTTTAAATTCCCTGAAAAGTTTTGACACTGTGGCTCTGTGGTGCTGAAGGGTCCTTATGAGTCTTTGGAAAGCATTATTTTTGCAGTTCCATTGAATAAGAATGCTAGTAGTGCAGAAATAATTAATCACTGACCTTTTCTTCACTTTGCTTATTCCCTGTGATCTCTCTTTTGATAATTATTTAATGTTTTAAATGTGTATAACCGTGTGTTCTGGCCTTTTAACCATTGTGGGCAATAGTGATATGTTACTTTGTGATGGGAGACCAGAGTGTCAGAGAGACGGGAGAATCTGAGTGTCAGATTACTATGATGAATAGGAACAGAGCTAGAAAGTCGCCTTGTAATACTCCAGTTGTGACAGTGAATGGCTCTGAGAGCTGGCCCTCCAAGTACACCTGGCGCGCCGATCCGTCGTACAAGACTCGGATAGCATCAACGAGCCTTTGTGGGATGCCGTAGTGTCGCAGGATTTGTGAACATCATAGGTCTGTCTATTGAGTCAAATGCCTTCTTGTAATCGACAAACGTGATAGTAGTTGTGCTCTTGCTCCTTCGATGACTCTTCGAAGGATGTGGATCTGCTGTGTGCAGCTGCGCCCACTCCTGAAGCCTGCCTGGTTGTTTCTGAGCAGCTTGTCGATTGGATTTTGGATGCGGTTGAGGAGAATGTGATTGTATGTTTTTGCTGCGTTGGACGTCAAGCTGATTCCTCTGAAGTTGTTCATCAGCTGTAGGTTGCCCTTCTTGGGCAGTGGGGTGATCAGGCTCAACGTCCATTGTTTCGGTGCACAGCAATGCTTAAAAACGAGCTCGCAGAGTTTGTGCAATTCATTTACTATGAATTTACCACCGTCTTTGAGGACTTCTGCTACCATTGCATAATCGGGTTCTGTCGACTTGTTCCGCTTAAGCTGTTCAATCGCTCTCACTGCTTCCTCTCACGTTGGGCTCATTGTTGAAATAGCGATGCCTGGGCTTGGTTCTGGAAAGTTGACTGTTTCCACCTCTGCGCTCTCGTTGTTGAAGAGTTTGTAGAAGTACTTGCCCCAGTCGCTGATGAGCTCGGTCTTCGAGTTTGGATGAGAGCCTTCGAGCATTCGGACTTTGCTTGCTGCAGCATTTCGTGGCTTCTCTGAGATTTTGTCGATTAGAGTTCACATTGTGCGATGCTCATGTTTTTGGTTTGCCAGTTCGAGAGCTTCTAGTTGAGTGTCGAAATATGCCTATTTGTCAGTTTCGAAAGCTGTCTTGACACTTGACTGCTTGTTTCTCCACTGATCTCTCTTTTTCTTGTTTGATTGCGCTTGAAATCGCCACTTCTTCTTCTGCGATTGAACTGCTGACCCAGCTCGGCTGTTTTGACTTCGGTCTTTTGCCCAGGACCTTTTCACTTGCTGCTACCAGCGCAGTGTTGAGTGTGTCTGCACTTTGCTGTATTAGGCTCTGGGCGTTTTTGGTTTGACTCAACAAATTCGCTTTGATGTTCACGTCTTTCAGCTTGTCATTCTGAAAGGTGCACCTGGCGGTGGATGAGCTTCTTGCTTTTCTCAGCGCCAGTTTGAATTTGGTGCTCACCATCTTGTGGTCTGATCCAATGGTGCAGGTGTTGTAAGCGTGACAGTTTTTGACTGACTTCCACCACTTGGTGTTGAAGACGATGTGGTCTAGTTGAGCGAAGTCTCCTTTTGGGCTCTTATATGTGCGAAGTCTCGTCGGTCGATTTCGGAACCAAGAGTTCGCTGGGCGCAGGCTTGACAACTCGCACATGCTGATTAGCCTTCGACCATTGTCATTCGAGATTGCATGGTAGGTGAAGTTGCCTACCACTCTAGGATTGGTGTTGTGACTGTCCTTACCAATTCTTGTGTTCAAGTCGCCGGCAAGAATGGTGACCGTGTGTGACGGAGATGATCGACTGAGCGATTCTGGTGTTGTATAGCAAGGCTGATCCGTGGCTTTCCGATGAATTTGTATGTGCCATCGTCCAGCTGCTGTATTTCTTGTAGCCCACCCAGTCTGGCACCCCATTTACACCTGTTTTTAGCGTCGTCCATCGACCAAAACACATCTTAATACCAGGTGTAAACGGGGCCTGCGTCAGTAGCCTATTATAAATAAAATTCAAACAGATAAAATAACATTAAGTCTGCACGTCAAGGTATTGTTGTGTGTTACAAGTGTATATGAACAGTATATGTCCAGGTGACAAGCAGTAAAATCTCAAGAAAGGCTTGGCGTGTACCAGTACGTCACCCTATATGTGTAAATATACATAATTTAAGGATATTCTATTCATTTGTATATTGATATTGGACCTGTTGTTTATTCATAATGTTTCTCCTTAGTTTGAACAGGTATAAAATGTCATACTCGCATTGTCCCTCACAACCGGTCATATAACAAACCTATAAGTTAATGTAATTGTTATGTGTCAGTTTGACATGGCATTGAAGAAACAGAAAAGGAAGAAATAAGAGGATGTGCACTCTGACTCTGACATGACCCAAGACAATTCCAAAAAAGTTGTTCTCATCTCGTCCAGCCCTATGTATAAGTGGGACAGTTGTAAAAACGAGAGGAAAACGAGTCCGTACATGTTTTCTGCTAACATTTTGAAATTTTGTAATGCTTTATTTAACATCACAGCTCACATGGACTAGACAAATGGAACACTCAGAGTCAGATACACGGATGATTAGGTTTTGACGACGCTGCTGGGGAATAACCTGATTTTCTTCTTGTAATCAAGGTTTTCTTGTGTTGCTGGGTTATTGGTATGCCTGTAAACCAGTAAAATTGGTTATTTCAGTAAGCTGACTATTGGTAGTTATCCGTGTGGAAATGAAACACTCCAAACCTTTTGAACTATCTTAGAGAACTATTTGTTTTATCATTCCACTTCAGAGAAGCAGAAATAGTAGTTCCAAGGACTTTAAAGCTGCCTTAAGGCTTATACTGTTATATTAATATATATTAACAAGCTATTGAAATTAACATAGCTGCACTTTCAGCCCAAAATATGTTGTGAGATTGGATGCTAGCCATTCAGAAGCACTGACATTTGCATAATGCAAAAGCACGTCTTCCCCTGTGGTGCTGCTTACAGAGCTACAGGCTTTTCATCAATGACCAACACCTTGGAAATGTTTGTGTGTGGCCACGTGATTTTTAATGGGAGAGTTTCAACAATTTTGACTAGTGGACCAAGGAAATGTAATGATCAATGTCACATTTACTTGAAATAAGATGCCGTATGACACTGTTAAATTACAAATGGCATCCATACACACTGTGAGTGTGTTTACAGATTGACACTTATGTTATATGTTATGAATACTAATGCTTTCTGAAATTCATGGACATTTACATGAATTCGTCCAATAAATGTTTTGCTTATATTTTGATTCAATCAGAAAATAAACCAAAATAGATGCATTTTCACTAGAGGCCTCAGACCTTTAAACAAAAATGTGAATGTATTGATACAAGGATCTCAAGTATCAAAACAATATTTTCAAGAAAAAGGAATACATTTTGAGCTTAATCTGCATATAATCCTAATGTGTTGTTCACTGAATATTGCTGCATGGTCACTAAGCAATTAACACTTGCATCCGAACTCATGTTGATGAGGTTTGCATGTGGCTGTGTCTCACAGGAAGGAGTGGAGGTGAGGGTGGCTCGGATATTCAACACCTTCGGATCTCGCATGCACATGAATGACGGGCGAGTGGTCAGTAATTTCATTCTGCAGGCTTTACAGGGAGAGCCGCTGACGGTAAGAGCCGTTCACCTCATTAAAATGATGAACCATGTGCAGTGTTAATTACACCTCCTTACTCTACAGCAACTCTCATTTCAACTTCACACAGACTCACATATGGGTGTTACTTGCAATTTGAAGGAACACTCATATGTGTGTTTGTGTGAAGCTGGACTGAGTGGAGTAAAGTAAGAGAGTGAAAACCTTGTGAAATAAACAAAACACTTCATTTATTTAATCAAATCTACAATTAATTTCTAGTGGGCATCTATACATAATTCTGACTTTTTCCTACCCTATCACAAACTGTCATCTCAAATCACCAATTATTTTATGATGAAAATGACAGTGGTGTAAATTACATTTAAAAAAAAGTCATTTCATTTTAAATACCCACAATTAAATAATATTTCACATTTTATGCATAATGTCATGCTATAATTATTTTTTATTTTTTTATTCCTATACATATAAGGCATTGGAAAGTAACAAAAAATTATGAAGGCATGGTAAATGTTTCCAAGACCTTCATATAACAAAAAGAAAAACCTTTAAATCTGTTTTTATATAGAAATGCACCCCAGGGATATAAAAGTGCCTAGTTGAAGAAACACTGTTAAATGTGCATGCTTCCTTATTGTAAACTCTTAAACTCACATGAGGATTTCACCTACGGATTGATTGTTCCTCAGTCGCTTTGTAGCAGCTCTTGCTGCATGTGATCTGACGACTCTGATTATAATTCTGTGTGTGTTTCTCCTGCACCTTTTTCAGGTTTACGGTTCAGGCTCTCAGACAAGAGCTTTCCAATATGTGAGGTAAGCACTAATATAAAGCTAAAATAGAAGTATCGCTGTGTTTTCATTTGTTTCATACCTCCCAAGAGCTCTTAGAGTATGTGTAATTGACACAGTTGACATGATGATACTGTACGTAATTACCAGTACAACAATACAGCAAAACAAATGCTATGCAAACACAAAAACAATGAAATATAGGAATGTAATATACTAGCATTTTGCTTGTTTAAATGAAAGCTTCAACTATATGCTTGTAACTTTCAAGGCATTTGGAGTGTTTAAAGCAATATGGATTTTTTTTTAATCTACAGCCACGAACAAAGAATTATGAAACACATCCATCTGTCCCTTTTTTCTTTCCATTTCTATCCGTGTTTGTCGCCTCTAGTTTTGTGTATTATTCTTTCTAATAGTATTGTGCATGTGAATGATAAGAGTAGTGAGAAAGCCCATCTGGTCTCTGTAATGTCAAAAAAGTGCATAAATGAAATGCGTCAACAGGGAAAAAAAAATTAAAATTAGCCTGACTGCATCAACGCAGTCCTATCTTTTGTCTAAATGAAATGAACCTTGGGGAAAAACAGACGTTCCTGACAGATTGCTCCATGGCGTTTTCAAAGACGGAGGTCTGCTTTTGATGGGATTACTAATGCTCTCTGGTAATTGTATTGAAGGTATTTCAAAGGCTAATCTCTTTTTTTTTATTAATTTTTTTTTTTTTATAATGGCTGAAGTGTTTGTGTACAGACTGATGATGTGGTGGTGGTTTGTTGGAAGCAAATGTATCAGTTATTAGTATTAGTAATGTGCAAATCATCCCTACCAGCATAAGTTGCATACCAGCATAAAAAATAAAAAAAACGCTTGATTGACTGATGTTATGTTAAAAAGTTTAGTTGTTACGCTTTCAAATCATCAAACTCAAAATGTATTAAAGAATTTATTAAAAACAGCAATGTTTCGACCAAAGGGGTCTTCGTCAGGCAAGCAACAATTATAGGAAGGTACAATATGTCAGTGGTTTATGTTTATGGTATATGTCAAAGGTTTCATGAGAGGGGGTTTATAAGATGATTGGATTGGAGAAGCTGCAGCGCGTTTTGAAAATATTGATCAGCAAGAATGCCTTGCTAGAACAAGCTCTAAGTCTACTGATAATAGGTTATCTTGCATTATTCAATATTCTGTGTTAAGTAAGGAGTTTGCACATATAGTGCGTAAACACTGGAATATTTTAAGTTCAGATCCCACAATTAGTCACTTTTGTAAAGATCCTCCACGATTTGTACATAAACGAGCTCCTAAAATACGGCATATGGTGGTGAGAGCCGACCAAGGGTGTGATCGTCCAAGCAATCCCTTTTCAGTCCCTGATGGTAATTATAGGTGTGGACAATGTGCACAATGTCATTTCACAAATAAATGTCACACTTTTAGCCATCCTCATTCTGGGAAACAGCTAAAAATGAAAGGAATAATTTTGTGTAACACCAAAAACATAATTTATATGATGAAATGCCCATGTGGTTTAGCATACATAGGTAATACGCAGTGTTGTTTGAAAACGCGCATTGCAGAACATAGAAGTAATATACGTTTGAATGACCAAAAGAACCCCATTGCTGTTCATTTCAATGTTTTTAAACACAATTTGTCGACTCTTCACTACTTTGGTATAGAACTAGTAAGAGTACCCAGAAGGGGTGGTGACATTAATAAGATCTTACTACAGAGCGAAGCCTTTTATATGCATACACTTAATACTCTTTCTCCAAAAGGTTTGAATATGGAGTTTGATTTGAAAATGTTCTTGTGAACATCCTTTGTGTGTGTGTTTTTTTTATATATATTTTTTTATATATCATATTGGTTATTTTTCTGTATTTTTTTATTATTATTTTTTATTTTTTATTTTTTTTGGTTATATTTGGGTTTGATTAGGTCTTTACTGCATTGGATGATTGGGTAATTAGTTCACTAATGAGGTCAGGTGTGACGGTTCATACTGATATAAATTGTACCTTTCTATGATTGTTGCTTGCCTGACGAAGACCCTTTGGGTCGAAACGTTGTTCTTTTTAATAAATTCTTGGGAGCAGAAGTGGCAGTGTGCCGATTTTTGTTTATTTTGAGTTTGATGCTTTATTTGATCGAGCACTTGCCAAAGGTTTTTTGGATGTGTTTCTTTTTTGAATTCATAACGCTTTCAAATCATATCACATATGAATGTATCTTTGTAAAAAGCTTTCATTTTGTGAAGAGCAGCACATTTAAAATCATACTTTCCAAATTCTCCAGATGTTCTACACATGTAGTTTTGATCATATTTGTATGGTATAAATAGCTTCTTATACAGGAAAATATATAGCTGCCTTTATATTTTTAGGAAGGGTCGACTTAGATGTATATATTTGGGGGCAGACAGGTTTGGGTTAACAATGCTCGGATTCATAGGAAAAGGATATCCACTTTTCCTAGTCTGTTGGCATAGTTACTGTGTTTTTCTTTTGTATGGCAGTGAAATAGTCTGGTTGAATATAACATTTTGGAAGAATGGGTAGTGGTCTGGCAGAGCCACATTGTTAGTGTTGTATGACCTTCACCATTTGTGTGCGAAATTGTTAAATGCCTTTTTCATCTGACCATCACATACAGTATATTTCATCATTTTTCCACCTCCAGGGAACAGAAAGGAAGAAATGATCTCAAAAGAAATTACGGCAATGTTTGTAGTCGACATTTTGAGTGTAATATAATCAAGCTAGTTTCATCTAGAAGTATTTATTTTCCACACTCCGGTGGGGTAAGAGAACAGAGCCAACGTGGGTTATTTGAAGTCTCACTAATTCAGCAGATCAAACATTTCCCTGGATGTGCAAAGTTCACTTAATTAGGATCGTGCAATATAAGACACGGGAATGACCGCAGAATATCTCCAACTTTCCTCTCTGAATCTTTTTCAGACTCTTCTTAGAGGTCACTGCATTAAATGGCAGACATTGGCTGAGTTGCTAAAAGCTCTACCCAGTTTTTAAACATCTTTTCATATGTAATCTACTGGCCACTCTACTGAGGGAATAGTTTCCGGCATTGATGGCACTGGGGAGTTCTTTAAAGTCATGATTCGGGCAAATTCAAACAATAATTCAGAAGGAAATTAAGGGTGAGTTTGTACTGCCTGGTAATGCTGCAAAGCCATTTTACCTCGAGTTTGATATTTAGAGGAACGTTTTTCTTTATATAGTCTTTGGAGTTTCTTATAAAGTTGTGTTGTGAAATATATAAATAAATATATATATATATATATATATATATATATATATATTTATTTATTTATTTATTTTATTATTTTATTATTTATTTATTTATTTTATTTTTTATTTTTTCATTTTTTTCATTTAACCTGCTGTACATTTTTCAGAGCCGTAGAGCAGCTTAAATCCTAATTTATAATCAAACATCTCTTTTGCCACTGGTTTCAACTGTTGGATACAGGCCAATCCTTTAAACACACCTTTTAAGAGGCATTTACTGGGAAGAAGAAGAAAAAAAGGCTTTTTATCTCTCTTAACTCTTTTATTTTTTTATTCAAGAATCTTGGAATATTTTAGGTTTTAATTGATGAGGTGGGTTAAGAGAATTTATTTTTTTCAGTCTGAGAAAGAAGTTCCTGTAATAGTAGATCAATGTTCAGTAACAGTCCCTTGGCTATGCATCAAACACATCAATGTACTTTAAATGATTTCTATAGTATTTTAAAGACTTGTTTGTATTTCTAAATCACTGAACTAGTTTACATTCTAGATAAAAGCTTCCAACCAAATAGAAGAACATTTCAACTCAGTTTGATGAGAAAGTGTAACTATTTTACTCAGTTGGGAATAAGCAGATTGTACAAAATCCTATGAATGAGGTCATACAAAGTTTGCTACAAAATATTTAGACTGGGAGATTTTGTGACATGATACAGATCAGAGCAGGATTGCCCAAACCTACTCAGGATTAGCTGTTGTGTTGCATCACACTCAAAACAATGTAGAAGCAGCAGTTTAGCGTATCAAGGACATCCTATATAAGTAGCATATAGTTTAATCTGCTGTCCTTTAAACATGGTGTCCATACAATCTTGGCTAGAAAGATCAATCTTACAGTATCTGTGTATCTACAGTTTTTATTTTATTTTATTTTATTTTTTAAGTCAGTTTGAGGGTGTGTTCACACTTGTAGTTTGCTTCTTTTGGTCCAGACCAAAAAAGAAAATGATACAGTTAGTCCTGGTTAACTTAGTATCCACACTGTCATTTTTAACACCATTCCTAAAGATAAAAAACAAAACCGCTTTTATGACGTATTTGCGTGCTTTTATGTGCGTTAAATATGATATTTTTTCCAGCTAAGAAATCAGAAAGAGCTTTTAAAATGAGTAAATTAGTCAAAACAGATCCTGGAATTCCTCAGTTGCACACAAACGAAGATCTGATGCAAGGAGATGCGGTTCCAACGCTTGTATTGAACTGTAATGGGCAACGTGACTTCTGTGACAAAAAGAACCACATTGAGCATTCTGTCCTTTTTATTGTCGCATCAAGTCCTGTTTTTGGTTCTTTTAGAAAGCTTTGGTTTGTGTTGTGTCCATATTTCACTCGAACTGCACCAATTTGTTTGGAAAAGTGGGTCTCGGTTTGCTGGTTGGCGCACACCAGGGTTCAGATGGCAGCGTTCACACTTATTCAAACTAACAGAGCAATCGCACCAGAGTTTAATTTAATCAAACCAAACATGCCAAGTGTGTACTCTCAAGATGAAGCCTACCTACTTTACAAATAAGGATGTTACAATACCAAAACTTAAATATGAATATACATTCGTTCTGGAGGAAAAGGCATCAGTCAACCATCACACTAAAGAGTGGGAGAGATGGTTGGAGGAAAACTCAGTTTGGAACTTGGTTGGAAACGTCGCTTCACAGGCTCTGATACCCTTCCCGGGGTCAGAGCCCACACCGTTCAAGGAGATAGCTTTGCAGCCCTTGTCTGATTCATCATAAAGATAAATATGGGAGTGTTATCTCAAATAAGCAGTGTACACTCAGTGAAGAGAAGATGGACCAGTATGATTGATCTCATAGTGTTATTAAAGGGAAAGAGACCAATTCACCATCCATCTTTCCTACTGTATTGACAGATCAAAGGCAATTCTTGAGGCTAGTGTTCAATTGCACATCTAAAATGAATAGTTCATCCCAAAGATAAAAAAATAAAATAATAATCAGTTATTATTTACTCCCCTGAATGTTATTCTAAACCTGTATTTTTCCATGGAACACAAAAAGAAATTTTTTATAAGGCAGCTGTCTGACTCTGAGATGGTGAACAGGAACATGGTTTGTGTAACATTAGCAACACATTATTAGCTGTTTGATTACATAGTCAAGGCTAATCATATTAATTACTGTTATGTGTCTGACGTTGTAAAGAGTGATACCATTGTGCATAGTTTACCTCAGTAAGTTGGCAGAGTGAATTTGTGAGCTGGCGTGAGTGAGTGGAGGCGGGGCTAATTAGCATATTAATGGATCCACATATACTAAATGAAGCAAGGTTGTAGAGTTGTATTCAAGCTATTTTAAGGCATGAAGAATTTTTTTTTCACAGGAAAAAGATTTAAATGTGTCAGTTTGGGATAGAATTATTGACTACGGGGGGCTTTAAAGTGACAGCATCCTAATATTTCTGCTGTTGTCTGTGTTTTTAATGTTAATAAAACAACAAAGGACAAAGAAAAAGTCACTCACTGCTCTTTACCGAATAACCTTTGTAACTTTAATAAGGATTAATTAATATGGATGTTTAATTAGAAAGTGAAAACTATGCAGTGTAATTTTACATTTGCATACAATTTCTGTACCTGAAAACTACTGTCAGACCTACCTGGAAAAACCTGAAAAGCACTGTTTATTTTATTTTATTACTGACTGTTTACTTGTCTTTAAAAATGTTTTAAATTGATGTTAGTTAGGCTAGTAGTTTTAGCTGTGGTATTGAAATTGGAATAGATGATTGTGACTTTTCACTGGTATCTTAAATTTTGGTGTCATTATTGCCTGTTTTTGCGAAAACAGTTTTGTGGCCAGTAAAAAAATATATTTATGGCCAGTAGATTTTCTTAAGTCACGGGCCGTTGGCAGGTGTAGCAAAAAGTTAGTTTTAGGCCCTGCGATAAGTGTCAGAAGTGGGTGTTTATTTTGAAAGCACAGAGACTTTTATTTTGACAGCTTATAAAGAACTTCAGTGTCTGAGCACAGATGCTTTCATTCTCTGTCTTCATTAGATTATTGTCTTTGTTTAACAGTTCTGTCTAATGAAATATTATGAAAAAGGTTATGTGAAAAAAGCATTATAACGAAAGGTAAACGATATAATACTTCTAATACTGTCTGCTCACAGCAAATCTATATCTTTTAAAGGGTAACTCTCGCCAAAATGCAACCTAGGGTCTTTTTGTTAATCTACCCGAGGCAAACTTTAGTTTAATAGCATAATTAGAATGGAAACGCCACTTTTAAGTTTGACCGTATTTTCGTTTTCGGTCAAATTGCCTTTTGAATGGGAGTGATTGGGGCACTACTATGATAGCATCAGAAATCGCTATTTTTAAAACACTAAGAAGGCTCGACACAACATGAAACTTTCCTCGAAGTATCACCAGGGGCTCTACACATGAACTCGAGCATTGAGAACATTGTTTGTGTACACAGAGTTTACTAAAAAGAAAGATTTTGTACAACTCACTGCGTTTCCGTCCGCCGGCATTTTGTCAGTCAAAAATAGTCGATCTCCGTAACAGGCAGGAGAGTAAAGATGGAAAGCTCCTAAAGCTTAGTTCCATATAAATTCACGGATAATTTGTTGTTTTGTCGTCAGTGAAAATTGCCATTCAAAAGGCAATTTGACCGAAAACGAAAACGGTCAAACTTAAAAGTGGCGTTTCCATTCTAATTATGCTTTTAAACGAAAGTTTGCCTCTGGTAGATTAACATAAAAACCCTAGATTGCATTTTGGCGAGAGTTACCCTTTAAACAAGTCTTTGAATATCAAATTAACATTTGATTTCATGAGCTTTGCAGACTTTGATGAATCCAGCTGTTAGATCTTCTAAAGTATGCATTTGTGGCCTGCATAAAATTAGGTGTACTCTATGTGAAGGTTTGTTTGTGTGAATTTGGATGTGGACAGGACAGCACTGTTATCACTGGACACGTGCAAGCAAGAAATCCTGGATTTCAAACTATCCTGTGCAAGCCCCTGTTCAGTATAAAACCTCTCCTCAACAAGCCAAAGCCACACAATGTGATTCTGAGGTCTAATTCATGTGTGAAGCACAAACGCGTAGGAAGTATTTAGCACTTGGGGGGGTTGAAAAATCGCTAACCTTAAGTATGAGTAAATGTGATGTTTGATGTTCTCCGTCAACTCCGTCATCCCCCCCCCCCCCATGCATTAGGCAAGAGTATAAAGCAAATAGCTTGAGACAATTTGTGGTAAGAAGCACAACACAAAGCCCACTGATTTCCTGCTATCTTTACCTATGCCAATTACTCCATCCTACATAATAATGGCTTTAGGACTGCCTCGCACAATATAAAGGTCTGTGTGGTGGCACCTAGCTCTCTGCTGAAATGTATTGGTTTATAAGTCATTCACTTTCTTAGACTTTTATATGAATAGCTAAACACAAATGATGGCAGCTGCCATTTAGTAAGTTATTGACTAAACGGATTTAGAAGTTTGCATGAATCTGCTACACACATTTGCTCATTTAAATCACCAGTTCACACATTCATATCAGTGGACAACGGAACCAGAGAGAAGAGCAAAAGAGGCAGATAAAGAAATATTGAAATTATCCTTTGAGGTATGTTTTCAACAACAACCACAAAAAATTATTCTAGGACATGTTGGAATGATAAATAACACAGTTCTCTAACCAGACATAAATCAAAAAACAAGCCACACTGAGCCATTATTGTGTCAAGTACAAAACTGATTCACCACCTGACACAATAATTGCTAATCAAAAGAAAAGGTGTTTTAACTACAGTGGATTTGTGTGCCAATGTAATCACACAGTGAGCTGGGCTACTGGGTCCAGTGCAAAAGAAATGCTAACAAAGCATTCAAATAAATGCTTTGTCACTTCTCATTGTAATTTGGCATTTATTAGAGAAGGGATTGGAGGCAGACACCTGAGAGAAATTGCACACCACTTTTTCCCCCCTTTCACTCTCAAGGCCCTAATTAATTAAATATAAATGTGCTAGTCAAAAAAGTTCTAGGAAAGTCTTTCCCAGTTCCTGAACAGACCTTGCAATCCTCAGCTATTCATTATTCACAATCTCCATTACATCCAATATGCCTTAACATGTAAAATAGAAGAGATAGAAGGTAATTTCAATGGACTTGTACTGCTAGGGTTTATTTGGTTTGTCCTTGTAGATGTGTAGATGACAGCTCTTGAGGTGTTGATGAAAGGCAGTTATTAATAGTCTTAGCGTGTGAGACTGAATGGACTGGATGTTTGAAGAAAAACCTACATTGAATAGAATTTCTGATGTTGAACCTGAATGTAAGAATGGCTGTGCTGGTGTGTTAGTGAGCTCTCTGCTGCCCCACTGTGTTCATGCGCGCGTACGTACGTACGTACGTACGTACGTACACACACACACACACACACACACACACACACACACACACACACACACACACACACACACTCACACTCACACTCACACACACACACTCACACACACACACTCACACACACTCTCACACTCACTCTAAAGGAATTCAAATATGCGTGTCTGAACGTCCTGAAGAGGAAATGACCTGTGACTCCTTCATACAGCTGGATTTGCAAATTCCCAAATGCCTCTGTTGAATTAATGAGTTTCAATAGTTCATAATTTTATTCATTCTTTTCTTTCGTTTCCCCGTCACTTCACATTAAGTAATTTCTTTTTCTTCCCCTCAGTGATCTGGTGAACGGTCTGGTGTCCCTGATGAACAGTAACATCAGTAGTCCAGTTAACCTGGTGAGTTTATAAGTCTGCTTAAATTAACAAGCCTTACAGGCCATTCAGTTGTTATATTGTTGAATGGCTATAATGATATCCCTACAAATTATAAACAAAAATAGTATGGGCTTATTACAGTTAAGTGGAACTAAAACCATAAGAAATTGTTACTTAAATGAAATATTAAAACTTTTTATTTCAGCTAGTTGGCAAGAGTTTAACTTGATGTACTAAATCAAATACAAAATACAAAAATGTATAAAAACTTAATACAGCCGTGGCCAAAAGTTTTGAGAATAACACAAATATTAATTTTCACATAGTCTGCTGCTTCAGTGTTTTTAGATATTTTTGTCAGATGTTACTGTGGTAAACTGAAGTATAATTACAAGCATTTAATAAGTGTCAAAGGCTTTTATTGACAATTACATTAAGTTTATGCAGAGTCAGTATTTGCAGTGTTGACCTTTCTTTTTCAAGACCTCTGCAATTCGCCCTGGCATGCTGTCGATCAACTTCTAGGCCACATCCTGACTGATGGCAGGCCATTCTTGCATAATCAGTGCTTGGAGTTTTTTGTTTGTCCACCCACTTCTTGAGGATTGACCACAAGTTCTCAATGGGATTCAGGTCTGGGGAGTTTCCTCACCATGGACCCAAAATTTCGATGTTTTGTTCCCAGAGCCACTTAGTTATCACTTTTGCCTCATGGCAAGGTACTCCATCATGCTGGAAAAGGCATTGTTTGTCACCAAACTGTTTTTGGATGGTTGGGAGAAGTTTATTAATGGCTGTGTTCTTGGGCACAATTGTGAGTGAGCCCACTCCCTTGGCTGAGAAGCAACCCCACACATGAATGGTCTCAGGGTGCTTTACTGTTGGCATGAGACAGGACTGATGATAGCGCTTACCTTTTCTTCTCCGGACAAGCTTTTTTCCGGATGCCCCAAACAATCGGAAAGGGGATTCATCAGAGAAAATAACTTTTCCCCAGTCCTCAGCCGTCAAATCCCTGTACCTTTTGCAGAATATCAGTCTGTCACTGATGTTTTTTTCTTGGAGAGAAGTGGCTTATTTGCTGCCTTTCTTGACACCAGGCCATCCTCAAAAAAATCTTCAATCAAACATCCTCGTCAACACACTGACCTGCGCTAACAAGAGAATCACTGACGTGATGTCATCTGGTCCTTTTGTGGCAGGGCTGGAATGCAGTGGAAATGTTTTTTGGGGGACAGCATTTATTAATCTACATTAATGTTAATTTACAAATATACTATTTATAATTTTTAGTTATTGTTCATTCATAATATATTCATAATTTATACCACTTGAAATGTTATAAATATTTGCATATGTTGTAATATTAACCAAAAACACATTGGATTTTTGGTTATTTGATTACATGAAAATATGTTTAACCCCTTAAACCCAAAGTGAACATACATTTACATTAGATTCTCACGATTAAAAAGAGCCAAAATTCACCATAATCTGTCACTGAGATGTAGTTATAACACACACAAAACACCACAGATGCACATGTAGCCAATAAAATAAAATAAAAAAGCTAGTAACTTCATAAGACATGCATAAATCGTGGAAAATGGCCCATCTTTATTTATAGCAGATTTTTCCAATTAAAAAGAGCCCAAACTCAACATAATCCATCACTCAGATCTAAAGATATGATATTTTGTGTGCGTCACTCAGAAAACAAAAATGTTAAAAATGTTTGAATTGAATTGAACTGATTGCTCTTAACCCTGGGCACATTGTCCAAGGGGTGAATTGCTTGGCCTTCGGTTTTAGTCATTAAATTGTGAAGACTGTATTAAGACCTTCTCCCACCTAACACCATTGATCTCTCTTCCTCATGCCCGCTCGCTCCTCTCTTCTAGGGCAATCCAGAGGAACACACCATTTTGGAGTTTGCACAACTTATTAAGAGTCTAGTTGGTAAGTAGAAATTCTTTAAAATTGCAAATGGGGTGTTAGAATCTGAATTAACACCCAGCCGCTGAATGTCTCCTCAGTGAGCCGCAGTCATATTCAGTTCCTTCCAGAAGCACAGGACGATCCACAGAGGAGACGGCCAGACATCCGCAAGGCCAAAATGCTTCTGGGCTGGGAACCTGTGGTGAGTTATAGACTGATCATAACATCTCACTGTTTTACCCATTCAATACCTATTTGAACATCCATCCATTCTTCCATACATACGTCTATACATACATTCTTCCATTCATTCATCCATCCATATTTATTATTCCATTACATCTATACATACATACAAACAAATACATACATACATCATTCCATACATAAATTTTTTTCAGCCATCCATCCATGCATGCATATATACTTCCATCCATCTATACATACAAACGTACATGCATTCATTCTTTCATCCATGAATCCATATTCATCCTGTCCTGCTAAAACAACCGTGGTTGACCTAAGTGCTTTACATAAAACTAAAAATAAAAGATAAACACGCATATTGACAAATCAGACACCACTGAGCCACATATACCACATAGAGTTGAACTGTTATGAGCTGCCAACACTAAATGAGCTTTCAGCAAGTTCAACCAAGATGGTGCCGATCTGTGTGGCTGGCCGTCCATCTGGTGTGTTGTTTGTTTGTGCTTGTATTTTGTTATTATTTTGGTTTACTTTTTCAAGTTGTTACACTTTTGATTTATGATCAGGTATTACATATTCTTCCATCCATCCATCCATCCATACATACATCCATGCATACAGTATATACGTGCGTACATACATTCTTCCATTTATACAGACACACATTCTTCCATCCATCCATACGTATACCTCTATAAATGCATACATACATACAGGGTGCGATTTGCCGGGGGGATGCGTGGGATTTCCCCCTTTCTGGTCAATGTATCCCTGCCTCTGCTTAATTATTTTTATCCCCCCCCCTCAAAGTGACACTAGTGGCGAGACGGATCACAAAACTTATCACGGATCCGTGGTTTAATTAAAGTAAATTTTATTTTAAAATGCGCTACTTTGGCTGGCTCTGATATAGCTGCCGGAGCCTCTCTGTAATCACCACTCTGCAGACTTGCTTAATGCCCCGCCCACGGCGCCATCTGATTGGTTACACCTCACGAGTAATATCAACACGTTGCGAGACGGTTGCAGGTCTGCTGGGCAGTGGAGCTGTGTTAGAGCTTAGATCGGGCCCAAAAATTCTAGCCCGACCCTACCCGAGCCCGTGCACGTTGTGTCCGAGCCCGGCCCGGCCCGACACATTAACTGTAATTATGAGCCCAAGATCGAGCCTGATTTAAACCCGAACAGTTTTTTAATACGTGGGCCATTATAACCAGGGACTGCGTCAGATAATTTTTTAACGCAGGTGCTGAGGGGGTGCTAGATATATTATATATAAATAAATACTAATAATAAATGAGCAAACATAGGCCACTTAATATTTAATATTCAATTATTTTAATTCACAATTAAAGTATTAATTTTATTAAATTGAACAAGCACAACATTCAGCATTCAATCAAATATTCTTAAAGATTTATTATTAATAATGTTATTTCAACATAATATCTCGTTATTTCGTAATATGTACATAATGTGTGCGTGCAACAAGCAAGATGTGCATTTGTAAATCAGGTGACAGGCGTGCATTGATTTTTATTAATAAACAGTGTCGGCTGCAGCTGCAAAGATGAAGTTGACGATCGCCATCTCCGTAGTGAATGCGCAGAGAGAAATGCACATCATGGATTACATAATCAGAGAGTTGCCTATTTCTTTTAGTTTTGAATTGTTTTGTTTAAAAACATTTCAAGCTTTCTTTATATTTCTCATGTCTGTGAGGCATACACTGAGTTTCGGTTAATTTATGAGGTGCACTCCAGTTCACGTGCAATGCAATGCAAGTGATCACGGCGCGCCGGTGCCTCTATGATTATCTGCTATATTTGCTTCTTATTTATTAAATACAGGCAATTCGTTGATGTAAAATTGATTAAAATTAAGATACAATTTATTGAAACGAAATTCACTTTAAAGAAAGGTTTTCTACAAAACAAAACTTAATGAAGTGGTCAAAATCATGTCTGACCCCCTCCATGTCTCTCGATATATTGCGCATCATCTTACTCATGCTGTTCACTTTTCATAATCAACATAGATGAAAAAAAAAAAATTAAATAACATTGTACTATTTTAACAAATATGAAACTAAATGCTCTTATTTAATGGCTACAACACATATAGTAGGCCTAGGCCTACAGACTTTTTATTTGTACAAATTGCTGCACATTTATTTACTTCTGAATTTTGCACACATAAGTTGAAAGGCATTTGTTTGTTCATAGTAAAACATATCTGCAACATTTATCAAGTTCACGTGCATTTATTAATCATTATCTTAGTGAAAAATGCAACAAGGATGTAAACTGCGTTGTTTGTTTATTCAGAATGGAATGGATTTCAATGTATATTTCAAATATATATTTCAATGTGAAGACGCGTTTACGCGCGTCTAGAGGTCCTGCGGCCAGTTCGTAAAGTTAACGTTATTACTTTAACAGCAGCAGTAAAACTGTTTCTACTGTGATGGTTTAACTTTGCAATCAATCCGTGGTTCAGCAGAGGCTGATATATATTATAATATAATAATATAAGTAGCCTAGCCTATTAAACTAAGTAAAGCGCTGTAATGTGCCATTCATAAATGAGTGTTTTGACATGTCTAGCCGAGTGGCACTATCCATGGTACTGAGAGGGGGATTTAATTATTGCATGTTTTTTCATTGTGCATGATCACAGTTCATATGTGTGGGGAAAGATAAGCTATTAGAGTAAAAATATTGCGTTAAAATAATTGCCTAGGTTACTTCATGAGTTAAAGCAGGGCTCAGTAGTTTTGGGATTTCTTCGCTGTATTCTCGCTTTTTGCTCGCAGGTTTCTCTCTAGAGCTCCCCCCACAGCTTCGGAATAGATATTTGACAACACTGTTGTAAAAACTCGTTGGCGTTTCTCAGACACCATGGCTAGTAGGTCAACGGCATCAAAGCAGATGGGACATTCTTTAAAACGTCTTCTTCATTCGGGTTCGAACAGCGTGAGGGAGCGCAATAATGACAGCATTTTAGCAGATTTCTTTTGGCCGTAAAGCAATTGTTTACATCGCGAGACCTGATATCACGCGAGACTTCCTGACGCGGCGGCCGGCGGCCCGCCGGCTCAAAGTTGCAAGTGCGTATTTTCCGCTCACGGGCACCAGGGGGGTGCGAAACGATCACCATTCAACCCGAAATAAGTAATATAACCATTCCAATGACTCCGAAGCTGTTCAGTTAAGGTAAAAAAGTTACTTAGATCACCTTTAATAAGAAAAAAGATTTTACAATTCCTGCAAATGCAGTGATGAAGTTCATGTTCTCATGATTTATTTTTATGAATAAAAATGTTTTAAAACATCCCCCCAACATTTGTTTTTTAAATAACAAATCCAGCAGCCATAAATCTAACTGGATTATTACAATTATTGCCAAAAGGAATGTTTGGAAATGTAAAACTGATATTTCCTACTGACACACTACAGCAATACTAACGTCCATAAGACATACCGTACTGTATGTATGTTAACTCTTTCCCCAACATTGACAAGTTTTCAGTCTTATACAGTAGTGGGTCCTGTTCTTCTGCAATAGTACAGCATCTCCAGATCCAAAACAAGCAAAGAAATATATCTGCAATTGAATCGGCATGACCCTCGCAGTGCATTATGGGTATTCTGTTGCCTTTGGCTTGCTCAGTTGGGGATATTTTGGGGATATTGAATTTAATTTTATCAATCAATAAATTCCACTAGAAACAAACCTTGTTGTATTATTTTAATTTAATACTGTGAAGCTGCTTTGATACAATCTGTATTGTGAAAAGCGCTATACAAATTGACTTAACTTGACTATTCTCTAGCTGTTGCAGTGCATTTTGGGATTGAATGCATGCACTCGATAATGTCCACTATGGTTTCAGAGACCACTATATGTGATGCGATCTGGGAAAACCCACCACATGGTGAAATTTTACCTATTACAGGTTTTGATATCATATGGAAGCTGGTATCAAGCCCTTTCCAAATCTGTTTTTATTTTTATCATAGCTTGTTGGTAGCAAAAGTTATGTTTATCTGAAGTCGGACGGTCGCTATGATTTTCTGGAACGGAATTTTGAGAAAAACAGGTTTAATAACTGTCACCGTCGGGACGCTTGGCACTGTTTTTTTTAAACAGGATTGGCGCGAAATGCACACTAATACACATTCACTGTACATGTTATGTGGTTTATTTTATGGGTAAACTATCTTTGTAGTGTTAAGAGATGGACAGGTGTATGGGATATACGGCGATTGTTTTGTTTTTTTCACCTCTGCGTGCGTTAGACGCGTTAGAGAAAATGGTCGTATAGAATGCATTAGAGAAAGAGAGTATTTTCAGCTTGACACTATAAATCGCTGTTTTTCTGCACTAAACAAGGGAATTTTGCCAAGATATTTTCAGAGATAAGAGAAAAGATGTTATAGAATAATAATTTAATGGAAAAAAAAAATGTGAAAAAAAAACTGACATTCAAACTATTTTGGAATTTACTGAAAACGGCCCAGAGCGACATCCGACGGGTTTTCCCAGATCGCATCACATATATGACTCAAAATTTAAGGATTTCTGACACAGCCATAGTATGTATGTAGTTTTTACAACAGTCTCAGTTGTGGTTGATCCAATCATAATTCCGAGTTGAAACAGTCTGTTTATTAAAATGTAATTTGTGTGTTTGCAGGTGCCACTGGAGGAAGGCTTGAACAAAACCATCCAGTACTTCAGCAGAGAGCTGGAGCATCAAGCCAATAATCAGTACATACCCAAACCCAAAGCTGCACGGATGAAAAAAGGAAGACCCAGACACAACTGATCAATTGTGTTCATCTCAGGAATGCTGGGATACTGGAGGACCTTAGACATCCAGCAGCCATTTTACAGTGTGGGTTTCCCACCTCCCACTTACTGATACATCTTTTTGAAGAAGAAAAAAAGGAATTTTGCTCATGATTTTTGCGCAAATGTTTTGAAAAGCGGCTCAGGCAAAGAGCTGTCTCTAAAGAGTTTGTTTTTCAGTCAAATGTGCCTCAAAGATATCCAATTTACAAACTTTGCCTTGCACTTTGGTTTGTCAGTCGTCTGTCTGTTATTTAAAGCAAGCTTAGATCATCTTGTGCATTTTTGTTGTGTTTACATTCTGTGCCGGTTTAATTGATGTGATCTAGTTTTTTTTTTTTTTTTTTTTTTTTTTTTAAATCTTTGTCAAAGCTAGCAGTGTGTTTGTTTTGTTTTTTTGAATGGACGCCTGCAGGAAATTATGGAAATTAGCGATTGCATATTATTTAAAGATCTTGAATGTCTGGTGTGGAGCAGGAAACCTCATCCAGCTCTGTCCTGAAATTTGAGCACACGGATTAAAGAAAAGCTTTTGAAAATGTTCTTTGTGCTGATTTTGAGTAAAATCTGATGTTACCTTTGTGAAACTTCATACAGAACTTTGAATCTATAATTGATTTCAGGTGAAAAGAATATTTTAATAAAATATTTACTGTGATTTTTCACTGTATTCCCTTTTTTTTTATCTCACTTTCTCTGTCCTGCTCAGTTGCTGATCATTTCCCATTTTTATTGCTTTTCACTGCTGCATTTCCATTCATAATCCCTTTCTCTCTTTTTTCCCCTCTTCCCTTTACCACTGTTGGATGCATTAAAAAAAAATGGAGGTTTGTATATTTAATGTTTTTGACAGAAGCCACTTTTGGCTCACCAAGGCTGCATTTGTATGATCAAAAATACAATAACATTAGTTTTGCTAAATATAATTAACTTTTTAAAAAGCTGAATTTTCAGCGTCGTTACTCCAGTCTTCAGTGTCACATGATCCTTCAGAAATCATTCCAATATGATGATTTGCTGCTCAAGAAACATTTCTAATTGTTATCAATGCTAAAAAATAAAAAACAGTTGCTGTGCTGCTTAATATTTTTTGAGGAAGCTGTGATAGAAAGTTCAAAAGAACAGCATTTATTTGAAATAAATCTTCTGTAACACGATACTGTCACTTTTGATCAATTTGATGCATCCTTGCTGAATAGTATTAATTTCTTTAAAAAAGAGAAAGAAAGAAAAAGTTATGTAACATTAGGTTTTGTGGTCTTTATTGTAACACTGCTTCCAGACCTATAAAACTACACCAGATAGAAGACCTTAAAGGATAGTTCACTAAAAAAAAGATGTGTCAGGTTGTTTCAAACACGTAAGACTTTTGTAACACAAATTAATCTTTTAATGAAAGCTTTCTATTGCTCCATTGACAGTCTATGCAACTACAAAGGATGGTTCACCTAAATATTATTCCATCATTTCCTCACTCTCATGTTCCCAACCCATAAGATGTGTTTTTAAAAATATAATTATTTTCATTATTATGAAAGCGAATGAAGACTGGGGTTATCAAGCTCTAAAATCCTACAGTGGAGGACAAGATTATCAGTAATGAACTACTTAACAGTCTTTTCTTATCACAAATGTGTCATATGGCCTACTTGGAGTTTTTCTGGGATTTGTTGTCATTTTGGAGTAGACGTACTAATAGAATTTTCATTTATGTGTGAACTATTCCTTGAAAATGGGCATTATGTTGATGTTCTGTATGCTATTACAATTTGCAAAAGGAGTACAAGCTACAAAAGAAGCAAGCTGACATCACTGTGCGGTAAATCAGCGGTTATGTCTTAGAACTGTATTCTTGGCACCAGTGATGTGGTTCTGGGAGGACACGGTGTTTTAGTAGTAGTCATAGTTGACATTTGCTCCATGCCTGTACGACCCAGCGCTCCGAGGCCCTATGGGGGAGTTTTCGTCATAGTGATGTTGGCGACCTTGGTCACTGGATTGGTGGTGGTCCATCCAATAGGCGAGATCAGTTTCAAGTCTCTGTAGGAAATGAGGGGAAAAAAAGGTTCAATCAATGAGATAAATCAAAGTTTGAAATAAGATGTCACAACTAAATAATGGCATTCTGTGCCATCTGACTTTCTGTACTACACACTGTATAATTAATTGTTTAATCAATGTACTTTTTAAGATGCGCCCAAAACATTTTTTGTGATTGTGATTTTACTAAGTATTAAAGTTGTTTTACCAAGTTGTTCGTGGAACAACATTCTAATCAACCAATCAGATTTGAGAGACAAGTTTACAGTTTACGCACACACATTTAGGCGAACAACCAGGGTTAGGTGCTTCTACGTCAGTGTTATTCAACTATCATTGTTCAAAAATATGTTGACCCAGGAATGTGTCTAACTTGGCAAAATCACAATTACCATATCTGTGAGCCTAATTATGCCCTTGTGAATGATAAGGGTCGAGTATATATGTATGAAATTTGTTTTTCGCATAACAATAGCTGTTTTCCGCACATGACGGCGGACAAAAAAAATATGTATATTGTGGCCACAAATTAATTTGTTTCCACGACTTACTAATATGTCAGCATGTTTTACTAATTTGTTTCCTCATTTTAACTAAATCAAGCACACAATATACAGTTGTAATTGCAATTATTCAACCCCCATTACAAATCAGGTTTATTGGCAAAAATTTCTGTTTGCAATGGAAAAAAAATCTAACAAAAGTAATTGCAATAGCTCAACACTACATGTTTCCAGTGGTTTCCCCAAATTCAACTGAAAATGCAACTTCCGCAGTCTCAAAATTATTCAAACCCCTGAATAGAATCCCTCACAACAGCAAAAATCTGCAAGACAGGTGTTGTCTCAAGCAGCCCTGACGCAGCTAATCAAGGGCTTCATTAGTTGTACCAGGTGTGCTTGATCTAGAACACATGAAATATATGATCTGGCTAAGTTTGTTGAGAGACATATTTCTAACATGCAGTCAAATGTGATCAATTCAAAAGAATGGTCCAAAAAGTGAATAGAATATATCATCACCCTTTACAAATAAGGAACAGGATACAAAAAGATAGCGAAGGCACTAAATGTTCCTAGAGACACCATTGGAAGCATAGTTCGCAAGTTCAAAGTTAAAGGAACAGTGGTTACACTACCTGGACGGGACAGAAAAAGGAAGCTATCAACGGCTGCAACCAGAATTCTGAGAAGGCAGGTTCAGAAAAACCCTCGAGTGACTGCAAAATACCTGCAACAAGACTTGGTGGCGACAGGTACTGTCAGGTACAAGCTTGCAGAGTAAGGCTCTTCCTAAACATATACTGTTTCCATGCCAGAACTCCAAGACTAGACCACTACTGACCCAAGAGCACAAGAAAAGTGCTCAAAATCATATAAATAAGCCACATACATTTTGGGATTCTGTTCTGTGGAGCGATGAAACAAAACTTTTTTGTAGCGGTATGTCTGGAGGAAGATGAATAAAGCATATGCTGAAAAGAACACTCTGCCTACAGTTCAGCATGGTGAGGCTCAGTGATGCTCTGCGGCTGCTTTGTATCCTCTGGCACTGGAAACCTGCAGCGTGTGGAATACAAGATGGATTAATTGAAGTATCAGGAAATCTTAGGTGAAAACATGCCGTCAGTGAGGAAGCTGAAGCTTGGACCTTCCATCAGGATAATGATCCCAAGCAAACCTCAAATTCCACCAAGGCTTGGTTGCAGAAGTAGTTCTGGAAGATTCTACAGTGGCCATCACAGTCACCTGACTTGAACCCCATAGAAAATCTCTGATGGGATTTGAAGAAGGCGGTTGCAGCACGCAAACCCAAGAATATTACTGAATTGGAAGCCATTGATCATGAGGAATGGGATAAGATTCCTAAGAAACGCTGCCAGAAGCTGGTGTCTGGTTATACATCTCGTTTGCAGCAGGTCATAACAGCAAACAGGTGTTCTACCTAAAGTACTAAAGATGCTTACCATGAATGGGTTGAATAATTTGAGACTGCCGAAGTCATTAAAAGTTGCTTTTTCAGTTGAATTTGGGGAAACCACTCAAAACATTTGTTCTGTTGAGCTATATCTATTACTTTTGATTGATTTGTTCATTGCAAACAGCTGAAAGTCTGTACATTTTGCCAATAAACCTGATTTGCAATGGGGGTTGAATAGTTTTGATTACAACTGTAATAATTAGTTCCCTCCTTACATTGTGGCCACGTTGTTCCCTTGTTTTAGTTCAATCAGTTTATTAAAACAAGGGAATGAATTCTTAACTAGTGGCCATGATCTATAATTTCTCCATATGTCATGTGCGGGGCTCAGTTGAAAACTGCATCCCAGCTAACACAAATATGTTCTAAGAAAATTTTTCTAACGTTCCCATTAAGTTATGAAAATGTTATTTCAGAATGTACTCTGAACGGCCAAAACAAATGTATTTATTTTTATTTTTTGGGGGGGGAATGTGAATGTAAAGGGAACATTCCGTTATTCAAACATTATGGAAACGTTCATTTTGAATGTTCTGAAACAAACTAGTAACATTTAAAAAATGTCCAACTAAAACAAACAGAAAAAAAAATAAAAATTGCTTACAAAAGTGCTTTGAGAACATCATTAAGAACCAGATAACTTTGAATGAAATGTATTAACACTACTGGAAGAAAGAAGGTTTGTTCATTACTTTAAGACAACAGTGAATGTTCCTTGTTAGCTGGGTTCAATCCCTCAAGGACAGACAAACTGAGAAAAAAGCCTACTTTTGGTGAAGACCTTAATGTTTGAACTGCATATTAAGGTAGAGCTTTAAGAGAGTTCAAAATTGATATCACATGCACACAGACACACACACACAGAAATGAGCTTTTGGAATTATTCAAATGTAGATATATTTTTTATAAAAAGTTGGACCTTAAGTTGGCTGTAGCCTTTTTGTAATCCCATATGGGATTTGATTCAACTAAATCAAACTGACCTGAGGAATTATTGATTCTGATTGGTCAATTACGACATTCAGCAGTCAAATGTTATTTATGTGTCCAAGATCTCTATACCTGACTGACTGCTGTTTCCTACATATAGATGTGCTTGTGTTTTGGGCGTCCACAGTTACAAGATAATTGCCACACAAATCAATATTTCATGCCCATTATTTATTTATTTATTTATGTACTGGGCACCTTGATTCGCTTTGTTGAGGTGTATTTGATTGGCACTACACTCAGCAGGAAAGTGGATCTCGAGGGCCAGAGTAGGCAAATTTTTTTTTTTTTTTTTGTTGTGCAAGCAACATCAATCCCTTCAGATGCACTCTGGAGAAACAAAGTCGTGCAAGACAGAAATTTTCACAAACATTCTATTCAAAAACAGACTTGAAACATGAGGGTGGTGAAGCAAAATATACAGATACAGTATTTTATGAAGTATCGTCATGAAGTATCAAGTTCTTAAACACCTCTGGACAGAGATTACTTATGTGTTTGCCTTAACTTCATCTTAACTTGTGGCATAATTTTGTCTTACGTTAATGTTAGTGAGAAGTAAAGAATGAAGCTATTTTAAGACCTTTTATATATCAAACTGGTTTATGGTATATTAAAAGCAGACACAAGAACTCACTGCTTCATCAAAGCCCATGTACATGAACTGCTGGATCCACTGCTGAACGTCAGGCCGGCTGCGGTCCCACAGGTTTCTTCTGGGCCTTTTAAGGGAGGCTAGGAACTGTTTGGCCTTGGAGGGAGTCACAGCCACAGCTGCAGCTGGCTTTACATCAGCGTCCACTAGTGGAAGACAAAGCAACGGGACAGGAGGACACAAATATGGTTAAGAAAGCACACCCACAGTGGGGATAGAGTGGTGAAGGTATGCCATCACTTTGTAGGCCGAAACGCGGAAGCGAGTTAGCATTTTAGCACTTCGACATCGTCCCGAAGTCAATGGGTTTTTTGAATGGGGTTTTGGTTAAGTGGCTGAAAGTTCTGTGGTGAACACAAGCTCAAGACACTTTTACATTTTATTCTACGACATAAAATACATCAATATTACCCCACTCATGATTTTTTTAACCTGTTACGTGTCTTGAAAAAGGCGGTTGCTAACAAGTGGCTAAATGGGACTAGAGGCTGTCGAAGAAATTTAACGTCATCACGCCGAACAGGTAAACTCAGTCCACTTTTACAGGCTCATTTGGCTTATAACTGTGCTCTTACAAACTATTCTAACTCAAACGTTCTTGGAAAATGTTTTTGGATAAAAACTGAAAGAGTTGTCGGAAGCTTAGTGATGGTGACGTTGAATTCGTGGGACCGTGTAACGTTAGTTCGCTTATAGCCTACCTTTAGCTTTTTACTTCTGGCAACCGCATTTAGGCTTCAAAATATATATAAGTTGTGTTCATCTGTGATAATTATCTTGATGGACAAAACTTGCAAGTATCATAAACTTTTGTTGATCACAGAGCTTGTTTTTAGCGATAATCCAAAAGCCTGTGGAAAAATCCTATTGGGTTTTTGTCGAGGGAACCAGCGTGACGATAACTGCCGATTGGCCTACAAAGTGACGTCATACATGCACCACTCTATTGGTGATTTTGTTCAGTTTGTTGCTGACAAAATAAAACATAAAAAAGAAAAAAAAGTCACCTCTTTTCATCAAGAGTTTTTCCAGGGTATTCTCACTAGCAACATCTAGAAAATATTACAAACTGAATTAGAAGGATTATACTTTAAGTGCGTGCTTGTGTGTGTGCGTGTGTGTGTGTACATAATATTATTTTTAAAAATACACTGTAAACATTTTATATTGACAGTAAAAAATGCTACAGTACAAACATCTTTAATTGGTTACATGTAAGTTACCTATTTTTTTATGTAAATAATTTAGTTTCTTCTCATTTTTATCGGTGATGAACATTTATTTCATGTTTATTGCATTATTTTAGTGTTGTGTGTTATCCTGATGGTGTTTGTGTGTATGATGATCCTGTGCATTTATACATAAATAAAAATATTGGCCATGTTTTATGAATAGGCCACTTATTATGAACTCCGATTCATCATGTGGTTTTCTGTTTTACCCTCTTTTATCATGGTGGTTAGTTTTTGGTTAAATAGCTTAGTATATTGACATAATATTACTTAATTATATATATTTAAACAAATGACCATCCCGTAATACCTCAAACACGGTCATCGTGCAGCTTGCTGTAATAATCGAGCCTACAAAACATCTCATTTAAACTCTCAACAGTACAAAACAGTACAGTACAAAGAGACAAATAGCATCACAAATAAACATCCTTCAAAAAAAAGTGAATAACATTCAACTACGTTTGGTATTTTCAAGCCTTCATTCAAGGACTGAACAGATTCTCATGCATTCCAACTCTCTGTGGAAAGTGTGACTCAATCAGACACTATAGATAGGGGGAGGGAGGGAGATCATAAACTATTACAAGCCTATGCAAAGATGAAAAACAAGTGGTCCTAATAACCTGCAATTTCAGGAGCTTCTGTCACTTTTAGTGCGACATACGACTGAAGAGATTTCATAACTGTCAGTTCAAAAACTCCTGCAAATTCTAAGAATCTCTCCATGTTTATTCGCTCTAGTGTTCCTTTCACACATTGCTCTAGTGTTCCTTTCATGCTGTGAAGTGAAAAAAAAAATTATACACATTCACCCTGAAAAAATGACAAAGAAAAAAAATTCTGCGCACATTACATTTACTGAACTTTCCCACCTTTTCCATTTCAATTCCAAGTGAAATCACCCACGTTCATACTTCAGACACATAACCAGAGAGCAAGCACATTTTAGCAGACACTTTTAAACGAAAAAAAAAGTGGCGCAAAGTGCAAGCACGAACAAGAAAAAAAGAGAGGAAAAAATGACCTGAGAGAGCCAGCACAGTCAGTAGGGCCACAAAGGTGAGCAGGCGCAGGTAAAACTTCTCAGAAACCATGACTTCTTGCCTTCTTCTCCGTCGATTTGCACAACGGTCTGCAAGCAAACGTGGAGAGAGGAGGAGAGAGAGCCCGAGGGAAGCCCACGCAAACATTCTCAACGGAAACCGCAGCTGGCAAATTACTGTAAGTCGGCTGACAGAAAGACCCTGTCTCCTTGTAAATTTAAGTGAATACACATGTGCAGCGTGAGTAGTTTTCCACATTCAATGCAGATGCAGCCATTGATTCTATAGTAGTCAACATTTGAAGTGGATCAAAACCTTTCATCAAAGTTATACATACAATACCCGTTCTTGTCTTAGGACAACTTTGATGAACTTTTTTGATCCACTTCGAATGTTGACTAGTTTGACTTCTTTAAGCCTTCTCATCTTGAATCATTTTTAGTTGAGGTAACTGTTGCGAAAAGCTTTTCATGACCAAACCCTCACGGTTCACTTGCTTTTAGGATTTGAAAAAATTATGTAGGATCTACTTTGAATGATTAGTTTAAACAGTTTTCACTCAGAAATTGCTTGTAACTTTCACAAAGAAACAGCAAGTAACACACTGAATCCAATAATCTTTGTTTTATCCACAACTTCAACTTTGTGCAAAAATGAATCAAAATTTGAATCATGCACAGATCAAAAATGAGTTTTGCATCAGTTCATTCAGACTGTGATCTGTATTAATCAGATGCATGTGTGGTTTGGAGTTGTTTGGACTGAACAGAGTTGTAGGAATTGCTTGTTTCAGATTATGGAGGTGAAGTTGGCCCCTTTCGTCAAGACCCCCTATGGGCCTGGAAACAGGCAATGGCAATTTGTAGTCAGAAGGCTAAGTCTACAAACCCAGAGGGTGAAGGAGGAGAAGTACAAGCTCACACTAATTTGCTGGTTGTTAGCTGTGACCGAGGAAATCCGAGACACCTTGTTAGAGTATTTTTCTGACTACAGGATTATATGGGCTTGCGTGAGTGGGAGTATCAGCAGAGGGATGTCATGACTCATGTCCCTGTCCACTGTATTCATTTAAGACACTCCCCATGCTGTTCCTTGATAACAGAAACTGGGCACAGGCATTTACCCACACAGCTAACAGGGAACGTTCCAGAAATTTGGCTGAAAGTTCTGACATGGTTCAGCCAAAAAAATTAAAATAACAAAAAGTAATTCCAGTAACGTTAAAACCGATCACCAGTGAAGGACATGTATCAGACTACCAGATCCTGAGATTCATCTGTTGTGTTTAGGTGCGGGGAAAAAAGATGGCTCCTTTGATTTATTGTGGATTACTGGAAGGTAAAGCAAGGTAGATTTTGTGATTATGCAAACAACATCATACTCATATAATAGCACTGTGATTCATGATGATGAGTTTGATGCAGTGTTTATGTTCTGCATAGTTGTTGCTTCACTTGCTCTATTTAAGTCAAGTCAAGTCAAGTTTATTTGTATAGCGCTTTTCACAATACAGATTGTATCAAAGCAGCTTCACAGTATTAAATTAAAATAATACAACAAAGTTTGTTTCAAGAGGAATTTATTGATTGATAAAATTAAATTAAACATCCCCAAAATATCCCCAACTGAGCAAGCCAAAGGCAACAAGCGCTCAGATTAGTGATTGTGAATATGCATGGATTTCTAGAGTACTATATTGTGTACCTGATGAATCACTGTTAGAAATTTCCTTCCAATCCTCTTTTAATTAAAGACAAGTGGTTGAAGCTTAGATTGTGATAATTATCTGGAGTGTTGTCTCAGTGGGTTTTTTTTAATATCATTTGTTTCTTCCCAAAGCTATTGTCTTCTTTCTAGCACTCTGCATGTCTTTAGAGACCAGCCTTTTAGTGCAGCCGGATAGTTTATTTTCACTTTGCAGTGATGTTTCTTATGAAACATTGTGTATAATATCACAGGATTGTTACACTGCTGAAAATGAATTTTAGAAATGTAAAATTTACCAAATGCATTGTACTCTTTTGAGAGGAGATGATAGCAGAATATGGGATGTAGACTGACTGGCAGACACAAACTACTAAGATCCTAACTTTGCATAAGTGAATGTTTGGTCTGCTCAAAGTCAGTGATTCTCAGAATGTAAATGCTTTAAATATTATTGTACATGCAGAACTTAGCGACTTTTAGAACTGCATCACTCTAATAAAAGGAAACACAGTCTGGAAGGAAAATGATTTTTATTTCACAAATTGAATTTCCATGCAGTTCACAGCATGGACCACATTTCATGAGAATGCGGTCCATGCTGTGAATGTTCCATTTTTCACCATTCCCCTCTGGCAGGCATGGTTGCCTTATTTTACATAATGCAAAACTTGAAGGAAATGTATTCAATATTGACTTTCCTGCAAAAATTATGTCATCAGTAGTATTTACCAGAGATTTGTATTGGTTGTTACATGATTGAATACATGAAGATGGTCACTCAAAAGCAAAAAAGTCCACAACATATTCATGTTGAATTTGTGTCATCATCAGTAAAAAAAAACAAAAAAAACACACAATGACATTAAGAAGAAAGTCATATTGAATACTGGGAATGGATTAAAGGTCCTCACCCATACAGAAATAAATTGAAAAGATCTGTATACTCTTTTGAATGTCATGCATCACGGGTTAAAAAGAGTGACAGAGCAAATGTTTGAGTGTGATGGAGGAAAGAGGAAAAGCATCAAGCAGAAACTGTTTTGATTGTTTGTCCTGTGAAATGTCCAAACATTTATACAAGGTATTCTACTTTCAATAAAAAATAATGAAACAGTGTTTCTGAGCAACTGGGCAAAAAGTGGAAAATACAAATCAGTTTGAAGCAATGTGTGATACTGAGGATATTTCACATATTTCAAATAACAGTCACATCTGTGCTGTTCATGCCAAAACCACCACCACATAAGGGGAAACTTATTGTCTACTTTCTAATATCATCATAACACACTAATAATGTGATAATGAAACAGTGTATAAGCTCCAAAACCCTGCTAAACCAAATCCAAATGTCTTTTCACAAAATGTATTTACTGCTGTGCTTACATTTTGAATCACTGATTTACAAAATGTGGGTAACACTTTATTTTACAGTGTCCTTGTTAGATGTTGCATGTGCTTACTTTAGTAATAACTATAAATTGTGCATAATTACAAGCAACTAACCCTAAACCCAATCATAACCCTATAATAAGTACCCAATGTTAATTAATATTACTCTTAGTACTTAGTACTAATATTAATAGTACTTTAACGGTTAGTTCACCAAAGATGAAAATTATCCCATAGTTTACTCACCCTCAATCCATCCTAGGTGTATGTGACTTTCTTCTTTAAGCCAAACACAATCAGAGTTATATTAAAAATATATATTGGCTCTTCCAAAGCTTTATAATGGGAGTGAATAGAAACAGATATTGAAGCCCAAAAAAGTGCATCTATCCATCATAAAAGTAATCCATACTGCTCCAGGGGGTTAACAAAGGTATTTTTATAAGAAAAATATCCATATTTAAAACTTTATAAACTAGAAACACTGGCTTCCGTACGCGAGTAGAGTTCTGGCCGAAAGAAGAAAGTAATATACTACTGGGATGTCTTGAGGTTGAGTAAATTATGGGATAATTTTCATTTTAGGTTGAATAACCCTTTAAATACATAATTACTCTGTAACAAGGACACCTTGCAATAGTGTAACCAAATGTGCTTAATGTTGTACTTACAATAAACATAAAAAATAAATGTGAGAAAAAGGGACAATATGACTACATTTAAATTTTTTACATTTATTCATTTAGCTGACGCTTTTATCCAAAGCGACTTACAATTGCTATATATGTCAGAGGTCGCACGCCTCTGGAGCAACTAGGGGTTAAGTGTCTTGCTCAGGGACACACTGGTGTCTCACAGTGGATTCAAACCCGGGTCTCTCACACCAAAGGCATGTGTCTTATCCATTGCGCCACCACCACTAGGAGGAAAAGTTGTGCTGCATATAATTATAACACATCAAAGTACTTGAGTGAAGGCAAACCATAAAGGAATAGTCAGCTCAAAAGTGAAAATTGTGTCATCATGTCCTTCTTAACCTCAGGAATATTCAATTAAAATGATGACATTTCGCAGTAGATGATCAAACGGTGAGAAAGTGATTGGACGATGACTCACTGAAAGCCCTCTGAGCCGGATGTTCATGACAGATAACGGAGCCTGATGAGAAAATTAAACCTAGAAACATGGAGCTGTATAGGAGGCCATAAAAGAACATGAAGAGACGTGACAAGTAAATCAGTCAACAGAACACACCATGTAACATTAATGCCATTCAATTACTCTGAAACTGAGCTTTTCCCTCAGCATGGGAGTAAATCACAATTTTAGACTTCAGGCTTGTGAGAAAACAATTTGTATCACAGCAGTGATGGCAAACCATCTGAAGAAGAGTCATATTTAAAAACATCTTTAAAGGGCTGTGTGTTTGACATTTGAAATCTTTTAGTATTGTCTTTCAGCATTTACACTTTCTTGATTCATGATTGTATTTTTGTGGACATATAAACTCAGATCTTAATAAATGTCACTTATAGATGAAAGCTTCAAAACATAAAAGGTAAAATAAAGTTTATATCACAACTGCATTCCCTATTGGATCAGACTCATAATGCCCATAAAAAGACAAACCTTTCTATGAATTAACATGCATCCCAGGACATTGTGTGTATTATTACTGTATTTTACATTGTATTTTGTATTGTATACCTGTTTATGCATGCTTTATGATTGAACTACTAGTTTATATAACCTTATATCATATCATGTTTCATTTCAAAGTGATCCTATCTTAATTTCATGAAAATTGGGCTGTGTTGGGCAGTTTAATGGCACACAAATTTGCAAACCCACTCTGATTATCCAAATGAGTCAGCTTCAAAACAAATAAACTTTGTCCCGCTTGAAATTACACCTTTTTCATTGGTCAAGCCAAACTTGAGAGGTGTGTCATCTGCAGGAGTTAAAAGGGCAATATCTTAGTGACCCTGCCTCTATTCTTTGGCTGCGTCCGAAATCGCATACTCTCTTGAGTGGGTACTTAATTTGAATGAGTAATTATAAAATTCATTATTAAAGAGTGTTCGCTAGACGAACAGGTTAATTAATTGTAATGTTAATTTTGCTACTCCAATCTAATTCTTACAACTGATCCAGATATTTATAATTAATTATAACGAGTTATGCTTAATTATTCATATTTCCCTTTGAGCTAATTTGCTACAGTATATTTATTGTAATTTGTATGTCACTGGTGTCAAAGCATGACTAATTTTGAGAATATTATTATATAACCAGGGATTGATATTAACTTTTTTGCTGACCAGCAACTTTTTTGCTGACCATTTCCCAAAGTTACTAGCCACTCAGCATTTTCATTAGCCACAATTTTGACATTGATACCATGGGGAAAAACTGCCATTTAAATATTTTTAATATTCTCTCATAATTTGTCAGTAGGTATTTTAGGCTGCTGTCACTTTAAGATCTGACGCACAGACCCATTATACTGTTGCACATGCATTTTCTTTCTCAACTATTTACATTCACTTAAAACATAACTGACTGTGTTTACGTGAATACTCTCCAAGACAGGCATTTTGACATTATTTTGTGTGTATTTGACTAAGCACAATAAGCAGTGAAAAACACTTTGTGTGTGAGCAAAAAATCTGCAGGAATGAGTCAAATTAAGAGCAATACGCGCAATCCCATGACGAAATTCAAGCCCTGTAACACCAACAATATTCATCCGGAGCAAACGAAACTCGTGATTGAGGAGAGGCGGGTTTGTGTGTCATCTCGCTGTCGGAGAGATTATGAGAGAGAGAGAAAGCACAGCTGGTATCGTCTATCTATTCTGAAAATGAGTATTGGAAGATGCCTTTTTAAAAGACTGCAATTGAAAAATGTATATAATATACATAAAATTCAACCCACCAAAGTGGCTAGTAGTGATGATTACACACCACTGCTGATATCCACCCGCATTCGGCGGGTTGGCGGGTGTTAATGTCAAAGCCCTGATCATAACACATTAATAATGTAATAATAAAACAGTTTGGGCTCCAAAAATCTGGCAAAATAAATACAAATGTCTTTCGCAAAGTGCATTTATTTCTGTACTGATTTGCAAAAATGAGCTTAATGTTGTGCTCACATTAAACATCTTTGAAGGGTGAGCGAGAGAAAAACCTGTAAAAATGATTAAAAGGTGAGAGTACGGCCGCAAGGGGATGCTCCATAAGGAAAAGACATGTAATAGAGACAGTATAACCCAGGCATCTAATGGAGGGGAAACTTTTCACAGAGGAAGCCCAGTGGGAAAAGACAATGGCTTGTTATTTTAAGTCTTCAACTTCCAGCACTTGATGGTCTTCTTGCCCTGGGGTGCTTCCGTAACCTAGAAAACCAGCAATGGGAAAGTGAGCCCAGTAGTTTCTGGCCAAGCCCAGCAGCGTGTCATATCCGCTCTGAGATCGCAACTCGTCCACCCAGCCGTAGAAATCAGACGACCATAGGTTCCAGTACGGTAGACTCCTCTTCACCCGGATCTCCCTGTGAGCTGGAACACCTTCCAGACAGAAACAACAAGGGTATATCCTCTACTTCAGGCACATTTATGTTCTTTTTTTATTTTGTCAAAATGTCTTAGTCCCAGACATCTGATGATAGTCCATCATAAAAATATTAGGTAACACTTTATTTTGATGGTCTCTTTTGAAAATTCTGTTGACTATAAGTAAATGTGCAACTACATGTCAACTAACTCTCATTAGAGTATTAGTAGACTGTCTGCTTAATATCTGATAACTCTTGATTTTGATGCTCCTCCCACAGACATTCTTCTAACTATAACTAACTTTGCAAGTACATGTTGACTTATTCTAACCCTAACCCTACCAGTCTACTAATACTCTACTAACACTCTAATGAGAGTTATATGTGCAAGGTTACAGCAACAGAATGTGTTAAAGGAACCATCAAAATAAAATGAAACCAAATATTAAAAAAAATTTTTTTTGTTAAATCATGCAAATTTAAGTGAAATAAACTATTTCATTATTTATCGCGTGGAAATTATTCCTATCAATTTTACACAAACAACCGTCCTTCGGTTGTGGCGTCAACAAATTATTCTGTCCCAAATAATGCTTTTTTAAAATGTATTATTTATTATTAAGTCCACAGGGCTTAAAGTTTTCAAAACTGAAGAAACCCTTAAATATTTAACACAAATACTGTATGTTTCTTTTATAGCTCTAAACACACACACACACACACACACACACACACACACACACACACACACACACACACACACACACAATGAGAGAAGACATCATTTCTTATCAATGAGATAATCTCAAATATGTAAGACTGCTGCAATAACCTTATTGGAATAACTTTCAACTGACCAGCCATTTCAACGTAGTGAAGTACAGAATGTCCTGATTCGACTGATATAGCACTCTTACATAACATTTAGTTACTTCCACAGTTAGTTTTAAACTTTTTATTGGCAGAAGGCCTGTGTAATTAGCTCCCATAATGCGCTGAGCCAGAATTTCTGGCCAAATGTTTGGATTGTTTAGTCCGGCGGTGTTAATGGATCTGGCTAAAGCTGGGACGGACTAAATAAGTAATAATCAAATAAATACTTAAGAATGGTTAATCACACCTGCAGATGGGAGAAGTGAGATCTTACCTGCGTCACAGAAGAAAATCATCAGGAAGGTGCAGAGGAGCACAAATATACGGATATGAGACATCACGTCCCCCTGTGTGTCGCTGAACAGATCATGGGAGAGAATGATTGCAAAAGTGGGTTTATGATATCACATAATGAAATTAATAAGCTCTTATCAGTCAAACAGGCTTAATGCAGATCTGTGATTTCAATACACTGTCATTTAGAAGTTTGGAAATCAAGTTTCTGAAGAAACGTAAAGTTTTTAGTTGAAAAATACAGTCCATAATAAGTGAAAGCTCCATTTTTCGCAGTCATTACTCATTGCATATTGTGTCACCCTTACAAAATCCTTCTAAGTGCGATTTGAAAATACGCTTAGTACATTTTTGTTCTAAAAAAGTGTGAAAATTGCAAAAAACTGTAATGTCCTGAAGTATTGATTATTTCTACATAGCATTTGTACATTTCTAAAGTCCTATTTTGGTTTCCCCTTAGAAACCTTTTCAATACTACTTTTTGTAAGGTCTCCAGTCCATTATTCTTTTGACAGGTGAAGGCTATTCAGTTCCTTTCTTTAAAGAAAGCTAAAAGGACTCATCTGGGAGCTTCATTGAACTGTTTAAGTGCAGAATTGGCACAAGCACAAAGGTTCGACAAAGACTATGAGAAACTAAGTTTATGGATGGATGAATCATTGGATGATTTGCATTGGATTGCATTGCATCTTTATTTTTGCATGACATTTCAAAAAACTTTAAGTGTTAATTCAGCAGAAACATGATAAAAACTAAGTGAACTCTAGAATGCATAACTGTTTTTTCAGTTAAATAATACAACATTTATTTAAACTATAGAAGTGATTATTAATATCTTTACTGTATTTTTTTTTTTATATCAATCTTGATGAATAGAAATAGTTTTCAAAATAATGCTGTCAGAACTATGAGAGGAAACTTACCTAGAAGCAAGAAGCAGAGAAAGACCTGTACGAGTGAGTCTAAACTCTAATGACTGAGTTTGTGTCTGTTCTTCTCAAATCAGGGTTCTGCTACCGAACAGCAAGAAAAGACGCCACGTTCTTATTCCAAGCCAGACACAACATGTCCATGTTACTTCAGCGGCGAGGACTGTTTTTGATTGCACCGACAGAAGAAATTGGCAAGCAGAAGTAGAAGTAAAAAGGATCAGTGGAACATTTAATGGTCACAATGTCATTCATGTTTATACAAGATTGTATTTACACGACAGATTTCAGGTGTGGGAGTGAAAACCCATAAGTCATCAGCACAGACAGAGAGACAGAGACTGAACTACCTTCACATCTTCCCTGCATTCATCAGCACAACGATCATCCTGTCTGACAAATCATCCAAAGAGAAAACCTCGCCAATCACACATCTGTACAAACAGTCCATGTGAATGAGGATTGTGGATAGCTTTTTTTTTTTTTTATATGGTTATGATCCAACCTTGAAAATCTAAAAGAAAACAAAAGAATATTCATAATGTTAGATGACGTCTTATCCACAAAATAGGTTTGAAAACGGTCCTGTATTTGCAGAAATGTTTTTTTTTATTTTTTATTCTTCTTCACAAAATTGTTATGTTCTATTACAGGACGGTGGTACAGTGAGCCAAATTCAGGGCATCAAGTGGTAATCAGTGGCCTAAAAGAGATTTTCACTACAGAATATCCATCCATACATATATAACATAAGAAATAGCATATTTTATATTTTAATGACAGTATATTTATTGAACAAAAAGGAATTATTGTATAATAATAAACAGAAAATAGTACAAACTTTGCTCAAGTGATTGTTTTGAACAATATTAACTTAGAGATCATTAAAAAAAAATTATTTTAGATAAAGTATTTGTATAAATGATTCGTGCTTTTTGCCCCATATGGGTTTTACCATATGGGTGTGTGGATTTATTAATTTATACGATTTATTTTCACACAAAATCTGTTGCTCCATCAATGTTCAATACAAACATATAGAGATTTTCTACAATCATGCATTATGGGAGCAGTGAAAAGCTATTTTTTCGTAAGATGTGCCTTTAGCCCTGTTGTAGGGGAGCGCGGGGCACAACCTAACGCAGGGTTAAATGTATAGACCTTCTACATAGTTAGTCAGGGTCAAGCAGGTTGTGTTTCCACTCTTTTTCCCTCGATGCCAGAAGACAGTCTCCCGCTGATTTGTGGAAAGTTTTGATAAGATTTTGTGAAGATACTGGACAAAGAGTATTTTCACACAATGCAAGCAATTTTTTTTTTTTTTTACGCTTTTTTTTTTTTCCAGTTTCTGAGTTGGGTGTGTACCTCACCAAATCTAACTTTATATTACCTTAATCACTGTCTTGTTGGCTAAAACATAGCACTTTACATAAACATAAAACTCTTATGCAAATGTTAGCTAGGCTTAAACTATTTTTTACACAGCGGGGTTAGTTGTAGCACATAGTGTTACAACTAAGCCGTCAAGTGTACAACGATAATGAAAGGAAAACAGGGAGCCACACAACTTTTCAGGTTTGAGTATTTATTTATACATTTATTTTGCCACATTTAACTTTGTTGGACTTTCACAAACAAAATTTAAAGCTGGAATAGTAGCTTTTCCTCTTTGTCGCCATCTCTGTTCGAAATCTGCAATTGCAGTTATTTGCGGAATCATCAACTTTACGTGGGTTGTGCCTCGGCATGGCACAGCGCGGATGAATCCAATGTTTTGAGGAGAATGTGCGGCTGTCAATCACCGCGCTGGTGTGGATACTGTCATTCACAATCACAGATTCTACTTTTTGGAAGTATGACCAACATAAGAATTTTCAACGGAAAATGACGTCTGAACAAGTAACATCCACTTTTGTTCTGATCAACTAAGGGGGAAAAAAGCATTGCAGTAAATCACACTGATTAAATCTAATGATCGCTTATCATATCATGTCTAACCGTGCAAATCATAGAAGAGCAGTTATTTTGTACAAACAAATAACAATCATAGTGCTATGAAATAAACGGTGTATGAACGGAATCCCTGTTATGCATAAACGTGTATAAACATATTACGTCAGGAACATTTTCACTTTACCGATCTGATTCAGATCCAATACTTGACAACGGAGGAGGATGGTTTGATTTTCTTGGAGCAGAGGTGAATTGCTCCCTCTCATAGGTAGCACAAAATAATTCATATATACCATAATAGCAAAACGAGAAAGGCACAACAAAGGAAACTCCGTAACTGTGTAAATTAAGCGAACAATAAGTGCGCTACTGTTACGTAATTAAACTATTGAACTGTCTAGGTACCTGTCTAGCAAAAAAAAAAAAAAAAAAGCGTCTCTGCGTCCGTTTTGAACCCCTTTAAAACACTGAGTTCACGCCATCTTTCAAAAGCCCTGCCGATGTTTATCCTAGTTTTCGCATGGCCCGGTTTCAGTCTCTTTTTTCTGTAGCCTCTCTGAAGTATTTTGGGTTTTACAACTGGTGAATCTCCAGTTGTCACTGGTGATTGTCGTTTGAAACATTCTGGATCCGCTATAAGTTTAATTATTTCAAGTGCTGTGAGAAAAGGTTATAAATCTCCATCTCCAACATCCTCACACGCAATATAGCCTACTAGCCGGCACTCCTTTATGTGTACAGATGTGACGTAATGATGCAAAGACATGCTCGAATTTCCCGCGGAAATCCACCAGTACCACTGGAATTAAAATCATTATTAAAAGCTAACCGATTTGAATCGAGCTAAGGCAAGCAGATAGTTTTGAACACTGGCTGGTTATGTTTTTTTTATTATTATTATTTTGGATCATTTTTAACACAAAAAAGTTACGGACTGCAGCTTTAAATGTCAAAGTGTGATTTTTTTTTTCTTCACATTTGTTTATGCAATTGTTTCCATGCAATAAACCCTTTAAAATGTGATTTTAAAGGGATAGTTCACTTTGAAATTAAATTTTGGTATGTTTTAGCTTACCTCAAGGGCATCCAAGATGTAGGTGTCTTTTTTTCCGCAGTAGTTTCAATTTTGATATTTTTAGGTCAAACCGTTCTTGTCTGTCAGTCATATAATGCAGGTCGATGGTCACTTGTCTCAAAGAGCATGCACAGAGTCCAAATTAAAACAATTCCCCGTCGTCCAAATTAAACAATTCCCCATCGTAAGTACACATTGATGGCCTAAGACACGAAACGAGCGGTTTGTGTGAGAAAACGAACAGTATTTATATCGTTTTTACCACTTATACACAGCCATGTCCGAGTGATCTGATCTGACGTGTACGCAGACTGGTGCATAGATATATACACTAGATGTCGCCTTAAAGACATTCGTTCCAATGAACTGCCGTAGACAAGGCGACATCTAGTGTATATATCTATGCACCAGTCTGCGCACACGTCAGATCAGATCACTTGGACATGGCTGTGTATAAGAGGTAAAAACGATATAAATACTGTTCGTTTTCTCACACAAACCGCTCGTTTCGTGTCTTAGGCCATCAATGTGTACTTACGATGGGGAATTGTTTAATTTGGACGACGGGGAATTGTTTTAATTTGGACTCTGTGCTTGCTCTTTGAGGTGGTGACCATCGACCTGCATTATATAGACCTAAAAATATCAAAATTGAAACTACTGCGGAAAAAAAGACACCTACATCTTGGATGCCCTTGAGGTAAGCTAAAACATACCAAAATTTAATTTCAAAGTGAACTATCCCTTTAAGTGCGGATTAGAACCCAGAACCTCTGACTCGCTTGGCAAAAGTTCTACCATCACTGTAGCCTACTATTGTACTCAATCTCTGGTCATTGTAGCTTATATTTATATTAGTATAATATTTCTAAGTTTTGTGCATTTATGTGATGCCCGAGATCTACAGTGATTCCTCAAGTTCTAGAGAGACTATATTGGAGACAATATTCGAAATCCCTCCTATATCTGAACAAATTTAACTGGAGTGGAGTTAAGAGAAACTCAGAGCTCAAGAGCGAGTTATGCTTTATATGTGACATCACGAATATTTATAGACATTTGTTAGTGTCACTGGAATTGGCTATACATATGGAGCATTCATGAGCGCTTGCAGTTGGGAAGAAGTCGTGCAAAATATACAATGTAAGTATTGTACAATTTTGTACATCTTTATGTGTGTGTGTTTTTTGTTTTTTATTCACCAAGGTGGCACATGCAATAAAAAAAATCTTTTTTTATTACCATGTGTGCTTCCAAAAATATACACTCACATTATACACATTGTCATAAACATAAAAGTACCAAAATGTACCATGGTAGTATTACCATGGTGTTTTGGACATGGATCAGAGTACCATGGTACATTAATTCCACGATCAGGCTGTACTAATGGTACTCAATCCCCGGTCGCTAGCTTATATTTATAAATATATTTCATTGTTTTGTGCATTCATGTGATGCCAGAGATTTGCAAAGAGTCCACTATCAGAGAACGGATGGCCTAGGCTACAGAATAACATGTAATATAAATGGCTTAATTTTGCTTTCATAAATTGAGGTATTATTACCATGGTGTTTTGGACATGAATCAGAGTATGGTACATTAATTCCACAATCAGGCAAGATATTACATAGTATTACCGTCTGATACCATCACTGTACTAATGGTACTCAATCTCCGGTCACTAGCTTATATTTATAAATATATTTCTTTGTTTTGTGCATTCATGTGATGCCAGAGATTTGCAAAGAGCCCAATATCAGAGAACGGATGGCCTAGGCTACAGGATAACATGTAATATAAATGGTTTAATTTTGCTTTTATAAATTGAGCATTCATGATATTACTACAGATAAATACATTTTCTGTTGATATGTGTTAGGCCCATCTGAAAGATTATGCAGTAAAAAATTATTAATTTTTTTAATCAATTTGATTTGTTATATCGTATGTGTAGAGTTTACAAATGCAGAAAAGTACCTAGATATTACATGTGTGTGATGTCATCACTGCTCATTATCACTCTACAATACAAGATTACTTGTCAAATAAACAAATGAAACATTTTAGTTCACGTGTAGAGATTTCTGAAAAATAGGTTAAAGGGATAGTTCACCCAATTAATGTCATCATTTAGGCCTACTCACCCTCATGTTGTTCCAAACCTGTATGAGTTTCTTTCTTCTGTTGAGCATAAAATATTTTGAAGATTGTTGGTAACCAAACCATTTCGGTGCCCATTGACATCGATGAAAGTCGATGACACCGAAATGAGACCTTTCTCAAAATATCTTCTTTTGTTTAACAGAAGAAAGTCATATTTGGAATAACATGAGGGTGTAAATGTCAATGATGAAAGTATTTTCCTTTTTAGGTGAACTATACATGCCCCCTAAAAGCACAAGTGGCCCCTGTCACATATCATCAAAGTTTAACAGTAGCCTACTACAAACGTCAGTTACAACAAACGTCACAGGACCTGCAGTACGTCAGTAGATACCATAAACTGCAATCATTCTGATAAAAATCTCTCAAAATTTCTGACACAAAAGTGATAAAATATTCCACAAGCTGTATTTGTTTATCACAGTTAGGTAATATGATAATGGATGTTGAAATGAAGGCGCTTGACATTACTGTCAAAGATAGAGAAAATGGGTCTAAAAGGGTACAAACGGGCATACGGTCTGAAAAGATTGGAAGGTACATTGTTTCATTTTTCTGCTTTACTCTAGAGCTGTCTAATAGTGACATCTACTGGTGAACTGCACACATGCAGATTTTTAAACTATGTGACATTTATTTAGTTAAAATGTCAATCAGCGGGTGTTGTGATGCACTGATACTTTTATTCTCTGCACCACAGAAATCAGATTGCTGGAAAAATGAGAAAAGAAAGCACAGGCAACATCGCAGAAGGTCCTTTTACGTTATTCTGCAAAACTTTTATTGAACAAAAGTATTTCAATTCTCACCACACTGTCCTCAATACAGTACCATAATGCTGGATCTAAACGATTCATATATGCACCATATCCTTTTCTTTTAATATATATATGTACATACAGTGGAAAGAGGAATTAAATAACATTGCTCAATAACATTCAGACAAAAAGATTTTTTTTTAAAAAAATCTGAAAACCCTTTGACCAACACGCTTATTGGTAAACAGACATAGTAATTGACAAAAGTACAGAAATAAAATCATATTTTTTGTTTTATTACTCTTGAATTAGTGTTCACAATCAACTATGTGTTACTGAGAGCAGAGAAGACGTGTTGGTGAGGTGCAGTAAGACAGTAGCAGAACTGGAAGTGGGTGGCACATTTGGTTGAAAGGACACACATTCAAAAACTCTCAAACTACTCTCTCTTAGAAGCTACAATCTCGTTTCATCCCAGTCTCTTTTGACTGCGGCATGTATCTCCCTTTATGAAGTACCCTGATTCTGAAGAAACCCTGAAGTGACTCGGATCCAAGAGAAATACCTGGAAAGCTGTGTATGTTCGCATTGTAGGAGCAGAGAAGTCCAAACATTGCCTTCATGAATGCTGGACGGACTGTAGATGCAAAAACAGTGTCTGTAAAGGCTCAGAGGATGGGACAGCACCGCTTTATTTCAGGGCGAAATCGGACTGTCATTCCAACTATTGGATCGGATTTGGATTCAACCAGTGAGAAATGTTGCGTGGTCTTCGTATGAGCTCTTTGAATGGAGACAAATCTTCAGTTGGGAACCAAATCGCACTCCTCATTCTTCTGCTCTGAAGGATCAAGGTTAAGACATGCACATGAATCTATTCTCCTCTGATCATTCAGTACAAAAGCTACAATTGTACATACTGTAATGCTCTTTCAGGCAGAGAAATGTAAACCAATATAATGTGGCTTGAAGTTGTGGATTCTACCAGCAAAAGGAAGAGCAAAAGAACAGCTGTCCAAAGAGAGTTCTACAGATGTTGCTTAGTGAGGATGGCATTTTGTCTGTCTTTACTAAAATCTCCAACGTGGCTGTAAATCACTTAAAAAAAACGAAACAGGACGCATCTATGAGGATGGACATCTCTTTTTAAAAGAATGATAAAGTTGCTACCGTACTGCTCCCTACTAGCGTGGAGGCGATGTAGAGTTAGAAGTCCTTGAAGTTGGTTGGGAAAGGAGCATATCTTCATCCCCTCAGTCAAGGGTTCAGTAAAGTCAGAGGAGTGTGCAGGAAGAGAAAAGAAAAGATAGAGAAGAAGAAAACAGGTGCACGGGGAAAGAGGTAACGTCTGTGAAAACAGTGCCAGATTCAGGCAAGGGGCTTGACAAGGTAGAGTTTGTCTCCTTGCTCACTGGTGAAGATGGGCGCTTTCTTGTAGTGCTCTACGAGCTCTTCCATACTGCTAAAACGCCGCTGGCCGATGCAGTACACTCCGTCCTGAAGCTGCACCTTGAAGTGCTTGTTCTTCCCCACAGCCTTCAGAGAAATGGAGAAATCACTGGGCTGGAAAACAACGGGCAGAGACACAGAGAGAGAAATGAATGGGACATTGTTGCTGCTGCTTCTACATGCCAAACACCAGATGGCAGCATTGATTTAGATAAGGCCACATTACAGCCAAAGTAGAGTGTAGCATTCATGGGCACCAGAATTTGATCTAAGATTTCTTTAATGAAATAAACAATAATAAAAACATCTTTATTATTATTCCTTGTGGTTTCTAAGTTCTTTCCTTCCTAAATCACTGATCGCTGAAAAGCTGACGACTAGCTTTTTTAATGTGAAATGCAATTTTCTATCTTTCTTTTTAATAATTTCCAAATGACAAATTACTATTTTTTTAAGGCACAAAGCAACACAATTAATCAAATAAAAAAAGAAATAACTTAGGGACATGAGGCCAACCAGTGGATATTTTGCCATACTGTATATATACCATGGCATGGTTTTTAAAATGTCACATGCAGAAAACTATGGCATATGTTGAAAATGTGTCTCAGTAAAGGATTTTTTGTTATTTATAATTGGAGTGATTTAGATTTTCATGTTGCTACGATCCACTCACATGTGGTGTAGACTTATGGTTGCCAAGATTTGCAACTTGTTGCATTACTATAGAGTTCAAATGACATGTGGCCACAGGTGTGTGTATGTATTGTGACATGACATGAAGGCCAAGTATATGGCAATCCAAACTCGGAATTTGTCCTCTGCATTTAACCCATCCAAGTTACTGCACACATTAGGAGCGTTGAGTAGTGAACACACACATACTCGTGGACACACACCCGGAGCAGTGGGCAGCCATTCACTGCGGTGCCCGGGGAGCGATTGGAGGTTAAGTGTAAGATTTTGGTCAAACTGTCCACCCCTCCACAATTTGACTATGGGAAGTCAAAGTCAATGAGACTTTGACTTCCCATAGTCAAATTGTGTACCATGCACATAACCATGTAACTTATTTAAATTCCATTGAGGAATTCAAATAAGTTGTGCAGGTTTCACGGTTTATTTAGCACTGTCCAAATAGATCTGTCATCACACAATTCAGTCAGTGGGTTGTGCAAGTAAACAGATCCACTATCCTGTGCGTCGCACAAATAATTGGTTAACACTGTGCGGTTCAGTTGGCTAGTTTGGTTTCCCATAAATTACATACCTAAATAAGACTACATTACTACGTGAAAGTTTGTTTGCAACAGTAAGTTTGGCATATAGATGTAAGTGAATTGTTCAAAATCAGTTTAACTTACCGATGACTCACTGTCCCGTATCAGAAAGTCCCCTTCCGCTCCTCTCTCATTAAGCGCACACTCTGCATGATGCCGTGTCACGCTACCATAATACCAATCTTTTCCAGCAAATTTGCCTGTACGTGAGGGCACCGTGTGACTGATGTGAGGCGAGCCATGACTTGACCCTAAGCCCTTCGCCACTGGCCCGTCATTGAGCACTACCACATAGTTCTTGGGCACAAGGCCGACCACGCCGCGGCTGTTTTTACATCTCCACCACTCTGGATCATTCTCTGGCTTTTCCATAACCTCCATAGTCTCGCCCTTCTCAAAGTTCAGTTCCTCCTCTGTAACTGAGCTGAAGGGGTACAGAGTTTGGACCACATGCAGAACAGAGCTCCCGGAGCCTCCCGGCCGGCCGTTGGCCATCGCCGCACCTTGCCCAACCTTCAAAGACCGGAAGCCCCCCAAAGTGTCCCCAAAGACCCCGTCATTGTCTGCGTATCCCACCTCCTCTTGGACATAGTTGGATGGAAACCAACCAACACGGCCGGCATAGCTACCCCTCCACCAGCCGTCACTGCACTTCTCCATGACCACCACCCTCTCCCCTTTAACAAGGTTGAGTTCATCTTCACGCTCAGCTGCGTAAGAGAACTTCACCACTGCGGGAATGTTCAGGTCATAGATCCGCTCGGCCCCGCCCCCTCCACCCCCTCCTGTGCTGCCATTGGATGGGTATTCTGCCTCTGTGCTGGGTGTGGGAGATGGATCACGAGCACTGGTCTTCCTTTTCGTTTTTCCCAGTCCTGAGAGGAATAGAAAGAGGCAGAAAAGTAAGGAAGTGGTGATTCACTACTGATTCATTTGTCTATACAGATCACTGATTTGACAATAAACAGACGACATGCCTTTTTATTGCAATGTACTTGGATTCAGTGACCAGCAAGACACATATTGAATGGTTCTTTCGAATGAATCGGTCACAAAGACAGAAAATGTATTGCTTTAAAGGTACAGTATGTGATTTTTCAAAATCGTTGTTGAACACTGTTGATATTTTAAATCATTGCCTGATCATATCCCCTCCTTTTTACAGTGATGTTCCTCTGAGCTTTTCTCTTTTGTAATATCTCTCTCTCAGCCATCTCTCTTTTCTTCAAATCTCCCTCTTGCTCAGCTCACTCTCCTTCCACATTCAACAGCATTTTTCAAAAATCAATTACTGCACCTTTAAATGCCAAATGGGACAAAAAGTATTTGCCAATCTGTTGGTGATATGACAGGTGCAGAAATTACAGACTTCTTCTTTAAATTCCTTACAATTCCCATTCCTACTCTCTAACCACAGACTGCCAAGTACCCTGAAGTTCCCTGATGTCTTGAAGCATTACATTTTCTCCTACTACAAAAAAATTGCCACCACTTCTGAGCAAATAGAAGCTGATCTACTCAAGACTAGTGAACTGACAGAGCAGGCTGTGATAAAGGCCAAGGAGGAAAGTAAACACTTGAGTCCTGGGGGTGCATTGGGAACCATGGAAGAAAAGAGAGATTAAGGATTGAAGACTTTTAAATTCAGCTTTAAAGAGAAATGGGATTACTATGATCTGATTATCTAACAAAGGAACAAGTAACCTAAAACAGAAAATGGTTTGAGCACAGATCCTAAAAACAGTCACGTTCATCACTATCACAAAAAAGAAAAAAATCTAAGTAGAGATGTAACGGTATGAAAATTTCAAATCACAATTATAGTGATCAAAATTATCACGGTTATCAATATTACCATGGTATTGTTAAAATGTGCTGGATATATATAAAAAGTACTGATACACACACTGGCACACATTTCAAATACGGTTTTCATGACAATTAAAATATAAAAACGGTAATACTAAATGTCGGGAATTTTATGGTTGTTTAGAGTCAAACCAGTGACTCGTGTGATATAAACACGTTTACCAGCATTCTGGCTGCGTATTCAATGTCTTGTGCATGTTTTGGTGACAAAACGAGAAAAAGCCTTATGATTTAAAAATGTTGTTGTTTGGTTTTTATAATGAGCATTTCGTACGTCAATACATTCATTCTCTAAATGCCAGTGAAATAGACACAGACCCTGCTGTATTCTAAGAAGGACCCCTGGTTTGCATCTCAGTGTCTTGACAGGCAGCCAAAAATAAGCCCTCTCACTTGTTCCCAGGTAACAGAGGAGATCCGCCACTGCCTCCTCTACTGATCCCATGTAGACACGTACAACACATATCATAATAGTTGAGCACTATTCAACTGGAGCAAATGAGTCAAATGAATAAGAAGAGACGGGTGTGTGTCGCCGTCGGAGAGAAGAGAGAGCGAGAACGCATAGCTGGTATCGGTGTATCGATACTGCAGAAAAGGAGTATTGGAACAGTTTAAGGTATTTCAGTATTGATACCAAATGATCAATATTTCTGACAACACTAGTACTAGTACATACTGAGGTGTGGAAATTGAGCTGAGGCCTGGTAACTCCTTGCAAACTCCAAACCCCAGCTGTCTGAGAGCAACTAAAGCGAAATGGGCCTCCCAGGCAACAGGGGCAGTATGCTGAAGCTGCTTCATACTGATAAGACAGGGAAAGGTGCAAGGGGAGGATGAGAAAAATCTCTAAAGAAACTCATCCTGACGTGAGTTGACAGGAGAAAGAGAAATCAGTTTGGCAAGTAATGATGCACAGAATGACAGAGAACATTTGATGTCTGTCACAATTCTCTAGGAGCCTATCAAATAAACTGCAAAGCTTTCACAAATGCATTCATGCGTGCCTGCACATACACACAAACATCTCTTGCACGCGAGTCGCATGCCTAGGCACTAACAGATACGCGTGAAGACAAAAAAAGAAGCCCCATTTTCCATTAGTCCTCAACTCCTGGGTCCTTGACCACTGAAGTACACTTAACAGGTAATTCCCCTAGGAATGTCAGTCTCACACCACACTGCACATTAACCTGGAAATACCTCAGTCAATTCTGAGGTAAGAACTAACAGGACTTTAAAGTAAGATATATCAACCCTTTGCAGTCTAGAAGGTAGGGATGGGCTTGAGTATCTGACTACACTGAAGTAAGAACAATGATCACTCATGATACAAAGTTATTAACATGAATTAAAATTTAAGCAAATGTATTTGTTCTTACTGATGCTCACGCTAATACATGTTCATTTCAGAATAAGGGTTACACAGAACTCAGTTCCTTGCGTAAATGTTATACATGCCCCGGCAATGACAATATTTGTAGATAATTTCAGGAAAAGTCTGTTTAAACTTTAAACTATCCGAACGTGCAGATCCTTAGATTTTAAGCAAAAGCTTGTCTGATAATATAATGGATAGGAATAGTTGCTAAGATAGGATTGGTCAGTAAAACTTTTAACATTGGGCCCAGCAAAGTGTCAGTTGGCATCAGTGCTCTAAACAGTGACTTGCAGTCTGGAGCAGTGACAAATCTCTACGATGGGGGAGTGACCTGGACTGCAAACAAGAAAAGTTAAAAGTCAATCTTCCAGTTCAAAGGGAGCAGAAACTTCCCCCTATGCTGGAACTCTGAGACTGTGTGCTTCTGAGGCTCGGGCTGACAGGGAATGAACACTGCAACACAAACAGAACAGAGACCTTTTGGGAAATCTAGAAATAGAAGCACGTCCCACCATCAGTGACAAATACGTGAGAGGAACGCCTGAGAAGGCTTAAAAAAAGGAGGAGAATGAAGACTGAAAAAATCTATGAAAACTGAGTGCAAGCAGTCTTTGAGGTGAAGCAATGTGAAACCTCTTTTCAGAAGTCCCAAAGAAGGATGAAGCTATTGATTTGAGTAGAGATTTAAAGAGCTGATTTGGTCCATCTCAAGTGACAAAAACATGGCACACCATACTACTGCAAGTAATACAAAAACAAAAACTCCCTCATGGCCGTTTCAACACATTAATTTTAACACAGCCAGACAGTATTCTTACACCATTCCACAAAGGCACTCACACAACTGTATACCCACAAAGCCCTAATTTCTGCTTTTACAAGTTGGCAAAATAACCGTCCATCAACTCACATTTCCGGAAAGCAATCACCAATTTCTCCTTAACCTTTACACCTTCGGTTTATGTCTTCTGTCCAATATAAAAATGACTTCTTAAGAGGCAAAATCATCCAACCATCAAAGCTGCAATAATGGTGCTCCCCCTTCCATTATGCTGTGCATTAAGCTCCATACCACAATATTACCCAAATATCTCTTCATTCAATTAACTCCCCATCTATGTGATTAGCTTGGAACTTACCCCCAGAGTAAACCTGCAGGCTCCATTTGCCATTCATTGAGTCCTGCTTCTATTAAGGAAATACAGTGTTGCACATTAAGAATGTTTTAGACAGGGAGACTGTTCCTATCGTAGCACCACATCCACATAATGCAGTGTTGATATTTTAGAAGGTGAGAACCGGATTGGAACTGGATTTCTCATTGCGTTCTAAACTGCTAGCAGGCGGTGAAGCCACTGGAAGAGTGCGAGCGGCCATCTTATACCGGCAGAGGGCATCATTGACTTATAGCCAAAACAATGACCCAAAATAACCCCATTTTCCACGGATCAGTCACACAAATAATAGTTTTAAAGATATGTATGCACAATGCACATTAATTGATACTTCTAACATTTTCTGTAATGTTTATGGTCTTTTCAGGCAGGATTAGCGATATATAGAAATCGATAAGATGGGACTGCACACTGCTGACACAGGTAACTGAGATAGATTTCTTTATGAACGTAATTATGCTGGAAATATTAAGCATGAACAAATCTGGGATTATTCGCAGAAATTGATTCGAATATACAATAAAAATTCAAAATATTTAATACAATTCCCTATTACTATATTGCACTGAATTATATTCAAATCTAAGGTTTACCATGCATCATCTTGCTCAGTATAAATGTTTGGAAATGTCCTTAAATACATAAACACCATTGAATCATTTACAGTTACTGTACAAATACAATCAAGTTATATAACATATTAATTTACATAACCACAGTGAATAGAATCACAGAATCATTTCGACATTTGTTATACAAATGTTGAGGTGTCCTGTCCATCAGCTGATCTGATATTCACTACTGTATAATGAAGATGAACGTAACGTTTAATAAGCAGGGGAAATTCCCGATTTTAAACGTTTAAGACGTTTGCCTTGTAAGAATGCATAGCCTTCCTTCAGATATAAAAACGCTGACTCGTTAGGTAACGTTGTCTCATTAAAATCAGATGATTTCCTATTAATTCAATAGAATGTGAGGCAATATGGCAAAATACCAATACGGTGGCGCGGTTGCTTCACTTTTTATGACATCATGAGCAATCTAGTTCTCTATATAGATCAGTGGACAGAACCCCCAACAGGATTAGACAAAGGAATTAGCTGTAGTAAATAAAGGAAAATAAAAAGGGCAAAACTTGTGTCAAAAGCACTAGTACTTAAGTAACAAGTCAATAATAAAGTTAGGAAAAATGTGCATGCATGCTCTATGAAGAGTGTCCATGCTGTGCAATAATGTGCTTGTGAACGATATAATGCATTTCTTGGTCAAAATGTCTTAATGTGGTTTTAATGTAAACACAGTTGGTTGTTCAAATGCTGAACTTTACTCTTTGGAGTCCATGAGACCCTAGGGTGTCCCATTTGTCATTTTATGATTCATAAAGCTTCTCATGATCCTATTTGAGGTCACTATGCACCCTTGATGCATCCTTTTGTGGAATCCACAGCAGACAAAGCAAAAGTCAATAACGAAAGACACTAACCAACTAAAATTATGTTTAACTTAAATATCTGCCACTGGTTAGACAAACAGATGGAGAATCCAAGGGATCAAGGTTTGATGCTGTAACTGCACCAATATGGGCACATCTTTCAAAGCATCTTTCTCCATTGACAGCCATTCAAAATTAACTATGCACCAGCCAATCAACTTCTACTAAAAGGATAGGCCTTTTCAATCAAGCTAATGTTGCTGCATTGGGCTGGTTTGGGATACCCAAAAACAAATAGAGCTAGTAGCACCACAGAGCTACATCCTTTGCACTTTTTTGTTCTCTTGATGGAATGGTTTATTAGGAAATGCCAATTCAAAGCAACACTCTCGTGAGACGCTAGTGGAATGATGGTAGGTGTGAGTTCTGGAACTCAGTGGTGCCAAGAGGAAGTGTGTGTGATGGTACGCTGACAGTTCTTTAGCGAGATCCTCTGATCTTCAAAGAGTGACAGGTTTTGAGCTCAACAGGATGGAGGGAGGGTTTGAGTGCAGGTATCCGTGACAACCACCAATCAGAGGTCCCCTGTGGCCTTTCAGTGGGAATTAATTCCCAATGCAGAATTAACTTAGAAGGTCACTGCCGCATATTCATGACCTTCCTCTTCGAAGATCCTCCTGTAATCTTTCTTTCACAGATTATGGAGGAATACTAATGTAATCATAACTCCAAATCATTTCACAAATTAAGAACAAGTCACTCCCACTACGCTGATCCATCTGTACTGTTCATTATCCCAAGCTGAACGTTTTGCTGTGGATGAACAGATTAAATCTGAACGAGGAGTCTCATTTCAACACTTGCCTAACCTGCTTTAACAGTTCTCCACTGAACCTGCCAGGAATTCACACACATTCACTCACACACAATGGAACACAATGGAAAGGAAGCAGGTAAAATGTAACACTTTTCATGAAAGCTGAATGGTAGCCTACTCCAATTTCATTGGCTGTCACAGGGAAAATGCATTGCGTTTAACAACTTCAGTAGCTATTAAACCTCTCTGCGTCTCTACCCCCTGCAGCCAAGGAGGCATTATCGATTCCCTGCTTCCCGTTGTTCAGAGCTCATTAACAAAATAACAAAATGTTATTCAGAGCTCATTAACTCTTGGTAATCACATATGGGATAAACAAAAGCATAGACGGGGATAAGCATTCTCTAATGTTGTGCATGGTCAGTGCAGTGTGGATGGATTTCCAAATTCTCCTTCCAAACTTTCCAGGTTACATTCTCAACCAGAACCCATGAATTCTTTTCTCCATCTGCAGCACATGAAAATGGAAACGCTAGGCTCAATTTCTTGGCTCTGGCCTAGAAATTGGGATGCACTGGAGCTAGAAATCCATTAATCCTTCACACCTGTAGTGTCTTACTTAAATGTAGGTCCTGAGACGGCCCATGGGATAACTGATGGATAACTTGTACTTGTGAAAAAAATATTGGCCAGTTATGGAAAATATGATTCTGCACATAACAGATCTAAAAAAAATAAAAAAATCTAAGCAAGAGAACACAAAATATAAAAAGCATTTCTGAATATTTCCAAATATAAAGTACAATACATCAATGTTTACTTTGAGGTCTAAACTGTATAGTGTAACAGAGTATTGAGGATTTTGGTAATGGACAGCAGGGGGCTCCTCACTTCCAATGTCAGCCCCAAGGGCCATGCTGATCTTGAACATGAGATACATTTTTTAACAGTGACAATTTTTTATTATTTTTATTGCTCCTCTCTTAACAAACCATAGCAAATCATCAAAAACTTAAGGCAAGTGATTGTTAGATGCTTCACTTGCTCTCTGTGTTGTGATACATATGATATCATTAAGACGTTTCATTAGAATGAATGAATGCCGGCCCTGCACGCTGAATTTAGATCAAAGTACCTCACAATAAATTAAATCATTTTTATAAAGCATAGCACATGCAATCAAAGGCACTCCACTGGTTCAGTTGCTTCCTAAATCCCAGTGTTTGTTTTGTGTTGTTGGCTTGTGCACAACTCGCTACAAAAAAAACGACAGTCCCAAGAGTCTTCCTTAGTGCCTTGAGATAACAGATTGAGCGTTAAAGGCATGAAGCTCCGGAGGCGTATGGGGGAAGTAGGGCATGGCAACTGTGAGGGTGTTTCACACGTCATCTCCTACTGAAGGAATACAAGCTCTAGACCTGCACAAGCTCTTCAGAATGACATTTAGATCCAAACAACACCATTAGCTAATGAGCAGAGCCTTAAATCTGACTGGTCTCCTTTGCAAAAACTAAGGAGATTTAGTCATGAAAATGCCTGTTGTCAAATTCAACACTGAACCAAAACAAGGGAAAGCAAGCCTTTCAATTGTTGACAGATTTCGCTGATTTGTCATGTGCTATGGACATGTAAACTTGGGTTCTGGAGATTTCTGTTTTCTCACTACTAAATAAAAAATAGCTTCCTGAGGGTGTTGCCAAGATGGCTGCAGAATGAAGAAACTTGCCCTAAAGGGACTTTGCTAGTTCGGCAGGACTGTGAACTGGTGAAATGCTTCACTGAACTGTGAGACGTCTTACCAAGAGTATCCTTCAGGTTCTTCACAAGTGAGGTTTTCTTCAGACTGTTCTTTCGCTCCACGTAATTAGAGGGGACGTAGCCGGTGCGGTTGGATGCGTTGCGGACTCTCCACCAGGTCTTGGAATCATCCAGCAACCACAGGCGCTCGTTCTTCCGGATGTCCAGTTCCTGGTCTTGCTGAGCCGTGTAGTCCCACTTGGCTATAACAATCACCTCCTCTGTCATCTTTCATCGAGTCCCACTACCAAAAGAGAGAAAGAGAAATAAATCAGTAATGGTAGAAGCGCTAACTCCATTACCTGACCAACTATTACAATCATTAAGTGCCAAGGAAAACATACAGATAAGATTGAAAACCCTTACAAAGGTCTGGACAATATCTTTGCAGTAAGACAGTAAGTCAGTAAGTCAAGCCCTCTATGACAAATGCATGACTCAGACAAGAGACAGACATGATTACATATGCTCTATTTAACACATCTTAATCGGCAGGTGAGCTCACACTCCCTCCACCCAACCAATATACCAGTGCGAGTGAGAGAAGACATGACAAACCAGAGGAGTCAAGAAACAAAAGGGAGTTTGGAGGATACAGTAATACTTTAGTTTAACAGGTTAAAGATGACACAAATAGTAAGTCATTTACAGTTTAATTTCTCTGAAAAGTGTAAACACTTTGGCTCTGTGGTGCTATCAAAACATTGCTCTGTTCATTTGAGAATCCCAGCCAGCGTTTCCCATACAATGATGTAACTCAATGCTTAACAATCATAGTATAATTAACTGTTGGAGAAATTAACTAGCTAGTCACAACTGTTTCTTGAAATTGTAGTAACTTCGAACCATCTGTTCAAACCATGTTCACTTCTTTCATTATCTTGACAAACTAATTTCCATAAAATGAAATTGATATTGTCCCTATCTTTCATTCCGTAAAATGACCTTGTTTATATTGTATTCTCTTTAACTTTGGGGTTTACATGTGATTATTAGTATATTCAATACAAATATCTATAAGGTTAATCTTTGTCTCACTATGTCCTGTCTGAAAGGCTAATAAAAAACATAGACTTTTAATAGAAAATAGAAAAATAGATAGATTGTCCCAAATTATACACTATGCAATATGTATTATGTACTCTTACTATCTAGTATATGAATTTACAATAGCATAAGTTTTTATTTTTATTTATCTAACATCAGAGTCTGATAGCCTTTCCTTCTCCAGTACGCAAGAAATCTGCGACAGTGCAAGGAGTGTCCTAAATTCCACATTAATTAGGTGCATCACCCAAATTTTTTAGGGTAAACACACTTTGCACACTGTTCATAATACAAACTGGCATAGAATAGTGCACAAGTACATGAATTGGGACACACATATAGATTGTACTAGATATTTGCTTTAAATTAAACTATGTTGCTAATGACAGAACTTGCGACCATAGTTGGCAAACAATGCTTTTGCCAGCTCGATACACCAACAGAAGCTAGCAGAAAGGGTTAACTTGTTTGAAAACATTATTTTTGTAATTCTGTTTGTTGACACAAGTCAGTGGCAAAAACATAATTACACGTCACCTCAAGTTTAGATACAAATTGTTGATAAATCGTGAAAGACTGATTGACAATATTAGGATCAGCAAATCATAATCATGCATGCTTGGATATTTGCCTCCCTTAGACTAACAAAGCACAATTTCTTCTTTGGTGAATTTTTTGTGTATATAATAATTCATTTGATTCCAACACTAACATACATGTATACATTATATCACATTATGGCATTATATCGGAAAGCCTGTTCTGTTCTCTCTTGACCATTCAAAACCTATATTGGTTCCTCATTACATTAAACAGTGAGACCGGATATATATAAATAAAGCTTACAACAGCACTAACAAGCCTAGCTTACAACAGCACTAACAAGCCTAAAAAACAGAGCAAACAATGAATCTTAAGAGTGTGAGTAATAAAATGCAAGTGATAAAGGGAAAGCGATATAGGCAGAAAGCGATATAGGCAGAAAAGTGTTTTCGCTCAGAGTCGCGAAGGTTAAGCCACTTAATCCATGCCATTGGTCTCATTAAATAAAGAGCTAAACCTTCAAACAGAAAAGCCATTAAAAATGACTGAGACTGTCAAAGGCTGAGCAGAAGTTTTCAAAATACATGGAGTGTTCTTGTTCCTCTGAGCAAAATGACAGAAATGATAGTAGGCAATTGCTAAACCCATAAATGAATAAGTAGGCGGGTTTATTGGCATGGCCAATTTTAAACTGCTTGCCTGAGACGTGAGGGAGAGTTGCCGAAGGATTAAATATGCACTGAATAGTAATGGACTGATTAAGTATTGATGGTGTTTCAGGAAAGCGCACTTAAAGCTCTGTGCTCCTGCTGCGAGAGGCTTCAGGCACGGGTACTATAAGTCAGATGCACAGCCATTAGAAGGAAAGGGCAGACCTAGTGAGCCTGAGAGTGTATGCGCATGTGGGTGTGTATGTGTGAGCAACAGCTTTCATTTCACGCTTTGCCTACAACGCTCAAGTGTTCCAGATCCCATATGCAAAGCTTTCAGGTTTCTGTTCTATTTCTATTGTCTAGCTACGTTTTGCTCCCGGTATATACAGGGTCTTCATGATAGCAATAAGACCCTAGACTATAGAATAAACAGACTTTCCCTTAAAATAAATATTGGCTGTAGTGTGTGTCAGCACAGGACTTCAGGTCCTGCATGATCTCCATGTAACTGTCCTCGGAAGGTCGCTACAGTATTTCATTTGCTTTGACAAAGCGAAGTCGTAGCTCAGCCTCAGGCAGCACACCAGCTGAACGCCCACAGAACGTCCACTGACCGTCTGATGCATATTGCACATAAAACTGGCAAATACTGCACAATTGTTCAAACTGCAAGACAAACTGTGGTTCAGATGGTCTATTTCTCTCCAAATGGGAGGTTCTTGGCCAGAACAAGCTGCAATGTGGACCAGACCTTATGCCCAAGTCTGGCTACACAAGACTAATTTGACCCATGAATTATGGGCTTAAAACTAAAATGCAAATAAACACACCACAGTTTTGAGAGTTACTTCACAAGCATTTCACCTTTTCATTTGATAAAAACTATCGTCATATCATTACATACTCAAAGGTCTTCACTACAACTCGTCAAAATAAAAATGTAGGTTTGACTTGAAATTGTGACAGAAATACTATTGTATAGCAGAATGCACTTGTCAAAGTAATAATAATCATCAAATTATTAATGTTTTATGCCTTCATTTGATTACCACCGTTTTTGATGATAATTTGTATCAAATCATAAATCCAGAAGAAAAACAACAACAAAATTCTAAAAAAAAAAAAAAAACATTTCATAGGGTCCTATTATATATATTTTTTTAATATATATAATAGGACCCTATGAAATGTTTTTTTTTTTTTTTTTTGAATTTTGTTGTTGTTTTTCTTCTGGATTTATGATGAATTATTATTCATAAATATACTTTATGAAAAAAGTATGTATAAAAAAACATAAATTACTAAATTGTTAATGTTTTGTGATTCCAATTAATTAGACATGTTTTTAATTACTACCATTTAATTTAAAAATTTAAACGAATTCCAGAAAATGTTTAAATGGAGAAAAAAAACGGATTTTGGGAAAAAAATTAAAATAAATCACAAGGCCCTTTGTTTTATTTCTTTAATGAGGCGGCAATTCTAATATTAACTCCCATCACACCGCAGCATACAGTATAACTCAAGAGACGCCTGCCGCACACAATTACACCACATAAAGGATTTCATTACCTCTGGTGAGATGAGTATCTATCCACGCTGGGCTATATTTCATAAATGCAAATATGGCAGCTCGAAGGCAGAGATCGTTTTCTTTAAAAGTGGTCGTTAAATGACAGTTCAATTAGGAAAGAGGCTGGCTAAGACAGCGCAGCAACTGGATAGAAATGTCCCCATGCTTTAAATCAGTCATTCCACTCTGCTGGCTGCGAGCTTCAGGTTCAGAAGGTTACCAGAAGTGTGTGACCTCACTCGCCATGATTCAGTACAGGGTGGGAAAGAGAGCCACGGGGAAACAAGGAGCTGCTAAACGGGATTCTCTATCCGGCATACAGAGGGGAGGACTGGAGATAAAGGTGGGAAGAGCAGGCCAAAGCTTGTCACTGAACACTGTCAGATAAAGCAGACAGGTAAGAGAGGATGACAAGGCAATAGGGATGATCAATACAAAAATTAGTATCTATTTACAAAAATAACTGGAAATAAAAAAAAGATATATACAGTTAAAAAAATTATTCTGATAAAAAAATATGTAAAATAAACATTTAAAATTAGATATTATTAACTTCTTAATTCTGCAATCTTATTATAGCATTTTCAAAAATAAAGACATTTTGGAAAATATAAATAGGCCTACATGAAAATAAAAAGATGAGTAAAAAGGAAGTAATTACTGTAACCACCAGTAAATCTAGTAAATCTGCGCAGAGGGAATCATACTCAGCCATATTCAAATAAAGATGCTGATGATGATCATTTAAAGAATGGCAATATATCGGCAGTGGCAATATATTGGTCGACCACCAATCATAATTTTAAATGCATAATGCATTCAGTTACTCTTTAGGGAGAAAGAAAAATAAAATAAAAATGATGCGTAAGGAATGGGCCAGAATGGTTACCTAATCAGCTAGGCCTAGTCATCCAACAATTGACTTAGTAAGTCAATTACTTCAATTTTTGGTGGTGGTGCAATGCAAATTTGAAGTTCTCAATCAGGGGGCCTCAGCAAACGATGACTTCAAATTATATTTAAAAAAGTAATAATTAAAATGTATTTAAAATGCTAAACACACACACATACACACAATAAATACATACATGCATGCATACATAAATAAACAGCAAATGTATTAATAAATGTATCAACATTTCCAGTTTCTGTATGAAAACAATCGGTGCTGTCATAATTACAATAGAAACACCAGAGGAAACATCTTTGAATATTAAGTTGGCCTTCAAGTTAAAAGGTTGAGAACCTCTGATTTAATGCGAGACACTTATAACATGATTAAGATATGTAACTGCTCATAGAGTGTGCAGCTATTGTACAGTCTTCTTAAATAATCTCAACTAAAGCACTGCTACAGACATATATACAGTACAAATTATTATACAGGGCTGACTTAAGACTACTCGACTGATTTTGTTAAACATCTCATCTGAATTTGAGTGATAGATAGAGACACAGATTAGACACCCTATTTACAACTTTATGCGTGAAATGCCAGCTGTGCCGAACAGTAGCACATTATCATCCATGTCAGATACCAGCATTTGCGATGGTTGAATCACCAACATGACAAAACAACACTAAATGCGCAAGAATAAATGGCATGCAGAATATTCTGGTGCAGTGAGAACAGATATCAGAAAAACAACACCATTTGAAAAAAAGTTTGTTTGTAGAAAAAGAAATGCGTGACAGATTTATGGCTACCAGCTTCTGATATAATCGCACATCTACTAGACACTGCATTTCTATCATCACTCGTCGTTTCTACGAATCAGGACAGAATCACGGCCGTTGTGTCGGAGGACGCTCCGTCCATCTCTTTCCCCTCTCTCCTCTTCAGTCTCTGTCCCGGCAGCGCGGTGATAGATGACACTCATTTGGCTAATCGGAGCCCCGCCCCCTGTAATATCCACACAGCTTAGCCCACCTCATTCATAATCAAGGCTGTTAAGAAGAACGATGGCTCTGCCACGGGAAAGCAGATCAATCCTCAAGGCTTGGCGTTCACTCAGATGCCGGAAACCTGCTTGGTAATGATCAATCTTTCCCAGCTCAATGTCAGCTTACGCTCACTTACACATACGCATGGGAGAAGCCTTTTAACCAAAATGAGGCAATTAGCCGGGTTATAAACATTTCTCACCACAAGCAGAAAATCACTCATACTCCACTTCAGATCTTACGTCCGGCAGCCATGACGTCTTAGTGTACAATGTTTGTGAAGACAAGAAGAGAAGGAAGCCACTCTCTGACCTTGAATTGATCTATCCTCAGCCAAGATGAGTTCCCATAGTCCAGAAGCACTTAGCCCTCTGAGCCCTGCTCTCGAGGGAGAAAAAGCATTTAATACGACTAATACATCCGCTAGGCAAACGTCCAGCTAACATTCGCATAACGCAACTAAACATCTCTCACACACAAAGCAGATGTCAAATATCTGGCTAAAATATATTCACTGCCCTTAAAAAATAAAGCTTCCTAAAAGGTGTTTTTGCAGCAATGTCATTGAAGAACCATTTTGGGTTCCCAAAAGAACCTTTTTAGATAGAGGGATGAAACTCTCAATGTGCTGTTCTTCTTAGTTGGTAAAACAGCAAATAATAAAGTGTGACATTCTGTACTTTTGCCTCATATTCATTTGTTAATCATATTTACAGATTTCTTGACTGCACAGCAAACAGATCAATTTTGTATTTAATATCCCAATACTTATGGAGGGCACAATGCATCATTTTTAGGGTTTTATTGAGCTGAAGTCATGCTTTTTGTATTCTATACAAACAAATGAAAGTCAAAGTCAAGTCATTCTCTCCAAAGTCTCAATTGTTTGTACTAGAAAGGAAAAAGATGACAAAAAAATTATGAACAAATGGAAAACATTGCTTCAGAATCCTGGGGAGAAAAGAAAGAAAGAAAGAAAGAAAGAATAAGATCAAGGAGAAAGAGAGCACAAGATAAATCAAGAAAGAGGACGTTGTAGATGTACCATTACTTTCCCAAAATCCAGCTGGCCTGGCTTTCCCCCTCAAGTGGGAATTTTGAGTGGGAATTAAAGAAAGGGTTCTGTCCGGCTGAATCAGCACTCTATAGAGACTCTCTCGAGCTTTATACACAGCACAAAAACTGGGAAAAGAGGGAGCACAAGTAAAGAGAGAGATGACAAAAAGAAGGCCCACCGGATTCTTCAGTACAGAGGTAAAGAATGAATCTACCAATCATCTATTTTACGCTTTCCTGGCCTCTTTTAGATTCCTGTCATGTCTGTAGCAACTGGCACATTCATCTCCCTCCAGCAAACATCTCTGGCACTAACACAGACACATTCAGAACCATCCAAATAGGCTCAAGAATTAAGCTAATGTTGTGGAGTGTGCAGAAGGGGACCGAGTAAATTTGTCCCGGTATGAAAGCGGTAGAAAATCAGGTCAGCACCTTTAAAAGGCAGATACATGTGTGTTCCCATTGCTGGTGTTAATGATTAGTCTGAACCACCAGTAAACTCAACACACACCTTTACCAGGGAATGAACTTTCACACACACATACCGACCGGGTGATCTCAAAAACACAAGACATTACATAATACAACAGTGAGAAATGGATGAGCAGCTTAAAATAGAAAGTGGTAAGAAGGAATCAAGTTTGACAGCGACATGGCGAGACCAGTTTCAAACCAGTTATTTGTGAAAATGAGAGACTAGGAAGATGATGAAACGTCAGTAGACAGTCAACAGCAGTTATGCTAAAGGATGACTTAACTTGTGATATTTTACATATGGACAAAGCAACTACTTGAATCTGTATTCAAAATAAAGGTGAAAATGTCTAATATTTGAGAGATTTACAGTAAAAAGCACATTCACATGGTATGCTATGAGAACTATACAATTTATAAATTAGCCTAAATATTTTTAAAACAGTTAGTTAGTTAGTTATAATCATGGATGCTCATTGATTGATGCAGTGTTCCAATCCGGCTAAGATACACATTTAAAATGTACAGTCTATATACTGTATATAATGTGTACTGTATATAAACACCATATACATTAATGAATTTCTATATCTTTTAGCAGAACTTAATACAGTTGCATAATAAAACGCCAATTTGTACTCTTCATGTCGCTCATCAAAACTAGTTTGTGACAAACCACATTTGTACATCACAACACCAGTAATAACAGTTTGTAAGCAGATCCAAAAAAAAAAAAAAAAAAAACATACAAATGAATTGGAATTCACAACAAATTCTACAAACTGTAAAATAGTTACAAATTGCCATGAGAATGTGTATTATTATCAGCAAATTAAAGTTACAATTCCATTTATTGATATTGATCTAAAATTTTGATTGGTGTACCACTAATAACAGACTCACCAGTTCTGTTATGTTAAATATGTCACATTTATTGTTTCGGCTAATATCCAAAGCAAATAAAAAGCATCCTAAAGTCCAAACTCCAATACAGTGGACTGTGCTTGCGGTGACTCACGCTGTAATGTCTCTGATGGGGTTAGTGGTTGCTCTTCTTCAGTAAGCAATAAAAAGAAAATTAATGACTGTTTGACTGCTTGGTGATATCATAGAAGCTTTCACGCAAAAGCATATGGCTAATGGTGAACAGATTTCCACTGAGGTCCCACTCTCCTTACAAACATTTGATCACAAGAGAAAATAAGAAAAAAATTATTTCAGTGACTGATTAAACCACATTACTAAGCAAAACCTTAGAAAATAATACAGCACATGACTTGCAGCAGGTCCCAGGGTGATGTGATTGTATGCAACACTTCATGTATAGCTTACACTAAAAAAAATAGCAACCTTGTTTGTGTCACAACCGAATCAGGAACGTTTCTGTCATCGCTTTGCATAATGAGGATGATCTGAATTAAGACTCTGAGTGCAGTGAAAAAGCATTGGTTGTCTTTGATGTCATTCTTCTACTTTGTTCCAGCAATGCTTTTTTTCCACAAATGAATTCGGCATTGTTCAGCAAACAATCTTTCCATTGTTTAACATGCATCTCAGACCTCTGAGTAATAATCTAAAGAACCCGCTGATCCTGAAATGACCCCTTGAACCCTGACCATATAGCCCAAAGAAAAAACCCACACAAATATTCACCAGTCATAAGAAAATCTTGACTTTCATTTGAATACTTTTGAAGTTCGAAAAACCATCAAAGATCATCTATTATTCAAAATCTATGAATAGGCCTAAATATTGTGCATTCTAGGGATGTGCAAAATTACATATTTTTAATATCAACCAGCTGGTGGGTTGTCTGAATGATTACTCGACTACAAGGACTTAAAGTGGTGGTACTTTTCAACTGGTTTGGCAGTGGGACCCACATTTTCCGTGGTCATTAAGCCACAACAACCCACATTTTTAGGAATCTAAATCAATCAAATTTGTTTCTCAAAAGTCATTGAGACACACACAAGTACCATCCCACTTCACTTAACATTCACATAAATTGTAAGAATATCACTCACACTGATAAATTATATGGTTAGCAAGTTGGTATGAGTCACCACAGTCATCAAAACTATTACAAATAACACAAAGTGAAAAATGTTAAGGGGTTAAGGTTATGGAAACTAGTTACCATGGTAAATAAAACACAGAATGCACGGAATAATGACACGACAACACACAACTCATCTGACCGCAGATACTGAATTAGGCAACAATGTCTTCTCAGGCACTTTAAGTGCGTCTGACAGAAGAGTCAGCTGCTTTCACGCATGTCTTTCAAAATTAAAGTTTTGCATCAGAAAAACATTTTGAATAAAAAAAAAAATTACAAATTTCCTTGAATGCACACTCCGCGATCACATATAATGGTCATGCGACCCAACTCACCGATTGACACTGACCTAAAGAAACCGAACAATTAGGCTGGTTTCGAGTTCACCTGACCCAGATGAGACAAGCTTCTTAGGAGGTGTTTTTCAGCACAGCAGGATGGGGTGAAACGGAAAGGAGCAGAATGCATGAATGTCTCGACACACGTTTTTTTAAACGTCACACTAGAGCCGTACGATTAATCTTTAAAAGATCGCAATCTTGATTCAAACACCCACATGATCTCATTCCTAAATGACAACAGTTCGGGCCATGTCTATTAAACCTTTGACAAAATCACATTCACAGGTTACAAATATTCAAATCACAGAAGTACTGGGATAAAAGTTTAAAGTTCGGATAGAAAGTGATATCTATGGAAGGAAGCGACAATTGATTACATTATGTCACCAGGTGGCCACAAGTGACTGTTAAAAATGTATTTGTCATTGAATCATGCATTCAAGAGAATCAATCAGAAAGCTAATTCATCCAGTAATGAAACAAGCAAAGTATTGTAGAATAGAATCACTCATTAATATATATATATATATATTTTTTTATTATTATTTTTTTTTAACCCCTAGTAAATTACATATTATTGTGTTGTCTGTTCAGAATCGTGGGAGAATCATGATCTCTATTTAAAAATAAATAAATAAATAAACAACCTCTCAAATTCTAAAACTAAACAACCTCACAAATCAACTAGTCAATTTTTGGATCACATGTTGACCATCTTGACCCATCCCTTATGCATTTATTTAAAAAAAATGTTCACCAGACTAAAATATAATGACACCAACTCTGTGCTTGTATGACCAAATGTAGGACTATGAAACAAAAACATATAAAAGCTCCACATCTCACACAGAAGCTACTTTCAAACCAAGCAGTTTTTGGTCGGTCAACACGGCAAATTAGCGTGACAATCTTGAGTTGAACCCGTAGCAAAATCTGTTTGGGAAAATCTTTCGCCCTCACGTGAGATTCCAGATCGCGTTAATTCGCGTTAATTCATTGAAATGGCTGGATTTTGTCAGTAAAAATTCACCGAAAAATGGTAAATGTGACCACAGATTAGGATGACAATTAAACAACAGACACTTGTTTCCTGGGATACACATGAACACTGCCATTCCTTACGCCACACAGGAATGTGGGTAACCTCCATGTATGTCATAGGTCTGACAGCTCTCACGCTCATCTCCCCTGGACAGATTACCGTGCAACACAGATCTCCTTTCCCGTGCTAAGCATTCTCACTCAGCCTTTTCCTTTCTTTCTCCTCTCCTTCATAAGAGTATATGGGCCATTGTTTGCAGGTTTCTATGCATGCAGTGGCCAAACCCTCTCTGTAGTGAGGGGCAGACAGGCGGACGGGTGTCTGGAGCTGAACAGAGAGAGGAGACTGAAGCCCACACAAACTGAAACAAAAGGGTTTGCCATGCCCAGCACACCAGGGATGCATTGAACAGGTGGTCCTGAATGGCAAATCGCATAGTTTGGATTCCTTTTCCAAAATGCTTGCTCGCTCTCTAAAAATCAGGAAAACTGTTAATCATTTCTTTTCTTATCAGTGCTTTTAGGGGTGGGCGCTATAAGCATATATAATGATACGAGTATTTTCAAATGACAGTTATGGCAGGATATATCACAGTATAGTTAATTTTGCTGGAAATTCAATAAAAAAAAAAATAGACTACCGTTCAAAAGTTTGTCATCATCAGTAAGATTATTTGAATGTTTTTGAAAGAAGTACCTTATGCTCACCAGGGCTGCATTCATTTGACATTAGAGTACATTAAAACAGCAATATTGTGAAATATTATTACAATTTAAAATAACACTTTCCGGTTTTTTGCAGTAATTGCAAAGCTTATTTTCACCATCATTATTCCAGTCTTGAGTGTCATATAGGATACTAGGATATAGGATATCATACCATGCTTTAAAACAAGATAACAAGATGACACTAACTTTCCCTTATTCAACTTGTCTCTCTTGGTTTTGCTCTTCTGAGATTCCTACACTTCCTTCAAACAACTCATAATTCCCTCTCATGTTGCTTGTTTGGTTGGTTGCTCCTCAGAATGAGGTTATTTATTTTATTTTATTTTATTTTCCTGTTTGGGAGCTCAACAATATTCCCACTGCACGCACTAACATACCGGAAAGAAGAGATACACAGAGAACAAAAGCTTTGAAGTGTTACCCACTTATGATGTCTGTCTTCTCCCTATAGAAACGATGTTGTATGGTTTATTCACAGAAAATGTCAGAGAGAGGTCAAAGCCCACATTTGTGGGAACACTTGCTCTATGGCATGTTATCTCTTTCAGCCCTATTGGGGTCACATATCACACACAACAGGCCAGATATTGTCTAAGGTCGACAAGCCCATCCTGTTCTACAACCCAGCGCTGACATGCATTGCAAGTGATTCCTTATCCGTTACAATTAAACACGGCATAGTTCGAAAAACAGTCCACAAATGCTACTGGCGACTTTAACCGATCTAGAAAACCAACTGAGCTCAAGCTACATTAAACATGCTTTCAGTAGAGCATTTGGCATGTATTGCAAATTCAGCTCAGAGATTCTTCCCTCCCTGTGGTGTTTATATCCTCAGTAGTTTAAAGTCGCTAATCAAATCATCCCGATGCATCGCCCCAGGGTGTTTTCCATGTTAGTCTGAATGGAATCCATCAGTCTGAGTACAACTGTTGCCTTAAACAGAGACGAGGTTGAACGCAGACATTCCTTAAGGTTTAAGAAAAAAAGAAGAAAAAAATGTTTTACATACAAAGCTATGGGCGCCTACACACTAGTTCACACTTCATCAAAGAACACTGAGACTCCATTGATTTCAAAGGGGATGGTGTTACAATGACATTGAGGAAGAACAAAAGTTTGAGACCAAACGCTGAGGACATTTTTGGGATCCTGACATGAGAAATCAAATTTGCCTTGATCTTCTGAAATATAAGAGGTCTTTGTACAGACTGCAAGTTTCATGACTTTAAAACTTTGTCCTCATTATAAACAAAACATTAATTTAATCCAGATCCAAAAATGTCTCGTTTTTATAATGTGGGATCTGTGACGTTAAACAAGGGGCATCCTGCCGGGACAAGCAGTCAGTCGGTGAAGTTCGGCGAGAGCGCAAGTGATTTTTTCTAAATACACCAGTTCTGCTGTTATTCAGTGTTGTATTTGACTCAAGGTAAGGCTATTTTCGATTCTCTGTTTATTTAGCATTTTTACCTTCTCACTAATCTGTATTTTATCTAGACGCGTTAATACTGTAACTAACAGCCGCGAGTGGAAATTATTATTAGGCTATTATTGCAGTTTCATTGAACTTAAGTATTGGCTTGTAGCACTTTCGATTTGGGCCATTTTCGCTTTATTGCTTTAATTGCTCGGCGACACAGCAGTCCTCACTCAGGCGGTGACAGCACTATATCTCTGTAGTCCGCGCGCTGTCGCGGAAGCGTCAGCGGGAGCGTTCAGCTCTCGTGTTCAGCCTCCTCGTGTGAAGACCGACTCGGGTAAAGACCATCGACTCTACCTGCGCGACTCCACCGAGCAACGACACCAGAAAGGCACTTAAGTATCTCCTTTTCCCTTTCCCTACCCACTTTTTGTTATATTACACCTTACTCAGCATGTGCTTTCAATACATTCCTGTTATCTCTCGGCAACGCCCTTTCATCACACGCAAAAGGCAGCGCAATACTGCTAATTTGCGTCCCATTTTCTCATCCTCACACACACCTCTCTCTCTCTCCGTGGGTCTATGGAATTGCCAGTCAGCAGTCAATAAAGCTGACTTTATTCCAGCCTTTGCATCTCACTCTACTCTTAGTATCCTGGGCTTGACTGAGACCTGGATTCGTCCAGAAGACTCAGCAACCCCTGCTGCTCTCTCTAGCAATTTCTCCTTCTCTCACTCCCCCCGCCAGTCTGGGAGGGGTGGGGGTACAGGGCTTCTCATTTCTAACAATTGGAAATACTCAGCACTCTCTTCTCTATGCAACAACAACTCATTTGAATACCATGCTATTACACTTACAACTCCCAATACGATCCATATTGTAGTCATTTATCGCCCCCCAGGTCAGTTGGGTGACTTCGTAGAAGAGCTGGATGTGCTGCTGTCCTCTTTTCCTGAGGACGGTACCCCACTTCTAGTCTTTGGTGACTTCAACATTCATCTCGAAAAGCCGCATGCAACAGACTTCATCTCTCTCCTAGCCTCTTTCAATCTCAAACGGCTCGTCACCACAGGAACTCACAAATCAGGCAACCAACTGGACCTGGTTTACAAACGCAACTGCATCACAGACAACATTTTGGTGAGACCTCTCCATGTTTCAGATCATTTCCTCATTACTTTCAGTCTACAACTCTCTACCCCTGCACCTCCAACCCCACCACCAGTCACTTTCAGACGAAACCTGCGCTCACTTTCTCCCTCCCACCTTTCCTCTGCCGTGTCATCTTGTCTTCCCCCACCCTCACAATTCTCATCTCTGGATGTTAATACCGCAACGGATACCTTATGTTCCACTCTAACCTCTTCTCTAGACAATATCTGCCCTCTCTCCTCCAGGCCTGCACGCGCTACTCCCTCCAACCCCTGGTTATCTGAGGTTCTTCGTGAACACCGGACCAAACTCAGGGCAGCGGAGAGGAAATGGCGCAAATCAAAAGACACATCCGACCTGAGTATGTATAAATCTCTCCTCTCTTCCTTTTCTGTGGATGTTCATGCTGCAAAATCTTCATACTTCCACAACAAGATCAACAGCTCCTCCAACACACGATCTCTCTTCAAGACATTCAACTCTCTCCTCTGTCCACCTCCACCACCACCCACCTCCTCTTTAACTGCCGACGATTTTGCGAACTTCTTCACCAACAAAACAACAACTATCAGCAGTCAATTCCCAACTCCACAAACACAGGAACCCAGTCTGACCCCTTCCACAGCCGATACCCCTTTGTTCTCCTTTTCTCCGCTAACCGAGGAAGAAGTATCTACACTTCTCCTCTCCAGTCATCCGACCACCTGCCCTCTAGACCCCATCCCCTCACACCTTCTTCAAGCCATCTCTCCCACACTTCTACCAGCACTCACACACATCATCAACTCATCCCTCCATACTGGCACTTTCCCAATAGCATTCAAGCAGGCACGGGTTACTCCACTACTTAAAAAACCAACACTAAACACATCATCTGTAGAGAATTACAGACCTATCTCTCTCCTACCATTCATTGCGAAAACACTTGAAAGAGCTGTTTTCAACCAAGTAACATCCTTCTTGTCTCTAAACAACCAGCTGGATGTCAACCAATCTGGCTTCAAGAAAGGGCATTCAACTGAGACTGCATTACTGTCGGTCACAGAAGCCCTACGGACCGCAAAAGCTGCTTCCAAATCTTCAGTCCTCATTCTCCTGGATCTGTCTGCTGCCTTCGACACTGTGAATCATCAGATCCTTATGTCCAGCCTCTCATCACTGGGCATCACAGGAACTTCACTCCACTGGTTCAAGTCCTATCTCACGGGTAGGTCCTTCAAGGTCGCATGGAGAGGCGAGGTATCCAAAGCACATCAGCTGACCACAGGGGTTCCCCAGGGTTCAGTTCTTGGTCCCCTCCTCTTCTCCATCTACACCACATCACTGGGACACATCATACAGGCACACGGCTTCTCCTACCACTGCTATGCTGATGACACACAGCTCTTCCTCTCGTTTCAACCAGATGATCCCACAGTAGCTGCACGGATCTCAAGCTGTCTGACGGACATCTCGGCATGGATGAAGGAACATCACCTGCAGCTCAACCTGGCAAAGACTGAGCTTCTCGTCCTCCCTGCCAATCCGTCTCTACAGCACGACTTCACTATCCAGCTAGACTCATCATCAATCACCCCATCAAGGTTGGTCAGAAATCTTGGAGTAACGTTTGATGACCAGCTGACTTTCACAGATCACATTTCAAAGACAGCTCGATCATGCAGGTTTGCACTGCACAACATCAGGAAGATCAGGCCTTTCCTTACTGAGCATGCAACACAACTTCTCGTCCAGGCCCTGGTCATTTCTAGGCTTGACTACTGCAATGCTCTTCTGGCCGGACTTCCATCATGTGCAACTAAACCTCTACAAATGATTCAGAATGCTTCAGCTCGTCTTGTCTTCAATGAGCCCAAAAGAGCCCACGTCACTCCTCTGTTCACCTCTCTGCACTGGCTACCTCTCGCTGCTCGCATCAAGTTCAAGGCATTGACGCTTGCTTACAGATCTATCACAGGCTCAGCTCCCTCCTACTTTCACTCACTCCTACGAGTCTACACCCCTACCAGAAGCCTACGATCGGCCAACGAGCGACGTCTCGTGGTTCCATCACAGAAAGCCACTAAATCTCTTTCCAGAACATTCTCATTCACAGTTCCATGCTGGTGGAACGCTCTCCCCACCCTCATCCGGAACCTCTTAAAAAAATAAAAAAAAAATAAAAAAAATAATCCCTTTCCCTTCCCTCGCTTATCGGGCTTATGCTACTCTGAATAATGCCTGAACTTTGTATTTTGAGCACTTCTTGCGTTGTTTTTTGCCTCTTCATGATGACTCGCTTAACTTAGTCCTAATCTGTAAGTCGCTTTGGATAAAAGCGTCTGCTAAATGACTAAATGTAAATGTAAATGTAAACAGGCATATGACTGCCTCCAGTGCAAGACTTCAACAAATAGATACATTGTTGCACCATAGGCCCCGCCCACTGTCATTCAGTCGCTTAACGGCTGACATTTGCCTACATTGGATGTGAGCGTCGCTTAGCGTCGAAAGAAAAAGAGCTCATTAAAATCACTGACGCTGTCTACACCAGATACAATAGATGCGCAAATAGATATACATCATAGCACCATAGGCCCAGCCCACTGTCATTCAGTCACTTAACAGCTGACATTTGCCTACACCGGATGTGAGCGTTGAAAGCAAAATAGAGCTCAATAAGTCTGAGGACAACAGGACTAAATGGAATGTACTCTTTGTATTTATGTTGGTTTTAAATTAAATTTAAAAATGTGGCGAAATCAAAAGTAAAAATTACATTGAAAAATATATATTTAAATATATCCAATGTTATTACAAACTATTAGGCTAATTCATAAATACAAGGCTATACCAAAAGTACCTGAGAGGTCACACCACATGACATTTTACTATTTAAATTAAGCTAGCCTTCTCAAATTATTTGGTATTTTAAGGGGGACCTTGACGCACAGTTAAAGAGGGTCAGCAGAAGTCTTCTCTGTTTTGTTTTTTAATCTACATATTGGTCCCTAAATAAATATCAAAATTAATTTTAATTCAGAAATTTAAAACAGTCGACAGACAAAATCAAAAGTGCATTATAGGTGTTGAAGTTGTTAGCATAAGAGAATGCCACAGCCCTTTTCTCTAACCACGTAGCACCAATTTTAACAATTCTTTTACAGCGTTTCAACCAAGTTTCAAAAGCCCATTTTTGCCAGTGATGAATTACCCCTTTAAGCATATACACTGACAAATTGGATATAGGTCACCTGTGCTTTAAGAAATCCAGTTTGCCGTTTCCCCGCCCTTCCACATCAAAACAAATCAAATCTTATACATTCTTGTTAGTAAAATACTCCATAGGAGTTTTTTTTCTAGTGTGTAACCATAACATGCAAGGCTTGGGTTGATGGATTCATTCATTCAGAGAATGAACATCCTTCAGCAGTTACAGTCAGGGAGGTCTTCCGTTCACCATAGACCAGCAGTAAATCAGATCATACCAAACTGAAGTGCTGCAAATCTTCATGATACAATCTTCAAGTATTCCCGCTGTGATCAAAAGGATATGCGTGGAACCAAGCATGCCAGCAGCAATGCCCTGCAGCACATGTAAAAAACTAAAAAAAAACTACCATTAACTCACCCACAGTGTCATCATGAAACAGGTACGGACAAAAATACAAAAGGCCCTACAGCAAAGACAGCCATTTACAGAAAGGGTAGGATGTCACAGGTTTCTGGTGTCTCATTACTTTATCTCCCTTGTGCGAGGGTTTGACCTTGACTCCGCTACAGGGCAGACCTCTGACAAGCGCTCTCCGTGACTTCCACAGCACCAGAGGCAAACCGAGGCTAACCAGCGTTCACTAACCCCGCATGGCTCTCAGCTACAGTTACACTGAGCACAAATGCAGCGCTACAGAAGGGCTTCAGCACCTGTCAAAACAAACATGCCCAGCACACATGTCCGCTGAGTCAAACCAGAAGAGATCTCAGTCAAGCCGCACAATGAATTCTTTTACAAGACATCCAAGCCTGCCCACAAAATTAGCCCACTTTACCCCTCACAGACGCTTGGCTCTACCTGTTCATGGTGTTCTGCGTACAAGCAATTACGATAAGGTACTGTATATAGTAAGATCTGAATTGGAGCTGAACTGATTCACAGATGAATTGTAGGGCTTTTTCAAATGATTCTGCAATCTTTACATACAGTGCAACTAAATGGGTGCTGTCAAGCTCAAAATTGATGAAAAAAAGCACCATAAAAGTGGTTCTTATGACATATGCACTATATTTAAAGTATTCTGAAGCTATACAACAGTTTTGTGTGAGGAACAGATTGAAATTGAAAAGAAAAAAAATTGTACAGTTGAGTGCAGGATTTTTTAGTTTGGAACAAAAAGAATCAGAATAAATCATGACAGAATTTCCATTTCTTGATGAACTATTCATTTAACTTAAACAGCATGGCGAACATTAAACAACATATTTGTATTTAACAACTTTTTTTTCAGTTTTAGTTTCGGTTTTAGTTAACGACAATATCCCTCATTCTATGCTATATCAGTTCCAACATCTACCGAAAGCTTTATCAATAGATAGCTGAAGTTTTCATGAATTTGGAGTTTCATGAATCAGTCACCAACAACATATTGTTGTTGACTACACAACAATATATTAGTGTCGGCCATTAAAGGGATACTCCACTTTTTTGGGAAATAGGCTCATTTTACAACTCCCCCAGAGTTAAACAGTTGAGTTTTACCGTTTTCGAATCCAATCAGCCGAACTCCGGGTCTGGCGGTACCACTTTTAGCATAGCTTAGCATAGATCATTGAATCGGACAGGACCATTAGCATCTCTCTCAAAAAAATGACCAAAAAGTTTCGATATTTTTCCTATTTAAAACTTGACTCTTCTGTAGTTACATCGTGTACTAAGGCCGACGGAAAATGTAAAGTTGCGATTTTCTAGGCTGACATGGCTAGGAACTATACTCTCATTCCTGCGTAATAATCAAGAAACTTTGCTGCCGTATGGGTGCAGCAGGCGTAATGATATGTCGCAGCGCCTGAAAATAGGTCTAATAGGTTAGACAAACTTAGTCCCGGTCACGTTGGAAGTTACCGAGCTGGGGACTATTTTCAGGTGCTGCGTCATATCATTACGAAAGTTTCTTGATTATTACGCAGGAATGAGAGTATAGTTCCTAGCCATATCAGCCTAGAAAATCGCAACTTTTAATTTTCCGTCGGCCTTAGTACACGATGTAACTACAGAAGAGTCAAGTTTTAAATAGGAAAAATATTGAAACTTTTTGGTCATTTTTTTGAGACAGATGCTAATGGTCCTGTCCGATTCAATGATCTATGCTAAGCTATGCTAAAAGTGGTACCGCCAGACCCGGAGTTCGGCTGAATGGATTCGAAAACGGTAAAACTCAACTGTTTAACTCTGGGGGAGTTGTAAAATGAGCCTATTTCCAAAAAAAGTGGAGTATCCCTTTAAAAATCCTATAACGGTCAGATCATGAGGTGCCTGAAATTCCCACCCCTAATGTGTGATGTAATAAGCACCAAAAATGGGATGTCATACTGCTCATTGGAGGAATGTTTTTCTCTGAAGCTTTATAAATCACCAATTCCAGATTTCCCTTACAACCTTTAGCCCTAGCAACGATCTCGGGATCCCTTATTCCAAAATAAGACATCTAAAGACACAAATGAGATCCTAATGAATCCAACCGCATGGCAGCCCTAACTAGACTGGCCTGAAATATACTTCAGGCTCTCCGTGAGTGTGTGTGTGTGTGTGTGTGTGTGTGTGTCATCCAGCTGCTTCCACTGGGACAACTAATGACTCACTCTGTACCCTAGCGGCGATGTATCCACTGCATACTTACATACAGCTCTCACGGATGTTCCCACACACACGCTAAAACAAACATGTATCTCTCACAGCTCTAAATCAGAACAGACACGCATCTTCCCACACACACACAGTAAAAAAGCCAGTGGTCTATTATACGTACATGAGTACATAAAAAAAATAGGATACCTGCGGTCTAAAGCTGAAGCATGAACAAACATCCAAAGCGGCTCATGCCTACAGATCACGTTTGGTTTCTCTGTGTGTGTATGATACGAGCAGGGAGATGGCAGCTAAACAGACAGCCGTGATCAAACATGGGGCTTCAAATCAAACACAAGATTACGAGCACACGCTCTGGGGATGGAGACGAACGAGAGCTCGCAGTTGTGAGAGCTGGAGAAGAATTCATTCACGAAGATTGAAGGCATATCTCTCTCCGACTGAGGTAATGAAAAAGGGCTTGTGAACATGAGTCTTCTGGCTGGGAGAAAGGGGGTTGTCAGGAATGAGAGAGGAGAGGATGTTTTCTGGAGCCTGGCGTGATAATGGCGGTGCTGTAATAGGCCTACAGCCATAAATCTCAATCTATATCTAACAGCAGTGCTACACACACACACACACACACACACACACACACACAGCTACATCTTTATTACGCTACACTGTGACTCTTGAGGAAGCAAGACATGGGTGTACCGAAACCCTGTAATCCACTGATTCGAGACATTATAAAAAGGAGGAAAAGGACCACTTGTTTTAAAATGATTGAGAGAAATCACAACACTTGATTAAAAATGACTGTAAAGTCCACTGGTGGAATGTTACAAAAGATAATAAAACTTTATTTTTTTTCAAATTGGTCGTTCAACCATGCTGGTTAATGATGTCACGCAGGTGGTGGAGTAATAACTCATTTTAATGAATCTGTTTGAGATCGATTTAATGCTCGATGTTTTGCTATAAAATATGGATATGGCATCTGAGGACTATTTCAAATTTTGCTTTATTTCCAGATTCAATCATAGACTCGTTCTTACATAGTAATTAATTTGTTACATTTATATAGCTCTTCCTTTATATAGGAAGGGGGAAATCTCCTCAACCACCACCAATGTGCAGCATCCATATGCAGCCATATTGCGCCAGAACGCCCACCACACACCAGCTTATTGGTGGAGAGGAGACAGATTGGTGATGAAGCCAATCAGTATATGGGGATGATTAGGAGGCAACGATGGACAGGGGCCAATGGGCAAATTTGGCCAGGATGCCGAGGTTAAACCCCTACTCTTTTTTCCGAAGGAAATCCTGGAATTTTTAATGACCACAGAGAGTCAGGTCCTCGGTTTAATGTCTCATCCGAAGGACGGTGCTCTTTGACATTAGAGTGTCCCCATCACTACACTGGGGCGTTAGGACCCACACAGACCACAGGGTGAGCGCCCCCTGCTGGCCTCACTAACACCTCTTCCAGCAGCAACCTGGTTTTCCCAGGAGGTCTCCCATACAGGTACTGACCAGGCTCAGCCCTGCTCAGCTACCAGGTGATTTGGCTGCTGGCCATGAACGTAGTAGAGCACGTTCGCACATGCGCACTCTTCAAAAATCATGCTTTAAATCTCTTGACAAACTTAAAGACTTAAATGACATTTGTATGTATTCTAAATAAAAGATATATATTGTACTGAATGTCAGCTTGCTTATTTGGCTCAAGATAAGGATTAATTGAGTCCACATGCCATGCAAACAAGAAACTATTCTTCTAACTACAGCTCGAGATCTGTCGTTCCGACCACTCAATTTGCAATGCTGTTTGCGAATGTTCGTTAGATCGATGGTTTTGGTTTTCGTTGAACTATGCTGACAACGACGGAACTTGCGACCATATTTGGCTAACGATGTTTTTGGGAAGCGCACCCCTGATTGGCTGTTCAGTTTAGCAAATGAGTAAGGTGAATGGGAATAAAAGTGAAAGTGATGAAAGCGAGCAAAGATGTCATGACTCATAGACAAAAGGCTGTTCTTATTTTACATCATCTTGCCTGTGCATTCCACTGTGCAAATTATATTGAATAGTCTGGAATGAAGAAAGTGATCAACATGACTGGTACTGAAAATGGAAAGCAAATATGGCTTTGCATATCTGCAGTCCTAGTTTCGGTTTACCTTTTTGAATGACGAATTGATACCTGCTAAAAAACACAATTACTACTGCCCACCCTTCTGAAAACCTATTAAGCTCAAGAGTAAATAAAGCTTAACTAGAATACTATAGGTGTTGAGGAAACCCATTCATATCGCCAACTTCCTCGATAAAGCAGTGAGGCATGACTCCAATGACTCGCATGTGGTGTACCGCAGCTGCTCTGTTTGGCCTCTGCCCAATTAAACCCCTGTGTGATATGATCAGAGGTACCATAAACCCCCTTGAACTGGTGCGTTTGGCTCTCTCTTCATCTTCGCTCCATATGCAGGTCTCTCATGGCACGGTACCGACAGCAGTACATATCTGCTCATTTCATTCCATCACAGTCCCTCTGAGACGTCCATATGGAGGGTCTCTCGCTGTCTTCCTCTCTTCCTCATTACTCCATGTACAGCACACCCCGGTTGGAGCGTGTCGGGCATAATCCCTGGATCAGACACGTGGGTATTTTCTTTAATAGGTTAGCCTGGGTTCTACATCTCTTTCTCTCTCATCGGGTAATCCAGAGAGAGCTTCGACAATAACCCTCAAATATCATCAGTATGCATATTAGAGACTGAACCAGAGGACGATAGAATATTCATGTTTCCCTAATAACCGGATGGGAAGAATTAATCAAATCACTCTATAATTTATTAATGCGATCACTTTAAGGCGGGTTATTGGCTAGAAAAAATGCATGCAATGTAAATGTATGCAATGTATGTTCAACCCCAGGGGGTTTCGGGACTCTTGCTCATAAAATTATATTTTTCTGCCCATAAAACTGGCTCTTTGGTACCAAGTCGATAATTAAAATATATATCTATCACAATGCTAGAGAAAGACTAGTAGAATAGTCATCTGGCATGCTTCTTTACATAAGACATGTCCTTGTATTTAATTGTATTTTCAATTGTTAAATACACACTATTGTTAAAAAATTTGGGGTTGTAATATTTTTTTTATGTCTTTGAAAGAGTAGCTTATGTTCATCAAGGCTGCAATTATTTGATAATTATAGTGTTATAGTTTAAAATAACTGTTATATTTTAAAATGTAATGTATTCCTGTAATGGAAATAGAAACATAAAGAAACAGCATTTATTTACAATATAAATCTTTTGTAACAATATAAATGTCTTTACTGTCACTTTTGATTAATGTTTCAGTGCTGAAAAGTATTAATTTCAAAAAACAAAAAACAAATCCAAACTTTTGAATGGTAGTGTAGATGCAATAACAAGTGACTGCTTTCCAACACTGTTTCACTTATGAACAAAGTAAAGAAGGTTGATTGGTATGCTGAAAAAAAACCTTCACAGATGGAAGATGTCAACATCTCAAAAAAGGAAACAGTAGATAACCACAGGACTGTTTTTGTAGATACAGTAGACTGTCAATAGTGTAAGGCTCTTTTATGCAAACACAGATCTCTACAGATGTGCATATGGAGCAGACATTAATGAGCCGTCCGATGAGAACTGCTGTTTACTCACCTTCACCTTCCCTTTGTACTATAGAGTTCCCTCTCTGCTCACTGCTGAATTATTCCCTTTGATGCACCTAAACACACACACGCATACACATACATAGAGTGTGCAGGTCTGCCACGGGCCATTCTTTCCTTTTCACAGTTAGACCTCTGGGTCTGCATCTTTGAATCATGTGTTCACATCAGTGCATGAGTACTTGACCGTGAATAATGTTTATCAAGCCTTCATGTGCATTTTCGATGTGTTTTTTTTATTCATCTCCTGTGCACTTGCTTTCTAAAAGTCACAATAGGTAAGCAAATAGCTTTAAAGTGGAACAATGTGGGTGAATAGAGGACAAAACTTGGTTGAATTTGTCCCTTTATAATACTTTCCCCCAGTTTGATGTGCAGAGTCAATTAAACCTCTATGGGACTAATTATGAAATCACAGCTAGAAAATACTAATAAATGACTTTATATTTTACATATATCTAAGACTAAAATCATTTTCCAAAATTGACACCATTTAAAACTGATTTTGTCCTATTAGGGTAAATTATTTTTGGCAAATTTACAAATTCAGAAGCAATTTCACTGACTGGAAAGAAGTGAAAAAAATATTAAAACAATCTTTAACATTGTTTCTTTCTTGGAATTCCAAATCAATGATTGCACAAGACTCTTCTTTTTCAGTGTAGCCAACACTTTCCACATGTAACTTGATTTTAAAGTCCCCCTGCGGTGAAATTCAAGCTTTTAGTGTAGTTTATATGTCTATGTGGTGTTTTTAATATGCTTTAAGACAAACCATGTACAAATTCACAAGTCAGCACCATTGCTGAGTATTTTCTCTTTAAAACTGCAGTGAACCAAAGACAGTCTCAAAAACGCTGTTTGAAATCATTGGTGTTTCTGACGTCATAAACTGCCTTGTAACCAATCAGATCAACGTGTGATCATCAACGAGTGGATCTCTGAGCTGGTGTGAGTGAGTGGAGGCGGGGCTAATTTGCATATTCATAGAACCACTTATACTAAATGAAGCAAGGTTGTAGAGTTACATTCAAGCTATTTTAAGGCATGAAGAAAACATTTTCAATCAAAAAAACAAAAAACGTTTAAATATGTCATTTTGATGATCAAAGGTGAGTTTTAAGGGATAAAATAATTGACTACAGGGGGACTTTAACCTGTTTAGTCATTATTTTTGGAGAATCCCTGCTTGTCAGTGAGGGCCAATAGGCAGTGGCATCTTTCCTGACCTCTGGTTGTGTTATGGATCACATCTTCCAAACTGGCATAATGTACTCAAATGGATAACTTCCACAACAATCTGTGACTTATATTCTTCATCTCTACCCTCACTGATCTATCCTACTTGATCTTCAACTTTATCCTTACTTACTACGACCTTAATTTCTGATGCACTGCAATCACTATCATCAACACTTTCTGGAAAAGGTAGAGCTTTTGCTCTGTCTTCTATAAAACTTACTAACGTCAACCTAAAACAGAGGCAAAAAGGCTATTATACTGCCTGCCAGTACTGAACAATAGTGCCAGCTACAGAAAATATGTATCCCCTAAAAGGACTTAACACACAGATTTTGTGATCTTTTTGAGTTATTGATTTTACAAAATGTACTTTAAAATGACCAAAAACCTATTTGGATATGCAATGGGTTTTTAAATTGAATTTATTTATTTTCTAGTATAAAATGAACTCACAATGGAGCCTTGACAGCATGTGACCTAAGTAACATGATGTGCTAATGTCTCTTTCACTTTCTTTTTGCCAAAAATGTCACGCACATGGGATTTTAATTTTATTGGCTTAAGGGGATGTCATATGAAAATACAAAAATTAGTTTTTTGGTTTAATATTATAATTGTATTTTCAATGCAAATTTATTTGCATCATTTATAAATGACGACATCCCAGAGAGGGTTAAAGTAAGCCATTCATGGGTTAATTTCCTCAAAGTGTAAACACTTCTGTTTGTTCGAGTATCCAAATAAGTCATTTACCAATAGCATGAGTGGTTCTATTAAGTTCATTTTCTGAAAAATTCAAGTCGTCAATAACCTACCCTTATTTTTCAAACATGTAGGACTTTCTTTCTTTTGTGTAATAAGGGTTTAAACTGACAGCCTCAGTGACCTTCAGTTTCATTGCATCTTTCATCAGTATAATGAAAGCGAACGGTGACTAAGGTTGTCATTCTGCTAAACATCTCCTTTTGTGTTCCAAGAAAGAAAGAAAGTCATGGGTTTATATAACATTAGGGTGAGAAAGATGACAGAATTTTTGTTTTTGACTGAACTATACCGTTAAGTGCTTTTCATATGACTTCAGGGCTCTACCCAACATATCAACACGAGCATCATGTAAATCGTCATGCAAATGGTATGATAGAAGGGTGATTATTTCATGACACGCTTTCGACTTTGTGCTGAAATGATAGTACTAATAATAACCATATTATATATATATATATATATATATATATATATATATATATATATATATATATATATATATATATATACACACATACATACATACACATATATATATATATATATATATATATATATATATATAAAAGCTAAAATTGCTCGGAATTTGAGTAACAAGTATGCAGTGGCATTAGCTGAACATCTACACAAATGATGTGAAAGAGTAGTGTCCTCAAAAAGCCTAAATTCATCACAGTAATTCAGGCATATAGTCCTCCATTTACACATCAGCTACATGACAGCTCCAATTTGAACGGAATAGAGTTTTTCCCCTTCATTTTTCCTTGATTGATCAAATCACAGGGGAAGTAGGCAGAGACTGAAAACACTCAACCTGCAAAACTGCAACTCGTTAACAAATGACTGGCATCCAAAAGCCTCTTAAAAGCGAACCCCTTCTCACCTGCTCGACGTATCTCTTCTCAGCCACCTCCTCTACAATACGACCCTCATCCAGAAATAGAACACTTGTACAAGAACTAGGATGACAGCACGCTGCAAAGGGAACGAGGCAATTAGATCTAAAACAAGAGAAGGTGTGCTTAAAGACATCGTAAAAGACTGAACCAAATTAAAGAACGCAGTGGTATATTTAGAAACCAAAGTACTGTGAAGTTACCACAGAGATAAACAGTCTCAAATAAAACTGGTTTCTAAGCTCCGCTGTGACAATGAAGATAGGACTTCAAAAAGCGCAGCTGAGATATGTGCACTTGTCAGAGAAGAGATGCCGTTAAGAGAATATTATGCACTTACCCTGTAGCTATCAGTGAGAAGCATTCATGGAGACAGATGCAGCGCGTGTCTTTCCAAATATATAGACATCACTTGGTTGAGAGCCAAAGTTCAGATGATAAAATTTAACTACAAACGACTACGGCTGCAACTAACAAGTGCTATTCTGATAAGAATCTCATCTAATGATTATTAGGACAATTCATCAGTTAATGCAAGGAATAATCAACAGCACTTTTAGCCTTTAAACGCACACCTCGGGTCTTTAGTGACCCGGGACGCCATTCATTACCCTCATCCTCACTAATTTTTTAAAGTTAGACATCAACCTTCTTAGTATTCCTCAATCAATTCATTATAAACCATATAACAAGAAAAAAATTATACAATTATAAAAGAATGCCTGTTTTCTCATTCGTTTTTTGTAAAAAATTGTATAGGGTCGCTAAAGTATATATTTTTTCTGCACAACAATAATTGAGTCTTTGATGACTGAGTAAGTGCAATTCACATTTATTTCACAAGGTGGCAATGTCTGATTGTGAAGTGACGTTTCACTCATAGTTACAGCAGGCAGAAACAAAAGAATAGGAAGTATCATCAGCAAAACTTGAAATGGTTCAGTGATTTACTGCAGAGCAAATACTGAACGCAATATGCAAAGAACGTAAATATGATCCAGATGCTGAATGTACTGAGAAATGAGCTCTGATGAGGACAGATGATGATGATATAAAACTTCTGCTCAAACTGAACCCTTCCAAGCTATTTCTGTAATTGTTACTGTAATATCAGGAGAGATGTATAATATCGCGACAGGCAGAGATCCAATCCTTAAAGACCTGAATATATAATATTGATTGGCGAAACATTCACGCATTTAAGGGTTAAGGCCCCGATATTTTTCAAGCGAAATAAAATAACTAACTGGTGTGAAATCATAAACTTTGCTTTTCATTTATTACTTAAAGCTCACTTGAAGTTCTTCAATAGCTACTACATCAAAAACTAATAGCCTAACTGATAAAGTTCACACATTATTTAAAACAAGTGACTGGTCAGTAATAAAACAAGATCAAACATACAAATTACAAGCAGTGATGAATACTAAATAACAAAGTTAGAAAGTCTAACAGTAGTATTCAGGTACAGAAATTAATAAGTAAGCCTAAATGTAAAATAATACTATTGTTCACTGTAGAAATCAAATATAGTTTCATCTTTGTTAAAGCTGTATTTTGTTGTTTTATTAACATTAATGACACAGACACAGTAAGAATATTAGGTGTGTGCTGTCACTTTAAGACCGACTGCACAGACCGAAAAAACTGACAAACATCTGTTTCTTTCTTCTCAACTGTTCACTTATGACATAAACGAGAGAATACTTGTCGAGACGGCCATTTAGACGGGTATTTTGTTTATGTGTCCGTTCAAGGGCAAGGAAACGCGAAAGAGGAATCAATTCTGTATTTGAGCGCTCTCTCTTTCTCCCTCTCTGCGCGCTTCAGGTGCGTGCAGCTGTGCGCACAGATAATGCGCGAGTCCCGATTTTCGCCTCTTCTTCCGCGTTTAAAATTGTTTGAATGTGTAAATTGGCAAGACAAAACACGCCAAAATGATAAACTTTCACTCTATGATGGGTAAATGTAGCAGTTAATCCGCGAATCACATGCGTGCCGAACCGTGGGGCCTGATCCATATGGATCACGGATCAACTGCGATCCGTTCCACCCCTAGACGCATGTAAAAACATGAAAACACTGTTTTATAGTAGAAAATGAAGTTATAATTCTAATGGAAAGACACTGACATTGTTTAATAATGTAAATCTGCTTGCTTTAAAGCAATAGATTGTATATATAAACGTGACATGAATTGACTGGAGTGTGCATTGCAGAGCTGGTGCAAACAGATCAACGTCGATCAGATGCTTTCTTATCTGCTGTTTTCTCAGTGCTGTCATTTTAGTTACTGAAATGTTCTCTAACTGTATACTGCTGGTCATGTATTTCGAACTTCATTTTTGTGGGGCCTTAAAACGTCTCTCTCATCTAACTCACTATCACACACACTCCTGAGGAACCATCTCAACCAGCACATAACTGGTTTCAGCTGCTCTCCTCAGGCAGACACCTGGGATCACTAACATCTAAAACCTCCTGATTAAAGAACAGTTTCTTTCCAACAGCTGCCAGGCTGCTCAATAAACATCTGTAGAGTAACCATATTACACCTCAGGTGCACTTTAAGGCCCATGTTTACATGCACATCAGTATCATCATAGCCTATTTTCAATATTTTAACTAGTGCACAGATTTCTCCTGTTTTGCAGATTGCATAATTTTGTATATTAATATTGCATTATTTACTGTATATTGTGTTCTCCATTGTACACAGTAATTTATACTTGCACATTTGTTTTGTTTGCAACCTTTTTGCACAGATTTTCTTATTTGTAATTTTTTAATGAATTAAATGAATTGTATTGTTTTGTATTGTATTTTATATCAAACTATTCAGCTTTTGCCTTGAGCTCAAGGTTATATATATATATATATATATATATATATATATATATATATATATATATATATACTGTATACAATTACAAGTAAAACATTTTTTTATATATAAATAAATATTTATATATATAAATCTGCACTGTAAAAGAAGGTGCAACTGTGGTTGCCATAACTTTATTGTAAAAAAAATATGGACATACTAACTTAAATTTATGGTAAAAACCAATGTATCATACTATAAATTCTGGGAATGTCAATTTATATATTATATAAATTTTTTTCTCACTATAAATTATTTGTTCTTTTTCATCTTCAAAAACTTTCATCTTCTTTTTCATCTACATTTTAATGTAAAATGACAGGAAACATTAAATTGGATCTGGATATTGGATACAGCTTTTCACCTTAGTAAGGAAACACCATTAACACTAGAAGTGCCATGGCGGTCATTTTGACCGTTTTGAATTTTATATCTGCAATAACTTTGTTGAAAAAATAAATAAAATCCTGCCGGTACCTGACTTTTCCTAAAAGTGTCTGTATTTTCATTTAAAATGTTTTTCATATAAATTGCACATAAGGCAAAAAAACAAATGAACATATTTACCTATTTCGGCCATAGACGGTCATATTGACCGCACTGAATTTCGCGGTATTATTATAGGCTATACCAATATACACAACAATAAAATGTGGTAAAAATACACAAAACATATTCAACAACAAATCATTTAAATGTAATGATATTCAGAACAGAACAAGAATGAAAAAATAACTATAAACAAGCCAAAATGAAATACTTTATAAGCGAAAGTGAAAGTAAGCGGCGTTAGGCTCACGTAATTCTCTAATTAGAATCAAAATGTTTCAACATTTGCGATGTATTTGGATGGTAAACTATTTTAAACTAAACTACTTTATTATAGGCTTTGTACTTCACTCACGTTCCAATATCGACGGAAAAAATCATCCTCTTCACACGTGCAAAATGGTACGAATTGTACGAGGCTATACTGACTATATAAACAGAGCAGTGGAATTTTGATATGTTAGGTTGACTATTTTATTATGGCTATAATGAACAGGCTGCAATGTCAAGACTGCAATGCTGTAATATGGTGTGTGTGTGTGTGTGTGTGTCGGCGGGCGCGGGCGCGATCGAACAGTGGAAACATGAAAACATAGGCTACTCCGTTATTTTGTTCAGGACATCTACAGATATTATTTATAAATGTATAATTAAACTGGTTTAAATGTACAGTTTGGTGTTGTTTTGTTTTTAAAATATATCCTAATACAATAAATGCATTAATCTCTCAATTGGGTATGTATCATTAAAGATATAGAGTTTGGAATCTAGCGGTCAAAATGACCGCTTGCGGCAGTTCTAGTAGTTATGGAATTCTGGCACTTCTAGTGTTAACCAATTATAACAGGTTTTTACCATTAAAATTAAGATTTTTATAGTGTAAAAGTATATTATAGAAAAATATCTAAATACAAATAGCACACTACAGTATAACATAACTTAAAAACACAAATACAGCTTAAGTCAAACTACTTTTATTGTGCTTTTTTTTTTTTTTTTTTTTTTGCCTAAACAGCCCCCATCCAATAACTATTCAACTAAAAGTATTATTTGTTTTTGTAAGTATTGTTTGTTTTATTGTTCACACTGTTAACTATTCTGGCCCTACAGACCACTACAGTTTTGAGATCACATGAGAGTAATGTTTGGGAAGATTTCCCCCCTCAGGCAGAATATGAGCAGTCAGGAAAGTGAGGGGGCTTTTATGGCGAAGGGCAAAGGTTAATGATGCCGCCATGCTGATGCTTGAAGGTCAGCGCATTGACGATGCATTTAGCGCAGTGGCAGAGAAAAGTCACAAAATCTGGCAGGGGACTACCGCATCCCACAATGCAACAGTACGTTTGTGTCACTCTGGCCCTTCCATGCTGCCTGACGGGGGACGAGCTTAGGGGGTGGTGGGTCATTATGTAACCCCTATGGCGTTATCGTGACAGAGCAGGCGGTTCTGGAAAACGAGGTTAGGGTCCAGAGGAAAGTCAGGAAGCATCCCGCTAGAGCAGATCGTGTTCTGGGCTCCTGAAGGGCAGAGCCTGGCAGAGTGTCAATGCACAGCATATGTCATGCCGAGTCAAAACAGCACTTATGGGTGAGACAGCAAAAACGTATCCTTCACCTCTCTCTACCTCCACCTATCCATCTGCCTTTCCATCCATCACTCAAAAACTTAACCAGAACAGGGATGCAAACTAAAATAAATGACTAGGGAGCCATCAGCTTCTACAATGCAACTTTTTTTATCTGCTAGTATAATCTCACGATACAGTTGGCTGTTCGGAAGTGCTTCAGTCATGGGAGTTTCCCCCGAGGAGGCAAGGAATGAGAAAATAATACACATTACAAAAATAAAATAACGCAAATATTACAAATGTGACATTAAAAAGTGTATAAATCACTTGTTTTTCTAAAGCTGTCTTAACACTGTCTAACAGCAACACCACATGTAAAGTTACAGCGGGACGGCGTATTTCTCTTGCCTCCCCTGAGCCCACTGACTTTTAGCACACCCCCTAAAGCATGTGGTGGGTTTGGTAGGTGGGTTTGGTAGGGGGGTAATTGAGAATGAATGGGGCAAAGTGCAAAGCTTCTTATTCAACACTTTAATAACAGTCACTGTTGCTGTGATGAAGGAACAATTAGGACTACAATTGAAATTTTTTAAACGACAAACAGTTTTTCTAGTTATCTCGTTTTCTAATATACTGTATGTAGGGGTGGAACAATGCAACAACATAATCAATGACATTGGATTACACAAATATGTAGATTTTTTCGCTGTTAAAACATTAAAAGATTAATTGCAAGTCATGGTTATATATATTGGTAAGTTAACCAAAGGATTAATTGACTAATCGGGAAATAATTACTAGATTTTCCACACACAAAAAAAGATAGAATAACCAAAGAAAATCGATAGATTAACCAATTGAAAAATAATCAGCCTTAAATATTAGGTATAATATGTCTTGCAGTTGCTTTATTTTCTAAAGTGAACATACCGGGAAAATGACTCATGGTTCACAGCTCTGAATGTTTCATAAGAGTCATTTGTTTGCAAATCAAATGACTAACATTGTGTTCATTGAACATGAAATATGCAGAATAGTGAAGGAAACAAAGATCAACTAGTGCAACTAAATAACTTCCAGCACAACCTCAGAAATAGTTTTCCTAACAGTCATGCACCAATATTAACATTCTGGCCTATACCAATAAGATGACAATTACGTTCTGTTCTGGTTGATAACCAATAAATGCCATTGTCTATAATTAAAAATAAAAATAAATCATACATTTTAAATGCTTCAAGTGAATTTAGGCATCACAAGATTTACAAAGTACAGTTTAAAAAACGAGATTTGTTTACATTTAAGTGTTATTAAATTAACAGTGTTTAAAATATTAACTTTACATGTGCTTGACAACAGTAAAAGATAATCTAAATATAAAAATAGAGAAAATGATTGCAATAAATGAAAAATAAAATCTCATATCAGTTTATATCCTATGATATACTGATATATTACGCATCGGTAATCAATAGTGACTCATTTTTAAATGGTTGTCACTGTCTTTTGGCGCTTTTGCAACCATTTTCTTTGCAGTCTAGAGCCCAGAGAATTCACCCAACCTCATCCCTCGCTATCTCAGTCTATCAATATACGACTGAGAGACTGTCCTTGGCTTATGTTGACTCTCCTTCTGGGTCTCAATTTCCATCTTTATCTTCCCGCAGATGATGTCATTGTAAAGCCATGTGCCAACTAAACAAGGGCTGGCAAGGGACAGGATTGTGGGATTTTGGAGCATGGAGCACTAACATGTATTCACACATCCCTCTGTTCACTGCATGTCCACTTCTGTTGACATCAACTCAGCACATAGATGGCTTACGCAATGAAACAGAACTTCGATTACACACTCATCTGGTTTGGCTAGAGAGGTTTTAGGGCATAGAGGACACTCGCTCCATGATTGTTCGCTGTGCCCTCCTCAAAATGTTCTCGCTGAGCTTGGGGGTGCATTGCAGCTGTCACAGGCTTTATTCCCATTGCCTAATAAGCCAGTAATGCAAAAATCTCTATATAAAAAAACTCTTTGCCAACCAAATGTCTGTGATGGATGAGGGAGTCTTTTTATTAGAAGCAGCACCCAATAATTACCATTCCACTTCACTGAGTACCGGCCCAAGCAATTAATGTGTCATCCAATTAGCCCACCAGGAGATCCGTAAAGAGCTCGCCATTGTTAGCATGCAGATGACTCAAACCCAGGTGACGCTCTACATTTGCAAGCTCAGTAAGCCTACAACCTAATGTATGCGTTTCAGTTTATTAACTTAACACAAAACACTCATTTCAGGGCACTTTCAATAAAGTTAGAACCACCCTTCAGTTTTAAAGCACTACAATTAGCACCCAAAAGCTTTTTGCCTCTGCACATTCTGTATAGTGAATGAATTAGGAAATTTTACCAGCCATGAAACTGTATTTTGCATTTTTATTGTTATAATTTTGCAAATTTAGAAATTTCTGTTATTTATTCATTAAAGAAATGTATCACCATTTCCATAAAAATAGTAGGCAGCACAACCGTTTTCAACACTGATATATCACTGATATATATACTATAGTAAAAATGTTTCTTGAGCAGCAAATCAGTATATTAGATGGATTTTAAAAGGATCATGTGACTCAGGCTGTGTTTCCATCCAAAGTAGCGAATTTAACGTATGCGCAAAATTGGAATATCGCATTAAACATTTGCGATTAAAGCACCTTTTCCATCCCATGAGTTCAAAAGAACAAAATCGTCAATTCCTAGGAAACTGCCGCAAAATATCTGTAATAAAAATGTAAGTTCCTGCAATCAGGGAAGACACTGTGGCTTTTGTTTTTCTACATCATAAAAGATTTGCGTCTCAGAGCCCGCAGCAAAACACAACAAACGGTGTCATGTTCTCTTGCGTTCTGATGCCTGGTGTTTGTGAGACGCTTCTGGGAGGGAATTAAACCAAATAATTCTGATGACAGACTTAAACAACTAAAACAACATTTGAGATGCTGCAATGAAATTGGTCAGCAGGTTAGTCCAGTTATCCAATCACATCCAACTGTTGAGGCAAAGCCACGTGAGGTTTTCCTTTCTTTTTTTCTTTTTTTTTGCGCATTGAGGGATTCATTCTGTAAATGTGTTTCCATCATAATTTATGCACATAAACTCACCTCAAGCGAGCGCATACAGGTTTTTTTTTTGCTAATTTTTAGAATTTATGCGCATCTTGGCGTTTCCGTCCAGTGTTGTTTAATGCGATATTTCAAATGCGCATACAAATAGGTAGACTGAAACAGCAACTGAAGACTAAAGTAATGGCTGCTGAAAATTCAGCTCTACGATTACGTAGTGTAGCGTATTCTAGATTTTTTTTTTGACAATTTAAATATTTTGTCTTTTTTTCCTTGTATATGTGTATGTGTATAGCATCATTTGGTCTCAGTCTATTCTCAGTCTCTCTGTTAACAGATAACAGATGTTTTTTAGTAGATGGTTGTATGTCTTTGAATTACTTGAGGATCAGACTATAATTTTTACAGTTCCATGTAAAGTATGAATTACGTTGCACTTCCTAATAAAGTTATCTTCTATTTTATTTACCTGACAAAGCATTTATTTGTATTCGCAACGTAATGCAAAAAGGCAAAAAAAAAAAAAAAGAGAATAAAGAGCTGGGGAAATAATAACAGCACACACTCACACTGCCAAATCCAGCACAGGAATGTGACACTCAACCAAATGGACAAACATGCTCTTGTACAGGAAATGGTCGGGTCAGAGTGCACATCATTTCCTATGTAAACAGGGGGATGCATTTCAGAAATGGCTTTCAGAATAGATGGACAGCAACTGAAAAAAAAGAAGGTTTGTGAAATGTAAAGGGGATTCTTTCCGGCAAACAAGTCTAATGATGCAGCCTGAAAATCAGTCAAGTTTCTTTGCTCGATCATGTCTCAGTACAAAATATTTCACCTTCGGGAACCACTGGCTCTCCATCCGCTTCATGAAGTCTTCACTCAAACCAAACAAGTATTGTTTGTTTTTTTTCTTATATTCTTATGTTGGGTTTGCCAGATGAGTGTCCATGGTAAATATTGTTTGAAGTGCTGAAAAAACTCTTTCTGAACTGCACGGTGAACTGGTTGCTCAGTGCTGGTCTGAATGGACTTAATGGTCTAAGAGCATATGAACTCTATAGCTACTATGTTGGATTGAGAACTCAGTCAAGAACTGTTAATGCATGTGAACTTGTGAAACTGGTGGTTTGCCAGTTTCAATGAGCTGAAAAGGAATGAACTTAATTTAAACTAATAGAATTTTTGAATGAACTGATTTATTTTTGATGAAAGATTTTGTCATGTTAAATGGGCCCCAGAATTGGGAATTGAGTATTTTAATTTCTGGGATACTTTTCTTGAAATTGAATTTTTGGTTTCTTGTTTTGTTTTTTTGTTGAACTTTTGCATTTGTGAATCATTAATGCTTTCTTCTCACTGAATGTTATTTTGCTCAAAAAACTAATAACAGTTTCTATAAATTGAGCCTGTTGATATTTGTGTGTTAATTCTTCATCCACATATTAAGGGTTCCTACTTTTTTTTTATGTTTGAATCCTTTGTATGGTTGACTGACTCAAAGAAATTTAGTAGGTTTAATCACCTGCTTGGCACCCCAATTAATTGGGTCAATCTGTTTTCAAAGGTCAATGGTCTCCAAATTCTAAGATGCAATCTTCTAAGCTTTTCTTAATTGGCAGTTTATGGAGTAAGACCTGGGACTTATGCAATTTGATATTAATGGTATACTGTTTTTTGGGATTATATTAATGCAGCCTCAAGAAACCTGCATCATGGAATTTTTTATTATATGATTTTGCACACATCTTCCTCTCCAAATTGACAATTTTGTTTTAAGCTATCCTTTGTTACATTTATAGATATGGTGTGGACCTACCCTAATGACAAGAGTTTTCTCATAACAAAACAGAAAAACATTTTTTTTTTTACCAGAACAACAAAACCGTTTTCATTTAGCCAAAAAAAACAAAACAGAAAATAAAGTTTAATTATCAATTAATTAATTAATCAAATGTGTACAAACGGTTGCAAAAATTAAAATTGCATAATAGGCAGTTGGTATGACATGACGTTTCTACTCCACTATGTTGTTGAAACAAAATCATTTAAATGGTGTCTGTACTAAAAACTTGTTTCCATGATGGATTTATTCAAACACACATGAAATAATGAATACGTGACTAACAGTTTAAAGGGGTCATCGGATGCAAAATTCACTTTCTTTGCGGTGTGTGGACACAACCACCAATCCATTCACTCTTTTTTTTTTTATCCTCAAAAATTCTAAACACTCTCAATAATCAAGCCGTTTGGATTTTCTGAGCAATATGATGTCATATTTGTAATGTGACTTTGCTTCCCTTAGGTAAATGTTAGATTATGTGACTGTTTACAAGCTGTTTTATTGACGTGTCTCTGCGGTTGAAACACTGATTAAGCGATTACATGAGACATGCTACTGATTTCAGTAAGTTGTACTACTGTATACCTTTCAACGTGCCTTCTGATGTTCATTCATGTTTATTTTATGCTATAACTAGTATTAAAGCGGAGGAAATGATCAGTTCCTTCCGCTTCTCTTGAACTGAGGCGCTATACTGCGATCTGTCATACCACATTAAACAGCGCCAAAACGGCACTTATTGTTTGAATTTTGTAAAAATTGTCAAAATTGTCAAAATTCGAAAGCTGAGACTTTGTTTCATATCAGAATCTTGAGATTTAAGAATCAATTTCGATTCTTCAGAATCAGAATCGATTAAAATCGGGAATTTGATATTTTTAACCCAGCCCTAATTATAATGAGACATGATACATTTCAGTTAGTGGTACTGTTTCTTTCAATGTACCTTGTGATGTTCATTCATGTTTATTTCTCCCTATAACTTGTAGTAAATATAAAGAGATACAGAGATCTGTCAAGCCACATTAAAGTGTGTGAAAACAACATTCAAGCTGAAACCGTTTCATATCAAAAGTAATGATGTCAAAAGCTAATTGTAATTACTGGATGGCAGGCACACTAAAAATAATGTTTAGTGAAGTTTTTCAACTTCACGGAATAAAAGAAGACAAAATATGGTTGACTATTGATCATACTATAGACTATTGACATAATGTAGCGTGTGCACAACGCACATACACTTTGCTTCTCTACTCTACACAGATGCAGCAGTTGCCATTTTTGCAAACCATACATTACAAGGAAAAATATTCCAAACGAGGGAAATCATTGTGGTGTCCATGAAGATGTGGAAAAAACAGGCATACATCAAGCTTACACATTTACCCAAATTATTACATGCCTGTTTAACCGAAGCTAATTTGGGTGGGTTTCTCCCATCCCCTACAATGTCACTTCTCTGTCTTTTACGGCCCTGACGAGAACGTCGGTCTCTTCGGCTGTGAACCGCTCCTGGCGTGCGCCTGGCAAATCCGCCGTTGTAATAGCATCCGCCAAGGAACAAGCGCGCCTGCTTTTAAAGGGAATGTGAGATGACGCTCTGATTGGTTTATTTCACGTTATGCCCAAACCACACAAATGAGTAATGTAGCTACTTCAGACCAACCCATTTTAGATTTGCGTTGAGTGCAATAATCATTTATCCCGCCGGCATAATAGCAACAGCGCCGAGATCCGCCCACACTACTACCGCACTACAGACTACACTACACTACTTGCGTTTCGTGTTTGATACTTGCGTTTCAGATCGGTAAAATAGGGCCCTGAGTGTACATAGGCCATAAAAGCTTTAATCATTAACCTGTGCTTGTCCACACCCTTAACACAATGCTAATAGTTATGAGTAATTTGACTGAGTTTGTTTTGTTAAGCTCTTAAGTTTGAAACCGAGTATGTGTGAGCACATGTACAAATAAATAATATGCTAACATACCACACCACTCCGGCTCCAGTCATACAAAACAAACAGGAGAGATGGCAGCAGCCCAAGAATCTCGTCTCCGCAGTGAAGGTTCAGGTCAGGTCATTCCTGTCGCTTGTCTCTCTGCCATTCATACTCATTTTTTCCATTCTCATTTATACTTACTGCACTGAGGTTTACAGAGATTAACCCCTCGGCATCCAATCTGTTACATCCATCAAAGCTGTGGCCCATACTCACATTCACAGCTGAACAGTTCCAGGTTTTGCCAACTGATGCTGTGGTGTTTAATCTCCAAGGCTAGAACTGTGATTCAAAGCTGTCTGAAAACACATCTAAAAACACCACAGGAAAACTTCTCATCATAAATCAAAAAAAAAAAAGCACTGATGCATGCCTTTTTCCCCTTGTAGAAAATCAAGGAAAATTCCCACCAACAACGACACAAGCTGGATTCTCCATTTGAGGCAGAAAGCAAGGCCAGAGTCTGAGGCAATTATGGATGTGCAAAACTACACGGTCAATGACATCCAAGAGTATACATGATAAAGAAAAGTATTCTTTTTTAAATAAAAAAAATCTTTCTTTTTTTTCCCAATTATTATAAATAATTAATATTTTATAATATTAATATTTTTATGGAAACTGTGATAATGCATTTAATATAAATCATTTGTATTGTAATTAGTGCTGTCAAAATGAACGTGTTAACGCATGTGATTAATAAAAAAAAATCCCGTCATCATTTGGCGAGCCTTGCATTATATGATCACGCTCTTATTCAAGCAAACGCTTTTAAACCATTCACATGCGACAAGACAAAAAAAAAGAACAAAAAAAGAAGAGAACTCAGTGCTGTACTGACGTGTATCTGTGATTCTTCTGTCTGTGTGACACACACACACGACTCGCACGCGACTCACGCACACAGAAAGCTGCTTCAGACAGCGCTTTAACGGAAAAAACTAAAAATGATGCCACAATGCCCGTTTTGTTGAGTATCATCGCAAGCACAGTTAAATGAGTTAAATTAAGTCTTAAATGTACGTAATTTAGAGTTAATGTGTATCAGATGCTATGATGCTATGATCTGACATGGTCATGTGTGGCAGGTTTGTCATTAAGGATAATCAAAGAACAAACAAAAGAGAAAAATCACTCACTGTTCTAGACTGAATAACTTAAGATAACTTAATAACTAAGCTTTAATAAGAAATCTAAATTTAACTGATAATTTATAAGTGTTTGATAACTTTATAAAATGTCTGTATATCATGTTAGACCTGCCTCAAAATCTTAAAGCACTGTTTACAAGGTTACATGGGGCAAAAACAATGAAAACAATAACCTTTTGTGCATTTTGACAGGGCAAGTAAAAATCCAAACCGGTCTGACTGGGCCAATAAAAAAAATTGAGCCCTGATATATTGAAGGGCATGTAAATGTGGCATTTATTATAATGGGTTTATGTGAAGATTGTTTTTATGTACACTTAAATTAGTTATTTATTTTTAAAGCCTAATATAAATGTTAAAGGGATAGTTCACTTTGAAATAAATTTTTGGTATGTTTTAGCTTACCTCAAGGGCATCCAAGATGTAGGTGTCTTTTTTTCCGCAGTAGTTTCAATTTTGATATTTTTAGGTCAAACCGTTCTTGTCTGTCAGTCATATAATGCAGGTCTATGGTCACCACCTCAAAGAGCATGCACAGAGTCCAAATTAAAACAATTCCCCGTCGTCCAAATTAAACAATTCCCCATCGTAGGCACACATTGATGGCCTAAGACACGAAACGAGCGGTTTGTGTGAGAAAACGAACAGTATTTATATCGTTTTTACCTCTTATACACAGCCATGTCCGAGTGATCTGATCTGACGTGTACGCAGACTGGTGCATAGATATATACACTAGATGTCGCCTTAAAGACATTCGTACACAAGGCGACATCTAGTGTGTATATATCTATGCACCAGTCTGCGTACACGTCAGATCAGATCACTCGGACATGGCTGTGTATAAGAGGTAAAAACGATATAAATACTGTTCGTTTTCTCACACAAACCGCTCGTTTCGTGTCTTAGGCCATCAATGTGTACTTGCGATGGGGAATTGTTTAATTTGGACGACGGGGAATTGTTTTAATTTGGACTCTGTGCATGCTCTTTGAGACAGTGACCATCGACCTGCATTATATGACTGACAGACAAGAACGGTTTGACCTAAAAATATCAAAATTGAAACTACTGCGGAAAAAAAGACACCTACATCTTGGATGCCCTTGAGGTAAGCTAAAACATACCAAAAATTAATTTCAAAGTGAACTATCCCTTTAAAATGAATAGCTTTAAATTATACTGTAGTGCTGAATGGCTATAATTAATGGCTAAAATTGAGAAAAATCATATTTCATAGAGACATCAGTAGCAGTATTGATATTGGAGATGCCTTCTTTCATAAAAAGATGCCATTAAACAAATATTTAAAATATATGCTAATGTCTTTATGTTGTTTCTACATTAATTTTGAGATTAAATGTGAAATTACAACTTTAATGTTAGGTTCGATTATTCATGATTAATTACAGAAAAATGTGTGAATAGTTCATCGATTGACAGCACTAATCATAAAAAAAGTCTTCATATCACTTTAATTTAATTTGTCCCTGCTGAATAAATGTACTAATTTATTTACGAACCACAAACTTTTGAATGGTATTGCATAATTTTCCAGGTAAAAAGTATTTATGAATGATTTATTCTTACATTTATTATATTTTTAGAAGTTGCACCACATGACACTTAACAACCTGAAATCATATAGCTGTCAAATGCCCTGATGTTTTAAGACACTTCAATAGGGTCTGCACTCTGCAGGGATCCTCTCTATGATATCAATTGAAACAGTTTTATTTCAGTGAATCGGTTACAAAAAGTGATCCTTTGATGGCTTTCAGAGTTTTTATACCATGCTTACGGTCTAAAAACTAAAAGACACAAATCTCTGTTATTCTCTTAGTCGACCGGTTGATGGACGACGGCTAGTCAGCTGACCCATGCCTAGAGTCAATGGCCCAAGCACCCGTGGCATCCGTCCAACAAACACACACCATAGCTTCATCAGCAAATACTTTCACGTGCTTCCACCAAAGAGGGCCGAGAGAGGGAAAGCGTGTGTGTTCTCTTTCTCTTTGGGCCTATCTCTCCCCTTCGTGAATAAAGGAGGAGCGTTTTGCACACTCAGCCGACATGCAATTCACACTGCGGCACAACCAGAGCAAGGCCAGTGGACACAATGCAGGGGTACTTTCAAAAAGCGGTGGGCTGATGGGATCCACCACTGGGACATAGACAAAGAAGAACAGTCTTAACAGTTTAGCTTAGATCAGACACAGATAATCACCAGACATTCTTACGGACCCGCACACAGTCCATCAATAATATTCAGAGTTTATTTGAAAAATCTCTGAAATGTACGGTAAAAAAGGCACCTGTGGATGTAGCAATTTAGGTTTTACAAATTGAACTTAAATTAAAGTGAATTTATATAGGCCTATATAATATACTGACAGCCACAATAAAAACAGGTGGTAACGAGAAAGCCACACGATGAATCAAAGTTTCTCACAAGTAGCTTTTCAACAATGTAGAAGATGCACACAAATACATAACAGTCATGGCAACACATTAAAGATGCACGATAAATCAGCCACCATATTGTTATCGGCCCGATAAGAAAATTTGCCCGATATATTGAAGCTGATAAATAATGGATTATTTTCTTCAGCTGACACTTCAGATGTGCATTATTTGAATTGCTTGAAATATGACTGGAATCACTTCAAAAAAGGAAAATACAGTTAAGTGCAAAAGTTAAGTCTGTCATATAGGCTACATAAAATTATAATAAGAACATTATAACTGTGTGCTTGGGTTGTGGCTTTTAATAATGAGATGTGTTCTTCTAATCAGGCTCTCAAAACGTATATAAAAATTTGGACTTAGATTAATCGGCCAATATATCGGTTATCGGCTTTCAAATATAAAGAATTATCGTATCGGAAATTTTTTTCATATAACGCAAAATAATGCAATAAACATTCATTTAATAACATAAGATGTAACATAAACACCTAATGTAAATAAGTGTTAAGAAAAATACTAAGATGAAGCAATTATTTAAATGTAAAGAAAAACATAAAATCTGAAGTGTCACACAGGGAGTTTAAGGCTTTTCACTGGAAATTTTGAGACGAAGATTTTCATTTCCAATGTTTACAGTAAAGCGTCTTACTTGAAATGTTCTGTTAGATTCATTATAGTTGTGCACTGTATAAAGTAAGGAAACTTAATGTTCACCAATTAATAGGTTTTTACTGTAGCATTTTTAAAGTCTTTTAACATTAAAATTATGATCTTTTTTAACAGTGCAGATTTCCCTGCCCCATTAAGAGCATGAAGTCAAAGGCAACTGTGGTTTGAGTCAAACTTGGGTTTTTTGCAGAATAAGCTGCAAAATGGACTGGACTTCATGCCAATAGTTAAAGCCTGAGCAGTCAACTAAACTAAATAGAGGATCAGAGGCATTGAAAATAATCTAAAAAGTTGAAAAAGTACATCTATTCTACTGTTGGAGTCACAATGTTAAGGTTTAAAAAGCACCGTCTCCAACCAGTGAACCTAAAAGATTATGACAGACTCAGAGAAGAAATAGAGGTATGGTAAAAGGGGGGAACTGTGGAGAGAGAAAAAAACCCTGAGGGGGAAAAGAAGAGAGAAAGAAAGATAAAAGAAGAGATAATAGGATTGTCTATCAGGCCCCATCACAGTTTCTAAGAAATTGGGTAAGAGTTCAAGCTGTACTGTCTTACAAAAGAACTATTAGAGGAGAAATTTCACAGAAACCTCACCCATGTTCAAAGTTCACTTATGAGAGAGAACAGGTCCGGAGATGGAGAATATGTAGGATCACGTAACTCTTGATGTAAACACAGCTTAACACGTCCTACTCTACATCCGTTCCCTGAACTGAGAGAAAAGGGGAGATAAGGAAAGACTCCGGGTATCAAATTCACATTATGGTGTATGTGCTCTGCCTTCCGAGAAGGGATTCAGTTATCCTCACAATGTTTGCTACGGCTTTCTTAATATGTACGAGTGTGTTTATGAGTGTGTATAGAGCAAGATATTAGATATTGATGTTGTATTCATTATTTTACTAACAATACAAGCTTTTTATTTGGTCATTATTGATAATGCCTTTTCTAAAACATGTGTGGATGGGCCAGTTCTATACCTGCTCCTTCCCTCATAATTTACGAGCATGAAAGTGCCATAAATTAAATATTTTTCTTTCCATTTCACGGAATTAATACACTGTCTGTTTTAAAGATTTGTCATCACTCAGAAAGGTTCATGGAAGTTCAATGTGGCATTTTACATGTTTTAAAATGTTTTACCAAAAAAAGAAAACGAGAAAATGTGTGGTCAATAAGATTTTCTTTAATAAATTAATACTTTTATTCAGTAAGGATGCATTAAATTAATCAAAAGTAGCAGTAAAGGCATAATGTTACAAAAGCAAATGCTTTTCTTTTGAACTTTCTATTTAAACCAAAACCCAAAAATATTAAGCAGCACAACTCTTTTCAACATTGATAATAAGAAATGTTTGCAGAAAATCAGCATGCTAGAATGATTTCTGATGGATCATGTCATAGTCGCTCATCGGCCGAGCATCCAAGGAAAAACGTGAGATTAAATTGTGCGATCCATTAATTTGAACCAATCAAACATTTGATTGAGATTCGGGAAACTCACTGATTGGTGGATCTCACATCGGGTCATGGACCTCAGCAACAAACACAGTGAAAAGCACAACTGTTTATTTAGAGATGCCAAACACTTAGGCACAACTAGACTCAAACAAGCAGAAAACCAAGTTAATTAAATTAAGTGGAGCAACAGCCACCAACGCTGCTCCAAACAAACCCTCTGACAAAACAAAGCAGCAAACACTACACAAACAGAATCAGACTTGACAGTGAACGCTCAACTTCCCACTGGACTGGTACATAGCATCTTTGTTTTGGTAGTGAATTTCTCATGTGAACTCCTCTGTTCTTCCTCTCTCTTTCTTCCTCCTTTCCTTCTATCTCTCACCCTCCCTCTAGCTCAATCTCCTGTCTCCTCTTCTATGTGGTTGACAGCACAAATCTGTTGTCATTACCTTTCTCTGAGAGGCTGACAGTGAATGGTCAGGCCTTGGGCTGTGGAGCACTGAAGCAGTCCCAGATATCCACACACAGCGTCTGGTCACCTACTCACAGACAATTAACCTCACTGTCTCCAACATCTGGCATTGGTCAGCACATTTACACCGCGTTCCAAATTATTATGCAAATTAGAATTAAGTGTCATAAACATTCAATATTTTGTTTTTTAATCAAACTCATGGATGGTATTGTGTCTCCGGGCTCTTTGGATCACTGAAATCAATCTCAGACACTTGAGATAATTCGTTTGCCAGGTGAACCCAATTAAAGGAAAACTACTTAAGAAGGATGTTCCACATTATTAAGCAGGCCACAGCAATATGGGAAAGAAAAAGGATCTCTCTGCTGAGGAAATGCGTCAAATAGTGCAATGCCTTGGACAAGGTATGAAAACATTAGATATTTCATGAAAACGTAAGCGTGATCATCGTACTGTGAAGAGATTTGTGGCTGATTCAGAGCACAGACGGGTTCGTGCAGATAAAGGCATAATGAGGAAGGTTACTGCCAGACAAATTCATAGGATTAAGAGAGCAGCTGCTAAGATGCCATTACAAAGCAGCAAACAGGTATTTGAAGCTGCTGGTGCCTCTGGAGTCCTGCGAACCTCAAAGGTGTAGGATCCTCCAGGGACTTGCAGTTGTGCATAAACCTACTATTTGGCCACCCCTAACCAATGCTCACAAGCAGAAACGGTTGCAGTGGGCCCAGAAATACATGAAGACTAATTTTCAAACAGTCTTGTTTACTGATGAGTGCCTTGCAACCCTGGATGGTCCAGATGGATGGTGTAGTGGATGGTTGGTGGATGGCCACCATGTCCCAATAAGGCTGCAACGTCAGCAAGGAGGTGGCGGAGTCATGTTTTGGGCCAGAATCATGAGGAGAGAGCTGGTAGGCCCCTTTAGGGTCCCTGAAGGTGTGAAAATGACCTCGGCAAAGTATATATAGTTTCTGACTGACCACTTTCTTCCATGGTACAAAAAGAATGGATTAGTGCCTTCCGTAGCAAAATCAACTTCATGCATGACAATCCACCATCTCATGCTGCAAGGAATACCTCTGTGTCATTAAAGGTCATTAAAGGGCATAAAAGGAGAGAAACTCATGGTGTGGCCCTGCCCCCATCCTCCTCTGACCTCAACCCTACTGAGAACCTTTGGAGCATCCTTAAGCAAAAGATCTATGAGGGTGGGAGACAGTTCGCATCAAAACAGCAGCTCTGGGAGGCTATTCTGACATCCTGCAAAGGAATTCAAGCAGAAACTCGCGTGACCAATACTCTGTATTTAAACTTTAAAACTTTAAAATAGTCTCACGCGGAAAAACAGTTTATGTCCACTAACGAAAAATGGAGACGCCGGTTGCTTTCATGTCCGCTGCGGACATTAATAGGCAAAACCTCGGCAAAAAAAGGAGAGTTAAGGCCCGTTCACACCAAGCACGATAACTATAAAGATAACAATAAAGATAACTATATATGCGTCCACACCAACGACCGATAACGGTCTTTTTATTCTAAGCACGGTCAATGATGGGATAAAAACATCGCCTAGTCAACACCTTTATGTATACAACGCCTTTTCACTGCAACTTCAGCAATGTTGTCAAAACTAGCGCTGGATAGCCTACCTGAGGTAATTTTGTTACACTATGCTAAACTGCATAATACTTCTCACCATTTATTCCCAGGATACGACCGATTGCTTTCCATATATCCATCTTTTTTAACGTATCCTTGAAAAGGGGGTTTGACTTGTCAAACAGTGGAGGATTTTTTTGTACCTCGACGATTAACTTCTCTGCAATGTCCGAGACCTTTAAATTAGAATGGATTCTGATTGGCTGTCAGTGTTTTATCGTTGAACAGCTGGAAAAAAAATCGTTCTGAAAGTGATCCCAACGATATCGTTCCTCATATCTTTATCGTTATAGTTGTGGTGTGAACTCTGTTATTCTTTAATATGGAGAACAATTTTTAGAATTATATCTTTATCGTTATCTTTATAGTTATCGTGCTTGGTGTGAACGGGCCTTTACAGTATTAAAACTAAGATAAAGGCATCAGATCTCCAGTGGTTTAAAGTGATATGATGAATTGGACTTATACTGTTATTCCACATTAACTGGACATGTATCGTTCTTCCACATTCCATAAATGTAAATTACTCTAACTTTATATTTTTAAGATTGACACTGAAAAATCTTATCTCATTAGAATTGGGAAGCTTTTGTTGTCTATATTCAAGTAACATAAAAATATATAATATAATGTTCACAGTCCAAAAAAATTTTTTTTTATTATTATTCAAAATTTGAAAATATGGACTTTTATGGTTCTTCGTCTCAAGGCCTCAAATGATAGAATTTTCATGTTTGTGTAAAGTATACTTTTAAATACATGCAGTTACCCAAGAGCCATCTTCTTCAATTCCCGTGACTTCTAGCTACACCTGAGCCTGCGTTCTGCTCTATCCTGTCTGAGCGAGGGGGAGGGCTGGAGAAGGCTCTGAATCAGCAGGGGAGAGGGGCAAGCAGGGCCCAAATCTGCAGCTCATTCCGAGCTGCAATGAAGCACTTAGAGGCGGTGTTGAATTTCACACTCCTGCCCTGTCCAGTCCAGAATGGCCATTTCACTGAGGAAATTCAAAACCAGCCATGCAGTAAAGAGCAGGCGACCCTTAATTGCAGCCCAAGAAGCCCTTCACAGGGTGTTTATGACTGGAAAATTAATTAATGATCAGTTCAGTGTGCATGGCAATAGGGTGCTAAAGAGAAGGGCTGAATCTGTTGTGTCTGATCATGTTCAGAAGGGATGCATCTGTGCTCTTTTTAAGAAGATGTGTGTGCGTAAGAGAGAGAGCATTTGTATTACACCTGTAGACAGATGACAGAACCTTTCATAAGGGAGATTAGGTCTGATATCTGCTACAAGAAAACACAATCACCTTGCTGGAGCAGCTGATGGAATGACATGATAAAGCATCTCTATGCCCACAGACTGCCGACCTACTGGAAAGCCCTTACAAAGATCGCAGGATCTAACCAGGTTGGCCGAGAAGTTAATCAATCTTGCAGGTAACAAAACTGTGTCATTGATATGATGCTTTTTAAAATTGATTGTATTAATTAATTACTACAATTATTTGAATATACCTATTCAATTATTTGTATGTTTTTAATTTCTGAAATAACATTTTGTTTAATTCTTTTTTGGGATATAATATCAAATATGTCAGGGTTATTCAACTGTCGTGATATCACAAAGAAAACATCCTCATAAAAAAAAGTAGTAATTAAGTAGTTTGGCATTATACTTTATTATTATTTCTCGAAGTAAAAGTAAGCAATGAAGCATTTTTGTAAAAAATACTACAAATATTTTAAAACTTTTCAATCAAAGTCATGTGGTGCAACCATGAGAAATGATATCACAGACCTTGACTGTGTGTCAAGGTAAGTTATTTAAAATATAATAATCACTTAAACTATCAAAGGTTATGGCTAGGTTAATTCAGGCTCTAATGTCACGTGGTGCAACTTGCCAAAAACACTTCTTAATATTAATGAATTAATAAACATTAAAACTTGGGCTGCATAGAAAATAATAAACCAATTACAAGCATAAATACAATAGAACAAAGATACAAATGAAATAAACAGTGCTTTATGTTTTTCAGGTAAGTCTAACAGTATTTAGGAACAGAAATTGATCAGATGTAAAATAACACTGCATAGTCTTCAATGTATAATGAAATATACAGTATAATAAAAATAAATATTAATATAATGTATCTCTGTTACAGCTACATAAGAGATTTTCTCTTTGTATTTTGTTATTTTTAGGGAAAAGGTTTAGGGAAAAATCTACCACAGAAGAGAAAAGAATTCGGTGTTTGTGGCTCTATGTGTGCGCACAGAAAACAAGATGCGAACTACCAAATTGAGTTCTCTTTCGCGTCTTCTTGAACTCAAATGCTTTAAAATTGCATGAATGTTTAAACTGACAGGACCTAAAACACTTCCAAATGATAAACTTCGCAATTAATCCGTAAATCATGTACGTTTCAAACCATAGTGCCAGTCCGTCCGGATCACAGATCACCTACGATCTATAGCCTACTTCGTATATCTTACATCCACAATGTAATACCAAATTTTGCATTTTAATCAACAGTACAAATTGTGTTAACCTTTTATCATATGTCTTGGAGTATTGCAATAATATTGTATCGTGAGATCACTATCGTGATATGTATCGAATCGTGACATGAGGGTATCACCCCAACTGGGAAGTCATAATTCTGTCTACAGGAGGTCTGACAGAAAAAAAAAAAGAGTGATAAGAGGATAGATGGAAGAAGCAGCCAGGACTGCAATCCAGCAAAGACAGAACAAAGCCATAAAGAGAAAGATGCTCTATGCCGCTATACAAGTCTGAGATAGTCCCTGGAAAGCATGTGAAAGGAAAAGGTTCAGCCAAAGGACAAAGTCTAGTTCAATTTTCCAGTGAGTTTTCACACAATGTACAGCTCCTCAGTAAAAATCTCCTTAACTGCTAATAGTTACTCACATAAGAACGTTCCCCATGGTCAACAAACCTCAATCCCTTAATGAAAACACAATTAACCAAACAATGCCCTCGTTAAATAAATTGCCCTTTCTAATTGGATGCCACCGCAACAGCACTGAACACCCAGATTGCAACCGACACAAACAAAGTCTGCACGGAAAACGAAGCTAAATTAGGCTTTTGTGCAAAACGCCTGAAGATCCTGAGCAATCACATTTGTCTTTTGTTGAGACTTGTCAAATTTAAAATCTTACATGCGAACAAACACAGTTTAAATGCTCTAAAATCATCCAACACAATCTAATGTCAATGCGTAACTATTTTACGTTTTGCCGCATTGGTGGCTAATTCGTATGAATTTGTACAATCGTATTCATACGATTCGCCTATGACTCAGTGACGGTTATGTTCAGGGGTGGACCTTCATGCTCTTTTCCTAAAAATCGAATGTTTTCGTACGGTTTTCAATGTACAAATTCATATGGAATCGCCACCTCGTAAAATATTTATGTTTACCTGTGAGATTGTTGAAAATTCATCCCTAGATGAGATCTTCACAAACTGTCATCTTTCATAGTGGCTTTGCATGCACTGAATATTCCATGTGGAAAAAAGGGAGGGTTTTTTTTTTGTGCAGATTTAGAGGAACAGTCTGGAATAGCGGTGGATGATCGTTTTCACAGTCAAATCTCTTTAGCCTACACATATGACCTATAAAAACCAGTGCTAAAGAAAGAAAAAATATAATACAGCCTTTCAATCCCATTCAAGCAGAGGAATGACACATTGTAGGAGCGCTTGTGATGCGCAGGATAGCCTAAATCCTCTTTCATACCAGAGGCAAGCCGACCAATTCAGTTCCATCATTGCTAAATCAGCTGCATGCATAATGCCTGCTTGAGATTACAAATGATTATGGTAAAAATAACAAAACCCCAGCCTGACCTTTAACCTTCATCTGTGCGTTTTATTAGACGGGACGTCTGTCTCCGGAGCTTGCAATCTGGGCCTTCTCTCTCTTTTATGAAGGCTCTTATTTTGGGAAAGATTAAAATTTGCTGTAGAACGGCACGTCACAAAAAAAGCAATTTCCAGCTCCAAACCACAAACTCTGCTGTGACGTGATGTTGCAGATGCGAGCCTTTCCCTCCCAACACGATTTCCACAATCTAAATTTATGGAGACGATGACAAGTGGGATTTTTATTCATACCACGCAGATCCATTCAACAGCTTTAGATAGAGGGTTTAAACAGGGTCACAATTTCACAAAAAAATGTGTGCCATGAACATTTACTATATAAACTGACAACATTTTAGCGGACATCCACCCAGCAAGGGAAAACGGGTAGCCTTAACCACCAGTATGTGATAAATCAATACATTTACAAAATACTAAACCACAAACTATCTGCGGCCACGCTGAATACTTGCAAGACTCTGCCAAATCCATAAACACTATAATTACAGCCTTTTATAGAAAAGTTAAAGTACATTTAGGTCAAAGTTCTGAGGGAGCCAGTTGCGGAGACGTTGGCGTAAGCCAGCTGAGAGACGCAGAAAACACTTGCCTTGCAAGATTTCTATGCCGGACGCAATTACCAACAAGCACAAACTATAATTTCAAACAAATCATGTCTGGAACTGCAAAACCAAGCTTGTCTCTAATTGACTGATTCATTTGTAAATCACAAGTACATCCTTTGTGAACAAGGGCTGACAGCACTAATAGATATCTTGCCTTTACAGACTGTAACTTAATAACATGCAAAAAAAAAAAACCAGCAGAAATGATGGTGCGCTCCATAATTCGGAGACGGTGGACATATGAACTTACACCGAAAGCTATGCCCATGTACTAAATAAATGGCAAAGCTCAGATGGAGGGAAACGCTTTGACTAAACAGTCTTTTGTTTGGAGACTGGTGGCTGGTACTGAGAGAGTACCGTGTGCACAGCACATTCCAGAGCCTCGGTCCAGAAAACAGCACATTTGTAAATGAGATCAGTAAAAAAAAAAAAAGCAAAAAAAAAGAAAAGAGTGCTTGGGATATTTTTAGACCATTTCAGCACTAAAAGACTATTCAAATTCCCTCCTTTGGTCACATAGATAAAAGGAGAACACTGTGATGACAGTATTGTATTGGATTTTTAAATAGAAAAGTTCCCAATCTATATAAGCAATGATTTTCTAAGCTTTTTACATTTGTTTAGTAAATACTAAATGGTTAAAAATAATTTAATTAACAATCATTTTTACACTGTCAAAAAAAAAATTTGCTGCCTTAAATGAAGTACAATCAACTTGGATGTTTAAGTCATTTCAACCTAAATTACATTAAACAATTAAAAAAATTAAAAAATTAGTTGAATCTTACAGAACTTATGAAAAAACAGTTGAAAATTGTTTAACTTATTTTGATGAGTTAAAGCGATGTAAAAACATGTTGTCATATCATATTAATCATATAATTGTTTACAGTGTAGCCTATCTCTAGAAAAATCTATAAATGTCAATCATTTTTCCATTCCTGAAAATTACAGTTCCAAAAATGTCCTAACACTTTGGGGTTTTCCTTACCTTTGGGACCCAGTTTATGGCAGAATGTGCCTGATGCATTACGTAAGCTCAATTATGTTGTCTTTCATTGCGCAATGACAGACACAACGTGACACTTACATGAGTTTTGTAATAGAAAATTGCTACCGTGTTCAGTCGTCATGCCTTAGATTCCACATACCTGTCACTGCAAGGCAACACACAACAAATCACGACTCGTGAAAGAAACGTCAGTAGTGGGTGTGATCAGAGCGAAACTTTGAACCGGTCGAAACTGAAAATCTCCATATTATGCATTCAAATCGATACTCAGTTACTCAGACAAGAAATACAACATTATGTTGAAACGCATACGGTTTTGGAATTTTGTGATTGTGATGGGAATATATTAGCACAAGTACCAGCGCTGTGTAGTAAGTATAAGCATGTAAGCTTTTTCAATCCTCTAAGGATGTTTCTTGAGAAACTATAAAAATAGGATTATTGTCTTCAAAGTAGCCCAGTATTTGAGCCACTTACTCAGTAAGCCGGGCAGGAGAAATCCTGACTGGTGTAAAATTAAATTATCATAATGCTGGTAAGTATGCGAGTACCGGGAGTCTGTGAAAGGGAGATGGAAAGGAAATGGTGTCAAGAACCTGACCATAAATGTAGAAAATCCACAACAACTCTAAATCACATGATGCTTCATGTTTACTTTGTGCATGAAAGAAACTATTTTTAAACAAACTCCAGCAATCAGACAGTGTATTCAATTAACTAAATATTTCATTTGGGGGCCCAACTTCTCAAATGACCTTTAACTGTGTCGTAAAATCAGCTATTTAAGCATTTTCATTTGCCATCATAGATTTTTAACAAGCGATGTCCTCTGTTGAGACTGTGTGTAAATGCCATTAAGTTGCATTTTTGTTTACAGTTCTCATAAGATTAGGGGGAAAAGTCACGAAGAGTCATCCAAATTTTCTGAAGAGACTTGATCAATTTATATAACGAACAGATTTAATTTAGGCTTTTATTCACATATTAACACTGATCAGCGAACATAGAAGCTCAACCGAACCTGCTTGACAACAAGAATGAACCTCATTGGTTCTTGCTGAAGTTCAAACGTGCTGCGTAACACGAGAATGAACCTCATTGGTTCTCGCACGTCAAGCGAACATGCTTGAGCTTCCGTTTACCACAACTGATGTGTAAGTTGATGAATGTTTATGTGAATAAAAGCCTAAATAAAATTTGTTCATAGTTATAAAGCGATTGCGTCTCTTCAGACAATTTGGACTAAACCGCTCAATACATATGGATTAGTTTTACGATCTCTTTATGAACTTTTTCAATCGTCAAAGTGGTAGTTGCGTAGCTGTCTATGGAGGGACAAAAAGCTCTCACATTTCACCACAAAGATCTTCATTTGTGCTCCGAAAAAGAACGATGAAAGTCTTACGGGGTTGAAACGACATGAGGGTGAGTAATTAATGACAGAATTTTCATTTTTGCGTGAATAACCCTTTAAATACCATTGAAAACAATCACACTTCACATCAAGGTCCAAGTTTCATTCACTTCCAGAGAAGTAGCCTAATGTGCACTTCTTGCCATGCTAATTCATTCAAAGCACTCTCACCTCAGTGAATTACATTTATATATATATTTAAACAATAAACAACAATATAGATAATTATCCCTTAAGGCACTGGATATGTCAGGGAAAGCTGTTGTTTTACAGTGTGGAATGACTCCATGGCGCGAGCACACAACATGTAGAAAATGACAATGGACATTCTCAGCAGCCATCATTTCATTCTTTCTCTAATATGATCTCTCAAAACAAAAACAAACCAAAAGCGGCATTTAAACTGTAGGCTACTATCAATCAACAGATGACTCTCTGTTACACGGATGTGTCAAATCCAGCAACTTTAAGGAGGCGGTTGGGATCTCTATTGTGGCAACAGAGCTGGTAGAGACAAAAGACGAGCGCGAGAGAGACAATCACTCAAAGTGCTCCTGTTTCTTTCTCATTTTGAATTGTAACATACACACCGATCCTCGATATAGAAGCAATATTCATGTAGACGCGTTACTGAACACAGTTTTTGCTAGGAAAGCACACCAAGGCAACTTTAAGCGAGCCTTTATTACTCTAGTTGACATGTTAGTGTGTTCTTTTTCTTACCTTGCAGTAACTCCTGATAGATCGGGCTTTAGGACACGCAGAAAAACACGCTCTCTTTCCAGACTTGGGTTGGTAAGACGATGCGTGGAGAATGTAAATCCGTTTCGGTGAGTTTTTGTCCGTGGGCCCAGGCTGCTGCTCTCTCTCTCTCTCTCTCTCTCTCTCTCTCTCTCTCTCTCTCTCTCTCTCTCGCTCTCTCTAACCCTCGGTCTGTGTTCAACCTCTAGCTCTCTCAGCCAGCAGCGCGAGTCAATGCACGGGTGACGTCACCGCTGCCATGGCACAGCGCGCGCGAGGAGGGAGGCGCGAGAGCTCTGGGGGTGCTGATGATAATGGAGGGGCTGCTCAAATATTATTGAAACATTTACAGTATATTAAATACTGATGAAGTATGGTAAAGTTTACAAGCATGTGGAAGTTAATACATGAATGAGAGCAGTGCCCTCATATAATAGGCTACATTGTAATACATTTAAAATGAAAGTGAAAGATGCATGTGCCTACTAGTACAATTATATTTTACAATAAATAAATAAATGATCCGTAATGTAGTTGAAGGTTTAGACTGTCTATGGTATGACTTACATTATTTGAACTTTTAAAAAGTAGGGGGAAAAAGGGAATATAATCCACAAAGGGTCCACAAATATTTAATAGTTATTTTACATTTTGGGATTTTCAATTTGATATTTCCATTTTCTTGCACCTGAAAAAAAAAATATATAATAATAATTTACAAAAATATGGTAGCCTACTGCTGCTTGCTGTATGGTTGAACATTAGATAAGATTTCATATGAGAGCCTATACAACAGGGCTAAAGGCACACCTTAAGAAAAATTTGCTTTTCAATCCCATTGTGTATGATTGCAGAAAAACATTGATGGAGCAACAGATTTTGTGTGAAAATAAATCATAAAAGTGGTTTGTTTGTTTAAAAATCTTAGGCTAGGGCCTAGGCTATACATTTATTTATTTATTTATTTATTTATAAACTTGTTCAAAACGATCACTTTAGCAAAGTTTGTACTATTTTAGATTTATTTAAATAAAATTATTATTTCTTCTCCAATAAATACTGTCATTAAAAAATAAAAAAATAAAAAATACAGACATTATTAAATACACTACATTATTTAAAAAAAGTAAAGATTCTGAAAACATTAAATGAGATCCCATAATAATTTAATATAGCTTTACAGTAGTAACAAATAAATATGACATTTTATTATATGATATGATTAATATTATATTTTTAAATATGATGGTTTCATTATAAATAATGGTGATTAAGGTGCACCATATATTAAGGTGGACACCCAACTTAATAAATTATATTTACCATGTGAATCTAACCATGTCATGTCAGCAAATGGAAAAGTCAGCCAGCTGTTTATTATCATGTTAATAATTAACATGTTAATAATTGTGCTTTTAGCCCCAACAGCAGGGGCACCTTTTACCCCAAATACCATACTTTTTCATATTCTTCCGTTATTGAAAAACTGTTGCTTTAATTAGGGAAAATTAATGAAAATGAAAATTATTAACAAGACCTTTGTCTCAAAATATAGTCAGTAATTTTATCGATTCTCATTTGCTACTAAATCTACAACATTTAAAAAAAAACATAAAATATGAGATCATTAGCCCAGAATCAACGTTGAGTTGCTGTCCGAAATGGCCAAGGACAAATGATCACATTCATCATTTAAACCAGTTGTTAAAGCGATAGTTCACCCCAAACTGAAAATTGTGTCATACTAAATAAGAAGATATTTAGAAAAATGTTGGTAACCAGTCAGCCACTGACTTCCATAGTGGGGAAAAATACTATAGAAGTCAATGGGGCCCATCAATTCGGTTACCACCGTAAAAAAAAAAAAAAAAAAATATATATATATAATATATAATATTAAAAAAATTCACTATCCCTGCTGGGCTGAATTGTGTGCTATCTAGTGGTTTAAAAGAGAATAAAGTCAAATGCGCCTTTTACCCCGGTGCGCCTTTAGCCCTGCGGGTTTTCGCAGTGATGCCAGAAGAACCATTCTGTGAAGGAACCTTTCAGTTTCAGTGGACATTTCTTAAAATACCATTTTTAATCATCCAAAAAGAAAAAAGAAAAGAGGAAAAAAAAGAAAAAAAAAAGACAGACTTTCCACTATAAGAACCTTTTTGTGCAAAGGAAAGATTCCAAGAGTGTTCAAATTTCTTCATGATACAACATACCATTATTTTTAAGAGTGTACTCTACCAAAACAGAGAGCAAATGATACAAGGATGCTTCACAGGCTTATAAAGTCCTTCATGACTCAAAATGGGGTCATGTGGTGACACTGACAGGCTATATCCTTCTACTATTTCCCTTCAAGCTTTTAGCAAAAGCTGTAAATGTTTTCAGCAATGTATCATTGCGTTGAACATTTTTATTCATAGAACTACCGCGTCTGCTGCCAAAACTTGACGGGAACTGCAGACTGCACTGTAGTAAAATGTCACCCCATCGTTGTCACATGAAAGAATCACTAAGTCTGATTCACCACTGAGACTTTTATAGTTTCAGGAGATGGGGGGAAAAAGCACACATATTTATTGGATTTTGATGAGAGTTTCTCTCAGGCTGGAGAACGATGTTTTATTGGCTCAATAATTGACTGCAATGCAATGACCGAAAGTGCTTTCATCTGAGTAGTTTTCTGTGGCAGTTTAATCATGCTTCTTCCCTTCAGTTTGACTAAATCATGCATAAAACAAGTGCTTATTGTGAAAATACAAGAAATTGTCCGAGATGGACAAAGTTCATCACATTTTGAACTGGAGCTGTAATATTAATGATGGTTAACAAGATAAACGGTGCAAAGAAAGGCCAGTTTAGGGAGTTTAATATCCTGAAACTAATACACAAAATTTCACCTATAAGGCTGGTTCTGTTGGGTTGTGACGCAAAATATGAGTCACTTATGCAAAATGACCTTCCACTTAGTAGAATCGAGTCAAATTAAGCAGATGCCAACATGGAGAGATCACTGGACATGTCTACAAAACACAATATGGATTATCTAAACCAATGTATATGCATCTGTGTCTCTCCCGCATGAACTGAGCCAGTCTGCTGTGTTTTAAATTCTCACAACTGGGCATCACGCCTAGTGTTTGAAGAACATCATTGTGATCCTCTGCATGTTACCGACTGAAAACATGGGAAACGGCACATTCCAATCATGGATTTGTGCCTGGCACGTTCTGATTTCATATGGCAAAGCTGCATTCAAAAAATATTTAAGCCTAAATTTAAGATTTAAGTTTGTTTTAACATAAACGAATAAACTTCATGTGATGCATATGTGTCATATAAATTTGTTACATAAGTGAAACGGGTAAGATTTCTCTATTAAAAAAAAATGTGGCATAGATTTTTACAAATTTGCATTTATCTTATTTTATTTAAATACATTATATTTTATTTTTTTACAAAATGCATTTGTTCAAATTGCTTGGAATCAGGGTAAATATGGTCAGTTAACAAATAGGAACATGGTTAAATTATGGTTGTGGAACAAACCATGTACAGTTACTTAAAATGTATGAGATCCCAACAATTTGGAATTATTGATGATAAAATATATAAACCTGGTAATTGTGTATTTAAATCATATTCAGTGTATTAGTAAATCTTACCTGTTTTTACATCTTTCATTTATGTATGACTGACAAATATGCATCTCATTTCATTAGTTTGTTGGTCCCACTTTATATAACATAGGTGTTTTAAACTTACCAACATTTAAATGAACCATTTGATACAATGCACTTATTATGTACATAGATGTTTTTACATTGCACTTACATAAAAAAAATATATATATAATTACAGCTGTAAATCATTTCTAATTACATCTATAATTACATTGGTAAGCCTTCCCTAACACCTTAACCCTTAAACTTACCCATACCACTGTATCCCACTTCAATAACAGCAAAAGTGGTTGCACTTTATTTTACAGAACGTAAATACGTTTACTTACAATGTACTTACCTAATAAAGTACTGGGTAATATGCGGTAACTATGGGTTAAGGTTAGGTTTAGGGGTAGGTTCAGGGTTAGTACCTAGTTCTTGCGATTATTATAATAAGTACATAGTATGTACATGGGGAACAGGACTGTAAAATAAAGTGTTACTGTGTTTTGCAATACAACATGCACACAATATGTACATTGCACTCATTTTTTGGTCACCTAATATAAAGTGTGACCAGTTTGTTTTTGTTAAAACTGTGCCAATACATAATCTTACATTTTGGTGTAAATATATGCCTAATATTCTGTTGGTCATCTATGTGCTGCCAAAACAGCAACCCACTGAGGCATGGACTCTACAAGACCCCTGAAGGTGTCCTGTGGGATCCGGCACCAAGACATTATCAGCAGATCCTTCAAGTGCTGTAGGTTGCGAAGTGGAGCCACTGTGGATCGAACTTCTTGGTCCAGCACATCCCATGCTCAGTTTGATAAAGATCTGGGGAATTTGGAGGCCAGGGTAACACCTTGAACTCTTCATCGTGTTCCTCAAATCATTCCTGGATGATGTGTGCAGTGTGGCAGGGGGCTTTATCCTGCTGGAAGAGGACACTTCCACCAGGGAACACACCTGTCAGGAAGGAGTGTACCTGGTCTGCAACAATGTTTAGGAAGGTGGCACGTGTCAAACTGATGTCCACGTGAATAGCCAGACCTGGGTAGAACATTGCGGATCATCACACTCCCTCCAGCGGCTTGTCATCGTCCCACAGTGGATTCTGGTGTCATCAATTCCCCTGGTAAACGGCGCACATCTACATGGCCACATGATGTAAAAGAAAACAGGACTCATTGGACCAGGCACTCTGATTTATTATTACATATTAACATTTAATATTTTGCATAAAGGATAAGCATCAATTTAAACAATTATTGTTGCATACCTACTTATTCTTTTAAAAAAAGAAAAGAAATAGTATGCAGTGTGCAGTATTCAGTAAGTAGTAAGCTAATATTCCATTCTGGCTTTGAATAACCCTTCTTCATCAGGAGGGCACAGCTGCATCTACAGCCTTGCGTGGCGTATTTATCAAACTAGCCTGCATAAACAGGTTACTGTATATGCTGTTTCAGCAAACACTGGTGAGCCTATAAGAACACTGATGGCAAGCTGGATATAATAACAACTCGATTTTACTGAAACTTGTATAGCCTACTCTGTGGTGTTTTCGAGTCTGTTTGATGGCCATTTTAATGATAGTGTGACAGCCTAAGTTTACCAACAAAGAATGACAATGACTCGACCTCAAATAGAAAATCAATTTCAATAATAGAAGTGGTTTGGATGTTGTCATTCCTCTAATGGGAAGACAACAAAGTAATTGAGGTCAATTATCCAGTGTTTTCTCTGTGTGATGAATTATTGGGCTGTGCACAGAAGCAAAGTAATTCAAGTGACAAAGTTGACTGATTAATGAGATCATTTGCAGATTAGGAAAGAGCGCATTTCTCACAATTAAGACCCATTAAATGCAGTCATGATTAATAGTTTCGAATGAATTTATCTTTAAATGTTTGGCTAGTGGTTACCTTTGTTTGTTAACATATCTAGGCTACATGTAGTAGGCTACTGTCTGTTTAAGCAGAAGTGGAGGTCTTCTACAAAATTCAGAACATCCATGGAAATGAAAGGTGACAGGATTATGTACACTAGCATCAAAACGAGTGTTTCCATTAATGAACGAACTCGATGTGCATTAAAAGCTGCTCTTAGGCAGAAGGGGATTATGGGAATTGAGGAGAATTTTAAAGGAGATTGGAGTACATTAAACATTAACTGTGAAAAGTCAACATGCCAAACACTATCATGGAGAATTAGACTAGAGATGAGATTTTCGGGTTGTTGAAAGCTACAACTTTCATTTAGTTAATGAGCAAGGAAATAAAAAGATACAACTTGATGAAAAATATCGACGTAGGCTATATACTATCAGCGTATTGATATGACAAGGGCGATCTTTTGTGATGTTTTAGCGCCCCCAAGTGATTGATGATGGTTTTACAGCATGCAATTGCACCAACAGAGGGAGCTTTCAGTTGTGGCCACAGACACTGTTTTGAAACGTTTCTACATATTTTTGCTCATTTAGCCTACTATTCGGAGGGGCAAATATGCTTCATTTTATCTGCTTAATGGCAGATAATCTGTCTTTGTTTTGTGACATTTGGTTAAGCTGTGCTGTAGTCTAATAAATATAGGCCTACCGGAGCTGCAGCTACCACAACAAAACTAGCCTTGACTGTAACAGTTGATAAAGACCATGTTCCTATCCAGTTTGGACAAAGACATAGAATCAAATTGTGTGTTTTAGAACATTATAATGAAGAATCAATAGCCAAAAATGTAATTCTGGTATACCAGTGTTTTTAATTCATGAACTCACATGCTTCTTGTTATCTTGTTATCAAATTATTGATAAGAAACAGTTGAGGTATAAGCTACTTTCCTTTTCCAGCCCCTCGAACATGAACAGTAATGCCATTGACTGTGGCACATTCTGATAATTAGGTATAAGAAAATTATTTTGAGATGTCAGTGTTGTTGTCTAGTATTTTGGTCTTCTTTTGGTCAGTTATACTCTTTACTGTTCTTTTGAGCTGATTGTCTGGCCTGTAATTCACCATCCCAAAGTTTCGTTCCGGATTAACCTGAGCCAACGTCTATTCTTGTGAACTTTAATATAATTTCAAAATCAGCTACTGCATAAATATTCCTCTTTGAATGCCTTAAATTGTTCTCTAAAAATGGTAAAAGAGAATCACAAGGATTCATAAAGACAGAGCGCCATTGTTATCCTTTAATCACCAGCACACCACTCATGATTCATGTACCTGATTTTGTTTTCCACATTGTTGTCGGTAAGAACTGGCAGGATATGGTGTCACATATTTCTTAAGAGACTTGCTCAACCTACCAGTGAAGAAACTGTTTTTCTCTCCTGCTGGGATCCACCAGTTTCTTTCTGCTTTCACATGGAAGAGTGCTGCATTTATGGGGAAAGGGAGAATGGAAAAAATGGGGACTCTTTGCACCCTGGGAGAGTTGAATGGGGTTGTTCAACAAAGCCCAGACACAGAGAAGTGAATTCCAGTCTCCATGGCAGTCCCTTTGTTAAGACTATGAGATAAAACTAAAAAAGCGAACTATTGTTTCAAGCCAGCGGATGCATCATTAAAGTAGTATCATTAATGTATCTGTGCGGAAAAATATGACATAAGTTAATTGCACAATTACTTGTGAAGTACTATAAAATAGAGGAATATGAGATTAACCGTAAAAATGCTAAATCAATTTGAGTGGATGTGACTATAAAAGGCTTCCAAAACAGCATGTAACATTCAGTATTATATGTTAAATGTTCTGTATGTAGATTTCAGAAACCCTTATTCGCGAAACTGGTGGCCGTTAAAGGGGACCAATTATGCAGAATTCACTTTTACATTTGAACATAAATGTGTGTCGGCAGTGTGTGTACACAACCACACTATAATGGTAAAAATCCACCTACTCTTTTTTTAATCCCCATAAATTATAAGCAGTGTCTCAGAACAAGCCGTTTGCAGATTCTAGATATCATGATGTCACATTGCAAAGGCCCCGCCCACAACTCCTGACGGACTCTCGCCTATTAGCATAGACCTCCTCCTGAGTGAGTACAGAGTACAGAGTCCACCATGTTTATCACTTCGCCAGAGCATTTAACAGCACCAGGTAAAACATGTATTCTTATTAAAGCTAAAAAAGTTATTCTATCAAGAACAGTGAGTGATTTTCTGTTATTCTTCTGTTGTTTGATTCATATTAACACATATATAGCAGTAGGTACTGTATATTGCGCTGCTTTCAATTTAATACACACATCTAATATACACATGTGATTTCTTTAGTTTACGTTCACAGACATAACCGACTGTGAACTGTTGTTCATGTGAACTTTGTGTGTTTTTGACACAAGTTTAAGCGCAATAAGACGTGAAAGAGAACTTAGCTTAATACTCACAGGACACGCCGTCTGACATCCAGCATTCTGTGTGCGTGCTTCGGATGTGTGCGCTCAGAAAACCATATATCAGAAGTTAAGAATGAAATGGCTTTAAAACACATGCAGATGAAAAACCCCAATGTCACGTGAGCGTGACCGCGATAGAGATAATAATTAAGATAGAGATAATAATCAAAACCAAACAGATGTTTTAGTTTCTGGCAGAGTATCTGAGGCACGAGCTGCAAAGGCACAGCCCTCTTCTGGAAAGCGGGATGGGGAGCAGCAGCTCATTTGCATTTACATGAAAAAAAAAAAAAAACAGCATGTTTTTGCTTCCACTCAAAAATTGGCATTTACAACATGGTATAATAAATGATCTGTGGGGTATTTTGAGCTGAATCTTCACAGACACATTCTGGGGACAACTGAAACTTATATTACATCTTGTAAAAAGGGGCACACGTAACATACAAGAGACTGATTCAAAGCCCTGATATATTCATGGAAAAGTTTTTTTTCATTCTTTGCTTTGAAGTAAAAAGAACTTGGAAATACCTTTGCAGCGATACTGTTGACAAACGTCCCAAAGCCATCCAAGCTGCTGAGAGCTTTTTTTTAGATGAGTAGCCTATGTAAATAAAATATGTGCTGTGCGATTTTTTTCTCTCAAAAACAAACAAACAAACAAACAAGCAAAAATCATAGCGGTGAGAAATCAGCAGTTCAGAAAGCATCTGATCATAGAGATGTGGATGTTTGCACCAGCTCTGCAATTCATCTACAACATGTCGACAGATGAGGTCATTAAAATGACACTGTTATGATTGATTATAAAAATATATACGTGTTATGTTTGTATAAAGGGTTTTTGATATGTATTTAACTCTGTGTTGAGTATTGTTATGCTCTGTCCCTCTCCCTCTTTCTGCTTGCCTTGTAGTTAATGAGCCACACCTGATCAAGGGGTCCAACTGTAACTCTAATCCAAACATTTGACTTAAATATTCAACAACTTTTGACAAGTAAGTCCTAATTACAGAACAGTCCCAAATTCAATGAATATATACTCCCACTTCCACCTTACATTTAAGACAAAGTGAAGAATTGCTTGGGTCAAATTGACTTCTAAGGAGCGGTGTGATGTGCATTCTATGCATAATCCTGAACTGACCAGCTCTGGCCCTGTTGCAAATAGATCTTATTCGCCTGACTCCAGACCCGCTCCAAATCCTCCTCTGTTACAGTCAATTGTAAGTCAATTCTAAGTCCTTGCATGTTCGCCACTTCATACGCAAAGGGCGTTAAAAAATTAAGAGATTTGCTTACTCAGCGGGCGATTTAGGATAATCTTCTCAATAGCCAACATGGAGGGGTTAGTGACAAGGACAGTACTTTTAAAAAATATAATCCCTGCTTTGGAGAAATCTGAAAAACGTGATTCTGGGCAGCTTGTATTTTATAACCAAGTCTTCAAAAGATAATAGGGAACCTTCATTAAACAAATCACTTAGTCTACATAACACATGAGTGTGCCAAACCAAAACCGGAATCTGAAAGGCTAGACGTAAACTCTGGATTATTGTAAATGGGGGTCCATAGGGAAGACATGCCAGCCCTGCCCTCAATCCTATGTATAGAAGATCAGGCCTTCCACATATTAAACACAATTGTGTTATTACATAGTGCCTTGATTACCTTGGAACTTCTAACAAATAGCACATTTTATTAACTAATGTTAACAAATAAGACATTATTGTAAAGTGTTATCAGACAAATGAACTGAATAGCCCATATAATCTTTCTGCGTAGCTCTTCTGTAAAATAGAAAAGTGTTTATTCAGTATTCATTGAATACATTAATTAAAATAGTGAGAGCAGATGCTGAAAAATATGGTAATCACCATCTGCAATCATTCGACTAATGAGATGGTTTGAGGTATGAGATTGGTTACTCAGTCAGTCTACAATTAGAGTGTATATCTGAAAGTCCAAACTTGCTGTGAAGCTTTTTCAAACAAGCACACACAATGCATTATTTGTATATTTGCTATTATTAAACGTATTTTTTGTCACATTGTCACGATTCACTGTCACTGTCATCGTCACCATCACTGTCATCGTCACTGTCTTAGTTCCGTCAGCACTACATTTCCCATCATCCTCTCCGGCTCACACCTGCACTCAATCCATCATTACCCGCACCTGCCAGCAATCATCATCGTCTTCACTCATCGTCTTCAGCTGTTGTCTTCATTGTTCTTCTCTGTATTTAAGTTCCCCTCGTGTCATGTTCAGTGTTGGTTATTGTTTGTGTCACATGTACTGTTTTGCATTCTGGATTACTATCGTTGTTGAAATAAATCTTGTTATTTTTGTATGCCTGTTGCCTCCATCGTCATTAAGAACCAGCGTTACACACATAATGAAAATGATGAAAATAAAAATAGCATCATTTTTCCATCAAGGTTTGTCAAAGTATGTCTGGACTCTGCAGTGGTACAGTTAGATACTAGTACATTACTGATACTCCCTGTGGGTCGTGTGTAAAGGCAGTGGTTTCATATTGTAACAGTAATTATGATGATGACGTTGGTGCTGCTGATGATGATATGATGGATGGTGCATTTAGAAAACATCAAGTCAAGATGATGACAAAGGGTAATTATCTCTGCCTAAATACATCTCCAGACATAGAGCTTAAAGTAATTCAAAACATGTAAACTGGTATGCTGAAATTCTAACAGTGGTACAGTTCTAAATTAAATAATAATAATAAATAATAGAGTACCAATAAAGTACAAATCAGTGTTGTATCAGCAAGTATTTTGTAAAGGACAGCTTCATTTATATTCACAGTCGTCTCTAATGGTTTTATTATACATTTAAAGGAACACTCCACCGTTTTTTGAAATAGGGCTTATTCACCTTCTTTCCTACATTTAGATAGGTGGGCAAATGCATTTTTGTCTCAGTGCATGCATTGTTTTAGTTTGACAGGGTTGGCGCTAGCTTAGCTTAGCATAATGAATGGAATCCTTTGTTGCCAGCTAGCATGTCCTGAGTAAAAGTGATATAAAAAACAAAAAAAAAACACCTAATTACTTCTTGTGGCCTGCGTATTCACAACGAGTACAAATAGCGATGCAGATTAACACTAGGCGATTTCCTATGCAGATTTTGACTTGGGACTATATTAGGGGGAAGCACAGGCGAAGCACTGCTACTTGGGCGCAGAGATATCACGCCCAAGTAGCAGTGCTTCGCCTGTGCTTCCCCCTAATATAGTCCTTAATATGTAAGTCAATATCTGCCTAGGAAATCGCCTAGTGTTAATCTGCATCGCTATTTGTACTTGTTGTGAATACGCAGGCCACAAGAAGTAATTAGGTAGGGTTTTTTTTTTTTTTATATCACTTTTATTCAGGACATGCTAGCTGGCAACAAAGGATTCCATTCATTATGCTAAGCTAAGCTCACGCCGACCCTGTCAAACTAAAACAATGCATGCACTGAGACAAAAATGCATTTGCCCACCTATCTAAATGTGTGAAAGAAGGTGAATAAGCCCTATTTCAAAAAACGGTGGAGTGTTCCTTTAAAATGTAATAATAATAACAGAGTGCCAATAAAGTCCAAAAATGTCATTATAGTACGAGAGTAAATCATTTAAAAAATCACTGCATCAGCAGACACTATGAGTAATTATAAAATGCTTGTTCCACAAAGTCAGCATTTCTGAATGCCGTCCAGCAGCCGCTAGTTTTAATGATAGAGCCGGTGCATGGGTGAGTTTGTCAGGAACGGCAGAGCAATGAAGCCTTTTGATATGTGGAGCAGTTGGCCTTTTCCCCTCAGTCACTAATCATAGTGGAGGATTTCTCGGGGATCCGTGTCCATGGTCCAGACCCCTTTGTGTTTAAATGCTCGGCCCCAGCTGTCTGCACCTCAGCAGTGCTAGATTTGCTAGATAAACACTAGAGAGACAGACTAACCCCCCTGCACTATTAATAAAGAAGATCAAATCACTCCGGTGAGACTGCTGGAAAGAAGACAGCTTTGTTCCAAAAACGTCTCCTGCCTAGATATGCTGCCTTCTAAGACAGCATCATAACTGGCCATTTGTTGCTAACTTATGGCTATAACTCTTATGATTAAATCTTAAAATAATCTCAAGGTCATTGTTCATTTGACACAAAAACATCCTGGACATTTCCATGGATGAAGTGAACTATGGAACCCTGGAGAAGAGCCTGGAGTGAAAGCAGTTTCTCCTAGCCTACTCCCTAAAATAACCATCTCTGCTAGGATACCAGGCAGCACAAACATGCAGCAAATATCCACAGGGCTTTAGAGGCCTGGGCACAATGCATGGCCTAGGGAATCCAGATTTTACTTTCGTCCAAGTGAAGAAACATGAGCTTCTGCATGGTCACGCAAAGTGAACTGCATTTTACAAACTTATAAAATTCAGTGCCCTTTTGAAAACCCACTAAGATCAGAGCTACAATGTCTGCAGTATTAACAGCTATATTCAAATTTAATGAATTCAATTACAGAGGTAAAATAAAATATAGTCATACTTTAGTGATGCTGATCATTTTACAGTTCATAGTACAGTTTATTACATTAGGCTGATAAAGAACAGCACCTCAACAAATTTCATTTCAGAATAATGCATGCACTGAACAACTAGGCTCTAAATGGGTCAGGAGTCAGGACAGCAGACTCTATTATTTTGTACAGTGTACTAACAATAACTACAACAACTAAAAACTTAAGTATTATAAAGTACCCAATTGTCATACTTAAGTAAAAAAAAAAAAAAAAAAAAAAAACACTGACAACCTGTACATGTAAATGAGCTCTGAATTGACAATACTTTACTCATCCTCATCCCTGAATTCCTGTTTCAACAGGAAGCCCACACAGGAAAGAAAATCACATTTAGCAAGCCATTTTATTGGGTAAGACACAGTCTTAAGTACCTCATTACTTTTGGAAAATGGAAATGTGTTTTGTAAAAACCAAACCAAAAAAATGGTTTATATCAGACAATGTGTGTGTCTGTGTTCGTACAGTCACAATCTCCCAATTTGTCAAAACTGACATAATTCATGAATGGTGTTGATTTCATAGTGTCTTGTATTAACATTAAAGGAACATGCCGACTTTTTGGGACTTCAGCTTATTCACCGTATCCCCCTTATACGGTTATAAGATGGCTGTGTTTCATGTGACCTTGTTATTTGTACACGCTGTGACTATACAAATCACAACATGTAAATAGGAAAATGTTGGCGTTATTTTATCACTTATTGGGAGCAGTATGCTAGCTGGAGCCGTTTACCTCCAGTCTTTGTGCTAAGCTAGGCTAGCAGTGGGTGCGTCAGACAGAGTTACGGCACGCACGGAGATGAAAAGTGTATGTATGGACTTATCTAACTCTGGGGGATACGGTGAATAAGCTAAAGTCCCAAAAAGTCGGCGTGTTCCTTTAAATACGTTGTTTATCTGAGGAAGTAAAAGTATATATCATGATTATACATCTTCATTATATGACCAAAATCAGCTGATGACTATATTCATGATAATTTATTTTACGATAATATCTCTAGAGACATCTAGATCTTTGACATCACACAAACACACAAAACAAAGAAATAAATATAGCCCTCACAAAATAGTGCTGTAGAGTCATTTACATTGAGTCATTTACTCAACTGATTCCTGCAAAACACTGATTCATTCAGAAACAAAACAAGTGACTGCCTTTGGGTGAGTCATTGAATCATTCACTCAACTGATTCATTCCACAATGTTCCATTGTACCACCACTTTTTGTAAAAATGTTTGTTTCTTCAAGTCCTTACAGTAGTCCTGTCATCTTTGCACATGGCACAATGTTGCTGAATTTGTATTTACATTCTATATATATTTTTGACAGAGGATATGCCTCAATACAAGCCAGGGGTGCGTTTCCCAAAAGCATTGTTAGCCAACTTTGTTCGCAAGTTCCGTTGTTATCAACATAGTTCAACGAGTCAGTGTTTCCCGAAACCATAGTTCTAACGAACATTCGCAAACAGCATCGCAAAGTTGTGTAGTTGAAACGACAGATCTCGACCTGTGGTTAGAAGCAGAGTTTCTAGTTTGCATGACATTTGGACTTAATAAATCCTTATCTTGAGCAAAATAAGCAAGCTGACATTCAGTACAACCTGTGTCTTTTATTTAGAATACATACAAATATCATTTACGTCTTTTAGTTTGTCAAGAGATTTAAAGCACCGTTTTTGAAGAGTGTGCATGTGCGAACGTGCTCTACTACGTAAGAACGAGTCTATGATTGAATCTGGAAATAAAGCAAAATAACTGAGAAAAATTAGAAATAGTCCTCAGATACCATGTCTGTAATTTATAGCAAAATATCTAGCGTTAATTCGATCTCAAACAGATTCATTAAAATAAGTTATTACTTCACCACGTGCGTGACGTCATAAACCAACGTGGTTGAACGACCACTTTGCGACAAAACGGTTTCGGGAAACAGTCGTGACTAGCTAGTTGATTTCTTCAACGATGCATCGTACTATGGTAGTTAAGCCGCGAGTTACGTCGTTGTTCGGGAAACGCACCTGGTTGGTTTGAGTTTCCAATGAGCAACAGTTTTATGGGAAATTGTGTGTAGGTGTAACTATCTAATGCTAAGATTTTGCTTTGTTGAGTCTGTTTGTGCTGGTACACTGAGGAGGGGAGCAGTCTTTTGTAATGTTACCATTAGGCTGGTAAGCCTTTCTTAACCCTGCCTCTATGAATAGACTCATCAGTACTGGATGCAAGATTGGGAGATTGAGTGAGGCCCGGTCTGGAGGAGACTCATTGGAAAGGGTTGTTGATCTCTTGTTATGCAGAGGAGGTTTATATGAAATATGTGTTTGTAAGGAATGAAATGTAGAGGGGTTTGCCTAATGGAAAGAGACGTCATTAGGGCATGGCTTGTTGATTCAGTGGCTCGGGTATGCTAGATTTATTGATGAGGTCGGAAAGATGATATGATTAGGAGGAGAAACAACAAACCAGTATGGATTCCATTTAAGCTTACCATCTGCACTTATAATTTCAAAGACAATACACTCTTTGTAATATGAAATGTAAAAATACAGTTTAAAAAAAAAGTGGCAGCCTGCAATTGTTAACAAACAACTATTTCTACCTGATTTTAACCGATTTATCCAGGGCAAAACTACTTTTGAAATGCACCCTGCAAAGTCTCAGCTCTGCATAACTACAAGTACAAGGTAGTGTTTTTGATAAATATATACCATTGTTCCTTCAAGAGAAAACTTGATTGGGGTCAAACATGGCTTCCTTCTTCAAAGGTTTTAGCATGGGAAGAAAAAGAAAGGGTAAAAGAAAACTAAATTAGATCAGAGAAACACAGGACTCGCTTTTCCCACTGAGTCTATGAAACAACCCAGAGAAGAATGCTGAATTAATGACAACCATCTGACTTAAATTTCCTGCCCTTACAAAAAGTTCAGTGTGATCTGGTTACCTTACAGAGCCTCTCCTCAAATGACATCTTCCTTGAAATCATTTACACAAATCATTTACACAAACATCTTTCTATCTATCTATCTATCTATCTATCTATCTATCTATCTATCTATCTATCTATCTATCTATCTATCTATCTATCTATCTATCTATCTATCTATCTATCTATCTATCTATCTCATCTTTTTATTCACATTCCCTCTAATCTTTAATCAAAACACCCCCCCCCTCTTCTTTTTTTTTTTTTTTTTTTTTTTTTTTTTCTTTTTCTGTAATGGTTATGTTTGGTTTCATTGTGTTTTAGTTTGGTCTTCCCAGTTCCCCTTTGCCTGAGTTCTAGGCTGTGTCCGAAATCGCCCCTATTCACTATCCCCTACATTAGTCCACTAATATAGTTCACTTGAGGGAGTGAATGAAATAAGTGAGCGAATTCGGACATGAGTGTGCCGAAAGGGCTGCTGCTTTAGTTTGTGCATGATGTGTAATAATCATCTGAAACGTATAGCAAACTGGCAGCTCCAGTATAAGATGAAAAGATTTATCTTGAACTCTGTCATGGAAACTATGTATAAACTTGAATTAAACAACTTAATAATCAATTAAAAAGCACAAATAAGCTAGCCTGAAAAAAAAAGTAGGAGGAACAGTTAAAAAGCCAGAATCGGACAAATATTGTGGCGCCAAACCATGCAAAGCGTTGTAGGTAAACATGAGAATTTTCAAATCTACCAGAACCTGACAGTAAGCCAGTGCTAGGACTGCAGGAGAGGAGTGATGTACTCACTTGTCCTGGTCCTTGTCGGGATTCTGGCAGCTGAGCTTTGCACATACTGCTATTTATTTAGGGTTGATTAAGAGACTAGAGACTAACTAGACACTATAGCTAGCAAGTAGAGCATTGCAATAACAAATACAGGGAAATACAAATGAAAATTTTTTTTAAAACATTATTCTGGACATGAGGAACAAATGTTAAATATGCTTCAAATATCACCCCCAGATTTTTTCCACCATTCACATTTAAGGTTATAGAACCAGCTTATCTGAAAATGTGAATGTTAAACATTGATGGCAGTGAATGTATCCTCTCTGCATATGAAACACAAGCTGGATGGCTGGTAATAGCTTAAGCTTTGAGATGACAGATGTGTAGGGCGTTTGCCATCATTAGTCCATCTGTTGCTGTGATGATGAGATGACTTCCCAAACTCCACTTGCATCCTATTGAATATCATCCACAATCATTTTCTTTCTGCAAGAGAGGGAATCCCCAACTCATATATCTTATATTTTATCAGTGTTAAATATCACTATCTGACAAATCAGACGTATACATTTAAATACTTTTCAGTAGCAGAGCTGGAAGGGGTCCAAAGTTCCATGGATCAGGACCACTCCAGAACTGAAAGAGAAAGATAAGGAGGGGGGTCGGGTGGGGTTGGGGTAAGAGGTGGGGGGTGTATGATTAGAAAGGAGAGAGGTGAAGAGTGAGAGATGGAAAGGTGCAGAAAATAGCTCTACAATATTCTTAGAAACCAAACAGAGGGTCTGTTATCAGGACTCATGGAAAACATCCTCAACACAATCCCCTAAAGCGACAGAGAGGCGGAGAGGGACTGAGGGCAAGATTTAGGGTGAAGATTTGGTGGAGAGAGAGATATTTCTCGAAAGAATACTTTCCATTGAATATATGGTCCCAAAAAGCCACTCATAAATACGTATAAATGGCATTGCATCAGAGGAAGTGGAAATACTGATTTCTCAACTAACTTTATTTTCTTTGCAATTGCATCTAACCATGCTAATTCAGTGCGATGCATGAAGTCAGTTCTCCATAAGTTCAGAGTAACCACAGGTGTAGTTCATCGCATTACCTCGGAACATGATCCACAGACGTCTGAGAAACAGAAAGTGGCCAAATACTTTATTTTGAACAATATCAAATGATACATTTCAAAACAATAGTTTTTTTTTTTTTTTTTTTTTATGTTTTTTTACTTAAATTGTAATTTGTCAAAAAAAATTTATTTGTTTTATTTAAATGATAAAAAAAAAAAAAATGTGCTTGTGCTGATCTGATGATATTTTTTAAAGGGGTAGTTGACCACTTCCAGTCAGTGGTAACCAAAATTGTTTGATTACCCAAAGTTCTGTCATGACAACTCTCTGAATGTTTTGCATTGTAATGGATATGACAATGTTGATATGTTTAGTCTTTAGTGGAATAGATCTGCTATGCTGCTGCTGTTGGTTATTATTATTATGAGACTTGCTACTGCCAAAACACACATGACACGCTGCTGTGAGCAAGTAAGACATGCTGCTGCTGCACAAATAGCGTACATGAATTACCCATAGCAAATCTATACAGGTGGAGCTAGGGCAGGTGGAGGGTTTCTGAAAGCGCACTGCAATTGCTGCAGCAAATAGTGATCAAGTATTTGAAGGTTGAGCAGCATTGGCTACTGATGCAGCAGGAACCAATCAGCTGTGCCCTTTAGAGAATCATGTGCTTGCAAGCAGATTGAGGACCTATGTGCCAGGCTATCAGCCTGCGCCATGTAGCGTTTCATGAAAGAACTTTGTATTTTATTATTATTATTTGTAGAATAAAAACTCAATTAGGTTTAGAACTTCATTTTTTAAGTGAACTATCCTTTTTAGTTTGACTTAGTGTTTCATGGTTAGCATGTAGTTAATCCAACTAAGACACTGTGAGAGAGTGAGAGTGAACACTACACATTTACCAAATGTTAACGTAAACTGAGGAAAACTGAGAGCTTAAATGCACAAGGAAGGATAATTGACTGAAACCATGATAATTACTGATGAACTAGAACACCATGACTAGAAATTAAACATGAAATGACTGTGACACAGTGTCCAAATACTTTTTGGGGCTACTGTGTATGTGTAGTTATATCCTAAAGTCCGAGGGCACTATAGTGAAAGAAAGTGCATTGTGCATTCTTTTTCAATACCACCCCACCCCCCCCCCCCCCCCCCACACTCTAAAAAACTAAACTAAAACTAAACATGCACTTAAGCTGGCATGAACTTCACGAGATCCATTAAGTCCTAATAAGATTCAAGAATTTACTGTACCAAAGAGCATCTTGTGATTCAAAACAGGAGAAAAAAAAAGTCCTTGTTCAAAGGAGTTTAAATGTCAAGGCACAAATTTGTTTGCATTTGATAAGAGACCAGATTACATTCCAATAAACATGTGAATAAAACATTTCATCAGACTTCTTTTAAAATCTGATTTAAAGAATCATAATCCAAGACGATTACACTTTATTTCAATGTCCACATTCTACCAACTATGAATGACTTTGCAACTACATATCAACTACCAATCATTAGAGTATTACTAGACTGTTAGGTTCAGGTTAGTAATATAAGTTGACATGTTCTTGCAAAGTTACTTATAGTCAGTAGAATGTCTGTTGGAGGAGCATCAAACTAAAGGATTAGCAGATATTATGCAGAAAGTCTACTAATACTCAGACTGTAGTTGACATGTAGATACAAAGTTACTTATAGTTAGTGGTAGAATGTCTAAAATGGACCATCAAAATAAAGTGTTACCTTAAAGGCAGCTAAAACACATAAGAATGTGCTTTTGTCACATGAAAACAGTTAACAATAGCAGAATAAAGGCTAGTGCAAGAGTGGAGGTCTGTAAACATTCCCCAAGATGTTTGTTTGCTCTGGCTCCTTTTTTTCTCTCAAACGCTTGAGGGGAAGAAATGAAGCGAGGAAATAACAGCCAGATGATGAAGGCAAGAGTTATATCTATGAGACAGAAAATCTTATATAATATGCTTTTGCGTTCACTTTTCTGTCCATGCTAGTATTTTATTTTCACAAATTATATGACAATGGCCCTTATAATGTGAGACTGAATACTCTGATACATAAAAAGGAAAAACTGGCTGTTTTCAACATTCTGGAAAAAAAGACATAAATACCAATTATTTGTTAATATTTAACATGAATGGTATATAACAAAACAATATGAGGCCTTAAAAGGACACAGGACTGAAGAGGTAAGAGGGAATGTATATGTGTGTGTGCGTGTGTGTGTGTGGGTTTTATCTTCTGTGGTGGTGCATTTGGCATTGCTGCGTTGTATTTATAGCTCTTCTTGATAGAAAAAGCCTGCCCAAACCCTACCACTCCAATTAGTCACCCAATAGGTGGAGTAATTTAATAGAACATACAGCCCCAGTCGAGGGCCACCGAGCTCAGTCTGGCCAGACTCTTCACACACACAGACAGCTTTACTCTTGAGGTAAGAGCCACAGGCGCTTGAGTCTATACAGGCAGATTACTAACACCAAACCTCACTGCTACTCTACCATCCTGTGTTCTCAAAATTACAATACTACTAACTACTAACTACTACAAGAAGCAACTTTGCAACTGCATGTCAACTAACTCTCCTTAGAGTGTTAGTAGACTGTCTGCTTAATATCTGATAACTATTTATCGTGATGCTCCTCCAACAGACATTCTACTGACTATAAGTGACTTTGCAACTACATGTCAACTTATACTTCCCCTAACTCTAACACCCTAACCTAACATACTACAGTCCACTAATACTTTACTGAGAGTTAGTTGACATGTAGTTGACAAGTTACTTATAGTTAGTAGAATGTCTAAACTGGACCAAATAAAGTGTAACCTAAATAATATATACTAATATATTGTCGTGTCTGAGATCAAGTCGATTCTTAATGATTTTTGAAACAGTTAAGCGAATGTTGCTCCTCTAGACTAAAATATGCTTTTGTTGTCTCCAAAATAAAGATTTATTCTCATAACTGTACATTTTTAAATGCTTTGAAATATGCTCTTTTTTTATTTGCCATTACATCGTCATTTTACATTTGAAATATACTTATTGTGCATATGTTGCATTTTAATCAACTTGAAATCAGCCTTCGTTGTGTGAAGACATCTACTATATACTGCATACACTACTGTTCAAAAAGTTTAAGATTTGGTTACACTATATTTGGTAACACTTTATTTCACAATGTCATTCTTGCATGTGTTACAAGTAGGTACTGTAGTAATAACTAAAAACTATGCATAATTACATGCAATTAACCCTAAACCAAACCCTCATCCTAACCTTATGGTATTAACATGTAGTTAATTATTATTACTAAGTACTTAAATGTATAATAACACTGTAATAATGTAACCCTTTATTTTAAGGTGTTTTTGTTACAGTGTAATTATACATTTAAGTGCTGAGTATTAACAGAGTATTAATTATACATTTAAGTACTGAGAATAATAACTAACTACATGCATTACTATTTATCATTGGGTTAGGATTAGGGTTTGGTTTAGTTGCATAATTTATAGTTATTACTATTGTAACTACATGTAACATGAGCATTGTAAAATAAAGTGTTACCATAAAGTGTTACCTTTCTCTTCTGTTCACCAAGGCTGCATTTATTTGATTAAAAATACAGTAAAAACATCAATATTGTGAAATATTATTACAATTCAAAATATCTGTATTCAATTTGAATATATTTTAAAATGTAATTTATTCCTGTGATGGCAAAGCTGAATTTGTCAAAAGTCACATGGTTGAAAAGAGTTGAGCTGCTTAATATTGTTTTTGTTTTAAGATTCTTTGATGAATAGAAAGTTCAAAAGAACAGCATTTATTTAAAAGTGAAATCTTTTGTAGCATTATAAATGTCTTTACCGTCACTTTTCATCAATTTAATGCATCAATAAAAGTAATCAATAAAATCATAAAAGTATTAATTCCCTATATTATTATAATAAAATAATATATATAATACATGCATACATACATACATACATACTCAGCTCAACATTTTGAATCTACTAACAAACTTCTGCAACAGTAAAGAATTCGTCTCACAATGGCTTGGTATTGTGTTAACAGGTTACCATAGCCCTTGTATATGACACCCTAAAATCTATGACAGCTATAAGTCCCTCTTAAAGCATTTATAGAGAAGATAAAAGGCATTTATAGAGTCATGATGGGTGGTCAGACTCTTGTCATGGATATGGATTGTGCTGGAGCAGGAATGGGGGTGTGAAGGTTGTGTGTGTGGGGCGTAAACACAAGGTCTTAATCTCAGGAGGGTTAGTCTTCCATCCACCTGTCTGCAATCTCTTTTTAGTGTCGTCTGAAAGCATTCCATCTATCTTTCAGACCTCCGCTATACTTTTAATTAGCATTGTGTGATATGTTTGTGTCATGGCACTTGCAAATCTCTCTAAACACAGCTGAGGATTATAAAAGGAAAGATTAGACAAATACCAAATCATGCCCAAGAGAGGAGAACTTGTTAGAGGAGATCAGTTTCAAGTGTGCTGGTGACAAAATTTCAAAAAACAAAAGCTTATTAGCTTATAAAAGAGGGTTTTATGATCTATCAAGAATGATGCAGTTGACACATACAGGCTGACTTTGACAATATTAAAGGAAACTCTTATATTTAGATCTAATGCATGATATTAAATGAATAAAAAAGCTTTCTCTCCAGCCAGTGTTTTCTTTTGTCCTAGTGCGTTGCCGTTTAAATCAGATTTATGTCAGAATGAAGACTTCAAGACTATCACTACATCCGTTTCATGCTGACTTTAAAAACTGTAGCCAGTAAATTATGAGGAACTGGACGAGTCATCCATTGGTTAAAAAAAAAAGTGGGAACCATGAAGAACATTCAGCTCCTAATAAAAAAAAAAAAATGTATTTACAATTATTTTAGTTACTTTAAGTTTTGAAAACAAAACTAGGGCTAGAGATTGATAGAATATAGCATTTCAACAAAATTAACAACAACTAAACACTACAAAACAGTGATACTGTTGTTCATCTTTCTATGGTCTGTACCAAAAGCAAGGCGATACTTTATCAGGTTCAATATGAAGGGAGAAAAAGTAATGTAAGTATTTAGTGACATTTTGTAAAAATGTATCGAACAGTCACTGACAGGCTTGTGGTTAGAGCCTCGGACAACTTACATCTTCAAGAAAATATGCTCAGAAATACCTGCATGCTATTTTGATAGTGTGAAAAGACATAGAAGGAACCTAATGGAAAGAATTGAGAGGGCTTGCCAGTTGGATGGAGAAAGGGAGAAAGCCTGAAGAAGTGAGACAGCAGAAAAGGGCAAGACAAACAGGAAGCAGAGGAGGGGGGAGTGAAGGACTGACTGTGCAAGTCAAAGAATTTTCTTAGAAGGATTTTAAGCAAGAGAGCGTGCTTCTCCTGGATTTCATCTGCTACCTTTTATGGTAAAACTGTGGAGGGAGATTTGGTGTAGTAGTGAAGCCCGGGCTCAGTTAGACACACTCACAACTGGATAGCGGGGAGACAGCGTGAGCGGGACACTGGGGACCCCTGAGGCGGGCTCATGGGAACAATACGCAGAGGGACTTAACAGGTCCAGGACTCAGACAAGCTGTGTGAGTAGATGGCATTCTGATATCAAGAATAATGTGGTCCAAATCACAATCTCTGTCAGGAACTGTTCAGAGATATTTCAGGTGAGTTTTAGAATCAGACGTATCCTATTACTGGACAGATGGATTATTCTCAGAAAAAGTCCATTCATATGATGTTTATAGATAATCACATCCATGCACAGACACACTAACACATGCAGACACACAATATAATCGCTGTAAGCTGGAGGTGAGAGAACAGGCTGGTTATGATGGGATGATGTGAGATAACAGACTGGTTATGATGGTATGATGTGAGATAACAGACTGGTTATGATGGTATGATGTGAGATAACAGGCTGGTTATGACGGTATGATGTGAGATAACAGACTGGTTATGACGGTATGATGTGAGATAACAGGCTGGTTATGACGGTATGTGAGATAACAGGCTGGTTATGATGGTATGATGTGAGATAACAGACTGGTTATGATGGCATGATGTAGTACACTGTGGAATTCCAGACTGATGCCTCACTTCTTAAACAAAAGACATACATCTTTTAAAATTATTCTTTATTCTTAATTCTTAATATTCCCTTTCTTTCTTTCTTTCTTTCTTTCTTTCTTTCTTTCTTTCTTTCTTTCTTTCTTTCTTTCAAATGTTGTTTTTTTTCGCTCCAAATGTGAGTTACCTTAATTTGTTGGGTTTACTCAGTTTTATTTGTTGTGGTACCAAATGTAGTTACTGAATATACCTTTTCAAAAGGTACACCTTTGTACCTAAAGAGTGCATATTAATCCCTCAAAGGTACATATTGGTTCCAAAAGTGTACATTTTAGTACCTAAATGGTACATATTAGAATCCTTTTGAAGGGTACTGTATAACGTAGCCTATATTTAATTGATTTCACTGCTAAAAAATGTACTCAATATTTTAAGTGTAAAAATGTGTCATCAATAAAATTGAAAATTGATTTCATTAATTACATCTAAAATTGGACTGTTGACCCTTCTCTTACACCTTAACCCACCATTAAACCTATACCACCAACCCTGTCTCTAAACCTCAATACCAGCAAAAGTCTTTTGCAATACAACATGTACACAATAAGTACATTGTATTATTATTATTTTAAAGTAAGTGCCTACATAGTAGTTAAAGTCCCATAATATAAAGTGTGACCATGTGATACTAAAACAACACTGCTTTAATGTTTCATGAATTCCACAAGTAAATCCTGATGATCCTGTTCTCCAGCATGATTTGAGAATGATCCAAAAAGCATCTCGTACTTCAGTGGAAGCAAGAACATCTGGAAATGATTTCACAAGTTTACTTATAAGTGACCTAAAAATAGTGCAGAATCTTGCATATGTCTTTTAAGTCATTTATTTGTTGTAAATATATCAAAACATTTTATTAACAGGATTCCAGTTTCAAGGTGGTCTCAGACTTCTGGACACCACTGTATATTATCCCTGAATATCTCACAGCAATGTAGTTAATGATGGTTTGAGCTAAAGAAATCTTCTTATCAGAATATCTATCATTTTCTCAAATCTCCTCAACCTCTCTCCATCACAGGACTGAAAGGCTGAAGTAAAGATGACAGAGCGTTATGACTGCCACTACTGCAAGGAGTCACTGTTTGGGAAGAAGTATGTTCTTCGTGAGGAAAACCCATACTGCGTGAAGTGCTATGAGAGCCTGTACTCCAACACCTGTGAGGAGTGCAAGAAACCCATCGGCTGCAACAGCAGGGTAACATTAGTTATAGAACCATGTATGAAGTTGCATAAAACCAGCCAATCAGTTTAGAGCTTGCAGATCGAGAAAGTGTTTTTCAGTTTTGTGCACCATATACAGGCCATTGTTAGGGGAAACACATTACAAGTTATGTAATCAGATTACTTTTTCAAGTAACTAGTAAAGTAACACATTACTTTTACATTTACAACAAAATATATGAGTTACGTTTTCAAATAAGTAATGCAAGTTACTTTGTTCTCCTATTTATCTGACACCTCTCCTGTTCCCATGTTGAGAGAAATTGGAGTAAGTTGTGTGCGCTGTGTAAACATGATGGTTTTTGTAGTTCTAGACGTGAGCATGCATTTACTCATTGCAAAAAAAAAACGTTTTAGTATTTCTCAAAATGAATCAAATTCAACCAGAACTGTCGTTTTTTGCTGCTTTAGGATCTGTCCTACAAGGACCGTCACTGGCATGAGGACTGTTTCCACTGCTTCCAGTGCAAGCGCTCACTGGTGGACAAGCCCTTCTCCACTAAAGATGAGCAGCTGCTGTGCACCGAGTGCTATTCTAATGAGTACTCCTCCAAGTGCCATGACTGCAAGAAGACCATTATGCCTGGTAAGAGATTCTTTACCATGGGAGGAACGTTCAACAATTACCTCACGTCAGTAGATGTTTTCTTTTATACTCAGCACTGCCATAAAATCATAATTCATTCAGCACTACATTCTTTCCATTAAAGCAAATGAGAACTGCTTCCTTTCACACAGGGTCGATCTTTGCCCAGATCTTGTGAAGAAAGAATAACTGTCATTATAATGATATATCACTGGCCCATAATGACGTCAAAGCAATAGATTAAGTGATCTGCACACTGGTAATAAATATTCATTCATAAATCCTCAAAGACAGGTCCTCATGACCATGTGAAAGTGTTGGACTCTCATTAACCCAGTATGTTTTATGATTTTAAAGCGTAAAAAGTCAACACATGGACTTACAGGATATGTGCCTTTTTAAAACATGAAATTCTGTCCTGTGTCTGTTTACACTGCACCACTGCTGGTATTTATTGAACTTTCATCTGAATGTGTTGAAAGAGAATTATGCCTGTTTAACAGCTCAACTTTGCTGTTACGTTACAGTTGATATGACTGTAGCACTGTAATCCCGATGATAATAATTCAATGTCATCTGTGTTTGATATCTGAATCTGATAAGAATAGACTACTCTCTGTATGCATTACATGTTATCCTGTAAAGATTATTTACTCTATATAGAATGTGTTGATGTAGAATTTGGCATCAACTCTTCTTTTTTCATATTTGTAATTTTACTGTATTCATGAAAATCTTTTATATAAAAATAGGCTACTAAGCCATGTGAATGTGACTAAATGCCCACTTATGCAAACAAGCAGAATAGATAAAGAAAAAATAACTAAGCAAATTAATAAATTGATATTAAGTCCACATGCAGATTTGTATGTTACATTCAATCATATAAAATGAATCAAACTTATGTTTGTCTACACATACACTACCACTCACAGTTTTTTGAAAAAAAGCAATCATTTTATTCAAGAAAGATTAATTAAATGACCAAAACTGACAGTAAAGACAATTGTAATGTTACAAAAATATCTACATTTCAAATAAATGCTATTCTCTTAAACTTTCTTTTCATCGAAGATTAGAAAAACATTAAGCAGCTCAACATTTCTAATAAAATTAAATGTTTCTTGAGCACACACTCAGCGTATTAGAATGATTCTGAAAGATCATGTGACACTGAAGACTGGAGATGCTGGAAATTCAGCTTTACAGAATTTACAATTTTACTGTTTTTACTACTTTTGACACAATTAAACACAGCCCACTCAAACCCCAAACAATTAAACTGTAGTGTACTTTACAAAATACCTGTGCTAGATATTAGAATTGTATATAATAAGAGCATAGAAAGTATCTGATTATCTAACATGACTTGATATTTTGGACAAGGATAATGTTACAAGGACAAGGACATGTTATAATACATAGGCTACTGCACAAACTTCCTCCATCATCTCTTCATAAGCAGAATGTTGTTGTATTTGGGATAAGATGGCTCTCTTCTTCTCCCTCAGGCTCCAGGAAGATGGAGCATAAAGGAAACAGCTGGCATGAGACCTGCTTCACCTGCCAGCGCTGCCAGCAGCCAATCGGCACCAAGAGCTTCATCCCCAAAGACAACTATAACTATTGCGTGCCCTGCTACGAAAAGCAGTTTGCCATGCAGTGTATTCACTGCAAGAAGGTAGAATATACACTTACATTACACCAAGTACATATACACTTACATGAAACTTTTTAAGACTCCAGAAATTCTTTACTTAAAGGGATAGTTCACTTTGAAATAAAATTTTGGTATGTTTTAGCTTACCTCAAGGGCATCCAAGATGTAGGTGTCTTTTTTTCCGCTGTAGTTTCAATTTTGATATTTTTAGGTCAAACCGTTCTTGTCTGTCAGTCATATAATGCAGGTCTATGGTCACCACCTCAAAGAGCATGCACAGAGTCCAAATTAAAACAATTCCCCATCGTCTAAATTAAACAATTCCCCATCGTAAGTACACATTGATGGCCTAAGACACGAAACGAGCGGTTTGTGTGAGAAAACGAACAGTATTTATATCGTTTTCACCTCTTGAACACAGCCACGTCCAAGTGATCTGAGGGCGCGGGCGGGTATAGATATATACAATAGAAGTCGCCTTGGCTACGGTTTCGTTCCAATGAACTGCCGTAGCCAAGGCGACTTCTATTGTATATCTATACCCGCCCGCGCCCTCAGATCACTTGGACGTGGCTGTGTACAAGAGGTAAAAACGATATAAATACTGTTCGTTTTCTCACACAAACCGCTCGTTTCGTGTCTTAGGCCATCAATGTGTACTTACGATGGGGAATTGTTTAATTTGGACGATGGGGAATTGTTTTAATTTGGACTCTGTGCATGCTCTTTGAGACAGTGACCATCGACCTGCATTATATGACTGACAGACAAGAACGGTTTGACCTAAAAATATCAAAATTGAAACTACTGCGGAAAAAAAGACACCTACATCTTGGATGCCCTTGAGGTAAGCTAAAACATACCAAAATTTTATTTCAAAGTGAACTATCCATTTAAGCATAAAGGCCTGCTCAGAATGTACTAGTTTACTACTTACTGAATACTGTACATGTGCACTATTCTGTAAGTTGACTTTCCATTATGGGATACAGTATTCCATGCAGTGTTACACGTTTTGAGAAATCCAGTTATTCTATGCATACACTCTTAAAAAAATGCTGGGTTGTTTCAGCCCATGTTTGGGTCAAATATTGGGTTTGTCCATGTTTGACCCAAACATGGGTTGAAACAACCCAGTGCACGGGTAATCTGCAAACTGTATACTGCAGAAATTAAACATGATAGTCTGATCATATTAAATCTCTTCCTTCTCTGTCTAGCCCATCACCACTGGCGGTGTGACGTACCATGACCAGCCCTGGCATAAGGACTGTTTCTTGTGCACTGGCTGTAAGCAACAGCTGTCTGGCCAGCGCTTCACCTCTCGTGACGACTTTGCTTACTGCCTCAACTGCTTCTGCAACTTGTACGCCAAGAAATGTGCCTCCTGCACCACCCCCATCAGTGGTATGTACAAATACGCTGTGTCTGAAATCAAATAATTCTTTACCTGTATAGTATAGTATATAATATAGTATATACTGAATAGTATGTGAAAAACAGTACACCAAAAGTGTAGTATGCCCGAATACATAGTATTCAAAAAACAGTAGGCGAAAAGTCCTCGGATGACCTACTTCCATTGAGATTCTGAAGTGTGCATACGATAGACACTTTTTAGAGTATTTTTAATGAAAGTGAAGCGACGCAACTGACGCTGGTAGGTCATGTGACAGTAACAATATGGTGGATGTAGTGCGCTTGAATTTCCATCATACTGCCATTTGTTAATGGTCACAAAGTAAATTCTAATTCAGATATAGTACCTACTCAGGCAGTGCGTAGTTTCGGACACAGCCTTACATGCAAATATATTTGCGCGTGTGATGTCACAGATCCCACAATATCCAAACCAGCCATTTTTGGAGTTTGATTAAATAAATGTTTTGTTTATAATGAAACTTGCAGAATTTTTTAATGGTACAAATGCCTCATATATGTCAAAAGATCAAGGCAGATTTGATTTCTCATGTCATGATCCCTTTAAAAATTAAAAACTTTTTTAAATGTTTCTTTGATAACTAACTGAAATAAAATAAATTTGAGCTGAAATACTAAGATTAAACTGAAATCAAATTAAATGAAAGCTAAATAGAACTATTTAAAGAAAATTAATAAAATGGCAAAAGCACATAACAACATTATTAAAACTTAAACTAAAACTTAAATGAAAAATTGAAAACTCATAAAAATAAAAGCTAGTAAAATATTAATAAATACTATAATATTACATAAGTAATACTAAAATAATACTGGTGTAACATACAGGATGCAGAAATGAAAAAAATGAAAAAAATGAATTAAAAGTTTGAATTATTATCATTATTAATTGTTATTTTTAATAACAAACTTAATTTTCTTTCTAAATTACTCAAAAACATGTCACCATAAAACAAATGTGGTATTTCCAGAAACATTGATGATTTTGAAGTGCCACCAAACGTTTAATTTATATGATTATGTACAGTATACATTTAGTACTTTTATAGTACTAAAATCATTTCATCATGCCTCATTCCTGTCTTATCAAAAAATAAACTTTCAAAAAAGTACAATGATCAACACTCTCAGCCTTTTATTTCATCAGGCTTGTTGTCAGTGAGGAACTTTCCATGCAGTTCAATAAAAAACTCAATTCATAATGCCTAGAAAAAGCTTCACTAAAACACTGACATGTGAAACACCCTTCATTATGCTTTCTCACTTAAATACATCAATGCATGTACACACATCACAACTGCATTATGATCCTATGGGGGCTATAAATACAAAACTATCAAGGGTCATCAACTATCTATTATTTGATATTGGCCAAACTATTTGAATGGGCCTGTTTCGATCTAAATCACAGATCATTTTAATAATACATTTTCTCAATGTATTCAATAAATTAACTGGACCAGAATGTTCCCCAAAGTTGCAAAACTCATCATAAATTCCTCACTTTGTTCTTCCAATTCAACATCCTGTGGCACATGGCCAATTCAAATTCTAAAAAAACTGAATTGGAGGCACTTCTTAAATTCTGAATTTTGCTCAACACTGTTTCAAAGAGCTTTCCATGAACTTCTCTGGAACACATCTACATGATCTGCTTGTTGCTATTACTCATAACATGTTTGTCATCGCACGCAGGACTTGGAGGAAGCAAGTACATCTCCTTTGAGGAACGCCAGTGGCACAACGACTGTTTCAACTGCAAGAAGTGCTCAGTGTCTCTGGTGGGCAGAGGTTTCCTCACCGATAGAGATGACATCCTGTGTCCCGAGTGTGGAAAAGACATCTGAAAGCGTGCATGGAGAAAACAACCAAGCGTCCACAACGCTTAAAATGAAACAATGAATAGATTTAGGTACTCCATGGAAACCTAGTAAAGCAAAGATTATAATAGAATAACAAGAGACAGATTATTTGAGCTTGCTTTAACCTGAAGACTGAAGAAAGAAATGGTTCTAAAGATTAAACTGAATAATAAAAATAATATGCATTATTATCTCTTTAAAATGTCTGACAGGCTTTTGGATGTGTTGCATAACCCATGTCTTAATGTTGGCTCTTTTGTGTATCTAACAGTTATACATGAAATCTGAATAGTAATGCCAAATCAATAAAGCTTACTAAAAGAATGTGTTTTTTTCTCATGAATGAAGACTATTGCACTAGCAAGCACTCAGTAGTAATATAAGACAACAGGGCCACCTAGTGTTTAACAATGACCATGCAAAACAACATGCACTCTTATCGGGGCATATGCAAAAATCAGTTTGTCAGTCTTGATATGAAGCTTTTGAAGTAAAGGTTTATGATTAAATGCTTGAAATTAGTTTTGGAGACAAATGCAAATTATGCCTAGGTATGAATTTCTTGGAGTTTGAGTTGATAGTGAAGGAAATGCAGTCAACAACTGTCCAGTGTACATGGAAACTCCTTTAATTTCCAATGTAAAAGCATCCCAGGATGCACCTCATGAAGTGGGCTGAGTAAGAGTAGAGCTGGTTTTGGAATCTTGAAAAGGGTGACCGCAGAAGCCATTCATTCACACATTTGTATTATTTTATAGTTCTGATGACCACCATTTTCAACATTTTAGAATAAAAGTAAAAATATGAGTAGACGTGTCCAAACTTTTGACAGTGCATTTTGTAATGGTGGGATTTGTTTATATGAATTCAGGAAAACTCTCAAACAGTGGGGAAGGAGAGAAGCTAAGCTCTGGGATTTCAATGACTCCACTGGGACAAAAACCGGAGATGCAACTGCATGGAAAATAAACATCTCCAATAAGAGGCAGTGGGGTGTTTGAAAGTTTAATAGAGAGAGGTAAGAGTGAGAGAATGAGCGAGAGAGTGTGAGCTGACAAGAGCGAAAGAACAAAGTAGAAGTTCTCTGATCTCTAATTGGATATAAACTACAAAGAACGAGACAATGGACCTCATTATAACCGTTGCTGTCTCCATCACTGTTCACTTTTATATTAAAGGGGACCTATTATGCCACTTACACTTACAATATGTAATATGAGACTAAGGTGTTCCCAGAATGTGTCTGTGAAGTTTCAGCTCAAAATACCCCACAAAATGTGTATTATACCATGTTGTAAATGCCCATTTTTGAGTGGAAGGAAAAGCATGCTGTTTTTATGCATGTACAGTGGGGAGAACAAGTATTTGATACACTGCCGATTTTGCAGGTTTTCCTATTTACAAAGCATGTAGAGGTCTGTAATTTTTATCATAGGTACACTTCAACTGTGAGAGACGGAATCTAAAACAAAAATACCAGAAAATCACATTGTATGATTTTTAAATAATTAATTTGCATTTTATTGCATGACATAAGTATTTGATCACCTACCAACCAGTAAGAATTACGGCTCTCACAGACCTGTTAGTTTTTCTTTAAGAAGCCCTCCTGTTCTCCACTCATTACCTGTATTAACTGCACCTGTTTGAACTTGTTACCTGTATAAAAGACCTGTCCACACACTCAATCAAACAGACTCCAACCTCTCCACAATGGCCAAGACCAGAGAGCTGTGTAAGGACATCAGGGGATAAAATTGTAGACCTGCACAAGGCTGGGATGGGCTACAGGACAATAGGTAAGCAGCTTGGTGAGAAGGCAACAACTGTGACGGTCAATCTCCCTCGATCTGGGGCACAATGCAAGATCTCACCTCGTGGGGCATCACTGATCATGAGGAAGGTGAGGGATCAGCCCAGAACTACACGGCAGAACCTGGTCAATGACCTGAAGAGAGCAGGGACCACAGTTTCAAAGAAAACCATTAGTAACACACTACGCCGTCATGGATTAAAATCCTGCAGCGCACGCAAGGTCCCCCTGCTCAAGCCAGCGCATGTCCAGGCCCGTCTGAAGTTTGCCAATGACTATCTGGATGATCCAGAGGAGGAATGGGAGAAGGTCATGTGGTCTGATGAGACAAAAATAGAGCTTTTTGGTCTAAACTCCACTCGCCGTGTTTGGAGGAACAAGAAGGATAAGTACAACCCCAAGAACACCATCCCAACCGTGAAGCATGGAGGTGGAAACATCATTCTTTGGGGATGCTTTTCTGCAAAGGGGACAGGAAGACTGCACCATATTGAGGGGAGGATGGATAGGGCCATGTATCGTGAGATCTTGGCCAACAACCTCCTTCCCTCAGTAAGAGCATTGAAGATGGGTCGTGGCTAGGTCTTCCAGCATGACAACGACCCGAAACACACAGCCAGGGCAACTAAGGAGTGGCTCCGTAAGAAGCATCTCAAAGTCCTGGAGTGGCCTAGCCAGTCTCCAGACCTGAACCCAATAGAAAATCTTTGGAGGGAGCTGAAAGTCTGTATTGCCCAGTGACAGCCCCGAAACCTGAAGGATCTGGAGAAGGTCTGTATGGACGAGTGGGCCAAAATCCCTGCAGCAGTGTGTGCAAACCTGGTCAAGAACTACAGGAAACGTATGATCTCTGTAATTGCAAACAAAGGTTTCTGTACAAAATATTAAGTTCTGCTTTTCTGATGTAACAAATACTTATGTCATGCAAATTATTTACTTAAAAATCATACAATATGATTTTCTGGATTTTTGTTTTCGATTCTGTCACTCACAGTTGAAGAGTAGCCTACCTATGATCAAAATTACAGACTTCTACATGCTTTGTAAGTGGGAAAACCTGCAAAATCTGCAGTGTATCTTTAAATGCAAATGAGCTGCTGGCTTTCCAGAAGAGGGTAGAGCCTTTACAGCTGGGGCCTCAGACACTCTGCCAAAAACTAAATGATTTATGTGGATTCAAAAAAGGAGTAGGTGGATTTGTACACACACTGCTGACATATTTGTTCAAAAACCATGTAAAAGTGAATATTGCTTAATAGGTCCCGGTTAATAAAAATAAAAAATATATATTTTTTGTGTAATTGTCATTTGAATTTACACTATGGTTCAAAAGTTTGTATTCAATAATATTTTAAAGAAATTAAAACATTTATTTAGCAAGGATGCATGAAATTGAATTGATCAAAGTGTCAGTAAAGACATTTATATTACAAAATATTTAAATTTTAAACTTTCTATTCATCCAAAAAATCCTGGAAAAAAATGTATCATGGTTTCCACAAAAATATATTTTTTTCTAAATTGATAAATAAATAATAATAAATAAACATTTTCAATAGGACTGTACCTGTAACAAAGCAGAACTATGAATGAATGAAATTCAAACACCATTAATATTTAATAAACTTATTTTATGGACTTTGGCAGTGTACTTAAGATTGACTAAAGTGTTAGTAAAACAAAAACAAAAACAAAAAACACACTAACACCATGATCAACACTCTCAGCCTTTTATTTCATCAGGCTTGTTGTCAGTGAGGAACTTTCCATGCAGTTCAATAAAAAACTCAATTCATAATGCCTAGAAAAAGCTTCACTAAAACACTGACATGTGAAACACCCTTCATTATGCTTTCTCACTTAAACATCAATGCATGATGCAACACACATCACAACTGCATTTTGACCCTATGGGGGCTATAAATACAAAACTATCAACGGATTTATTTGATATTGGCCAAACTTGGATGGGCCTATTCCAATCAAAATCACAGATCAACTTGTAAAACATGTTATTGGAGAAAAGAGCGATTTCTTCAAAGTTACCTATGTCAGTAAAACACCAGACATCTCAAACACACCAAGAGCATGTCCATCTATTCCCTCTAGGTGGGTTTGATTTGTCAACATGATTCACGTGCAATGGAGTTTATTAATTGCAAGAAAGATTTCTAAAGGGAAAATCTGAGCAGTCCAACATAAAACTGCTAGGAATGTGTCAGGTCCTTCACCACTGCAAAAAGTCGAAAGCCAAAGCATTTCCTGGTGTGAAATGAACCGGAGGGTCACATTGCACAAGTCACTTTTCCTGAGGCTGGTAAGTAAAGAGTGACAACTTGAGGTGTGTGACAAGTACCCATCTTTCAAATTCATGTGTCCCATCGTGAGTGTCTTTCTTGGCCAACACAGAGACCCAGCAGACGATGTCAGCGACGTTAACCATCCGTCCTTGATGACATCAGAGATTATGGCCATGTGATATGTTGAATCTTTTTCTTTGAATCAGGTGACTTGATGTCCTTCTGCCACAAACAAATTCAAATTAAATTAAAATCAGAAAACTTAAATTCACACTTACTGTCAAGACAATTCACAACCAAATCTTACTCTTACACTACGTCACAGATTTCCATGGTGTTAGTGTCATACTCACAGCAGTGTCATGTTCTCCGTCGCTGGGGGACGAGCGCTTTAGTTTAGACGTGGTGTTGTTTGAATGTAGCGAGGAGTTGGCAGCGTTCGAGTGGTTGCAGGGGCTTTTGGGACTGGCCCCCGGCGACGACACCGGCGTCCTGTTAGAGGAATTTGAGGAAGAGCAGTTTGTAGAGGTCCCAGTGAGCTTGCGTATGGGGTTCGTGAGACTGATGCTGGAAACGGGGGGCTTTATTCGGTCTGTGGTGACAGGTGCTGCTGAAGTATCAGCTTTCTTCAGCTTCACACCGCCAGTGTTAGTAGAGCTGCCGTCAAACACAATCAACGGCCTCTTCCTGCCACTGTCAGCGCTTGAACTGAAACAAAACAGAGTTATATTATATTAATGAGAGAAAACACGTTGGACATTTTCATGCAGTTACACAACAGTCATATGACTACTTTCTGTGAACAGAACAAAATTTGTTGTTTAGTGTTCACACACACAAAAAAAGACTTCCCCACTGCTGGTCCTCTCAAATACATTTTTCTTTTAGTCCACATTTCAGAGTTTGTATTAAGTTTAGTTAAAATACATGAAACAAGTTGTCATCAAAGGTCATCAAACCTGATGTGAAGCACTTTTGAATCTGAACACAGACGCAACATGAAACTGAAGTTGTGATAGTCTTTTCTTCCCTATTGTGACTGTAAAAAGAAAAACTGTAGGGCGGGACTTTAAAGGGTAACTAAACCCTAAACCAACTTTTTTTAGTTAATGATCTGTAAGAATGGGGCTTTATTAGTGCTGTTCATTGACTTTTTTGACATTTGGGTATAAAGTGTTTTAATTTTACAATATATGGTGTAAAAACGTCTGAGTGCTGCCCTCTTCAGGTTGAACGGTGGCTACTGCAGTTGAATTTTCCTATTGGATGTTTGCGGTGGCAAGTGACGCAAGCGGTGGCAGGTGACGTAAGCAGGTTCCAGCTCACCACGCCCCTGGTACGAGCTAGCGTAGATTTATCTGTATTGTACAGTGGTCAGGAGGGTACGTAGGTGTAGTGTTGCTGGTTGCAACAGCACTGCTGGACTGCATAGCTTTCCAGCAGACTTGTAAATTAGGCGCCAGTGTTTGCATGCACTTGGCCAGGAAGACCGTGAGTGTGAAACCTGCATTTTACGCGTGATTGCTTCTCCAACGCAATAGAGGTGGAAATGGGCTTCTCCACACAGCTCGCGCTGAAAAGCGACGCAGTGTCAAACGCTGCTCCTCCTGCATGGACTCCACCACCGCAGCGGCGTCTTGATGTGAGTGATCATATATATTTTAATCACAATTTATGGTTAGGCTAAAGTTAATCCTCTGGGGTCGACAAACGCGTCGGCGCATTTTGCTGAATTTTTTCACATAGCGGCTAAAAATATGAATATGCCTATAGAGAGTGCGCGCTATTGACATCAACTCGATAAAACTCATCAGATGCATGTACTTTACGTCGTCTTGCGACCCTGTGAGTCACTCTCCATTTTAGAGAGTCTGACAGCAGGTCTCAGGTGCACGCCCCCCCGCTCACGGTTCATCCCCTCTATCTCCGCTGGGGTCTGCCCACTTTTCTAGCATTTTTCAAATATTGCCAGTGGGTGGAGTCGGGCTCTGACCAGGGGTTTAGTTACCCTTTAATTTTGTCCATGGGGAATTGATTGGATGGTTGTGGCTGTGATGTCATGTGAGTGACAGGTTGATCCCGCCCTCACGCCAGTAAACATCATTAGAGAATGATTAAATCTTTGATTAAAGATTACAAGGGCACAATAATTCAAATAAATAAATAAATAACGATGTGGATGGTTAAATCGCTTAAAATAAATATATATTTAAAAATATATATATTTTTAAATCGTAAAAATAAAATAAATACTGAAAAATTCCAGAAAAAAAAGAATTGACCATTTTGATTTCATGGAGAATTTAAGCAAAGGGGAAGAGTATAAGTGATTATTACAAAGCACTCTGTGATTCTTCAGTCAAATATTTTTGGAATAATAACTGTTGTCCAGGGCAACACTGTATAACTGATCACTCATCTGGGAAACTGCTTGTGTTCCTTCTGTACAACTAGCATGATAATAAATGATGATGATGATGATAACAAAAATAGATTATAATAACAGACATCCCACCCTGCAAAAACGTATATCCATAGCAGCAAGGGTGTAACGATAAATTGTTATGCGATATGTATCGGTGGTGTAAACGATATTAGTCAGGATAGAGTTAGTTTTGTCCAAGGCTTAGGTTGACTCTATTTATAAGGTACAGTTCACACAGAAATTTAAATTTTGTCATCATACCCACTCTCACGTCGTTTCAAACCTATACGATTTTTGTTCATCTTCGAAACACAAATGAAGTTATTTTTTATGAAACTTGGAACATTTCTGTCGCTCCATTTAAAGTCAAATCCTATAAAACTTAAAAGATAAAAAACAAATGTCAAAAAAGATATTGTACAAATAATCAAGCGGTCTAATCCAAATCTTCTGAAGAGACACGATGGCTTTATATGATGAACAGATTTACAACGTAAATACGTTACAGTACTACTGTATACACACGGACTTTAAATTAGTGCGTGACGCGGGCAAACAACATGAGAGTGAGTAATTGACAGATTTTTTTTTTGTTTTTTTTTCTATGAACAAAAACTGTAAAGTTTGGGAATCGTCATTTTGACACGCTTTGCGATTAGAACTGTGATTGACTGTATTGAAGCGCGCGCACACCCTAGAGCGGCGCTCTCAAAGTGAACGCGCACACATCATTTAAAATCATTCTTGTCATGTAAGTGCATTATTAGCGGGAGAGGCGGGACAGCATCATCATCATCATGACCTGTGTGAGTGTGAGTGAGTACAGTACCTGTGCGCTCTGCTCCTCTCCATCCTCCTCCCCCAGCGGCTGCTGGGCAGATCTCTCTGCGGGAGAGGAAGCACATGTCGCAGGTACAGACCTGTCAGCCGGTCGCGGTCCTCATGATCACCCACTGCTATCTTCCTCTAAAACACAACGCAGGCATGACTCGTTTGCTGCTGTTCAATGACTGTTGATGTATTCATTCTTCAGATTTCAGGTATATTTACTGTCTGATAAATTTATACTATACAGAAAAGACGCACGGAACAAAAATAACCTAATTATTATTATCATATAAGGAACAAGAAGGTTATGCGATGTGGCCTACAGTAACCCGACTGGTTTCATGTGGCTCCGAGTCTCACCTCATGTAACATGAGCTGAATGAACTCTTGAGAAAGGAGCTCTGGGTGAAGCAGAAGGTCGATTTTGGAAACATCTCCAGCATCTGATGTGGGGTTTCTCGTTCTGTCACCCCTGTGCGACGCCATTTTTCTCAGTCCATTTCCGGAAAGCGCAGGAAAAAGTTCTCTTGTTCTGCGCTTATGTGAGAGACGTTTCACATCACATGACCATTACTGCCACCTACAGTACAGCGTGTGCTAGGGCAGAAAGAAACCTCAGCTAAATAAAGAATGAGTCGATGACAGAAACCTGACGAAGTTATATCATATTTACACATGCATCTGCACATAGATTTACAGCTCAGAAAGAAATGAAATCAATGTCTGGCCAGACTATTAACAGGCCAATATTTGGCCATTTACAAATTATTAGCATTGGCTGGTAACCCTGTCCATTTATTTGAATGAACATTTTGTTTATTTATTGTATAAAATAAGAGTTTGTTTCACTTCGTCGATTATTTACATTATTTCAGCCATCTACAACTCAGCTCTTTTGACATTGATATCAGCCTTGGCAACCAGAAGATGCCGGTCAACCACTTTTTTTTATTTTCAGTATTAACAGATATGAGTATTGGCTTTTTATATAGACATAGTTCCCAAATTACTGATAAAGAAACCTAATTAAAATTTCTCTGTCCCTGTCCCCAATCTGCATTTCTCACTTAACTGATATTTATAAAAAAAAGAATGCACTCCAAATGGCAATTTCAGGAATGGTGAAAATACTAAATGAGAGTATCTATAATGGTAGTTTTATGAAGCAAAATTCTTCATTTGAACTTGACGTGTTGTCATGATACTGGAATGTACAACTTTGATACAATACCTTGGAAAATATTGATATTCAATACCATTTTCGATACCACAGGGAAAACTGCCATAAAGATATTTTTATTATTATCTCAGAATTCTTTGATTATTTGGGTAATTTTGTTGCAATAGCTTACACACAGAACGGGGAGGCTTTATTTGAAACTTTGAACTAAAGTAAACCATCAGTAATAAAATAAAAACAAATGAACAAATTGCAAAGGATAGCACAAATAAAAGCAATCGAATAAATAGATGAAATAAACTAACAAATGAAACAAACATGGCTTTAAGTTTTTAAGGTGGGTCTAACAGTAGTATTCAGGTAAGAAATACAAAAAAAAAATTAAAGTAATTAAATATAAAATAAAACGGTATAGTCTTCACTGTAAAAATAGAATAATGCTTACAATTAAAGTCACAAAAGTTATTCAATCAAGAGCAGTGAGTGATTTTATCTTTGTCTTTTGTTCTTTGATTAACAGGAGTCAAAGTGTATTAGGCTGCTGTCACTTTAAGAGCTTATGCAAAGATCCTTTATACTGTTTCATTCATTTACGTTTAAAAACTGACTGTGTTCACCTGAATACTCACCAAGACAGACATTCTGACATCATTTTGTGTGTTTGACCGTTGAAGCGCAATAAGCCACAAAATAGAGCTCATATCTCATATAAGCCACTTATATATCAATGAGTAGATGAGTAGAATTATGCGAAATACCTGCAACCCAGCGCTGAAATTCAGTACCTGTAACATCAACACTATTCAACGGGAGCAAATGAGAGGAGCGATTGAGAGGAGACGGGTTTGTGGTATAGTATCGACACTGCATAAAAGGAGTACTGGAACCGTTTCCAATATTTCAACATCAATATGTATCGAAATATCAATATTTTTGACAACACTATTGATATATGAAAACTGCAAAAGCAAAATTCTTCAGTCAAACTGATAGAACATGATAGAAGTGAAAATGGTCTTGGTTTAAGGTAGTTTTAAGCTAGATGTAGCTGGTTTAAGCTGGTCTTCCAGCCTGGCCATCTAGAGAATTGGCCAAAACCCCTAAACCAAGCCTACTAAAGCTATGGCCAGGCTGGAAGACCAGCCAATCAGCTTAGTCTGGTTTTAGTGGTTTAATTTTTTCAGCATGGATGCAGTTTCACTTTGGGCATTACAAAATGTGAATGTAAATAATGACCACAAACAAAACTCCCTCACCTAATCATGAATAAATTCTACCAAACATGTTCAGTAAATCACCAGTTTAGATACTTTATTTGCCAACCTGTAAAACCTTTGCCAACTGAAATAAAAGAAATTCAGTTCAGGACCCAGTTCAGGAATATATGAGAATATTGCTTTGATGAATTTCAGACAGCTAATGCTTTTTCCTTCATCACTGTAGTCTAAGATAGGAGGAGGTATTTATCAAGTACTCAATTAATAAGCGTTCTCATCTCCATGGGATTTCAAGGACACAGTCCCTTGAAACCAAGTGTATCATATCTAAACATCATCTTTCATTCTTGGCTTGTCAATTTTAAACATCCTTTGGTGCGAATCCTAGACTGAAGACTGGGTCTCACTGCTGCACACATAGATGTTGCTGGGTCTTATACGCCTACGGCTTCGTCCGGGAATCTTGGGACAGAGATGACAAGTCTTGGGCATAAACTCCAGACAGGCCTCACGAAACTTTCGGATTCTCCAGCAATATATCACAGGGTTGAAAACCGCTTTTAGGTAACTCAACCACAGCGCCCCGATGCTGACGGGGTAAAACGCCGGGCTGAGATAGAAGCGTCTACTGAACACCGCCAGCAGGCTCACCACCGTATGTGGCAACCAACACACAGAGAAGCCGATGAAAAGGATGAGGATGGTGGTGAAGGCCCTGGTTTTGAAACTCATGTCCACGTTGACTTGGGGTCGCTGAAGACCGGTTAAACCCAACTTGCTGACAGGGTTGATGGCGACACTGCCTTCGCTGGTGTGATTGTGGATGCGCAGCGCGTTGCGTCGCACCGTGTTGAGAATACACAGGTAGGAATACAACATCACACCGAACGGCACGAAGAACACCGCGACGGCTAGCAGAACCGTGTAACCCCGGTCCGCCAGCGATTCGCTATATCCCAGAATGCATTGCGGCACTTGTGCGCCGATCCCGGCCGTCCTCCAGCCGATCACGGACGGTAGGGACACGCAGAGCGACAGAGCCCATGACGCGGTAATGAGGATTTTCGCACGATGTGGCGTTAGCTTGTCCTGCCGCTGAACTATTATGAGGAAGCGATCGACGCTGATTATCAGAAGGATGGACACACCTTCCAGAACAAATAACCAGTACAACATGACGGACACGCGGCAGAATCCCACTCCGAAGCTCCAGTCCGTAGTTGCGAGAGTGACGGCGGTGAATGGCATGCATAGCAACGACAGCATGATGTCAGAGAAGGCCAGCGTGGCCAGGAGCAGATTAATCGCTGAACGCATGGCCGGTTTCTGATACACTATCAGACACACAATAGCATTGCCGAGGAAACCGATGGTGATCATGAAGATCATGATGGCAGCCAGTGCCACCCTGAGAGTGGTGGGCATGAGGGCAGTATCAGCCTCTTGCGTCTCAGTTTCTATTGGTTCAAGAAGGCCACACCCCTCCAGTGAGCTGCCATTACAGACGAACATGGCAGCTGTTACCAGGTATCATCCATTCAAGCCTGGAAAGTCATAGCTAAACCACTGACATGGTTATGTGAGCTCCCGTTAAGAGAATTACTCTCCACACTGAAGACGTTGTAAAACATAACCTGCAACAGAAGACCCAAAGTGTGAGTTATATTAAATAACAATACAAACTTACACTAGCCTATGATTAAACTTTTTTTTTTTTTTTTATAAAAATCTAACATGAAGTTTGTATACTTTTACTTATAGTGCTGGGCAACGATTAATCGCATCCAAAATAAAAGTTTGTGTTTACATAATATATGTGTGTGTACTGTGTATAATTATTTTGTATATATAAATACACACACATAGATGTGTATATTTAAGAAAAATTTGTTATTTCTATATAATATAAATTATGTATAAATATACAGTATATACATGCAAATATTTCTTAATGCATATGTGTGTATTTATATATACAAAATAATTATACACGGTACACACACATATATTGTGTAAACACAAACTTGTATTTTGGATGCGATTAATCGTTGCGCAGCACTAATAAATATAAATATATATATATATATAATTAGGGCTATCAGTCCTTTGGCTAGTGTTACATTATATGATCATGCTCTTATTCATGCGAATGCTTTTAAACCATTCAAGTGTGATAAGACACAAAAGAGAACGCAGTGCAGTACTGATGAGCAATATGGTGAGCATCTACAAACCACAATCATCGTGTTTACAGATGAAAGAGGGAATGATGCTCACTCAGAGGATGCTGCTGTTGCCATGGTTACTCTGGGTTGTTCTTTGCTAAGGATAGTGCAGATATAAAGGGGGATGTAAATTCCAAAAATGCATCATATGTTTCATGTCATCATCTGACACCTCCATTGCCCTAGAAAAGACAGGACACAGTTACACATGGTTGATTACATATATTTTCTACTCTGTGTTCCATTTATCAAATTGAGAGGGACAGTTGACATTAGGGTGGCATATTTTGGGATTTTCCTCATTCAGGTCTATAAATGCTGGTGACAATCTATTTAAAAACTCCCATGTAATTCCCATTACATATACAATACAATACTTGGGGAAAGATTTTTGGGTACAGTGTGGATGAGACAAACAGATAATGGGTACAGGTGAGACATGGTGGACAGAAGCATATGAATTAAGTAATAGAAATATGCAGGATGTTGTTATATAGAAAGAGATATACCATATGTAAAAATATAAATGCATAATAATGGACCAGTGGAATAAAAATGGAACCAGAATAAATATAGTATGACATACAGTATGTAAATAAATGTAAATATGCAAATAAACCATATTGGTATACTTAATGCAAGCTCTGTACTATGAGCTGACAATAACAATACATGTCTTTTTAACCTGGTAAATAGTAAAATGTTTAGCAGTAACATTCTGCTGTTTTTCAGACCTCAATGTGTTAATTAACACTGGTGTCCATGTTGTCACCCATCAACTTAAGTGTTAGAAACTAGAGATTGACCAATATTGCTTTTCTGACCAATGCCGATAATGAATAATTGTATGTTGAAATGTCCAAGTGCCGATATAGAGAACAGATATTTGTATTCTGTTATTTCTGTTTTTCTTTGGACAGAATCCTAATCACACCGTGTTGTTTGTTGGCCAGAGGAGGACTGGTCCCCCAACTAAGGCTGGTTTCTCCCAAGATTTTTAGTTTTCTCCATTCTGCCGCCTGATGGAGTTCGGTTTCCTTGCCACTGTCGCCTCTGGCTTGTTTAGTTGTGGACACTTAATATTCAACAATATTATTGATCTGACTGTACTGACGCTGTTGTAACTGAACTGAGCTGGACGATGAGATCATTTGTTGCAGAACTGCTTTATAGATGAAATGAACTAATTTAATAATTAATGATCTTTTTACAATGGAACTGAATCAACACTGAACAGACTTCAGCTGAACAACAGCCCAAATGCATCATTTTTATGCAGTTATCACTGTAAAGCTGCTTTTGAAACAATCTGTACTGTATAAAGCACTATATAAATAAAGGTGACTTGACTTTACACAATGATAAATAATATAATAATAATAATCATATTAACAATAAAATAATATGCATTATTATTATAATTTGTCTAACCTGTTTAGTTGCAAAGATGGTTGATGACCCTGAAATTGTTGTTTATTTTCTTTGCACACTATTACATTACTATTCCTATTCGATCATGGCACAATATATATATTTTACATGCTTTAAAGTAGGATATGTAGGCTACAGCATTTCTATAACACATATCATTTAAGCACGAATGCTTATGCGTAAACATTATCCAAGCTGTTTCCTATTCAACAACACACAGTAGCGTTAATGGTGATATTGGGTTCTATTTTTTACAGAAAAAAAATCCCACCAGATGGAATTTATCGGTGCAGCTAATTCTACAGAACCAATTTAGTATAAATATCAGTAAAGGAAAATAATCTAACTAAAAACAGGCAATCTCAAATAGAAAGACTAAAAACGAAGAAATTCACATAAAAAGCAAGCAAACAAATGTATTCAGAAAGATATGCATGGGTTATTCATAACAAAATTCTTATAAAGCAGCGGATATGTGGCAGATTGAGGCAGAACTGCTAGAATAATTGTTTACAAATGCACAAAACATTCAGAACTGAATGTTTTCCAATTGCAGTTATGCATCACACGATAGGAAACAAATAGGCTATATTAGAATTTCATTATTTCGAAAATGTCTAAGCGTGATATGCATGACAATTGGTATCACTATCGCACCCTTGTGAATTATGCATTGATCACACGATACATGTCACTGATGAAACATTACAGTTCACGTGCACTGGCGCGCTAAGCAGATGTGATGTAATTCGCACAGCCAGATTGTGTGATTTTACCTCTTTATCTACTGAAGTCCGTGTATCTGTTGGGCGGTGAGCCGTGACAATCCAAAATAGATGAAGGACAAGATGTTGTTGTGGCTGCCCGTTGTAGTTTTGATTTCAGTCAGAGGACTGCCATTGTTTCCACTGATGCGATTTCTTGCTGCATGAAACACATCCGTCGGGGCGTGGAGCTCTGGAGGTGTGACAACGGCAATCAATCACAGGCGGCTATGAGCTTCATCCTTGAGGATTTCAGAGGTAGCCTACACGGATGACAAACTGCATCAGGAGATCTTTGACGTTCTCAGAAGAATAAAAGCTCAATGGTTCAACCAAGGACCAATCCTCTATAGTTATCAATAATGTTTTGGCTGCGTTGGGTTTTTGAGTAACCCTGGAAATCCAGAGTTCTCGCGAGAGCACAATTTGAATTTGAACACCTTAATCTTCTCTACTTTTGAATCTGTCTATAGAAAAGTCACAGTAAAAAAAAAAAAAAAACTTGGGTTATTTGTTTAACCCGACCGTTAGTTTACACATATTGGGTCAATATATTGGGTAATTTTTTTAATCGTTGGGTAATTTTTAGTAATAACCCGACTGTTGGGTTAAATAGCCTACGGTCTCCGCAGCGACGGTTACAATTTTAACGGTTCAGTGATACAGCCTACACAAGCTGTAACTGCATCATTGGGTTGTTTTTAACCCAGTGTTTTTTTTTAGAGTGAAACTGGACTTAAAGCTTTTGTTGTAGACAGAAGGCAACATGTCTTTGAAATTTGAGCATTCATTTTTTCTTTTTTTTTTGTGTGTGTGTTTTTTTTTAGCTATATTTTCCTTTAACACCTAGCCTGGGAAAACCCAGACAACTTCCGACAAATTTAGATTTGCTCTGCAAGTAGTCTGGCAAAGAGCCCATTCAAGCCCATTCCTAATCCGTCGAAATCGCGGCACCAATCAGAAACGTTGCGAAAAACTGCAATACATCGAAAATCCGCTAGGGGCAGGTCCCAAAAGGGAGCAAATGTCCATACACCCCCATGTTAAAATGTCCGTTTTCACAGCATAAATTCATGTTTTTACAGGTTGGTCCCATGGACTTTTATTGTATTTTTCGATAGGTTCCGAGTGCCTGACAACTGTGAGGGGGGTGAATTTTTTTTCTAACTCGTTAGTTTAGATCGTATTTAGATATAAAATGTATGACAAATAAGGGCGCGATTGACAGCTTGATTCACAGCTGACAACGAGCATATAGGCTGCGCCGAGTGGAATTCCTGAAATTTGACGTCTCGGCCATGATCTGACACAACAAATCATACCTGTAAGTTATCCTTTCTGAACATTTGTATTGAAATATGGCGCCGCCCATACCCCCCATAAACGGCCTCAAAACCGTTCTTCAGAAGTCTATGGGTGACGTCACAGATGCTTTGTCCATATTTTTTACAGTCTATGGCCCAGACGCATTTGAGCGACGTCCGTTGGTGAAGCGCAGCAACTTTTAAATGCATTATTATATTCAAATTGCAAACACATGAGGACAGTCTCCATGAAAGACCCACTGGCAGATGAACGTACTACTACATTTCTCTCCGAAACGGTAGGAAATTAAATTAGATTTAATGGAGGATTTTAACTGTGACAAGATGATTGACAGGGCAGTTTACGTGACAGGATGCACGCGACAGATCCGTCCGATAAAGATGATGAAGTAGTATGTCCCAAAGCTTGCCTACTTTTTTGCTACACATTCAAAAGTAAATACCTTTTCTTCACAAAAAGAGTACATACTTTTATGGCGTAGTGTAACTTAGGCGAATTGGGACGCAGCATTATGCCTTTACACGATGACGATCGCTCTGATTGGTTTTAGGTCTATCCAATTGTGCCCAGAGGCATTTGAGTGACGTCCGTTGGTGACGCCCCTTTGGAAATGAGTTATTAATGAAGCTTTGCCAGACCATAACTCAGTTACTACTGAGAATGGTCTGGTTTTAACCAGGCTATTTAACACCCACACTTGTAAGGCTAAATGGGGACATACCATAGACTGTTATTGTTTTCATAATAGCTAGCCTACTTAATAAATAAGTAGCTTAGTTATATAAAATAAATAGTAAATAGCACATACACACTTCAGTTCACACATTCACAAGTCAGTAAGATGTTTTAAAAAAAAAAAATTAATACTTTTATTCGGCAAGGAAACATTAAATTGCCAAAAAGAGACATTATTAAGGCATTTATAATGTTACAAAAGATTTCTAATTCAAATAAATGCTTTTCTTTTAAACTTTTGAACTTTGTATTCATCAAAGAATCCTGATGCAGGCCTATCATGTTTTCCCCCTAAACATTAAGCAGCACGACTGTTTTAAAAATTGCTAATAATCAGAAATGTCACAAATCAGCCTATTAGAATGATTTCTGAAGGATTATGTAACACTAGGGGTGTAACGATACCCTCATGTCACGATTCAAAACAAATCACGATACTGAACTCACAATATTATATTATTATGATACGAATATGCTTGCACTCTGTCACTGATATTTAAAATAAAGTAGGTAACTTTTCACACAAATATCCCCCCATTGCATTATTATACATTACATATAGTTTAATGTAGTACTGACACGAAAACTAGATTTTTTTTCTCACACAGAAATTTTACTATAAACTATACACAATACATATTGTCACTATCCACAATACATATTGTCACTATCCACGATACATATTGTCACTATCCACGATACATAATGTTGCATTTTTGTATTGCGATATTGTGACACATATTGTTACACCCCTATGTAACACTAAAGACTGGAGTAATGATGCTGAAAATTCAGCTTTGCCATCACAAATCAAATCAATAAAAATTATATTAACCCTTAAACGCATACCTCAGGTCTTTAGTGACCCGGGACGTCATTCACTATGTGACGGTTGAGACAGGCAAAGAAGAGGATCCACGTGCAGTTTGGTTTAATATTAATAATCCACAAGATTAAAAAATATATATATATATATAAAAAATTGGGTAGCCAGCGTAAACCAGGAAACACAGGACAGGAAGATGTTACAGCAAAAAAACAACGACTGACTACCAACCAGAGAAACACAAGGGTATTTATGCAAAAGATAACAAGGGGGCTGACTAGGGACAGTTGCAGGTGATTAGTTGTCATGGAAATTAACGACGGTGGTTATGGTAACAAACAAGGCAGGCAAAACAAAGGAAACTGGAAATGAATACAGGAAGTGAACATGGTGATCATGACAGACACCACCAGAGCAGAGGGGACTGAGGATCCCCATGGCGGAGCAGAAAATCACCACAGCGGAGCGTATGGGACTGAAGATCCCCACGGCGGAGCAGAAAATCACCACAGCGGAGTGGATGGAACTGAAGATCCCCACGGCGGAGCAGAAAATCACCACAGCGGAGCGGATGGGACTGAAGATCCCCACGGAGGAGCAGAAGACCACCACAGCGAAGCGGACGGGACAGAAGATCCCCACGGAGGAGCAGAAGACCACCACAGCGGAGCGGATGGGACTGAAGATACTTACGAAGGAGCAGAAGACCACCACAGCGGAGCGGACAGGACTGAAGATCCCTACGGAGGAGCAGAAGACCACCACAGCGGAGCGGATACGACTGAAGATCCCCACGGAGGAGCAGAAGACCACCACAGCGGAGCGGATACAACTGAAGATCCCCACGGAGGAGCAAAAGACCACCACAGCGGAGCGGATATGACTGACTATCCCCACGGAGGAGCAGAAAACCACCACAGCGGAGCGGATACGACTGAAGATCCCCACGGAGGAGCAGAAGACCACCACTGCGGAGCGGATATGACTGACTATCCCCACGGAGGAGCAGAAGACCACCACAGCGGAGCGGATACGACTGAAGATCCCCACGGAGGAGCAGAAGACCACCACTGCGGAGCGGATACAACTGAAGATCCCCACGGAGGAGCAGAAGACCACCACAGCGGAGCGGATATGACTGACTATCCCCACGGAGGAGCAGAAGACCACCACAGTGGAGCGGATGGGACTGAAGATCCCCACAGAGGAGCAGAAGACCACCACAGCGAAGCGGATGGGACTGAAGATCCCCATGGAGGAGCAGAAGACCACCACAGCGGAGCAGATGGGACTGAAGATCCTTACGGAGGAGCAGAAGACCACCACAGCAGAGCGGATGGGACTGAAGATCCTTACGGAGGAGCAGAAGGCCACCACAGCGGAGCGGACAGGACTGAAGATCCCCATGGAGGAGCAGAAGACCACCACAGCGGAGCGGATACGACTGCAGATCCCCACGGAGGAGCAGAAGACCACCACAGCGGAGCGGATTGGACTGAAGATCCTCACGGAGGAGCAGAAGACCACCACAGCGAAGCGGATTTGACTGACTATCCCCACGGAGGAGCAGAAGACCACCACAGCAGAGCGGATGGGACTGAAGATCCCCACTGAGGAGCAGGAGACCACCACAGCGAAGCAGATGGGACTGAAGATCCCCACAGAGGAGCAGAAGACCACACAGCGAAGCGGACAGGACTGAAGATCCCCACGGAGGAGCAGAAGACCACCACAGCGGAGCAGACGGGACTGAAGATCCCCACGGAGGAGCAGAAGACCACCACAGCTGAGCGGATAGGACTGAAGATCCTTACGGAGGAGCAGAAGACCACCACAGCGGAGTGGACAGGACTGAAGATCCCCACGGAGGAGCAGAAGACCACCACAGCGGAGCGAATACGACTGAAGATCCCCACGGAGGAGCAGAAGACCACCACAGCGGAGCGGATGGGACTGAAGATCCTCACGGAGGAGCAGAAGACCACCACAGCGGAGCAGATATGACTGACTATCACCACGGAGAAGCAGAAGACCACCACAGCGGAGCGGATGGGACTGAAGATCCTCACGGAGGAGCAAAAGACCACCACAGCAGAGCGGATACGACTGAAGATCTCCACGGAGGAGCAGAAGACCACCACAGCGGAGCAGATAAGACTGAAGAATCCCCACGGCGGAGCAGAAGACCACCACAGCGAAGAGGACAGGACTGAAGATCCCAACGGAGGCACAGAAAACCACCACAGTGGAGCGGATACGACTGAAGATCCCCACGGAGGAGCAGAAGACCACCACAGTGGAGAGGATAAGACTGAAGTTCCCCAAGGAGGAGCAGAAGACCACCACAGCGAAGCGGATAAGACTGAAGATCCCCACGGAGGAGCAGAAGACCACCACAGCGAAGCGGATGGGACTGTCAGGCAAAACTGTACTACAGAGCACAGAGAGCAGGGATGTAGTGGAGGCTAAACGCACGTAAACGCCGTTTACGCACCTCCCAAAATTTGGAAATAGCGTTTGCCCACCTCCAAAGTGCGTTTATCCACCTCTACATTGCGTTTATCCACCTCTAAATTTCACGTTATTTGAGCGGACTTTGCATTTCCAGTGCGTGATCGCCGATCGGCACATGATGCGAGCATTTGGACCGTTAACGACAGAGCAGAACGTGCAGCGCGCAACCACGGAGCAGAGAGCACAGCGCCGACACACACACACACACACACACACACACACGGAACAAAGAGAACGGCGCACACACGTAGCAGAAAACACACGCTCGTGAAGTTACTAAACAAGCTGCGCGAGAATGAAACTTGATCGCAGCCGCAACAGGAAATCATTAAAACGATGCAAAAAAAAAGTGCTTTTTTATTCATTACAGGCAGCTGGTTTAATGTAGGGAGCATGTCAAAACCCAACTGTACAAGTCAAGAGATTCAGAGGGAATCAAGCCTGCACCAGGTTAAAGACTTTTCCCTCTACAGGGAAACACTGATCCACATTTTTCTGATAGACCAAACAACTAATCAATTAATCGAGGAAATATTCAACAGATTAATCAACTATGAAAATAATCCCAAATCCCTAATCATTATGCACAAGTGCATTGCATTGGAAGCCCTGGATATAAGCCTCCCTCTAGATCTCTCTTAAATATTTTTGTTCTCTCTGTTTTGTCATTTAGTAGCCTAAACTTTATAATTTCAACCATATTATTCCTTTTTGAGTCTCTTTAACAAGAACTTATATTAATGTATGAATTGAATAGTGATTGTGTGACCTATGATAAGGGAACAACCAGTGATACCCTTGGTAGTACCATCAAATGATAGCCTATAGCGATGTCATCAGGATACACATACACCGGTAGGCAGTGGCCCACCTTACCGGGTGACCACGTCGTGGTCCACCAGAATTTATAGTTTACCCACCTCTTTTTTTACCACTACACCACTGACAGAGAGGTAGGGTTGTCCTCAGGGGCTGTGTCAAGTGAGCTCAAGGGCATCCTCCATGGTCCTAACAGGACAGGCAGGGTGTTCCAGGTTGACCTCTGGTCATCTCAGGGCAGAAAGGAAGTTCATGAACAACCTCTGTGGTCGAGTCAAAGCAGACAGGCGGTTCAGGAACGACCTCTGTGGTCATGTTGGGGCAGATAGGCAGTTCAAGAACAACCTCTGTGGTCATGTTAGGGCAGACAGGTGGTTCAAGAATGACCTCTGTGGTCATGTCTGGGCTGACAGAGGGTTTATTGAGGACCTCTGTGGTCGCGTCAGGGCAGACAGGAAACTCAGGGACGATCTCTGTGGTTGAAACATAGAGTTCATTGGTGGACACCGCTGTCTCATGCAAAACTAGAACCGGTGCCGCCGCCTCGGGAGAAACTGAAGCGTATGTGGCCCAGACACACGAAATGGCCATCGCCGTAACGGGGAGTGCAATTGACAATTGACCACCTCTGACACCCCCAGACTTGAAATCCCCATCGAGATGCCAGCTGCTCAGACCGACGTTAGCGGTGTGTCCACCAAACTGGAAACCAGTCTCAAATTCCTTGGAAATGCCTTGATAGCTTCAGATGCAACGTGCAACACTAACATGGCGTCCATGATGGCTCGAGACTCTGGCGTGGCGGCCATGATGGCCAATGATCCTCAAGGACCATCACGATGAGTTTAGATTGGTATTGTTCATTGTCAATAACAATAAAAGTCAATGAGAGCAAAATCTGGGAAGTCCGTTAGATAAGCAAGGTCCAGGAATTCTCGGGTGTGGTCCTCGTGTGATCGTTTACCTTGGCGCTGGATCCATTATGGTCAGTCATTCTGTAATGATGCAGGAGTGTGACATTGATGTTGGCCTCTGAGATGATTGTGTTGTTCCTGTCACCACGGTAACCTCTCCATCTCTGGCCTGTCAATAACGGAACACTCTGTACTCTATAGACCCTCACTCACTCTTTGAGGCTCACTGAGATGTCACATCACACATTTACTGCAAGACCCACATGAGAATGAGATGCTCTGAAAAACTTAAATACCTCTAGCCAAATACAACAAAGCATGTGAAATGAAATTGTAGATTATTAGAGAATAATGTACCAATCACTTTCACGAATTAATTATAATAAATGATGACAATGTACGTGTCATGTAGGCTACTATCAATACTATCAATTTAAAGTAAGCCTAAACATATGACCTGGAATATGCTCTCAGAATCATAATATATGCAGTTCTGTGTCAGAACAGAAGATGGCAACATTGTCCAGCTTATAACTGCACAGTTTAAAGGAAGCTTCTCCATCTGTATGGGGAGCAATGCATTATATTAAACACAGATTATAAGCAAAGCATTGAATAATAATCATTACTGAATTATCAGCATCCTTAAATATCACTAAATAGCAAGAATCTTGTCTAGATTGCACAGGTAAAAATGTGCAGGTCGGCCAATAAGCTGCTACACGCATGCGGTGGGGAAGACAGCTTCCTGGGTTTTAAAAGAAAGACCAGTGGAAAGCTGCATGGACAGGTACTGAACTGAAGTGGACCTCTCACTATCAACCTGTAGAGGTCTCTGATGCAGTTCAAGAGGACCAATCTGTCAACGTGGAAGCCAGGCTGCACCATAACAACATTGTTCACCTGCTCCAGTCTAGAAAATCAAGGCAGACTCTCTTGTCTATTCAAAGAGCCAAAAATATGGAGTACTGGTCCAGTCTGAAACTACAGGGAAAGTTGGCAAAACTGCCCTGCGCGGACCACTCTGTATCACACACCATCTACAGCAATGCCACCATCAGTAAGGAGATCCTCACTTTCTGTGTAAAAGCACATCTGCAGGTTCTTCCTACAAAATACAACTTATCACTGTGGTTTCCCTCCACCCATTCGGCCCTCTGCATGCTGCATGACCCCCCTCAACACCTGGAGTCAGAAGCCCACATCATGAACAGTTGTTCATCACTTAAATGACTATATACTGCCAGACATGACAGACTTGTGGACCTGCTGCTCAGATTCCCTGCGTGGCTGATGAGCAGATCTTTAAACACACTACTGTACAGTCTGAATGGTTCAACTCACCTGCAAACACTTTTTTAGCAATTGCTAAAACACCAGATATTGTTAACATCTCTCAGAATGGCAAAACAGTTACACTATTTGAGGTGTCATGTGCATTGAATTGTTTATGGAGGACTCTTACTACTCTTAGACTCTAAAATATCATTCATTGATATCTACCATTGAGAACCTTGGATACAAATGCCATCTTATTGTGCTAGTGTTTGGTAGTCTAGGTCATGTACAGGCTGGCGATCAGTGGACTTTGCATTGGGGGATTTCTAAAACAGGGGCCAAACAGTTGGCAAAGTACTGTTCAATCTCAGAAACAATAGGAAGCATGTTTATTTGGAAAAGGCGATTTTTCCCTTAGAACTGTATAATCCATAACAATGCTGATTTGTTTTAATCTGTTGGATTATATAAAAAAAAAAGATTCCTAATTAAATTTGACTTGTAATGTGTGGAATCAAATAAAGTATAGGCTATAAAATGTGTGTGTGTGTGGTAATGTCAGATGGATGAATGGATATTAGATGCAGTTCAGGGTAGACTAAAATTCCTCTCTGTGATAAAGAATCAGCTTTCATATTCTGTCCATTTTAACTCGCAATTCAAACACTAAATGGCGTTTTGGCGCTCTTAAATGTGACGTGATAGATCGCATTTCATTTGGCAATCAGTTCAAGTGGCAATGCAGAGCTCGAGTCAAATTATAGCACGAGAACAACATGCATGAACATCAGAACAGAAGGTATGTTGAAAGATACAGTAGGGGGAATTAAGGGTGACTGGGACACTTTTTGAATGTCCACCTTTTGCATGGTTTCTTGCCATAAATTAAAAACATCACCCCAACACATGATACATTTATGTAAAATTGAAGATGTTACCGATCCATTTGAACAGGAAACAAGTTCATATTTTAGCCAAATGAAAAGATGCGTGACATACACTTTTATGTAAACTGAGCCAAAACACCTTTTTTGGTAACATTTGGGTGATTGTGGGACACAACCTTTGGGTGATTGGGACAGCACACCGTATCATTGATTTAGGCTTGTAGTGTAAGCATATTTATTACATTAGTTCATACTTTGATGTAATTTCATGTGCAAGATTTCCTTTTTCTGTTCATCATTATTAAGAGTCCATGTTTATTTCTGTTCAGCTTCATTTCAAAGTGTTTAATTCATCCACAATTATACAGTACAAGGGTAAAGAAGGCTTGAACTCAAAGTCATTGAAATGGCAAATTTATAGAGGGAACTGAGATTGATTGGGACACGTTCTGCCATTGAAACGACTTGGAAAAAGTGTCCCATTCAACCTGAATTCACCCCTATATTAAATTATGTGTGTGTGTACATATATAATGTTTAAAAAAAAAATCTTCATAAAGCCTAGTGTGGGGTGTAAAATACCTGCGTGTGTGTGAGGTGACTACAAAGGCACACTTGTCTAAATTGGCATCAAACCCAGCAGTCTGATATGCCCATCAAGGCGCTGGCGTAGAGGTATGCTGATCACGCAGAGTGACACTGGCACTACGAGAGCTCATCTCCCTGTCAATTACCTCTCAGATGTTTGCTCTAATGCAATCTCAACAGAGCTGCTCTAATCCACCAACCCGCACTCTAAAAATGTCAATTTGAGGAACACAAGAATTTTCCTCAGTTTAAATGGATACAGGTGAAGAGATGCAGACACTGAATGATAGATTTATGAATAACCGAATGAGATGTCGTTTTTAATGGCAATCAATGAATTGGGATACAAGTGAGTATGCTGGGATCTTATTCAGAGTACAGAATATTGTTTTTCTCTTGTCTCTCACAAGATTTTGTTCTATAAAGCATTTTTTCATGAATAGTATACACAAAATAGTCTTAGAAGAGAAGGAGTAATTTTGCACTTTCAATAGATGAAGAAAGATGCCAAATCACAGTGTGAGAGCTGTGTTTTATTTATTTATTGTTTTAAAGAAATACAATGGAGTAAAAAAACAAAACAAAGTCTGAAACCTCATTGTAATCTCAAATTTAAAGTCTACTTAGACATGGAAATAAACATGGAAATGGCCTTACTAGAAGAAAAAAAAGTAGTGACTTCTCATTTTCAATAAATTAAGATGATAAATCATAACATGTGAATTGTTGTTTTGTTTATTTATTTTTTATTTAAATTTTTACTTTCTGAAGGACATACAATGGGGTCCAAAAGTCTGAAAACCTCACTGAAAATCTGGCATTTAAAGTCTGTTCAGACATGGAAATAAACAAAGTTTTAGGATTTAGAAAGTTTCTATGTAAATTTTTCAGCCTTAGTGAACAAAAATAGTGATTTCTTACTTTCAATAAATGAAGAAAGATGCAATATCGCAGCACGAGAATCTGTCCGTCCGTCCATCCATCTATCTGAAGTCTGAAGGAAATGCAGAAGTGCCTAAAAAGTCTGAAACCTCAATCACTCAGAATGTTTGGATTATGTAATTAGTAATGGAAAAAGTATTAAAATTTGAAAATGCTAAATAACAGTAGTCTCAGACTTTTAATGCACCTGCACCCACTGCATCTATGTGACTGTAACGAATGAATCCTCTGGAGGCAAGACAGAGCGGACCCAAATGCAACTTTAATTATAATAAACATAAAGACTGTAAACTAGTAACTCAAAACAAGAACCTGGACACAGCATAAACACACCTAGAAACATTCAATACTAGACAAAGACACAGGGCAAACATGAGGGCTTAAATACAAGGGAACACAAGCTAAACAAGATAACAAGGGGGCGTGGTAAACTGAAACACCTGGGAAGACTAATCAACATAACGGGGAACAGCTGAACATGGGACAAGACACATGGCAGGATCACATGACAGACAAGAACAAGGAACAAGACACAAAACCCACACCGTGACATAGCCCCTCCCCTATGGGCAGCTCCCGACGCCCATCAAAAAAAAAAAAAAACAATAGTTCAGGTGGGTGGTGAAGCGGAGGCGGTCTTGGGGGAGGGATGGAGGGCCAGGTCCATGCAGGGGAATGGGACCAGGGCATAATAATGGCGGACCTGGGTCGTGAAGCGTGGGCGACCAGGGCGGAGCAGGAACTGCAGAAGACCCTTCGGGCGGCCACGGCGGAGAAGACCCTTCGGGCGGCCACGGCGGAGAAGACCCTTCGGGCGGCCACGGCGGAGAAGGGAGAAGACCCTTCGGGCGGCCACGGCGGAGAAGGGAGAAGACCCTTCGGGCGGCCACGGCGGAGAAGACCCTTCGGGCGGCCACGGCGGAGAAGACCCTTCGGGCGGCCACGGCGGAGAAGACCCTTCGGGCGGCCACGGCGGAGAAGACCCTTCGGGCGGCCACGGCGGAGAAGACCCTTCGGGCGGCCACGGCGGAGAAGACCCTTCGGGCGGCCACGGCGGAGACGACCCTTCCGGCTGAGGAGGCAACCATGGCGAAGACGGACCCTCGGGCGGCCATGGCGGTGAGGGCTGAGGTTCTGGGATGGAGACAGGCTCAGGACTGGCCAGAAACAGCAGCGAAAAAGTCTCTGTGCTGGACGGGACCAGCGGCGAAGGAAGCTCTGTGCTGGACGAGACCAGCGGCGAAGGAAGCACTGGGCTGGACGAGACCAGCGGCAAAGGAAGCACTGGGCTGGACGAGACCAGCGGCGAAGGAAGCACTGGGCTGGACGGAACCATCACAGTCTCAGGCTCGGCGGGCATGACGCTCTCAGTCTCGGCGGGCATGACGCTCTCAGTCTCGGCGGGCATGACGCTCTCAGTCTCGGGCTCGGCGGGCATGACGCTCTCAGTCTCGGGCTCGGCGGGCATGACGCTCTCAGTCTCGGGCTCGGCTGGACTGGCGTGAAGTGCAGGCTCAGCTGGACTGGCGTGAAGTGCAGGGTCGCTAGTGCTGACTCTGGATCAGCTGGTGTAGCATACTTGAAGGCCCCCCATGACAGACATAAGGGCTGGGTCGAACATTTTTGACGACAGATCGGCGCTATTCGACACCAACTTGCGTGTTCGGGGCCAGATGATCCCAGCGTCAGATCCAGGGTGGTTACGGAGCTCTAGTTTACCGGGCTTAACAGGGCTGACGGGCTGAGTGGGCTCAGCTTCGCCCACTGTGAAGGGAGACCCACAAAATAGCAAAACAAAATCTATATATTGAGCTGAGTCCATCTCGGGTCAACCTCAGGCAAATAAAGACTCACGTCCTGATCCAATCCCATCCAAAAACAATCTTTAAGTTCCCTGTCATCCAGCAGGGCCAGGTGGCAACAAGCCACAAACTCACCCACATAGTCCTCTATGGGGTGGCCATCCTGGAAGATGGAGCAGAGTTTAGTTACTGGGTCCATGGTTTGGTCTAGTATTCTGTAACGAATGAATCCTCTGGAGGCAAGACAGAGCGGACCCAAATGCAACTTTAATTATAATAAACATAAAGACTGTAAACTAGTAACTCAAAACAAGAACCTGGACACAGCATAAACACACCTAGAAACATTCAATACTAGACAAAGACACAGGGCAAACATGAGGGCTTAAATACAAGGGAACACAAGCTAAACAAGATAACAAGGGGGCGTGGTAAACTGAAACACCTGGGAAGACTAATCAACATAACGGGGAACAGCTGAACATGGGACAAGACACATGGCAGGATCACATGACAGACAAGAACAAGGAACAAGACACAAAACCCACACCGTGACAGTGACACCTTCCCATGCGTTTGTATTTAAATGAGCTAAGTTCGCTTTTGCAACTGTTCTGGAAGTGATGAAGATATGCTGCAGAGGAATAGGTTCACAAACTGAAACGGTCCAAACGAGGCTAGATATCCAGGATTAATCTAACGCTAAGAGGATCCAAACTCCTACACTTACATCTGTCCCTCATCTGGTGCTCATTTATCAGTCCTCTTCACAGTCCTCGTCAAAAGACAAACGTCTCTCTCGGGTGTGGGTGAATACGAGGAGAGGTGCAGATATTAGTCAGTCTTTTGCACCATCTAATCTGCGATCTTCATCAGCGTATAGCCACAGTTCCCAAACTCAGTCACTGGCTGACAGCTGTGTCTCTATGACAACTGTCCCTCTAGAGTTTGACTGCAACCCAGACACTTAACACTTCCACCCTCAGGAGGGCCTAATGGACAGGTGCCCACTCCCTCCCCGTCCATCCCGCTCTGAGGTGCCATTACACCTCCTGCTGTTTTAACACTGTCCCTTTTCCCTGCCATCATACATCTGGCAAAGCTGTGCTTAGAGTCACTTTCACTTAGACACGCCCCCTCCTAACGAGTCCATTCATTAGAAGCCAGCGGGTAAAGGGAGAAAATGACTTGAGGCGACGAGAAATGGAAACAAATCGGCGGGCCGTATCAATTAGGGGCAATATTTCTGCTCTGTAATTGCAGATGTGATTAGAGGCATAGAGAGTACTGGCCGAGGAAGTGTAATTCAGCGTTTAACAAACCACCGAAGGGACACCTGCCTGTCGTGGCTGCGCAGGTTAATCATTCCTGCACTCTTGTAGCTTGTTTGCACGGTTAAAGGACATATGCAGACATCTTTGCCCTCAGCTGGAAACTCATTAATGACTTAACCTGTAGCATAATCTCAAACAGAGGAGCCATGACTGTGTACATCCATGTGAAAACTTGACTTTCACAGTTCAAAGCTTATAACTCCTTCAAAGGGATAGTTCATCAAGAGATTAAAACTCATGTTGTTCCAAACCTCTATGACTTTCTTTCTCTTTTTTAAACATAGGGTCACTTGAAAACGTGCCACTATATTTGCATTATTACAAAACTGTATACAGTTCACTCAAGTTTCCATCTGAAATAAACATTGGCAGTAAAACAATAACACAGCTTTTATTTTTTTATTTTCAAATTATGAATACAGGGAGGATTATTTATTTATTTTTGCATGGTTCCTTGTTCAGTGTAGGCTATATGTTATGACCTCAAAATGCTTTTACTACTGCATTATTTGTAGACTAGTACATTTTGACATTTCCATCACATCAGCTGCACGTGTGGCTTTTCTGTAGTAAACTTGCTTGGTAACTCACCTGGTACGCCAGACAGCACCAGATCTCGGCCCAGATCCGGCCCACATCTGGTACATGTGGATTCAACCTGACCAGATGTGGGTTGGATTTGGGCCGACACTGTGTTGCTTTCTCTGACAGCATTGCATTTGTAATCATGATGGGAATTCCGGCCCTTTTTAGGGAACCGGATCATTTGGATCAGCTCAGTAATAAGAGCTTATTTTGTAATGTGGAGCACTCAGGTACGAGTCTGTGGAACACGAGTAAAAGGCTTGTAGAAGCAAGCTAAAATGATATGGCTGCTTTAGCAAGTGGGTTTTTATCTCGCGGTTGCCCTTGCTAACACTAACGGTTAGGTTTAGAGTAGTAGGCTACGCTATTTCCAAGCACGACAGAGCATGAATCTTTTAACGCTACTCAACAGGCATTTCTTTTCCGAACTGCTGCGATACGTACAACAACCAATGTAATATTTATTCGAATCTGATTAGAAAAAAATGGAACGCGCTTTTATTCGAAACGCTTTTACATTTTCACTTTGAAAATCTCGCGAAACGTGCAAAAAGCAACATCATTTTTTCCAAGCTCCAAAAAATGCACACTATAAACGTAGTCTTTATAAAGTCAAGTCAAGTATATTTGTATAGCGCTTTTCACAATACAGATTGTATCAAAGCAGCTTCACAGTATTAAATTAAAATAATACAACAAGGTTTGTTTCTAGTGGAATTTATTGATTGATAAAATTAAATTAAATATCCCCAACTGAGCAAGCCAAAGGCAACAGTGGCATTTGGGCCATTTGATAGGTGAGTAAATGACGCCAGGATTAAAAAAACGTATAGCCTAAATGTGCAAACTGCTGTCTTTGATTTTAATGAAATTAAGTGTAATCCAAGTGGAATGAATGGTTATCTCTGTAAAATCTATTACTAAATACTATACTCTGAATATATAGTGAGCTAAAACTCGTCTGTAAAAAAAAAATAGCTGCATGAGGCACATTTGGGGCGACAATCTTTTAGAATCAATACATGTGGCTTATGAGTTCCTATTCTCTTCTGTGGGCATTGCTCTCATATTCTCTAACCGCTTTGGTGGCTTGAATCATGGATTACAGATCGGTCTGAATATTACCATCATGCCTAAATGTAATTTATTCAGCATAGCCTCTCATACAAATCCCTGTACAAATATTCTTACAGTTTGTGGCATATAAGACCATGAATAAACCGTTATGCTTTGTCAGGTTGCTACAAATCCAGTTTAGAGTCATACATTACATATGTTCAGATGGCTTTGATCAGATATATTTGATCTTCAAAAGATTGCTGAAAAGAATAACTGAATTAAAATACTCTGTGACTGTATTGGTGAAAATTCATGTTAGACGTTCTCGCTGAGGGAGGACGTTCATTTGCTTTCCTCGTAATTGAACTAGAGCGTTGCGCCAAGGAAGTGTTAATCTTTATAAATCATCTCAATAATTTAGTAATATGTGTCTGAGTAATTTCAAAACCAGCAGGGGGCAGTGATGATCAGTGTGTGAATTATCACTATCGCAGTGATATAAAAACTACACAAACCCTGGATCTATTTTGCACATCAACTGTCAGCATGATGAACATGTTAATTCAAGCACTTCCGCTTCATTGGAAACTTCCGGCCCTATCAATAACACCACCTCTGCTCCATCTGGTCATGTTCAGTCAAAAGCTATTTTGTTAAACGGAAGGAATTCATTGCTCAAAAAAAAAAAAACACAAAGATAAATACTCTCATATACACACATGTGGCAGACTTCAGATGCAGCAGGTGAAACATGAGCCCGTGAGACTCAGGAATGAGACAGGAAAGAGCCACATAGACTTCCTCTCCCCCTTCAGCCGAAGTGCTGAGTCTGAATATCAAACAGCACTGCCAGCCTGCTGCACATCAATCTGCTTTAAGATGAACTGGAATTAGAAAACAGGTTAAACCAATAGCAAAGGAAAGGGTGTTGAAATGATGCGCTTTGCTCTCTATTGTTTTTTCATGTTTAACTGTCGTGTTATTTTTATTTTTATTGTTAAGATCCGTGCTCCCCTTTAAGTTATTTTGAGTAGTGTTAAATAAATATTCCCAAATCAAAACAATTCAAGCTTAATCAACAGCATTTGTACACTGTAAAAAATTATGATCAATAAGTTATGATAACATGTTTTTACATTGCTTTAACTCATCAAAATAAGTTAAGCTTTTTTATAACTTTTTTCTTAAGTTTCTAAGTTGAAATGTTCTAAACATCCAAGTTTATTTTTTTTTTATTTTTTTTTAAGTGTAGCATAATGTTGATCGCAATAAAATAAGAATAGTTGCCCCTAATTTTTTTTTTTGTTGTTGTAGTGGGCCAATTACAATATAAAAAAAATGGGGCAGAGAAAAGAATAAATATGAAGCTTAAAATTTTACAAAAACCACACTTACACTACATTTAAACGTTTGGGGTCAGTACGTTTTTTTTATTTTTATTTTTTATATTTTAACATAAGTATATTATGCTCATGAAGGCTGCATTTATTTACCATTTTATCAGTAAAAAGTGTACTATTGTGAAATGACTGTGTTTAATGTAAATTGAAATATGATTTATTCCTGTGATGGTAAAGCTGAATTTTCAGCATCATTACTCCAGTCTTCAGTGTCACATGATCCTTCAGAAATCATTCTAATATGCTGATTATTAGTAATGTTGAAATGGTTTTGCAGCTTAATATTTCGGTGAAAACTGATGCATTTTCTCCCCCAAGATAGTTTGATAAATAGAAAGTTCAAAAGAACAGCATTTATTTGAAATATAACTTTTTTTTGTAACAATGTAAAAATCTTCACTGTCACTTTTGATCAATTTTTAAGTAAAATCAAACTTTTTCTATAACTGTTCTGTTTAAAACTCTATTATTTGAGCAACTATAAAGTTGTCATTTTTGTGGTTGATGAAACAAAGTTGTAAAATTGGATATAACTTTACACAGAAAAGGTTACTAAATGTATTTTTGTCCACACTGAAATCTTATTGACACACTGTAAAAAAATATGATCATAAAGTTGGTTTTTGCTTTTTTTTATTTCAACTTTTTTAATATAAGTTATACAAGATTCAGCTCAGTCTTTAAAGTCAGTTTGATGTAATTTAAGTTAAAATTACTTAAACTTCCAAGTTGGTTGTACTTAAAAAGTACCGTTTTTTTTTTTTTTTTTTTTTACAGTGAATGGCTATTGTTTACATCTTGTGGCTAAACTGTGGAAAAGTATTTTAACGTTTACTGTATGTATTGGCCCCATTCACTTTTTTACTGTAGTCTATAAGTTCCTCCCTGTAACCCAGATTTTTGCCATTTTTAAAGAAAAAGGACAAGTTTAAAAGTAATTGGTAATTATTATTTTTTATAATTCATCATTATGCCACAAATACTGTCGATTGAGCTTATCTTGTACTGAACCCGGAATATTCCTTCACTGACATGCTCATTGTAATAAAAAAATATATAAAAACACACAAACAGTTGCGATCAGATCTTGGATTACTTCAGATTATGCAAACCCCAGACATCTTTTGAAGTATTTGCCACTGAACGGTCTCACAAGGCTCAGAGGGCAAGAGGGCAAGACTGCTGGGGTGAGAGGGTGGGAACAGTTCAACAATCAACACACTTCAACCGGACCCGCAATTCTCAGCAGGCCCAATCACGTTAATCAGTGTTTGTTTCCTGTAGAGCTCGGAGTCTGGTGTTGCAATGTGGCAATAATTAACAGCAAACACAGGATAACAGAAACCCCACTGTTATAAATATGACATCTGAGGGAAAATTCGCACCGGAGCGTGTGACAGCAGAAAGAAGAGGACCGTGAGGTGGCACAGAGATTGCCTGTTTATTTCTGTTTGCATTTAGGTGCAGTCATGTGGCTGGGGTTAGTGAGGAGGAATGCGGGACTATAACGCATTATGTCACAATTATGCGTGTACATTGTGCGTGCGCGTATGCTATTTTCCCCTCTCTGCGGCCCTTATCGTGGCGCTTTGATACAGAAGCCCTAATGACTAAGCCAGACTAGCAGGATTAACACATGATGCATAATAACAGTCTTGTGTTCATCACTTCTGAACAAGGTTTGGAGAACAATTACCAGCAATTAAACCACCGCCAGTTATTCAAAGAGATAATTATGTCCTTGGTGTATTGCATCAATTAGCTACTTTTATTTCAGCCCGCAAACTCTCCGCTACGTCGTATGTGACATGTTTGGAGAGGCTCGAACAACAGGAATTCCTGCACTTATCCTCTATAAGTACAGTGAAATGTGAGCAGAGAGAAAGTGAAAAGTATCCTCTCATCTATGAAAGGATTTTGTTGTTCTGCCATTTTTGCTAATAATGACGTGGTCCAAGGAGAAATCTCTCTGAAGTGACAATTTGGATTTGACATCCCAACCGAATCCTTCACTATAGGGCTTGTGAGTTCTCGAAAACAGAAGATTAAAACCAAACAATCCCGGAAATACGTTGAGGATGATTTTCTTGAGCTGCCAAATGGCTCGTCGTATACGTGCATATTGAATTCAGTCCCCGCATACTGTAATAGCGTTTCAGGAGAGGCCTGTCGGGGCCGTTTTCTAATGCCGAGACCTTATTCCATGGGTTTAGGTCTACATTTTTTCCTTTTCTTTCCGAGGGAGATTGAGGCTCTAAGAGCTTAGCTGAAATTCAGATGTGCCCTTGAAGAGATATGGCTTTGTGCTTTTTGATGACCTCAATACAATTCTGACTCAATCCATTCAGACAAAGATTTGACCTTAACAAATTGTGCCGTGACTACAATGAGTTGAATTTAAAAGAGCTTATGCTTGAAAGGGCTCTTGATAATGTGTAAGTGTTCTTCAGAAACAGCAAAAACATGCTAATGCAAATATTCGCAGCCGCATTTTGAGAAAGCACAAAACAGTATGCTAAATGAATATGTTTGTTTTAGAAAAACACAAAGGCGTTTGAACGAGAAGCAGCGGCCGATTTTCTTGAATTGTGATCTGTCTTTTACCTTTTTTTGAGCCTCAAGGGTATAATGGCTAACTCCAAATACCTGTGTCCAATTGTAAGTAATCTATTAAACCACAGAGCCCACAGCTTATTTCCCCTCTGCTTCACATCCTCCATTTAATGTGATAGCTACAACAAAAGCAGGAACACCTTTCACCTCCTGTTCTCTACTAGCGTCTTTTATCGCTGTTCATCCTCTCTCCTGCTTTCACTCACTCACACACACACACACACACACACACACACACACACACACACACACACTCACACTCATATCCATATTTGTGATTGTTACCTATACATAATTAACTGCTGTCATTCGAAGCACTTCCAGACCGACCAAGTCTGAGATGGAAAAGTGTGTTTAACTCACTTAGTATCACATATCAGCACTAATGTTGAGATTATAGAGGTTAAGGATTTAGGCCCCTGCCACGTGTAGAGTCAGTTTATTGCTGAGCATTTGAATGTGTGCCTTCTCGGTCCCCCACTTCCTGAAGTTCCAGGGGCCGGTCAGAGGCAGCGATGCGTTGGCCGTCAGCCCTCCATTCACTCCTCAATGGGCAGGCTCTGACATGCTGTCACCTTGGCAACTGCTGCCAGGGTAATGTGCCTGGCGGGCTAACTGACCTCAGCTGGCAGTGTGCCACGGGCTTGCAGCAGGTGTGGGACAGTGAAGGTCCCCTGGCCACTAATTCAGCCATCCTGTGTGAGCCTCGGACCACATCTATTGGCTGAAGGACTGAAGGGAATTGCGAGAAAAGCAAACGTTATGCTGTGTAGTGAGACACATAGGGTTCCGGCCGGTCTGCATGGAACAAAAAAGCAGATTTTTAGAAATTTGAAATAAATACATCACTATGAACATTTTAATTAGGCTATCTCTCTGTGTCTCTAATCCCAAGCTTGTGTACACAAGGCAAACATATGCAGTTTAATATCTTTAAAAGAGGCATTTAAAGGTTTATGGTTAGCCTTTGCACCATTTTCGATTTGTTGTAACACCAATTTTATCTGTGTGTGTGTGTGTGTGTGTGTGTGTGTGTGTGTGTGTGTGTGTGTGTGTGTGTGTGTGTGTGTGTGTGTGTGTGTGTGTGTGTGTGTGTACAAATAAATTACATCTATAAAGGAAAAAAGATAGTAATGTTAACTCAAACGTTTTCAAAAACAGTATTACCAGCACGTTTTTCGTAATTATAATTAATGTTGTTTTTAAATATTCATTCAGTATTGTTTTATCGATAAAAAAAGGTTTGATATTGATACTAAATTCGTGCGGGAGGGAATTCCAAAAGATGGCGCTAAAGAAATATGAGAGGGTATGATTTATTTTCTATGGCCCATATGCATCCTATTTTGGATAAAATTAACGTTTATACAAATGATTTAAAAGAGCAGTGTGAAAACAATAAACGATTCATTAAAAACATTTAACTTCGAATCTTCATTTTAATTGTTTTACTTTCAGTTACACACATTTGGCACCTCAAGAGAAGCCCGAGTTTATATATATATATATATATATATATATATATATATATATATATATATATATATATATATATTATGAATTAATAATAAAGCATATTATGACTTAATAATAAAGCATTAGGCTATGCGTATCATCCCCACATAGAACAGAGCAACTATGAAATAAAAATAATAGAAAATAATAATTTTGCGTGCTAGAGTTACGTGTTTTTACAGTTTTTTTTTTTTTTTTTTTTTTGTGTGTGTTGTTGTTGTTGTTGTTGCTGCTGCTGCTTATAGTTTTTGCATTTTTTGTTAGTCTACAGTAGAGCTCAGAAACGATAAATAGACTTACGCACATCATTTTCAATTTAAAAGATATAAGATATTAGTGAGTTTTTATATTATGCAATTCAGGGTCTAACACCTAAGACGAAGAAACCATCTTTCATCACATTAATCAGAATCATCAGTCATACTCTTTATCATTGAGCGTGGACAGCTATTTTCATTAGACAGGCTATACTTCTGTTGAAGGTTGAGTCAATGAAGCCTAATTGATTTACTTTGCAATCACTGAAAATATACTTTTACAAAAAAATGTAGGCTTCTTCATTTTCGAATATATTGCATTTTATGCAAAGTAAGCTACAAATTAAAACTAGAAAATAGTAATATAATCAAAGTCTTATTTTATTAAGTAAAAGTGCATTTTAGACAGCATTTTAGACAGAAACTGCAAGCTTCACAACTCAGTTATTCTGGGTGTGTGAGCGGTGCTATTAACATTGAGTAGGCTATATTGCATGAAGGGTGGGGCGCGTGCTTATAACCACAGGTTGAATTTCGTTGCCATGCAACGGATGTACGGTAAATCATCCGCGAAATTTAAATCTTCAATAGAAGGACCGTGTGTTTAGCTGAATAGTCACTACCACACAAAAGTTCTTCAGAAAAAAAAAAAAAAAAAAAAAAAAAAAATCAGCTGCACTCTCAAGTCTCAACAGAAGCGTCGTTCAGCTGGAAGGTTGGTGTTGCGCCTTAAGAGTGCAAAGCTATTTCAAACATAGCAGAAATGAATACAAATGGGAGAAATTGCCAAACCTGTCTTGATGAAAATTAAGGGCCAACGGTTGTGCTATTCCCCAGTAGTAACGGTCGGTTTACAGAAAAAGGCAATTCAGTCACACAATCGTTTTTGCACGCTTTTACATTGCAATCTGATGGAAGGATCTAGGCCCTTTTGCACTCAGAGAGCTACGTGGCAAGCATACGAATTTCCATGCATACAAATGCACTACTGCTTTAGAGCGTGCACGGAATGGATTCCAAATTACGTCACTCGCTGAGCGGGACGCTCGTGCTTTTTCAAATTTAAATGTGAAGAAAAAAAGCGAGGAATTTTAAGAAACGAACGTTCTCAAATAAAGCCAAATAAATCAACTGTTTGCTGAAGGCACGCCAATTTAATATGATGCATTTGAATTAGGCCTACAATACATGCAATTTTGCAGTTTGTTTTATGCTAAGATATTGCAGTTGTTTTATTGAGCTCATCCAGTTAGGCTATTTACTGAAATGACTTGGACTAAATAATAAAATAATGTTTGCATAAAATACTATAAAGAAAGCGGTAAATGGGTTGTCCATTAAGGCAAATATCACGTCGCTGCTGATAACTATTTATGTGTCGAATATTTGTTTAAAAACAAGAAAGAAAGAAAGAAAGAAAAATAAACTTCCAAAGCATTCTAGTGGGACGTTATGCATGTCAAGCAAAATATGGAAATTATTACCCGGATTTAATGAGGACGAGAGATGAAGCGTATTCTGAATACTGTAACGCATTTCCATGTCACTTTGATGCTATCATGATTTATAATATGATTTATGACATTTCAGTGTTTTTAGAACCAATAAGGCCTCTGAATGTTTTGATAATTTATATTCAGCTGAGAAGAAAATAATCTAAATCAGCATAGTGGGTCTCAGCTAATGCATAATAGCCTATGGGTAAAATACGAAAATAGGCTACTAGCCTATTTGGAGTCTCAGAAAGTCTGTAAGTCATTGACGGGGGGGAAAAAAAGTTTTATAATCAAATATAAAATGTATTACATTATTTGTTTTTGGAACGATGACGTGAAGCTTATCTTTACATAAACGCCGTTAATATATAGATATTAAATAGACAATTACATGTTATGGTTGTTTCTTTAAAAAAACAAAAAACAAAAAACATATAGGCTACAGTACATAAAAAACCAGGCTAACAGAAAGGAAAATAAGACAACAATATGACACTGCGAAGTGAAAACATTTTGGAAGTTCTTCGACTCCCATTTTTAGGCCAAGGGTCAGGATATTGAGAAACTCTTCAGAATTCCCTTTGTATACATTTCAGAAAAAAAATCTCAGTAAAGCAAATCAAACAAATATCAGAAATGAGTTTTCATTTAGAATTTAGTTTTAATATTTAAGCAAATTGGGAAAGAAAGAAAGAAAGAAAGAAAGAAAGAAAGAAAGAAAGAAAGAAAGTTGCACCGATGCATCTGAAAGCTATATCAGATTTATTGTTCTCATTCACTTCTCGCTGAGTCAGTACTGAACTTAAATAACAACCACGGGGGAAACGGTTTGACAACGGTTTGTTTCAGCTTCGTCAATGCGTTTGTGTACAATATCTGTATATAATAACAAGTGTAATACTAACAGTATAAAATATAATCAATATTTAAAATGGCAGGGGGGAAGGCCTACAAGAGATGCTACTAGGTTGAAAGTCATCACAGCGCGCAACAAATCTGTAATTGCTCCTGAAAATATTTGAAATTGATTTAGTGAAAAATATAAAGCAAATCATTTAAACCAACACATTAATTTTTCATATTGCCAAATTTACACACACTTGTTATCAAAACCCCACCAAAAAAATTCTGCCTGGGAAAAAGCAGTGAAGAGAGGGCAATATCCACGATGATTCAGCCAGACAACAACAAAAAGTGTTTAACAAGGGGTCGGCTGAAATTGGAAAATAAGTGCAGCTTGAGAGTAATCAATCTTTTTTTTTTCTTTTTTTTTTCTTAAGAGTTTTCTCTGTGTAAAAGCTATTCACAGAAGTGTAGTCCACAAAAATACTATGAATTATAAAAGGTGTAGTTTGTTGCACATAATGCTCCAAGAGAGTAGACAAGACAATTCCGTTTTGTTAAAATGAGTAATATAATTCCTGTGCGTAAAATTGATACGTGTCCTGGGGTAAATTCTTCCACTGTTTAATATTTAATGTTCGTCTGCATTGATCCATGTCCTTGGGAGTTCTTTTGTGATTTCAATCCATAAAGTCTGTGTTGGCTTTGGGCTGGTTATGATTTCGGTGTCAGTGCACCAGAATCTCCTGGCCATAGGAGCTCGTGGTTGTCACGTTGTTGTGGTTGCTGTCTGGTTCATCTTTCAAACTTGCACCTTTTAAGTAATCTACCACAAAACTCCCCTGAAACACAGAGCAAACAGTCATTTAACGTTAGGGACATTGGAGGATTAAAAAAAAAAAAAACGAACAGCTTTTAAAGATTTCAGTTTTGGGTTATCTCGTAATATACATAGAATATTTGTGATATCTTGCTGACTTGAACTGTACATAAAAATGGTTTGTTCTACGTCTCAGTGAACATACGTTTGCAGTCCATGGACGGAGGCGGTGTGTCTGCACTCACGTTGCCGGCATGGCTGTACACGTCCTCGGGCGTCTGAGGAACTCCGGGCGGTGTCATCCTCTTCTCCTTCTGCCTTCGGTTGCAGAACCAGACCCGAACCACCTCCTTTTCCAGCTGGAGGTTGTCCGCCAGAGAGGTAATCTCCTGCGCTGCCGGTTTTGGGCATTTCAGAAAATGGCTTTCCAAGGCTCCCTTCACGCTCACCTCGATGGAGGTGCGCTTCTTTCGTTTCCTGCCTTGGGCTGCTATTTTATCGATGCTGGTGGGACTACCGGTGGTCGAGTCGGCCTCTTCCAGCCACTTGTTCAGCAGCGGCTTGAGTTTGCACATGTTTTTAAAGCTCAGCTGGAGAGCCTCGAACCGGCAAATGGTGGTCTGAGAGAAAACATTTCCGTAAAGAGTTCCCAGGGCTAACCCGACGTCGGCTTGAGTAAAACCCAGTTTGATCCGACGCTGCTTAAACTGTTTGGCAAACTGCTCCAGGTCGTCGGAGGTCGGCGTGTCCTCGTCTGAGTGCGAATCGTGGCTGTTCACTCCGGCGTGGTGGTGCTGGTGGTGGTGGTGAAGAGGGTGCTGCTGTTGATGATGATGGTGGTGATGGTGATCCATTTCTGGAGAGTCTCCTCGCATCAGCCCCGGGTGGACTAAACTCCCAGGAGGGTTCAGCATCCCGTTGACTGTGAAACCACCGGGCTGGGAATAAATGAGAGACTGCTGGGACTGCTGCTGTCCTCCGGTGATGGTGGGGATGTGGGAGGCTGTGGTGCCACCCCATGCGCTTTGGTGCGACTGGTGAGCCCCTAAATGCGAGGGTCTGTGGTGCAACGCGGTGCCCGAGTGCAGGTCTTCCCTGTTTGAACTGCTCTTCACGTCTTGTTGCTGTGGGCTACCGGCCATGCCAACTGGACTGGAGGACCAAGGCGAGCCTGCTTCTGCCGCTGCGGCGGCTGCGGCGGCGGCTGCTGCGGCAGCGGCATGGGGCAGTGAGGTAACCCACTGATGGGCATGGCTCAGCATGTGCCCCCCGTTACTGGCCGACATGGCTCCTTGCATGAAGTCGCTCTGCACCATCTTGACCGCGGGGTCTCCTCTGTACCCTCCCGACACCGATGTTACGACACCACTTCCCGGCTGCATGCCACCACCTCCGGACTCCGAGTGCACGATCGAGGCTGATGAGAGAATGCTATTGCTGGCCAGGTAAGGATTGGAAGCCGCTGTGGCCATCCCCCCTCACCACTTTGAACAATTCTACTTATTATTCCCCCCTCCCCGTATTGTCGTAACTTTTTTTTTTTTTTTTTAAGCCTCAAAGGCACGCACTATTTCATGAATTATTCAAGCTGGAAAAAAAATATGCTTGGTATTTTGATTTGGTCCACCGACAACACAGCAAAAAATGGCAAAAAATAAATATATCCGTCAAAACCTCCTTTTATCGTAAGCAAAAGGAGAAAGAAATACCTTCAGCGTAGAAATCCACATTATGCATGGAAGTTGCTTTTACAATTGAATTCCATTGTTAATTTCATTGTCTTAAAGGTCAGTAATGAGAACAAAACAGTTTTGCTTCTTCTTCTTCTTCACATCAACTTCACGTGACGATTACAAAAATCCCACAGCGAACTTCATCGCGCGCTCTCTTGACTTTTATGTGGAGGCTTATCAGAAGACGCTCGTTTGTAAACTTCTCTCTGGTCCTCAGTCCTTTCTTACAGAGTCTTGCTACTCATATTTCTTCCTTTCACAGAGTCCATCTGACGTTAATCTTCAATACATTCCACTGCACACAACTCTATCAAATACACGCGCGAGGGAGACTTTCACTGTCCTCGCTCGCTCCGTTCCTTTCTCTGAGCGCGAGTGCACGCGAATGTTTACGTTCAGCCCCCGCGTGCGCACACCATCCACATCCTTCATCCAATTACCGCGAGGAAGTTTCTGCGAGATTGATGCTCATTGGATATCCTTCGGGAGAGTGACAGATCTTAGGGAACAGCTAAGAAATCACGTTAAGGCGTTGCAATTTGCTATGTCTAATTTGGATATGTCAACATACGAATAAAAGTGACTAGACCTTCTCTCTGAACAGGAAGCTTAGTTTATATAATTCTATTGCAGTGTACGGCATTATTGGCTTCGGTTAACGATGCTTTAGATGTTTTGTTTTGCTTTTCTTTTCTTTCTTTTTTTTTTCTTTTTTTTTCTTTTTTTGCAGAGGAAACTGTTTGGCTTGAATTCGCTTCAGCGTTTGTTTTATTTTACTGATGTCGTTTTTTTGTCCACAAAAGGCATTTAAATGTTGAAATGAAACTGGTGATGATAATAAATTTTAGTCTAATTGTGTCTGATTTTTTACCTATGGGCAAGTAACAAACAAACATGGAAATCACAATAGATGGGACACAGATAAGGCAAAGCAAATAACAGGCAGATAAAAATAAATAAAATAAAAACATTACGCATTTCAGCATTGGCTTAGGGGTACAAATGAAGTGAGCATAGATTAGATTCGTATCCAACAAATGTATGTGACTGAAAACTTTACGGAAAGCATTAGCCTATTCAGATTTATTCTTAGAATAAAGAAGAGCCGTTTCAAGCACCAGCACTGAAAACTTTTAAACTGATGTATTTATTCTATTTAGTAACATCTATGACTATGACTTAATGAGGTAAAATAAATAAAACATTAAAATACAAAAACAAAGCACAAATAAACACAATCGCATAGCTAATAAACACCAAATATCTCATATTGTTTTATTTGTTTCACTGCAACTTTGGTAGGCTACATCCTACTTGAAGAAATTTATATTAGTCCTTTCCAGAAAGAAAAAAGAAAGAAAGAAAAAAATAAACATCAGGTGAATACAAAAAACACGCCGTATTAATCCCTGGGTGGTGATTTATTGTTGTTTGTTTATTTGTGGATTGATCCACCCCTGGTATAGCCTGCCTATATGGGCTAACCTATTGCAAAGGGTCGATGATAGCGACTCTCGTGCACTGCGAGCGATGAACAGTTAGAGCTGATTTTCATTTGCATAAATTTTCATATGTTTAAGTGAAAATAATAGCGGAGCGGAGGAGAGCGGGATTCACTCGAGACGGAGGAAGAGAGAGAGGGAGCTGCGCTGGATTCATTCCTGCGGTAAGAAATCTACCTCTCCCTCTCTTTCTCCCTCTCTCTGCCTGAATGTTTTGTTTTAATTTGTAGGCTATATTGAATTTAAGAGCCGTGTTGTATTGCACGTTTGTAAAACTCGGCAGTAAAATGCATATCTTTGTGGATCTTGTTCTTCAGTGAGGGCCTTGCGCTGACTTTGATAGCCTAAAGAATCTAAAAACAATCACATTATTTCTATAAAAATAAATGCGGAATTGCGAGGGCCAATAAAGGCGCCAAATGCATCATAGCAGGGAGTTTAATGACATCAACTCCTTGACAATTTCATTAAGCTTCTTAGCTTCTTAAGCAAAGACTTCTAAGACTTTATATCATGGACTTATAAGGTAGGCTTATTATGTATTTTAGGTTCCAAAGATATGACGAATTAGTTATTAAAATGTAGTTAATCGAGTTTTTTTAAAAAAAAATTATCTGCAATTTGAAAACAAATAAGTCAGTGTTTTAAAACAGTTTCTTACGAGCAGCACAGTCAAATGCATTTAAAAGTCTTTAAACAAAAGATTATTTAGTTTATGAGTTGTTGCTTGTTTGTTCCTATCGCTTGTATGAAATCAGTTTCTTAAAACGTTAAATAAGGTTGATCAATCAAAAAGCAATGTGAAGTGTCAGTGAGATATTTGCCGGAACAGCATTTTGAATTAATTTGCAAAGACAAACATGACCCTCCCTGTAACAGGTCATGCAATAAGTTTATAACGGGAAATATGTAGTATATCAGCTGGCATTGGCACACAGATGATCCATCAATCACTGTCCTAAGTCATGCTCAACAATGGCCCAGTGTGCCATTTGTAAATTTAGATACTTTATTTCTTGTTACGCCTTCATTTTGCGCACTAATTGACGCCTGTTATAGAAAGGTTGTATTACTTGGGGTCAAAGTCCTGTTTTGCATCAAAGAAGCCATGAAATAGTGGACGCCTTTACACCGCCTGCAGTTGGTATTTAACCATTTCAAATAAATCGCATATTTGTATATTTTTATAAAAATTCACATTAGGTCAAAAGGAGTAACAAGAAAACCTCTTAATATTTAATATACAAAAAAAAAACAAAAAAAAACAACAACAACAACAACAAAAAAAAACGCCTCAAGTAATTTTTACATTTATTTATTTAATACTTCTACTTGATGGTTATGCCATTTGACATTTGTATTTATTTATTTATTTATTTTTTAGAAAAGTTGTACATTTCAAAAAAGTTAAAGTTAAAGAACTTTGCACTTGCATTTGTCATTTTTATCCTCTCTAACTTTATTTGTCATTGACACACATAGCCTACAAACATATTTTCTCCCACAAAAATTTAATATTTGTAATTTGGTATGATGATACGCATGGATTATAGTAGGTACACTATGCCTGCTGTTATATGTTTTTTTAGCATACAAAAACATGAAAAATCCGTCACCAAGTTAGAAAGGTGTAAGGGACCTAATGGGAACTCTTAAGAAATTATAAAGCAAAGTTGAACTGACGGGATATCTAAAGTTATAAGTTAACTTTGTAGACTACATTCCTATAGTTTCTGAAACTTGAAGCAGGATTATTGTTTAAAGAAATATATGAATAATGAAGGCCAACCTATTTGATTAATAACCCCTGGTAGCTTGTACAAAACCATAAACCGTCGCTTTCGGTCGGAAACCTTAAATGTCGAAAACCGCTTTTCAGGAAATGGGGAAAAATCAACCACAATTTTTTTAAACAATTAAACACTGTGTTGTCAAATATGATAGCCTATTGTGGCTTTATATGTATTTGGCTTTATACTCAAAACTCAAACTGAGTTTTTGACCTGTAAATGTCAGACATAGCCAACGTGTTTTGTCCTCCATTAGAATGGCTGTACCTAAGCCAGTAAGTGCATTTCGTGTCCATCAATTTACAGGTTATAAAATGTATTGTTGATATGTGGGTGCTCAGTTTTTCTGTAATTTGTCCAAAATTTCATGTTATAAGAGCTTCGCACAGGCTATTTAAGAAAGTTGTAGCTATGACAGTCTTATGACAGTCTTATAAACAGTCTTCTCCGCTCCTCAAACACATAAAACATTAGCCTTTATATATAGAGAGAGATTCCTGAGTAAAGAAAATGCTGCACTTATTCAAACAACCAGTTCTTTATTTACCCTTGCATTGCAAACAAGCAGAGACGGTCCAAACTGCATGGCATATTCAGGATAGAGGCGTAGTTATGGAGTAATGAGGTTTGACTGCCCAATATTTATAAAAATGTGTTCATTTAATAATCTTACCTTGTTTTTCCAATACAGTGAAATAATAAATAAATAAATAAATAAATATATATACCTCCCCCATTCATAAATCCGGCCCTAAACCTACCAATCACAGAAAACTTTCTGCAGTTTTACATTTTCAAAAAACATCACTTATATGATTTATAAGCTGTTTATAAGCACACACACACACACACGCACACACACACACCTATTTCCCCCAGTCCCTGTATTACATTAATCAAAGCACAAATTTCCCAAGGGAATCCACACATGGATCACAGTAAATCCTAGTGAAATTGAATCACATCACAGAGTCCTAACTCAGCGGCCCGGCCGTTATTTTCCATACATATTTTTGAGTGATTTCTTGTAAGAGAATACACGGGAAATATTTACACCTATTGACATTCACTACTGAATAAGCTGCTATAAATGGGCTTCCTCGCTAAAACAAGGCATTTGATGGCATCGCTAACCAGCCTCATGTCTCCCTTGAAAACAGCAACTAAAAACTTCTCCCTTATGTTGTGCTCTAGTGAATTTGCCGCTTCGATTTTGTTGAGTTGCGTGATTAGGAATGCTAAACCATTTCAGTTTCCTCACTGTCTTATTTAAATGACATCACAGCGATGTCATTAACGTTTCCAGCTCTACGTTCAGTCTGAGGAAAGTTTCAAATGTGCTGGCTGTGCTTTCTTCTGCAAGTGACTGCAATTCAAATCTCTTTTCCCCCTGCAGGTAAGAGCAAGTCCCTCTGATAAACACAAGACACACAAGGCCTTCTTTCAGTGAAAGCTCCTTTATAGGGGCGGGATGGCTAGGATTATCTTTCCTCCTGTCCTCTTCTCTCTTGTGAGCGTGGCATCTCAGCTAGGTAGGCTAGGTATCCTAGCAATGCACAGAAAACAGTCACACTGTAGTTTTGGACAGATGTTTACATTATTGACCACATATCGACAAGACAAAAGACTCATTGAGAGATTTGAATAATTTCCATCTAGTAAGAACACTACGACACCTCTGAAGGGCTCTTGCAAAGGAGCCATTCAGCAAGGTTTGCTGTCAGTAAAGCTCAAAGCAGCTGGAGCAAAAATCACAGAATTGTCCTCTCCTCCTTTATTTCTCGTGAGCGGCATTTGCATTTTACTCAGCTTAGCAAAAGAAATAGCCTGCAGCGAGAAAACTCTATCCACTATGCATACAAGAAAGAAGGAGAGGGAGAACGAGAGAATAAAAGACGTGAAAAAGAACACAGACAGGCTGACTGAAAGGAAATGAGAGATAATCTCAAAGCTACTGTCCATTTCCTATATAGTCACAAACCATCATCCGTAATGGGAAAAATGCATCAGCATGCGCCGCTAGACGAAGTGCAATCCACGCGTTCTTTTGTCACCTAACCATGGATATCTTCACTCTAAGATAGTCTTAAATAGTCTTTTGATGCTATCTCGAGACCAATTTACAGATCGCCGGCATTATTACAGTAGAGCAGACGCATTACGTAGGCCTGTCTTTTGGAAAGGGGTCATTCTCAGAGAAGTATCTTCACATGTTACCTGAGGACACCACAGGCGTGTTATCATCCCCAGACCCCGCCAACCGTATGTGTCGCCCATCTCTTCTGACAACTAAAGGGACCCATCAATGTTTCAGCCCACAGAGGGCCTTTAAAGTGAGTAAAACCCATTCTCTTTAATTCTGATTACACTCTGAAAGTGTCTTTAGCATGTGGCGGCTAAATTGGGCTATCAGCGCTAAGTAGCGGCGGGGAAGAAAAGAGCCAATTATGCCAGTCAAAGCCAGATGATGATTCTCATCTTCACTCTCTCTCTCTCTCTCTCACACACACACACACACTCGCACACAAACGAAAGAGAGGAGAGGAATACATCTCCTTTTGTTCTAAAATATAGATATATCGGCTGACACACCTTTGTGCGTCTTCCCAGTATTGAGAGACGCCAAGCTTTCACTCTTACAGAATTGTCTGACTTCATAATGAGTCTCTACATCTGTCTAATATAAATAGCCGGAGGGAGTATGGTATAAATTCATATCCATAACAATCAAGAATATTTATTGTGTAAGAATAAAGCAATACTTTCAAAACCAAACGGCGTTATTTTATTTATTTATTTCACGCATGGATGACTCAAACCCTATCAGATGTTTATTTGTGTGGGATAAAAGCAGAACCTGTAAAACCTTCAACAATGCAGTAAGATTTAACTTAATTCAAGTGACTATATCCTGAGGGTAATTTGTGCCAAATCGTAGCTTTGCTGTGCCTGCATGATTAATGCGCATACAGGAGTTTATCCCTTCAAACACATTGACTGTTTTGACAATAGCATTTTTAGAATAGTAAGGTGCTGTTTGACTAACGCACAGTCCATTAACTCCTGATACACTCCTGATCTCCCATTGCTGGATGTGGTGTGTGTGAGTTCATGTGCCTCAACAGTGACCTTTTATAGCTTTGGAGAAGGTGCTTTGTGATCACAACATTAGGACACGTGGAACAAATGGCTAAAAGACTAAAGAAGAGGACAGAATGTTGTCCTTCACTCATCGATAAGAGGGATGTAATGTATCCTGTGTCAAGATCTGAGAATCGGTTTTCCTCAGCAGACTTGAGGGGAGAAGGATGATGGGGGAACACTGTGGAAAGAGACAAACTAAGGAACGTATGTAAGCTTAACACAGATTATAAAAGCACATTAACTTTGAAAAATGGGAGAACCTTCTCTTCTAAGAGTGATGAAAATTACTTTAGTTGGTTTAACCTAACATGTCAGGTTGATTTAGTCAGAATGAAACGTTAAATTAGATTTTACCACAAGAAGCACTTTTTTTTTTTGTACTTTTGTAAAAAGCTTGACTTAAAACTATTATCAAAAATCTACTAACTCTGCATTCAAGTTGGCAGCTACGTAGTTTGAGTTAAAAGTTTAAGCACTTGTATGTTTGACTATGCTTAAATGCTTAAAATTATTTTTTTAGACAAATATAATGTGTGCCTTTTGTATAAATTAATCTATCAAATGAATATATATTATATATATACATACAGTACATACACAGTATATATATATGAAATACATATATAATATATTTTATTGATATATTGTATATATCATATTGTACTAGACATTACATCCTAATGCTAAAGGTTCCAGATGATTATTTTCGCTAGAGTAATGCAGTTTCACAACTGATGGAGTTTAGTGGATAGTCTTACTGAATACAGGCCACTCTGGACAACAACAACAAAACCCAAATGTATATGTGCCTTCAGCCTGGGAAAAATATGATTAGATTAAAGGAATACTCCACTTTAAAATGAAAATTCTGTCATCATTTACTCACCCTCATGTTGTTTCAAACCTGTATGAATTTCTTTCTTCTGCTGAACAGAAAGGAAGATATTTAGAAGAATGTCAGTAACCAGACAGTTTTTGGTACCATTGACTTCCATAGTATTTTTTTTTCCTACTATGGAAGTCAATGGTACCAAAAACTGTCTGGTTACTGACATTCTTCTAAATATCTTCCTTTCTGTTCAGCAGAAGAAAGAAATTCATACAGGTTCATACATTCTAAACAGACAAAGATAAGAGAGTTTATTAATATGACTATTATCAACCGTTTTAGAACATCTCACCTGTGTTATAGACCTTTTTATAGGCTTGTTGCTGATTATCACTGAAAATAATGTAAACTTGTCGGTTTGTCAAAGAAAGAAGGAAAAAATTCAATCTGAGAAGGGAGCAGCACACATTTGATTATTACATGTGATTGAATGAGATTTCCAACCTTGTTATGCAAAGTTTACATAACTCTTTAACTCACCTAAAACACAATTAACAAGCTCCGTTTAAGTTACCATGAAGGGACATGGAACATTTTACTAAATTTCAGGGAAGTGAGAAAATAGTGTGCATGTTCACTGGTTGTTTACAGTACATTCTGGGAATTTCTATGAAGAGAACGGTTTGGTGCATTGCAACAATTCTGACAATGGGACTCTCTAAGCAGTGTACTTATTACTGGACTAGGAAGTGGACTGAGACACACACTTCAAACTACATTAGCAGATCAAATAAATAAACAACTAAATAAATAAATACAATTCATTTAGGTGAAGAAAATACATTTCTGCTTTTAAACCCCTTAGCCTGTTAGAACCCTGTAAGTTTTCCTTTTATAGATAGATAGATAGATAGATAGATAGATAGATAGATAGATAGATAGATGCTCCTAGTGTATATATAATATATTGTAATATAATATAATATATTGATTACTATTGTACACACACACATATATATATATATATATATATATATATATATATATATATATATATATATATAATCATATTTATTTATTTATTTGGTGAAAAATCTTCAATTTGTTTTTGAATTTCATATTTTTGAAGAAAAAATACATTTGACTGGTATTTTACCTTTGCATGCTGTAATACTGAAATGAATGCTTAAATGACACTTCATAAGTTATCCGATGATAGCATGTTTTAGAGAACATCTTATTGTTTCTTTTTTTTATATATACTTATATTAAGTGTTTTCTTTTTTTCTTCTTTTCTTTTAATGATGTGATGTAACAGAGTTACACATTTGTCCACCTCAACAGAAGATAACTATTACCTTGAGTAAGTTGCTTTGGATAATAGGATCTGAATGCATGAATGTAAAAAATAGTTTACAGTGACAATGTTTCATCACAAATCCATACATGTATCTGTAAATATGTTTGAAACTGTAGCAGCTCATTGCTTTTTTTTATCCTTTATGAGGTTTTAGGACAATGAAGCATCTCTTTTACCCCCTTCCACTCATAACTCCAGGGAATGTCAATTCTGTGAATGTGTGGAGGCAGATTCCCAATCAACCCGTCTCAGACAGAGCAACAAAACTTCTCTGAAGATCAACTGCAGTTGTAAAGCTGAACTAAAAGTTGTTGAAATAAAGCTTTCCTTCTCTTTCTCTAGCAAACTCTTTCTGTTCTGTGGTTTATTCCCCTCCCCTCACTTTTCTGGTCTTTCTTCACATCCCTTATCTCTTTCTCACAAGAGCTTCCACAGTTTGTCGTGCGCAACAGGCTGTCACTGCTCAAACACTGCTTCATAAAAGCACCAACATCACACAGAAACAAACACACACACACACACACGCATGCTTGCACACGCACACACCTGGTTTCCATGTTTTATGGGGATTTTCCATGGACATAATGATTTTTATACTGGACAAACTGTATATTATATCCCCCCACACTAACCCTACCCCTAAACCTACCCATCACACAAAACTTTCTGCATTTTTACATTTTCAAAAAACATCACTCAGTATGATTTATGCTGTTTTCCTCATGGGGACCAACAAATGTCCCCACAAGGACAAGGACTTTGGATATTGCCATATTTGTGGGGATAATAACCCCATAATGTAGGGTTTACCAGGACACACACACACACACACACACACCTCAGTAGGGGAACGTACACATCCATAGACACTAAAATCATACAAACTAACAAAATTAGCTTTGTTTATAAGGTCAGTCACACATACAGTTACCACACATACTGTAGATAAGAGTGTTATGGGTTTCCTTTATATCTAGTCTACTAAATTAATGGGAAATGATAGTGTGATGTGTGTGTGTGTGTGTGTGTGTGTGTGTGTGTGTGTGTGTGTGTGTGTGTGTGTGTGTGTGTGTGTGTGTGTGTGTGTGTGTGTGTGTGTGTGTGTGTGTATATATAGACATACTAGACAATATATTACAAATACTGTAAGTCATGTGGATTTGTCAATATACTGTCACCCTATTCACATTTGATTACTATTATATTTCACACAGAAGAATTTCAAGTCTGTATCATGATTTCAATTTATTGTTAACTATGAAAAATTATAATAAAAAAATCAATATCACTTTATTGTCATCACCTTACAGATGTAAGACAAATATTATGTTATGCATTCATTAAAAACATTAATGCATTTGTTTGTTCATTTGTAAAAAGGAAGTGTTTTGCTCTAAATATTGTTTCTAGTGTTTCTCTCTATATACAGATGGTCCTTGTAGCGGCTGCTGATTCTTGTTGTTCTAACACTGATTGTCCTCAAACTGAATGTTCCCGACATCCTAATGCTAAAGGTTCCAGATGATTAATTTCGCTAGAGTAATGCAGTTCCACAACTGATGGAGTTTAGTGGATAGTCTTCCGAATACAGACCACTCTGGACAACAACAACAAAACCCAAATGTATATGTGCCTTCAGCCTGGGAAAAATATGATTAGATTAAAGATAACAGACAAAGAGAAGAGAGTTTATTAATATGACTATTATCAACCGTTTTAGAACATCTCACCTGTGTTATAGACCTTTTTATAGGCTTGTTGCTGATTATCACTGAAAATAATGTAAACTTGTTGGTTTTTCAAAGAAAAAAGAAAAAGAAAAAAACTGAGAAGGGAGCAGCACACATTTGATTATTACATGTGATTGAATGAGATTTCCAACCTTGTTATGCAAAGTTTACATAACTCTTTAACTCACCTAAAACAAAATGAACAAGCTCCGTTTAAGTTAACATGAAGGGACATGGAACATTTTACTAAATTTCAGGGAAGTGAGAAAATAGTGTGCATGTTCACTGGTTGTTTACAGTACATTCTGACAATGGGACTCTCTAAGCAGTGTACTTATTACTGGACTAGGAAGTGGACTGAGACACACACTTCAAACTACATTAGCAGATCAAATAAATAAAACAACTAAATAAATAAATACAATTCATGCAGGTGAGAAAAATACATTTCTGCTTTTAAACCCCTTAACCTGTTAGACCCCTGTAAGTTTTCCTTTCATAGATAGATAGATAGATAGATAGATAGATAGATAGATAGATAGATAGATAGATAGATAGATAGATAGATAGATAGATAGATAGATAGATGCTCATTAGTGTGTAAGTGTGCATTTGCGCTCACTCTCCTGCTGCTCTCTCTTCTTTGCTCCTAGTGTGTATTAAAGTTTGATAACCTGTGGACACAGGATCTTCTTTCATCTCCCTCCCTCTCTTCCTGTAGTGCAGACTGTCTGACTAGCAATCTTACCTGCAGTCATTGCGTTAAAATGCTTATCCTTAAGTAGCATTTTATTTTCAACCCATGCAAACTACCCAATAGTCAGCAGCAAATGCAATCAACACAGTTTAAGACACTAGGACTTTTCAGGACACCAGTTTTCACCGAACGAATCTGCCGATTCGCTGATATTTGGCACTAACCGCTTGCCATTTGGTCAGAAATGATGTACAGTTTTTAAAAGTTCTCGAAAGCAGGACATCTGGTGTGCTAAACATCACCACTGCCTTGTCTTCACACGCTGCAATGGCACAGCATCTCTGCTGAAACAGATTTATGGCTTGCCAAGTGTTTTCCAGTAATCCCTGCTGTGTTCCACTGGATGCTGCAAAAAAAGGAGGTGCCAACCTCACCGAATATCTGGCATCACGACGCCTGCGAGAAATCCTACGTAGGAATGTTAATCTTTTCTAGTAGATGCACAACACGAACATCTTCGCAAGCAAACATTAAAATATTTGCACAAGCAAAATTATCTAAAGTAACTGAAAATAAGTAAGAGCAACAGAAGATGTCCAACCGAGTTTAAGTACACAAAGCGCGTCTTTGTGCGTCAGTGTTTTCATTGCATATTTACAGCATGCATTTAGAGGGCACAGCTCACTCTGTGTGTGTGTTTCGCAGAAATTACCAGTAAAAACCCCTTGCCATGGCACTCAGAAGCCAGCTGGCCTTAGTAGCCTGTGTTGCCCAGGGAGTGTGGAAAGCCGGGCTGGCAGAGGGAGGGCAGCTCTAGGGTAGAGAGGACTGGCAGATCCAGGCCTCCAGGGGGTATAGAGATGCTCAGAGTCCAGAGAGCAGTCACCCTGTGCTGGAGGAGGAGGAGGACTCGGCCGGGCAGCCTGGCTCTACAGGGACTCCGTTGCTCTTGCCCCATCGCTGTCGTCTTGACCCACTGACTCCCCATAGATACTGGCACATTGCCAAGCCGTAATGGCAGACTGCACAAAGGCACTCTGCCAATGTCCTGCTGTGAGTTTGTGACTGGCAATGAATATAAATCAGCTATGCGAGTGTGTGTGTGTGTGTAGTTTTAAGCTGTTTGAGTCTTATTCCTCTAATCCATTGAAACCGAATGTGTGTATCTTTATGAATGTCAGTGCGTATCACTATGTTCAGCAGTTTTAGGGGTTCACGGGTGAGAAGGTCTGAACACGTACGCATACCATCACACCCTCAAATAATTTGAGATTGAAGCAGCATCCGTGTCCATGAAGATGATTGATCAGAACTGTCTCTCCACCTGAGAAAGGTGTATGTCTTCATGATGCCATATGTCTCAACTCAACACTATGCTTCTCATCTCCATCTTCCATGATGTTCTGGGACTGGCACTGAGAAACTCAACAGATCGCCGGTGTTATTTCACCCCACATAATGACTGATTGTTAAGCTATGGTCTGTGGTGAGAAACAACACATGAACAAAAACACCAAGATTAAACTCCAAAACCAAGCTGTCTACTGCCTACAGAGGCAGCTGCCTTTAGGGCATTCCAAATTAGATGAAACTCATAAGTGACTGATTTGTAACACTCTAGGTAGCAGCTCTGCACAACATACAAATTGTGCTCAGCACAGAGGAGACTCAACATTAGCGTATTGTTAAGCTAATGTTTGATCAAAAGTTGCGATAGTCTTTTCTTCCCTTTTGTGACATACTGTATATCCATGTGAAACAGCTTCTCGAACAAGAACGAATACAGGCTTTAACTTGATTTTGTCCATCGTGAATTGATTGGGTGGTTGTGGTTTTCTGTTGCTGTGATCTCATGTGAATGAAAGTTTGTCCCGCTTTCGAGCCGAAAAACATGCCATCAGAGAAGAGAAGAGATGAGATGTCGCTGCAAAAGGAAGTTTGATAAAAGATTACGAGGGCACATGAATTAAAAAAAAAATTATGATCTGCACAGATAAAAAAAAATTCTAATAAATACTGTCAGTTTTTATTTCATGGTGGCTTTAATGTAAGTTTGACATTCGTATGTTGCTAAGCTAATGACATGAGGCCCGAAAAACATATAAATCATTGTTTTCAAAATCGAAATAGTATATTTTTAGTTAGATTAGTGTTACAGGTAATCTGTGTTTGTTTCTGGTTTGGCTAGGTTTGTCATGTGTTTTAGTTCTGTTTCCTTGCTTCATTTATATGGTTTTGATTTGATTATCATGCACTCCTGTCATTCTTTCGTTGATTGGTTTGTTTGTGTATTTAAGCTCTGTGTTTATTTCAGTTCATTGTCTGTTCTCATCGCATTTTTACACGGTTGTTCTGTTCATGTTTTCTAGTCTAAGGTGTTTTGAGTTTTTGTTAAATAAAATCATACCTGCTGCAAATAGAACCAGTTCATCTCATTCCTTGCTGCAACCACTGGTGACAGCAGAACAGTCCAACCATAATGTATCTGATGTTTTTAGACTCCTGGAAGCTCCCTTGTGGTCCATCTCCAGGCAGGAGACAGACCTCTAGGAAGCTTCCAGGAGTTCGTGGACTGGGTCCTGTTCCACTGTGGGTCTCCCTTTACCATTGGTGAGATGGAGAAGGATCGCAATGCAGTCTTCAATGCCACACACTTTGTGCCACTTGCTGCCACCATCCCAACGGATCTGAAGCCTAAGCCCACCGCAGACGCAGAACTCGAGCCTGCTGCGATGCCAGAGCCATTTATCGCCACAGAGCCCAAACTGTACGAGTCTGACCAGGTGCTTGAGCTGGCAACATAATCTGTCCCAGAAGGATTATTGGTGGAATATGAGGTGATGGAATGGAGCCCTGTCCCGTCAGTTGATGTGGATGCACCTGTTTCATCGCCCAACACAGAGCTGTTGATATCATTGATGTCCCCGTCCTGCCACTCATTCCCACCTCCTCTCCCTGTTCCGAGTTGGCCAAGAGAGCTGTTCCTGGAATTAGATCTGTTCTGCTCTGGCCAAGAGGACCGTTCCTGAGAAATCTACCTGTTCTATATCGGCCAAGGAAGCCGCTTTTAGACCCTCTGTGTACCCAGAATTGCCCAGGAAGACCGTTTGTCAAATCCCTGCCTGCACTGCCCAGTCCTTCAGCCCTTTCCTCACTGCCTCTCATCAGCCCTTTGTCACCTTCTGCACTGTCTGCTCTGTGCATTGTGTATCCGCCTCAGGCTGATTGTTCGTCAGCTTAACCCTGGACTGTTGACCTGTTTGCTCCGCCTAGAACCTCCGAGCCCATCACTCCTACTCAGCCCATCGACCAGGGACAGTCATCCCTACGGCTCCACCGGGCTTCCTCGTCCCTGCGGCTTCGGCATGGTCAGTCGTTGCACTGCCTTTGCCATGGACTTATGGGACTTCATCTTTGACCCTCCACCCCTTTGGCTCCGTCGGGCTCCGCCTTTCCTCTGGCTCCACCTCAGTCCTATGTCCTCCTGGGTTTACCTCGGCCATTCATCCCAGTGGCTACACCTTGGTCTCCAGGACATTCTGTGTCGCCCAGTCACATTTGTTCCTCAGCTCCACCTCAGTCAGTTGTCCCCTGGTTCCGTCTGCCAAGCCTTCACCATGACTCCTCCCTCCCTCGACTCCACTATGAGGGCTTATGTCCTAGGGTTCCGGCTGGGTATTCCACACCCGCTCCTCCTACCGCTAATTCCCTGGCTTCTGCAGCTGTCGTCCTCTCCCTAGCTCTTTATGTTGTCTGTTCCGCCTTGGCTCCTGTGGACTTCCCTTGGGCTTGCTCTTCGTCCCTAACTAAGCCACCTTCTGCCCTACTTTGTTGGACTATTTGTTTATTATTATTGTTGTTAATAAGGCACAATGATGCGTTTTCATGATGGGTGGATATGTTATGCGTAATTTTTTATTTTTTTCTGTTTTGGTTGGGTTTGTCACATGTTTTAGTTCTGTTTCCTTGTTTTCAGTTTGATTTGATTATCATGCGCACCTGTCATTCATTTCGTTGATTTGTTTGTTTGTTTGCTCTGGGTTTCTTTCAGTTCATTGTCTGTTCTCATCACATTCTTACACGTTTTTTCTGTTCATGTTTTATAGCGGAGAGTGTTTTGAGTTTTTGTAAAATAAAAGCATAACTGCTGCGAATAGATCCGGCTCATCTCATTAACTACTGCAACTGCTGGTGACAATTAGATTTCATTAACACTTTTCTATAATCTATATAACAATATATTAATAATCCATGTTTTCACATTCTCTCTGATTTACTTTCACTGAGCGGAGTGTAATGCATTATGTTATGTCTTTCATTGCAAAGAATATATGAGGTGCTATATTAGAATTAAGGGTGTTGTAATATGCCTATAGTTGGTACTGATGTTAACCATGATGTTTACAAAATAAAACAATTATATAGCATTAGTACTGTTAATAGGATAATATCGTAAATAATCCAGCACCAGCAGCTATCTGGTTAATACTCCAGCATAGTGGGTGGTGGTATTACACCTTAACGCTGGTTTTACCCCATCATAAAATGAAAGGAAAGAAAGAGGACAACACAGTGTGAAGCTACTACTGCCACACAAAATCATGCCCACTGAAAAGTTACCCTGCCAGAGAGGGAGTTTTTTGGATTGCGTTAAAATGATAGGGTGTTAAAAACCCCAGTTTTCAGGAAGTGTCGATCCACAGTAGGATCTTCTTGTAGGCTTTTCTACAGTTATGGTTACAAACTATCTCTCCTCTCTACACTCATAATTTGAGTTTAATTCAATAGAGAAAACACAAAACTAACTAAGTTAATGATGTTTTGTTTTTTGTTTTTTTGTTTTTTTCTATAGATATTTCTAGATTGTTATCCTGAACTCTTTTGGCCATGAGCATTGTTTAGTGAAAATCGTATTTTATAACAGCCGTAATTAAAATGTGACCAACATTCTTTATTTTTGGAACAGTTTTCCTGTTGTTATCACACCTATTATGCCTTAAAATACTTAAAAGCTTAAGTAGGCAGCTCACTTTGAAACAGAGCACTAGTATGAGAGTATTTCATAAAAGAGTTACAAGAAAAATGCAACAAAAGAGCACTATGGTATTACAATGTTTTTTGGACATCTTTTAAACTTGGATTACTGAATACCACATATATGATATCACTTTACTTTTTGCCAGGGGAGCCAACTTTAAGCCTTATGAGCATGATTATTATGCCTTAAAATCCTTTTCGCTAGGTTTTGCGATAGAGTGCAAGTACTAGAGGAAAAATGTAAGCACCATAACACTACCTGCTTATCTGGACCAATGCAAATCCATGGTAGTTTTGTATTAATTTGGTGTTCCATGAAAAAAAAAACCTGGTATTTTAAAACCATAATTTTTGTTAATGGTAGCTGACCTTAAGCCCCTCCTGACACTAAAGAAGCTGATTCTGATTCAGGTAACAGTTAAGTAACTCAGGGTGCATGAGTGCATATTCATGGTGGGGTTACTGGGAATCGGCTTGATGGAAAACGAAGTATGCGAATTTCAGCGTTCATAGCATTTGGGTTTGAGTATGCAAGAGACCGTGTGTTTGTGTGTGTTTGCCTGTGTACTCCTGGAGTGCTGGCCTGAGGCCAAATGCTGTGTCTCACTGATAAAGCCTCCAAACTTCTGAAAGCCACGCTGTGAGTGGGCCTTCTCTATCACCGTGGCAACCCCAGAACATTCCCGAGGTTTTTCTTTGCCACCTCTTTTGGGCTTTCATCGTGGCATTGAAGAGATTGCCTACCCCATCCCCCCAACTCACACACACACACACACACACACACACACACACACACACACACATACACACACAGACTGTCATTTCCTCTCTATTTTCCATCAAAACTCCTCAGTATGAAAATCAAGAAACTGTTTGCCCAATCCTAAGAAGGGAAAAAGAGAGAGAGCTTTTTAAAGTACAGCTTAACAACTCAGCATGACACAGAGCGCATGAGAGCACTCTCTCAGTTCAAATCAAGTGCTTTTAGATTATTTCTACTCCATTTCAACTCCACAGAGACTTCAAGACACTTTCGGCGAATTTCACTTCGAGCAAAGGCGCGTGTGTCCTCGCGTTTGTTTATTGTAAATTTCTGCTTCAAATGAGCATGTTAAATGTAATGTGCGGGCGCAGTGAATCTCGACAGAACGCATTACAAGTGTGAAATAGTGTCTTCCCACCCAGACACGGTTACTAGGAGCAATGGAAGTAATTGCATTGTGCTTTCCAGGGCTCTTTCTAATGGCTTGGCATTGTTTTCCCTGATCTTTCAACTTGTGGAGCTTTCTCCTCCGAACAAGTGTCCCCTTCTTTTCATGCGTGTGTGACCCCGTGCCCCTTCTCACACCCCCTTCCTCTAAACAATGATGTTTCTCCTGAGCTCTGCGCCACCGCTCCGTCCCACACACTCGCAAAAACTCCACACCGGTCACTTGTTTAGCAGGGTCGTCTGCAGGTGCGGAGGATATTCGCATTTGGGGCATCGACGTACACGGATAGATTGAAAATGGCATAAACTTCTGCTACATTTTCTGCTCATCCCTTTCCCCCTTCTCTTCCCAACCATTCCCATCTCTCTCAACGGGTTTTCACAATTCGTGAAGACTTCAGACAGAGTGACCTATTGTTTGGGGGCTGTGCCTTTGACCCAGTAGCTGAGCTAGGGCATTCTCCTCTTTGTCTGCTTGTTATAGCGAGCCCCTCTTAAAGCAGGGGCACTGCACTCCTGCGTTCCCACGGCAACCCATCCACCCTACCCCTGCACCATGGTGAGAAGGAAGTATGAGGTAATGTTTACAGAGCAAACTATGATGCTTCTGACAGACCTTCCTCACTCACTAATTAAAAGATCCTCTACTAGCTGCCAGCTGGAGTGACACACTAAGCCTGTCTGATGTTCAAAGAAAAAGAGGGAGAAATACAGTAGAAACAGGCAAGGCTGAGGGATTAAGAGATAGAGAGGAAGAGTTACGTGAGAGAGGGGGAATATTGTAAGAAGGAGAGAGATGAAAGAAAAAACCTCTGACATGTTTGGATTTTTATTAGTGAGGAGACAAGAGTGAAAGACCCGGTGAAATCGCTTGACAAGTGTAGTTTTCTGTCCTGTGTCCACATACTTCCTATTGAAACTGAAAGTGTGGGCGGGGAATGAGGAATGGCTCCTGCATTTGATAAAAGTCAGCATGAAATCAAAATGACAGTTCCTATTTTTTATGTAATATTGCAATGTTTATTATGAATGATTTATCTGTGCATATTATTATTATTATTATCTTAATATCATGTTCCCTCATAATCTTTAATCAAAACAACTTCTCTTCCCTCTCGCAGCGACATCTCTTCTCTTCTCTAATGATCTGTTTACTGGTGTGAGGGCGGGATCAAGCTGTCACTCACATGACATCACAGCAATAGCAAACCACAACCATCCAATCAATTCTCCATGTTCAAAACCAAATCCCACCCTACATTTTGTTTTGTTCAAGAAGCTGTTTTACCTGCATTGATATATGTCACAAAATGGAAGAAAATACTATCCCAATTTCTGTTTCATGCTTTAAACAGTCAATAGGTTTTTGTTACATCACAGACAGTAGGTTACTGGTGGTATTGGAGAGCAATTGATTGGATAAAAATCTGAGTAGTGCAGGATGAGTCACCAATATGTGTAGTTCAGTTTCCCAGAATAGAAAGACTTTAAATTGTAAATGCAAATATCTGCTAAATGTGAATTTTGTTGTGTGTACATATGATACTAATATGTTTAACACAATTGTATAATATTACTGTTTAATTCTACTGTCTAAAATCATAAGATTAGTTATTTAGTATTAATTAGTATTTATTTCATATTAGATTAGTATTATAAGATTAGTATTTATTTAATTATTTTGACAGTAGTTGACAGAAATAACTCTACATATACACATACTTAGGTATACTGAAATATGCACATTTGAATTTATTTGAAAACATTTCCTTTATTATTTATACATTACATTACAGTCAAAATAATATTATAATAAATTGCTTTAGTGCAATGACAGCATAAAAGCCAATTACCTACTTATTCAAAGAACATGTTGTCTTTATAATATAACATTTTTATTTTTATCACATTGTATAAATGTGTCTTTTATACATAAAAATACATAGCTGTTATAAAATTTTAGGAAAGGGGTGCCTCGTAAAGAGATCATCATAATTGACAGCAAAATTGACCTCAAAGCAAACAGACATAGACTAAAAGCCATACAATTCCTATTATGATTTCATGTAGACTTTAAAGATGGCAATAAACACGGACAGTTTACATTATTTGACAAATGGATGGGTTCAGATAAGAACAGTCTTCTATGTGGCTTGTACATGGTTTATGGTTCTTAATCACATCTCATTTTCATAATCCATTTTTACCCAAAGTTTTATTGTCTATGCTGAAATGTTTTTTTGGAAAGATGAATTTCCAATTTTGTAAGACCTATCAAATTACATATGTGACAAAAGCACTTAAAAAAAAAAAAAATGTATGCCACTCTTATTGATACAATAGAGAAGGAAACATGAGGAGAAGAAATCCAACTGGACCAGGAATTGTCACAAATCCCAGATCCCTGTATGAGCACCACAGCTATTTGCTACAGCTCAACATGTACACTTACATGTTGGTTTATTGTGACATTAAATGAAAGTTACACCTCTACAAACAGCAATCATAGTGGTGTGGCACTTATCCTATCCACTGTCCACATACAAAAACACAAGCACATACACTCTCAGTGCTCCCTAAGGGAGATTGTGAGGAAGATGCAGTGAGAGTAAAGTGAAGCAGTGAGGCTGCAAGACAGAAAAACGAGTGGAGCGACTGACACCGCTCTTCCCGTCAAGGCCTGCCAGGCCTATTTTTAAAATGTTGATGCCTGGAGCTCAGACACACTCTGTGCAGCTCATCTGGAGTTTCAGTAGGAAAACACTCTGGAGTCTGAAGCAGCTTATCTGACAACTGAAAGAATACTGAGATGCTCCAAAACAAACACAGTCTATTGCTACACTGAACTTGTGTGGCACACACATATCCATCTCTGTCTCTTCTATCACTCTCTCTTTGAAGAGTAGGAAAAAAGAGAAATAGGAATCTAAAATCTTTCTGGTGGGTAGTGTTTTTTGTGCTGATCTAGCTGATCTTTTTGGTAGGCTGGTTGACAAAGTAAATTATGCTGGTTAGAAATATTATGTCATCAATTATTGACCCTCATGTTGTTCTGAACCTGTATAACTTTCATTCTTCTACTGAACACAAAATAAGAAACAAAATGTTCCTGTTACTTGTCGTAAGCAACATGCACAAACTAGGAACATTTTTAACAGTCTTTAATGGTGAATGCAGGAAATCATTAAATGAACACAAGGAAATAAACAACACATTACATATAGACAATAACCAACAGAGGACTGAACTGAACAGGGAATATGCAGGAGCTAACAATGAACTAAATAAGACACAGCTGATAATCATAAGTAGCCTCAGTAACAAACAGGGACATTATCAGAAACCAAAGAAACCGAAACTAAACAGAGCTGGGAAACGGGAACTAAGGGAAACAAAACAGAACGTCAAAATAAGAGTCCAAACTGTGACCCCCCTAGTAAATGATAATCCAACAGTGGAGGGAGAGAGGGGGCTTTGGAGGAGGGTGCAGAGCTGGTGATGGACAGGGACAAGGAGGAGCCAGTAGTGTGAGACACCACGGAGGAGCCGATGGCGGGATGAGTGACTGATGGAGGTGGAACTAAAAGTAATGGAGACCTAGGCTGAGCTGAGAGGCCAACAGACCAGGGTGACATCCATGGCCTGGAAGCCCAAGGTGGAGTCACTGGCTCGCGGGACCAAGGTGGAGACGGGCTCAGCAGAGCGGGGCAACATCAGAGGGAGTTAGGATACTGAGAAAGCTGGAGGGAAGGAGGAGACCGGTGGAGATGGAATAGTGGAGCGTTGAAGCGCAGCCGGAGACCCGGAAGAGGCAGAGGCAGAGCGACAATTGACTGAGGCTGAGCCGGAGGGACGAGGGAGCCTGGAGGAGTCCAAGGGAAGATGGACCATGGTGGAGCCGAGGGAGTGCAGTGCCGTGGCGAAGCCAACGGGCTGACAGGACGAGGTGGAGTCATGGGCCTGGATAACCGAGGTGAAGCTGGGAAATCTGCATCATCGTGCCGAGCAGGTGATCGGGAAGTCCGAGGAAAAGCCGAAGAGCTGTACGGAGTTAGTGGTGGTGGCAGAGCCAAAGAGCTTGACGACACCAGTGAAGCCGGGGACTGGACGGAACCAGTGAAGGAGATGAGAACAGGAAGTTTGCCGGGAGCATCGGAGGAGGGAGGTCTCCAGATAGGACCGGAGCAGACAGATGGGACCAGCGGGAAGGTGTCGAATCAAGGGAGGAAACTGGATCCTCCTGGCTCTGGGATGGCCTGGGCAGCGTATCTTGACTCTGGGACAACCCATGTGGCAAGCTCTAGTGCGTAGTCTGTGGTAGGCTCAGGCTTGGGCTCCTTCTCTGCCTCGTAGATGGTGATAGGGGAACCGCTGTGCAGCAACACCTACCCCATTTACTCCACCAAAGTCTCAAGAAGAAGGAGACGCAGTGCTGCTAAATCCATTTTTTTCTCTTTTTAAGGTCAGTTATTCTGTAATGTGTCGTAAGTAACATGCATGAACGAATTAACGAATTCATCATTCTTTAATGATGTTTGGTGGAGGGTTGAGGCGCAGCCGGTGACCCGGAAATCCGGGGCAGAGGCAGAGCAACGATTGACTGAGGCAGAGCCGGAGGGACGAGGGAGCCCGGAGGAGTCCTAGGGCCGACGGACAACGGTGGAGCTGAGGGAGTGCAGTGCCGGGGAGTGGACTAAATAAGACACAGCTGATAATTATAAGTAACCACAGAAACAAACAGGGACATAATCAGAAACCAAGGAAATCAAAACTAAACAGAGCAGTGAAGCAAAACAGAACATCAAAATTAGAGTCCATAACCGTGACAGTTAAGCCTGGTCTCATTGATAATACGTAGGTATTAATATGTAACATTTACAGGTACAAAACATACATTTTTGTTTTAAGTATTTAGTATTTGTGTTTGTATTAAGTAGATGAACATCGTTTAATAAATGTAACAGAAAACAATGTCATTGATATGACAACTGAATAGAATAGAATCAAAATATGAATGCCAAAATTTTTATATTCATAAATAAGGATTCACACACATTCGTACGACTGTAAAGTTGTTAATCCGTAAATCATTTAATTGTTAATGATGTTCATGCGTAAATAATTTATGCTTTAGTGCTGTCATTACGTCAATATTGTATGTTTCACTGTCTATGGGAACGTAAGTAAATGTATGTGTGGTAGAACCACACTTTACGTAAAAATACATACGAATGATCATAAGATCACGTTGAATGTTCACGGTTCTCCTTTACATAAGCTGTATACTTTGAGGTAAACTATTCCTTTGGGCCATTTCTCTGATTGGTTTTAACTGTAATTCTCCACTTTCTCAGACTTTATTTTCCACTTATCATTCTTGTGAAGAGCATGAAAAAAAAAAACACTTTTGTTGAAAACGGTTAGACATAGCCTATGGTATGGTAAGAGATAATGGATTATGACAGTAAGACATTGTGAACATTGAACAGACTAATTAATAGCAGCCTTATTAGTGCGGGAAACTCATTATCTCATTCATTACAGACCAATTAGAGCAGTTGTTAAGTATCATGTAGTAATATTGCCATCTTGCTCGCATTCATTGAGCATCACAATGTCTTTCATGCAAGATATACACTATATAGCAAAAATCAAAGGCATTAAAAGGATAGTTCTGTCATTATTTTCTCACCCTCGTGTTGTCCAAACCTGCATGGCTTTTATTTTAAGAAACAATGGCCGATTCCTACGGAGCCCCAAAGGGGACATGGAGGTGGCCTTAGTCAATGCTTTTTTGCGTTCTCTCACAAAATGTTTGCATTCCCCAGAGAAACTTTGCGCTCACTCGCAAAACCTTTACATTCCTTTGCAAAAACTTTTGCGTTTGCTCACAAACCGTTTTGAACGAAAATTTTCTCGAGGGAACGCAAAACATTTGCGAGAAAACGCTAAAGCATTGACTTATTTTAAGAAACAATTGGCCGATTCCTACAAAGCCCCTAAGGGGACATGGAGGTTTAAATTTGCTTTTAAAAAAATAATCTGAATCGGCCATGAAAAATCATGATCAGTGCATCACTAATAATGTATGTGACTAACTGATATCTGTAGCATGTATATTATTTATTAGCATTGCCAGATAGTTTTTCCTTCATGTCCCTTTAGACATATACCGTAGATTCCGATATCAGTTGCCGTTTTTTTTTATTCTTTAATTAAGCAAATTTACTTGTTGTTTATTTGCTCTATAACAGGCAAAATGGACTTAAACCATTTGAAATTAGAGACAACCACTGCATTTTAATCATGATCCAAACTAAGGCTACGTTCACAATGTCAGTCCAAATACGATTATGTGTGTATCCGACTGGAATTTGATTTAAAATTATTGATGTCCATGTATCGCAACTGTTAGAAAATTATCGCGGGCAATCTTTGTTCACAAGACTGTGACAATGACCATCTTTGAACCTCTCTCATAGGACCACCGCTTAGGAGTCACAACCCCAGAAATCGCCACGATTGGTCATTTTTCGTCTGGGACAGCCCAAAATTGTACAATGTGTACTAGGCATAAGACACATGCACAAAACAAAAACAGCAGATGGACTGAATTCACTCTCAAACAGTAGGTGGCGCTTACTAATTTATACGGAGGTAAAAGAGGTAAGAGGAAAAGAAAATGCAAAGAAAATGTCTTTTCTGAAGACAGTCAGTTTTCTTCAGAGGTACATTCATATAAACCCCCAACCCCAATTCAATATTTATATTTTTCTTCCTATATTTTGAGTATCGCTTGTTGTGCCTGGTATAGTATTATGCTCTGATGGCATGTCTGTGTTCTCTCCCAGACAGCAACATAGTGTCGATCAAGTCTGGACTTCTTTGCATCTGTCTTCAGCGTGTCCCGTGTCTGTCCTGTGTTAATGTCCTGTTTACAGACTTTGTAATATTTCCACACAAATGGCATGAGCCTGCTCCTCTCCATACACCCGTAGACTGTTTATTACAACCACCATAGAGGGAGGTAACAGCACAAGAGCATCAGAGAAGCAGACAGAGATGGAGGTACAGAGAAAGCAGAGAGTAATAAAAAAAAAAGAATAAAAAAAAGACGAATCATCAAAGACTGATCCAAAACAACTTGGAATATTAGAATCTCTGGGACAAGAGGTTGAGGGGGGAATTAGCAGATGAGAAATGAGAAGGATGCCGTCTCCGTCTCTCCCGTCCTCTGTGTACGGGTGTGCATGCGTGTGCGAGCGAGCGCATGGTGGGCGTATAGAGGGGGTGGCGGCGCTGCCTCCGGGGGCACATGGTTGTTTACTTCACCAGGAGATTTACCCATCTCACTCTTCAAACAGCTAACTCTTCCTGTTAGCAGAGCTTGTGTAATTATTGAGAGAACAATCACAGCACTCGGTTTTGATCTCGCTCTATAGGGCTTTCTATAAACTCAGAAACGAACGTTTGAAAGTGAGCGTGGTCATAAAGCACACAGACCCTGATGTGCGCTTCATTTTGAAAACCACAAATCTCACTGAGAGGGAATCCTTTGCACTAGTGTTCGGTCAGTAGAGCAGCGGGAAACCCATAAAACAGAAAACGCATAAAAACAAAACTCATTCTACAAATGTCGAACATGTTTTTCATTTTTTAACAGTCTCGCTGCTGAGGGGGAAAAAAATGTAAATGTATATTGTCAAATAGCTATGATAGAAAATGATTCAACATATTGTATTTCAGGCAAGCAGTAAAGGGCAAAAGAAAAATGTTATTGTGGATTAGCATGACAGCGACCGCTCACTTTGCTGTAGGTAGCAGCCCCATAAAAATGTCAGAAATTTGAACAGGCAGTAAACAATTGGGGAGAAAAATTGTCTCCCACTGTCTGCTGACACAGTAGAAAAGGTGTTTGATAGAGCAGCTGCGCTGGCTAATTTCCTTCAGCCTCGTTCTTTCTTATCATGTCAGTGTGGCCTCTCAGCTAATAGCATGTTTTAATTAGCCCTTAGTCACCATGCTTCCACTGTCAGAGATATGAGGAGGCAATCCCTATGGACATTACTCATATTACAGCACCGCCACACACGCACTGATGTCAGAAAACATACCTTTTTCATTCTCATTATCCCTCTTTCAGGTTGGAAACAAGTTGGAAATCTGTCCATTCATGAAGAGTGAGTATGCTGTTGTATAAGACTTGCTGTGCTACAGCTAAAGAGCATTTTTAGCCCACACCTCAAGTGTTGTCACGGTACTGGAATTTTGATACAATACCTTGAAAAATAGCAATATTCGATACCTTTGTTGAAAAATTGCCACAAGATTAAGGCATAAGATTTTTGTAATACAACTGCAATTTAAAATAAACAATGGCAACACTTTAGTTTAGGGTCCAGTTCTCACAATTAACTAGTTGCTTATTAGCATGCATATTACTAGGATATTGGCTGTTTATTAGTACTTACAAATCACATATTAATGCATTATTCTGCAATACCATATTCTACATTCCTAATCCTACCCAATACCTAAACTTAACAACTACCTCACTAATAAGCAGTAATTGGGAGTTTATTGAGGCAAAAGTCATAGTTTTAAGGCCGATTCCTGCGGAGCCGCCAAGGGGAAACGATGGTGGAAAAAAATATGAGATGGGAGATAAGTCGTAGTTAGTTAATAGTGAAAAGTGGACCCTAATATAAAGTGTGACCTAAAAATGATATATTTCAGTATATTCATTTTACTAAAGAGCAGTAAAATTACAATGTGTATGACTTAATTTATTCACCTGCAAGATGAATAACCTCAAGCTTTTATTTCGAGAGTTATTTATTTATATATTTTAGTTCATTTTAAGAGTCCTGTGAAACATAAGTTGTGATAAAAGACTTGTAGAAGCAAGATAAAATGGCACAGTTGATTCAACAAATGTGTTTTTTTTATCTCACGTTTTATCGGTAGGGTTTAGTGTAGGTGGTATGTTATTTTCAAATGCGATAGCACCTGTTTCAGTGCAACTTTCTTTTAGTGCCACTCACTTAATTTTACTTAATAGAAGTAAAATTACAATACTTATGACTTGTAACTCACAGATGGAGTTTGCTGCATTTACTGTAAATCAAGATGCTGAAAACACCATATCATGAACTGCGCGTGTAAAAGAACATTGCCACACTTCACTCTGAAAGACGCAGTGCAACGGACAATTTAGTTATTTAATTAAAAAAACCACATTGCGTTGTATGAAAATTTGATTTCGACCTGTATACCAATACTGTGGAAAACAAGTATTGAAACCGTTTCAAAAATTCAGAATGAATATGTATCAAAAAATCAATACTTTTCTCACAGCAAAACATGTAATCAACTCAGAACACAAACCACCCAAAATGCACCATTATTCCAGTTTCATGTTTGTCCACAAAACAAGCATATCCGGGGCAGCTGACCACTCCTGTCAAGTCTGTATGCCCAGATTTATGTGAAAATTGCCCTAAATCTTTAATTTCATGGTTCAAACAAAGCAAACAAAGTAGAGAATTAAGGACTGAATGGATGGGCATAACTGAAAAAGGGGCAGTGGGGTGTGCGTAGGGGGGGTGGAGTTCATTGATGTAGCCTGTCTTTGTTCTGATGTGTCCAGAAACCAGATAAGATGACTAACCTGTTTATCGCTCTGATAGAAATTACACAAGCAGACACCATCCCCCCTACTGAGCCCTAAATGAACAGGTCTAAAGGACAGGGAGAGCGGTTAAACGGTACTGAGGGGGAGCCCATTATCTGTGAATGGGGGTGATTAATGTGCGAAAATGAGACTTGGCGGGATGCAACGAGAGGCCAGGGCTGCCTCTGACCCTCATTCACACCCAGGCATTCACCCAAGTGCTCCGCAGGAGAGGAGGATTGCAACAAACACACACACAATGGTGTCCTTTCTACATCTGATCTCAGTCCTGTGTGTGTGTGTGTGTGTGTGTGTGTGTGTGTGTGTGTGTGTGTGTGTGTGTGTGTGTGTGTGTGTGTGTGTGTGTGTGTGTGTGTGTGTGTGTGTGTGTGTGTGTGTGTGTGTGTGTGTTTTGAGTGTATATGTGTGTATAGTTTGTGTGGTTATTGTCCTAGATAAGGGGGTTACATCATTAGAAGAGAAGAGAAGAGAAGAGAAGAGAAGAGAAGAGAAGAGAAGAGAAGAGAAGAGAAGACTAAATTGTGCTTTATTTGAATATCAAATTTGTCACATTTCTCTTAAAATTCTGTTGTAAAAATCAAAATAGACACAAATGAGACAATTGTGTATCATACATTAAAATATACAGTATAAATACTGTAGTAAAACTATAAAATGAATTACATAGTTCAGACCATTTGTTCTTTGAAGAAATTTATGAGTAATGTTTGACTTCATATAGATCTCAGACTTCATTTACTTTGACAGACATGTTTGAGATCTCTTCTTAAATTTGTGAGATTACTGGGGTCTTTTTCTAAGAAGAAAAATCTGACATGCAGGAATAAGTCTAAAAACTCCATTTGCCATACTCTTCATTTTTAGTCAAAAACTGATTCTCTAGACTAAAACTCTAGGGGAAAATTGTTAGATTTCTCTCAGAAGAAACATCAGAACAGCAGGAAAGGAAAAGTCTGTATTTTAAGGCAAGTTATATATTAAATGTACTGTACTTACTGGAGTAATAACAGTGAATAATAGTTAATTACAAGCAACTAACCCTAAACTAAACCCAAATGATATAGTAAGTACATGCAGTTAATTAATATTATTCAGTACCAATATGTGTAATTACATTGTAACAACATCACCTTAAAATAAAGTGTAACCGAAAAGACTTAAGGAAATGTCTCCAGCTGCTCCCCCATTTCATTGTCGTGAAATTAGTTAATTAGGAGATCTTTTGTTGTGAGAAGAGAAGAGAAGAGAAGAGAAGAGAAGAGAAGAGAAGAGAAGAGAAGAGAAGAGAAGAGAAGAGAAGAGAAGAGAAGAGAAGAGAAGAGAAGAGAAGAGAAGAGAAGAGAAGGTCTGTTTAACAGTGGGCCTCACTAACTAGCTCTGCTCCAACACACAATAAATAGCATAATGCCACCTATTGGCTGGTCTATTCAAGCAACCAATCCTAGATGGATATGCTATGGGCAAATAAAAAAACACCTGCTAGGTGAACAGCTGGTAAAATCAAATACAACATTTAGCCTTAAAGCTATCCTCTCAGCTGTGAGCTGTTAACCATACATTAGTTAGCATGTTAATGTGAACTGTTTGGCGTAGCGTTTGTGGTACATTCAGTATGTGTAGGTTAAGGGCAGTGGCGGGCTGCTCAGTTACTGGCTGTATAAATAGCGAAGAAGAGGTTAATCGGTGGCAGAGAGGAGCAGGAGGAAGCACTCACTAGGTCAAAGGTCAAATGATGAGCCAACACAAAGCCATTACAAAGACGGCACTCAGCTGGGCTCTGTTTGTGTAGGCAGTGCCAGGGTCAAACACACATAGAGAGAGTGAGTCACTGACATGAACGTACACAAACACGCACACAAGGATGTGCGTCCTCTTCTTTCTTGAGCTATGAAGTGATGACCAATTGTTTTCGGATGTGGGCTGACCAAGAGCTGTTATGAAAACAGTATCAGTGTGCATGCATTTGCATAATAGCAGGTTCATGAGCCCTTGGTTTCTGCAGTAACTGAATATTGATTGACAGGGAGCCTGAAAGAGGAGCAAGTGTGGAGGAGGAAGCCCTTGACATACTCAGCAACAACCTCCTTCGAGCTATGTGCAAATTATCACACAGGAGCAGCAAAGACCGACCCTTAAGTCCTGTCGGTTTTGACCACATATGGACATTGTTTGACAAGCAGAAAAACACAGTGTTCTGTCCAAAGTAATTATTTAGTTAATAGTTTTGCGGAGAATGGAACATACTTACGCCTCTAAGCTACATGCTACTTTCGGCCTACGTTTAGCATGGCTTAAGAAGTGATTTTGTTCTTTAAAAGAGTAAAAGTTACAGTGCAGAGAAGTTCTCCCACTCTCAACGTGACCTCTGATTGTTGACTCTGGAGAGATGACTGACTAATCGCTAAATAATCAACAGCGTTGTCAGATTGGTTTCCTACCGAGTCCGTGGCAACATGTCAGACACAACAGGCTAGCTGGAGTTCTTGGCACTGCTTCCAAAGGGCCATTTCCCCCATATCCAGAGGGCTTTGAAACAACAAAACCATGAGTCTTTGGACTCAAGCCCACGTCTGTGCAAGCTAATCCGCTAAATAAGGGACCCCATGCCAGGGACGAGGGACCGAACATGGAGCCACATGACACTGTGGCACAATGCACACGCACAGCATACACAGCTAGAAAGAGAAATAATGTCCGCTTACAAGGAATTAGGACGCAATGTAGTAAATGGATATTGGGAAATGTTAGCGCAAAGGCAGGATACTTAGCAGTAATTAAAAGGGCATATAAAAAAACTCTCACAGAGCTGATTATTTGATTTCAGAAGCAGCGTACTAAATATTGCTAGAACATTCATACAGGCCTACTTAATGCACACGGAAAAAATTGTACAATCTCTTAAATATAAGCATAATGTTTAGGAATTAGGAATGAATATTAATGATTTAATATTGATGTTTAAAGTGATTACAAGGAGTGGTATTTTGGACCAATGAAATGTATTGGTGGGCGGGGCTACAGCTGAGTCCTGGAAGGAAAAATCCAGTCATTTTCTCCATAGGGGAATTGATTTTCAATGATAACTTACAAATCTTTAAAGACAGACCTACTGTAAGCTCTGATGATGACATTAACTGATGGTGTATGCTTTTGTTAAAGCCATTAGTGACATTATTTCAACATGTTTTTTTTAAATTACCATTTTTAACAGTTGAATTGCTGGTGAAAACCACCCAAGATTCTAAAAAAGAAATCTCCACCAACCGTACAGAGTCATGAAAAAAAACATGCCTGTGAGTACATTTTTGCAAAAATTAATTCGATTGCTTACAGAATGTTTCACGGCACTTTCGAAATGAAATGTCCAGTGAGTTGTGTTAAACAGCGTTCTCTGTAACAGTTAGCCTAAATGTGACCGTGGCAATGAATTTTTACATTGGTTATTGGGTAAAAAGTTTGAAGCTCTATCGCATTTGAAATTAGTGTAATTTGGGATAAAAACACATTTGTGGAACCAACCATGCTACTTCAGCTTGCTTCTACAAGTCTTTGAGCTCTTTTGCAGTGTCGTGACTCATGATTCACGAGACATGTACACAGGCACTGCATCGCAAGTGACTGCTGTATCTGTGAGTTACCGAGCAAGTTTACTTTGTCAGAAAAACCATGCATATGTAGCTTATGTGACACAAACATCCAAATGTATTAGTTAATCCTGCGCTATTGTAAGAGTGTTTTGAGGTCATGTGTTGTTCAAGGAACCGTGCAAAAATGAGCCTTAATGTGTTCCTGTAATCATAATGTGAAATATTGAAAAAGGAATAAGTTGTTTTGCAGTCACGTGTTTCTGATGAGCACGGGCTGAAAACAAGCTCTTTTATTAGGGGACACTGTGGTAGATTTTGAGCTAATATGTATTAACAGTTGTAAATTAATGGAGAAAAAAAAACACATTGGCAAAAATGAAAATAAAAATTCTCTGTGTCATTACAGACACAGAAGGAAAAACACACTCTCAACAAAGCCTCCATGGCAAAGATGTGGTAGTGTATGTGGCGCTAATTGTGTGTGTGTAATTGCAGTGCACAAACCCATCACAGGGACACATAGAGAGTGACACTCCGTTTGAAGAGACAGCTAAGTGCCTCATCTGCTAAAAACGTTTTAATGTGTGTGCGTACGTGTTTTTGTGTATATGTGGAAGTGGAATGTGCATGTGTGTGTGTGTGTGTGTGTGTGTGTGTGTGTGTGTGTGTGTGTGTGTGTGTGTGTGTGTGTGTGTGTGTGTGAGTGTTTGTTTGAGTATAAATGATGCACCTGTTTTTTTTTCCCCCCCCATGCAGCCACTGGCACTTTTCCACGGAGAAGACCATGGCTGTTTCAAAACATTCTCGGATCTTCTCAATTGTCACATCTCATTTTTTTTTTTTTTTCTGGAGACCAACTGCTAAAACTGGAGAGTGTGTTCTGAGCGCCAGTGTTCTGTCTGTAAAAATGTTGCAGCCTCTCGTTGTCTCTGGTTCCTCACCTCCTCCATAGCCTGTGGTATCTTTCCTGGATAGCCATTCACAGTTGCTTAGCGTGGTGAAGCTAAATAAATGTAACAGAGACAGGGCAATTAGGAGCTCAATTCAAGCTCCATTAACTTTATCTGGAGCCGCAGCCTTAACTGGCTGCTCATTATGTTTTACTGGAGAGACACCATCGGGTCGTTCTCCACCGTTATACTTACATCTCAAATCAGAGAGAAATTGTGAGGCTTCTTACAGCTCTATTACTTTCATAATGACATGGTACGATTGCTGTAATCTTGGTATTACAGAGAAGACCTGCCAAGAACTGCATGTTGTACCAATGTGTAGGTGCAGGTAAGGTGTTTTGTGTGTATCCAAGGTAATATCTGACAATAGAGCATTTGGCTTTCTGCTGGTTCTAGAGGTGTCTGTGGCGAATAGCCATTTAGGAGGCCAGAGAGGGAGGCGAGTGGATAGGACTCTCGACTGTCCATCTTTGGGCAACCATCAACACCCCACTGGAGTGAAATTGGAGCGGCACACTCATATGATCAGTCCAAGTGTGTTCAGCAGGTAACTGCCCACTTATTGCACAAGGATAGAGGGGAAAGTAAAACAGAGTGTCAGCAACTATTGAAAGTCCTTGAAAGTTGGTGAAGCACTCTGGGTGGGAGACAGCTAGACAATGACCGCTCTCATACTGGGCATGATGCTCTGTCTAGGTCAAGACTTTTGTGGAGGTCAAAATAACAACATTTGTTTGTTTGTGTGTGTGCGTGTGTGTGTGTGTGTGAGTGCTGGTAGACACAACAGGGTGTCAAAATGTTTCACACAACTACTCTTGACATTCTCAGAATGCATCACTAATAACTTTGCTTTAAGTGGGCCATTAATGGAAACCAACAAATGCTCGCCAAATAACCCATTTGTTTTTACTATTGTTATGGAGTCCAGTCTCCCTGGTTTCCCCATCCCTCAGTCACGAGCGCCCTCTCCCGAGTTCTAGCGCAGTGCATACTTCCCCATTAGTATGCATCATTTGTGCAGTTATTGCCTTCACCTGTTCTGCATCAGTGCTCATTGGCTCAGCCTTTATATGCCTTGTTCGTGGAGTGTTCCTTGCGAAGTATTGCCTCTAATCGTGTGCATGTCCGAGCAGTTTGAGTTCCTTGTCTTCCTGTGTTACTGACCCTCGCTAATACCCCTTTATCTGATTGTCTGCAGCCTGCCTCTCGACCCAGTGCCTGATCCTGACCTCGGTTCTCAGCCGCCTGCCTCGACCTCTTGCCTGTCCCTGGATTCTGTTTGCTTGCTGCCTGCCCTCGACTTCCAGCCTGTTCTCACTTTCCTCTCGGCGTGTCCCACTCAAGAATTCCTAGAGTTTCTCTTTACCTGCCCTTGTAAATAAAGTTGTTGCATATGGATCTGCCTACTGACTCGTCACAACTATACAAGTAGGACCGATTGAGTGAAGTTTCTACTGATAAGACAAACGTTAAGTGATTATGTACAGTCAAATATTTTTACTGAGTGATGTTTTCCGTGAATAAAGAAATGAGGAAACAGAAAGATTTCGATAATGCAAATTTGGATAGCATTTTCAAGTATTATTATAGAACAACTGTGGTAAAAATTCGAAAGTGTTTTTGCAAATTGGTGACTAATTAATATGTGTTACGGACAGCTGTGAGACTTTGGACAATCTGGAATCATAATCCATACACCAAGCAAAAGGTCAAGAATTACCTTTAAGAATTTAAAAAAAAACACGATACAGGAAACCAGCGTAATGCTCAGAAATGCAATGTAACAACATACAAGACTTCACAAAGAATGAGTGAAAACACTGGGCTTAAATAGGCAGAGTTTAACCAGATAATGAGACACAGGTGGAAGTGATCAAACAATATTAAGTCCAGGCAATGGGTTATGGGAAATGTAGTTCATGGTGAGATAAAGCAGATGGAAGGAGTGCCCTCTGGTGGAGACAGTGTGATCTCATTTGTACATTTTCGTTCTTACACCAAACTGATGGTTAGGTTTAGGAGTGTACCTTCTTGTTTTCTTTTTCTTTCTTTTTTTCTAAAAATAAAGTTCTATTTTGTACAAATCACATTAATTCATTCACCTCATAAAATAGTTACATTTTCTCAGAAGATCAGGTTAGAGCAATTAACTGATAGATAAAGTAAATGATATGGTGTAAATAGTGGCTATTCCAACAGGATGCCGTTTCTTTTGCAATAATATTAGTATGTAAAGCTGAAGAAGGGGTGCACTGTTCTGTGATCAGCGTTTTGACGTGACATTCGTTAAATGTCAGCACCGACTCCATTCAAGCTTCACATCCTAGGCTGCCCTCAGGGTTGCCTGCTGAAAAATGGCATCTGAGAAGAGTGGGACACAGAGAAAGAGAGGACAGAAGAGCATTATGCACGTTTTATGTGCGCTGATAATAGGAAGTTAAAGACGAAGACTGAGAGTGACAGACAGCGAGAGAGTTTTACAAAAGGGAGGAGAGATAACTCTGCTGATCCACTGCAGCCACGGAGCTTGAGGGGGCAGGCGGTTGCTATGGAAATGCCACTGGCTTTGCCCAAGGGCGATAAGTCTGTATGAATCAGAGGAAGGTTAAGAAGGAAAATAGAAATGGGGTGGGGTTGGAGGGGAGTGAAAGATAGGATGCAGATGAATGGCCATCTATTGTAAACCGTGACAAAGTGAAGCTACGCAAAAGGACATCACAGATGAACTGAATCAAATATGTGAGGATTCACTGCTGGCAACTAAATATGTGTACGGCTCATGTTAATTGAGGGCATTGGGGAAAAAAACCCTGAATGAGCAACAGAGGAAAAACGTGCAGTGAAGGATGAAGAGGCTTTTGTTTGGATTTTCAATCTGTCTTTCTTAGCCACATCAAATTTCCACCTATTAGTCGCATAATCTTTTGTCTGTGTTCCAAGTGTGTGTTTGCATAAAACCAACTATATATAGAAGGAATCACAGGGAAAAAAGCAATCTATAATACTGTGATGATCACAAAACGATGAAAATGAATGAATAAATTAGACCCAGTGATATTATACATTTGTTGGATGTTTCCTAAACTGGAGCCACTTGTGGACTTGTGAACTGAAAATAAACTCTAATCAAATACACTTTTCAGACTCTCAGTAGTTTATTTAATTTGTTAACAATGTCTAATAATGAATGTACTGTACATCCAGTGCAGGGGAATGAAGACCACTCAATCAACCAAGCTGATGGAAATGACATTACATATTTTTTTGGTGTGAATAAAATGCTTGACTCCTTGTTTAGGGCTAATTTAATTCACAGTTAAATCATATTTTCACACATTTTGCATATTGTAATTTGACTAAATTTGTTTGATTGGAAAAGATATTTCATTATTTAGATCATCATAGTATTAAAATGTATCAATCCATATTTCTATGATGGATTTTCACAAATTGCTTATTGTGTTTTCTCATTTGTAAGTCATAAACCTTTGTCATGCACAGACATGGGGGGCACTTAAGGTGCTCTTATAATTATTTATAAAAAGTTAAGTTACATATTGTTGATCAACATTTAACGAATTACACTATTTAATACTATACAATATGGCTGTTATACAAATAAAATGAAATCACTATCAACAAAATCCATCTTACCATTTATCAAAATCCATTTACACTGCAATTAAAATGGCCTTAATAATTTTATGATATTAATGTTCTGAATATATTTTGAATATTGAAATATAAAATGTTGGGGAAAATGAAATATACTATTTTATTTGAAACTAAAAGTCGTGATAAGTGAATCACTGAATCATTCATTCAACTGATTTGTTCAAAAACAGTTCATCTGAATCCCCACTATGTGCTGCTGGGAGACGCAACTTTTCTGTTTTGTTTTGGAACTATTTTCGTTGGCCAAACAGAGCAAAAAAAAAAAAAAAAGTCTAAATTGATAGCATTGAGTCTAAAAATTGTTTATTCATATAACCAACTTATTGTTTATTGAAGAGTTTTGCAATCGTGCTGATATTTGAGAAAATAGTACTCTTGCTTGTGTGATATTGCTTAACTATAGTATGATATAAAAAATAAAATACAAGAACTCAGACAAGGGCAATTCATATTTTGAATCTGAGGCATTTTTTATTAATTTTCGACCTTGCACGACACAATTTTATGCCAATGCCAGACCAGCTTGCTTGTTGTTACGCTTTATAGAGGGCTATTGGCCAAGGGTAAAACGCAAATCTGCATTTTTGTTGTTTACATGGGGACGATAACGGTGTAGTTTTCAAAACCGTGCACTTTGAAACCTGTTTTCAAAAGCTTCCGTTTTCAGGTCCCCAAAACGCCATTGTTGTGTAAATGAACCAAGTGTGCCGCACAAGTCCTGAAAAGTGAAGCCAAAGCATTTTGATCGCCCCCTGGTGGCTGGCTGCAGTATAGGTCTTAAACCCCACCCTCTCCATGTAATCGAATGGGATGCGTGCCAAACTAAAAAAATACAATTACACTTAATTTTAAGTAGTTCTCATCACTCGTATGTTCAAGTATTCGTTTTCCAAATAATATTGGTTTTAGTTAGTTATTTTATGGTATAAAAAAAGGGTGTAACGTCATGATTGACAGCTGTGCTTGCGAAGGCGTCTGTGGGAGCGCAAGTTTGGCGGGACCTTGATGCCGGTGCTCAGCCTCAGGATCACTACTGCGCAGACTCAGTGGAAGGAGCCACTGCTAAATTTTCTTCAGTGGAACGAAGTGGGAGACACGCTGTCCATCTTTTTTTTCAGTCTATGAAATGAACAGCCAAAACGCATGAAGTTTTCAGTTTTTAGTTGAAAACGGTGTTGTATAAATGGCCCCTCAGTCAGGCTATCGAAGTTTAGGGCAAACACGATGGTAAACTGGCTGTCACCAATGAAGGCATGTCCGGGAGAGGTGAATGCTGCTCACCTGCTCTGTACTGTGACAAGGAATGTCGGAGAGTGAGAGAAGCTTGTGAGGTCTTGCAGAATTAGTAAGAATACGTTTTTGGGGTCTATCTGTGCACATGTCTGACCTCTGTATTACAAAAAGATGGTTATTTATTTATTAAAAATCAAACCCAAGGACATATAAGTGCCTGTAGTTGAAGAAACAATTAGTGATGTAGGAACGGAGGTCAGTGAATTCTCAAGTGTGTGTGTGACACTGGACAAATGTTACAGAGTCCGCGCAGGCTGCAGCCACACATAGTACAGGAGAATCCATGGCCAGGTGTTTCCTGACAGCTAAGTCAGGATGAAGAGCGAGGGGTGCAAGGAGATAAAACAGAGAGATGGATAGAACCTCAAACGATTCGCTCAGTAGATGAAAGTGTAATTTATTACCGGCTACTCAAGGGAGACAGAATATTCTTCTCCTGCACTTTTCCCGTCATCTCGTGTCTGTTGGAGTGAGGGATGGGAAAATGTTGGAAAGTAGCAGTTTTTTTTTTTTTTTCTGAAAGTCTGATGAGCTTTGCTGTGTGAAAGCATCACCAATTCACATGGAGGTCAAAGGGTAAAGGTGGCCCCTGTGAGAGCTGCTAAGATGCTGTAGATGGAGGATGTTTCATCTGATTCATGCACTTAGTCTAAACCCTGAAATCCAGACATACTATTCCTGTTTGAAACCACGCTTTAGTTGTTTGATATGTAACATTTACAGCAAGCTTGAGGTGATTTCCTTTTGAAAACAAGAACAAACACTTTTGCTTCCTACAGTGACAGATTTCTTATTACGTCCATGAAAAATGCCTCTGTTTTAGAACCAGATGGTGGATGCCGTCTACAAGCTCAGAAATATCCATCATGTCTCTTAAAGACCTTCCCTGTCGCGTCTGCTGATATCCGCAGGTATCTTAAGGTGTAACTGGCTTGGCCAACCACAGTCCCATTAATCTCCAACGTCAGTTTAGCTGTAACTTCCAGAAACGGGCAGAAATGACCTCCACAGTGGGAGAGCTCGTTTAGCCACGGTGTTTCCGCGGTAGCCATCAATAAACATCGGTGAGTCCCACCAGACAAACCAGCGTTGATGAATGAGAGTCTGTGCTTAATTGCTGGGTAAATTAAAAGCTCACCATAGTGACAGCGTACTGTTGCGGCGATATTTAAAAACTCATTAAGCATGTGGATGTTTCGTTTAGTTTAGAGTCAAGGAGAGCATTTCTGTCAGAACGTGACAAAGGACTGTGGCAAGAAATAGCACTGATAAATGTCACATGAGAGTTTTCTGTGTTGATCAGGTTGCTTTTACTCCTCAAGTGCTAATTATCAAGCTAAAAATCCAAAAAAAACACATGCACCCAAAAATATATTTGACGTCCTTCTGTTTACCTACCAGAAACTATCTCCTTTTTTCACAATCACAGTTTTAAAGTTGTGATAATCTTTTCTTCCCTATTGTGATGTATATCCGAGTAAAACAGCTTCTTGAACAAAACAAAAATATAGAGTGTGATTGTCAATCAGGAATTGATTGGATGGTTGAATGATTGTGGTTTTGCCATTGCTGTGATGTCATGTGATTGACAGGTTGTCCCGCCCTCATGCCAGTTAAAACGTCATCAGAGAAGAGAAGAGATGTCGCTGCAAGAGGGAGGGGAAGTTATTTTGATTAAAGATTACAAGGGCACATTTATTAATAATAATAATAATAATAATAATGATGTACATGATGATTTACTGTCCAGTCAAGGTCAACTTTCGGTCACTTTATGGATCATCATGCTCCATGCTTTTTGATCTTTGACTGCTTCTTTCAGTTCTTTCGTAGGCATGATTGTATCAGTCTTGATTGCATCCAGCCAACGTGTTCTTTGACGTCCTCTTCTTCTTGTCTCACTGACTATGCCAAGCACTGAAGTTGTTTCCAATGAATTAGTTTGCATTATATGACCAAAGTATGAAAGCTGCTTATTAATTTACCCACCAACGATATCTTTGTTTTAACTCACTCTAAGATTGTCTTGTAACCTTTGATGTCCATGGCACTCGCAGCATGTCTCCAGCATCACACTTTGAAGGCGTCAATTTTCCTTCTATCCCCCTTCTTAAGTATCCAGCTTTCACATGCATACATGAAGATTGGTAAAATCATTGCGTTGATTATTCGGGTCTTTGTTGTAATGATAATATCTTTGCTTCCAGAAGTTCGCCATTCTTTGCATCGCGTGCAATTCTTCTGTTGTTGTCCGGTCTCGAGTCACCGCTACAGACAATTTTGGATCCAAGGAAGAGGAAATCTTGTACTGATTCTATTTCTTCATTGTCCATTATATGTAGCCCCTGGCACTCACCTTCATCTATGACTCTTTGGGCCAGATATCCCAGCTCCTTTTCACTTTACTCAAGCAGGGTTGTATCGTCAGCGTATCGCAGGTTATTAATGTTCCTCCCACCAATTTTCACACTAATTTATGATTCGTCCAGATTATAATGATGACATATAATTATGTGCACGGATACATCATTTATAATAAATATGGCAATATTCCATACATTTCTTTTATTTATTTGTATTTCTTGAAATCTATGCACTGATCTCTTGAATAGAGAAATATGTCAAATTTGCTGTCACTCCTTCAGTCGTTAAACACTCACACAGCAGCGTTAACAAGTTTTCTGTAATTTATTGCTAGGGTAATATGACATGAAGTATAGTGTTATGAATGTACATTACATTTTTTAAATATGATTATATTAAAAACTTTACAATTTATGATGTTAATAACTTTGGAAACACGTCATAACAGTCTGTGAAAAGGGTCCAAAATCAACCCCAAAGGACACATCAGGGCATCAGAAATCATCAGGGTTTATGCTATCACACAGAATTTACTTCAAAAAAAGTTCACAACAAATTTTACACATTACATTGTTTATTTGCACATACTGTCTGCATGTTTTAGGGCCTGATTCCCAAGAATAATTACACAAATTAAGGAACAATGCAAATGTGCTCATAAAATCTTCATTTTTTTTTTCATTTTTTATTTTTTTTATTTAGGAGCTTGACAACCCCTGCATAACATGTCTTCAAAAACCTCTACTTTTGTATCCCACAGGAACAGGGCTTGGAGTGACATGATGATAAGTAAATCATTTTTCTTTGGGAGTGAACTGTTCATTTAATATTTCTGATATTTTGCTCTGTTTTCTGATGCCTGGTAAAAGGTCACGATTACTATTTATCTCAAACAAACCTACCGTTATATAGTCCACCTTCCCCTATTTTAAGTTTGGTGATCTCACCTGATTACTGATGTGATACCTGAAACCCTTAATATGCCCTCGAACTGAAAGAAAACTAGGGCACAAAATAAATCGGCGACCAAGATGAAGAAAAGCACCAACCCTTCGACCACATCTCAACACAGACTCCCATGAGGTTTCACCAATTAAGATAGCTCCATGAGCAGGGGAGAGGTCTCCTGACATGCTGTCATGTAGATGGAGAGACTGAGTCATTACGGAGAGACGGTGTTCCTGGCTACAGACAGTGAGGATAGTGGCTTTAATTGGCAGAGCGTTTGTTTGGGAGTCCTGTCTGCTCGGCTTTCTTAAGGTTAGGACTGCTGGGATTTGCTCTTTATGCAAATGCCTCTCCAAATACTCAGTTGCAGCAGAGTCTTGAGAACTATGTCGACTCTTCCATTACTCTGACATACCAACTCGGGTTCCTTATATCAGTTTGAGTCACTTCCAGAGATGAATGCAATGGGATGTTGTCTTATGGACCAATGACAGATGAGGGTTGATGCTTTGGCACTGGCACAGATCCTCAGCAAAGACCGTAAGAACAAGACAAGTCTTTGCCACAGACCCCAATGGCCAGCTTCGACTCCTCAGCACCATATGCAGGAGTGATGTATCCTACACTTTAAGCAGAAGGAACTGGATGAAATATTCTGAATTCACAATATTCTGAACATCAATGCACAATTTGACTTGTGATGCAGCTTGGAATTGTAACCAAACGATATTGCTTCTTTTGGCCAGAGGAGAACTGGTCTCCTTACTGAGCCTGGTTTCTCCCAAGGTTTTTTTCTCCATTCTGTCACCTGATGGAGTTTGGGTTACTTGCCGCTGTCGCCTCTGGCTTGCTTAGTTGGGGAAACTTAATATTATATTATTGATTTGGCTGTACTGAAATTATTGGATGAAAACTGAACTTGGCTGTGTTTCCCAAAAGCATCGTAAGTCCGTAAGTTGATCGTAGAACTATTTTCTTTTCTTTTCTTTAATCCTCTTGGCCCCCTTGGGAGCATAGGGCGTCCACCATGGATCTCCACTACACTCTCCTCTGTGCTAAGGACTTTACTTCTTGCCAGGAGGTCCCCGTCTTGGTCAACTCATCAAGCGTGGACCGCCTCCAGTTGGATTTAGGTCTCCCTAGCTCCCTCTTGCCTTGGGGATTATAGTCCAGAGCTTGTCTTGCTATGTTCCTCGGATCCTTCCAAAGTGTGTGACCGATCCATCCCCACTTTCTGGATTTGATTTCAATGTGGATTTGCTCCTGGTTCATGCATCTCCACAGGTCTACATTTGATATCTTGTTAGGCCACCAAATCCTCAGTATGTATCTGAAAAATTTGTTAATGAACACTTGTAATTTATTGATGATTGATTTGGTGGTTTTCCAGGTTTCACAGCCACATAGCAGGGCAGATTTTACGTTTGTATTGATTATTCTGATTTTGGTGTTTCTAGAGAGCTGGGAAGAGAGCCATACAGGTCGGAGTGTTCTAAAAGCATTTCTTGCTTTGCTGATGCGCAGCTCGACATCTTTATCAGCTCCTCCGTCTGTGCTGATGTTGCTTATTCAAACTCGACCACATCTTCCAGGGATTGCTCCTCGATTGTGATAGGTTGGTGGGTTTTGGTGTTGAGTCTCATGACCTTGGTCTTCCCAACGTTTATCCTGAGGCCTTTCTGTTTACTGTGTTCACTGTGTGTATGTGTTTCTGAGATCAGAGCCAGGTCATCAGAGCCAGGTGATCGTAGAACAACTGCCACCAATGGTCTCTACGATCAAGCTTACTATGCTTTTGGGAAATGAAGCCCTGAGTCGGACAATGGCACCACAGTTTTCTACAGAGAGGTTTTTATTGGTAAGTAGAACTCATTTCATGTTTGATAATCTTTACACAGTTATTGAATGAAACTGAATCAACACTAAACTGATCTAAGCTGAACAATGACACTATTTTCTTTTTAGAGCTGCATTGCTGCAGAATTGAACTCAGTTTGCATCGCTGAATCTTTCTTCTCCTGTTTATTCCTGTAAAGCTGTTTTGAAACATTCTGTATTGTATAAAGCGCTATAAAAATAAAGGTGACCTGACTTGACTTTGGAATAACCATGGAGCCACTAAACGCACTGTAGTATAAAGACTAATAACATTTCTGAATTGTGTCTCGCCTTCAAGAATTATACGTTTTATTAAAGCAAAGGTGGTCTTAATGGTTTGACCGTCTCTCTTTCTTTTTTGACTTCTTTTTCAAAGCCTCAATGTTCTGAACTCAAATAAAGACACAAATATATTGGATCCGCCATCTCTGCAGGATCCCCGGATCAGCGCTATCTGAATTCAATGTCAACATTTGCTTTAGGTCCATATGAAAGACAGAGAGAGGAAATAAAGAGGGGAAATACTGTATTTCCTTTCATTTCAGCACTAGCATGTGCTCTCTAAGCAGCCATAGACTACCTCAGAGAAATATTTGCTTTAGAATTTACCCGCAAAAAGAAACGTCTGAGCCCTTTGAACAGACTGGTGCAAAATCTCTCTGATCAAACAAGGGAAAGCACCAACATGTCAGCAGATGCAACACAGGAAACACTGAGAATGGCAAACGTTAGCTCCACTTACAAGCATAGTTTGGATCAATGGATTTTGATAAAATGGTTTCCGTATACCTGACGGACGGTCACCTACTCTCATAGCCTCAGGGTTTGAGCAATATTCACCGAGAAATCCTAAGGGGAATTACACCGGTTATACAATACAGATACAAGCAAATAGGATGATGTCGAAAATGAACAATGTCTGACGCGCATGTCTGACACACACACACACACACACACACACACAAACACACAGGGGTGATATGAGGAATGCTATTTGAATAAATATTTCCAATGAGGACATTGTGTTTTTGTTTGTCAAATCGTAGACATTAGCTTAAGGCTAGTGAGATTGGTAAAGGATGTTGAGAAAACTGACATGGATTGGTCAAAGGTTCACTAGTTCCTCATATCAACTCAAAACAGACCAGCACCCCAGGCAGACAGGACATTTTGCTTCATTGCAGGCAAAAAAAAAAAAAAACAAACAAAAAAAACAACGAAGATGTGTACAAAGGCAACATCTGGTTTCATATTCAAAGGCCGTAAAGGAAATGGTGGGACTTCTGTTTTGATTTATGGAATTATTTGAGAGCTCTCTCTCTCTCTTCCTACCACTCATCCTGTCCACATTCACATTGTCACAAATATGAGAACAAACCTCGTCACACAGACAGAATCAGGCTTGTCTCAGATGATTGATGTTGGGGTATGTATTGTAAGGAAGACACATAAAAAGGAGACAGACAGAACAACATCACTGATATTCTATTTTTGCCAGCCTTGTCTTTTTATCTCTCTGAATCTGCTGTCTCCTTGAAAAAAAAAAAAAAAATTAACATCTGCTAAATGATCCTACCATTGCTAAACAAAAGTTTGCCAAAAATCAGACTGGCTTGTGACTGTAACTATAATCCAAGGCCTCATATACCTTTTTCTTTAAAATTTCACCTTTGTAGCTACTATCGCTCATATCAGTGGGTCTATGATCTTGTAAATTAAAATAATATGTAACAAATTCCAGTTTGCAATATCAGGCAGGAATCAGCTGACACGGGAAGCCTTGCACATATATAAGTAAAAAAAAATTGCTGTGCCCGCTCTTACATTAAAAAAGGTGGATATCACTTTACAAAATAAATAAATAAATATTGCTACTTTTTAATTTATTCAGTTAAAATCAGATAATGCAATACAATTCACAAAGATTTTGTAACAATTTAATTTAACTACTTTTAATGTATTTAAATTGTAAAATGGGAGTTAACTTTATTATTTTGTGTTGGGACTACTTGATTAATTTTTATTGACAAGTGAAAATGAAAGCTTTAGCATAAGTTCTGCCAGGAAGACTCAATCAGCGCGTCATGTATTACCTCACTTCTGTCCAATCATGTGTTAACACTCGCAGTATAAAAGATTGGTTCTTACATTTGTCTGAGTTCGCAGATGCTGATGCTGCCAATTACCTCCATCCTCCCCAACCACCACCAAGATGGTCCCTTCCTTTACCTCCAGGGGGTTGGCTGCGCCTTCAGGCAGGATATGCAGCTTTCGCTACCCTCGCATTGCGCGCTAAGGACGGGGCCTATACGCCAAAGAACATTATAAATTTATGCTTGCTGGGCTGTTAATAAATTTACGCTTGTTATATCAATTTATCTCCTGAGTCTTTCTGGTAGAACTGGATAGTTGATTTCTAGTTCCCAGCATACTTTTCACAGGACTGGACTGGAAGAGTAAATGTTGAGATTTTATATATACATTTTATATAATTAAAATACATGTTTTATATTACATTATATTTACTGTGCTAGTGCTTTTTGAGCATTTAAGGACTTTTTATTTGTTCATCCCATTCATAGTGAAAATTTTTAATTTAACATTTCTTCTTAATTTATCTTTATTTAGCTTAAACAAAACAACGATTATTTTAATCTAAATAATGTTCAATATGACCCAAAAAGGAGTTATTTAGGCGGTGGAAATATGGTTAATTTTATTTAGATGGACTTTTAAATATATTAAGGACAAAAACTTGATTTTTCACCATGATTTTATTATAAGGTGATACAGTTTAAATTATCCTTCCAGCTCGGTGAAAATGATTCAGTCTGGCTTGCAGCTTGTCAAGACAGGTTATATTAAAAGTACATAAATATATGGAGTAGTAATTAAATGAGCAACCACTGCTAGTATTTACAAGGTCACAAAAACCTCATAGACAAATTGCTGGTGGGCAAGAACTCAAGTTTAAACGTCTTCTTTGGTAGATTCTGCAGGAAAAGCAAACAATCCGCTACAAAAATATTTAAACAACCATTTGTAACACAACACCGCAAGCGAGAATGCATTGTGTATCGAAAATGACAGACACATTCAAATGCATATATTAAAACAATGAGGGATTGTTTTATCTCTTCCTAAATTTCATATTTGCTGCATCAGGACTCGGTCAGTCAAATCAGAGAGACGCAGAGGAAAAAGTGTGGGCAGGAAATTCCACAGGAGCAGCACACAGAGTGGGGAACACAACTGTGGCCCTGTACCCCAAAACTCACCAGCGGCCAACTCAAACAGCAGCTCCCCATGAGGAAATGACTGGCCAAACAGAAAACAGCAATGAATCTGCATGGCATGAATGTCAGGATTTCTCCACGCTGCTTTCAGGACCTGCAATCTTGTGTGGCTTTACCACCTCACTCCAATAGGGAGAGGATAATAGAGGTATGCACTGGCATCAGCCGTGTTTTCTCATATACAGCAATTAAAATGCAGCCAATCCAGTAATTTATTGCATGATATAACACCTCGATGTGGTCACGTATAAGTAGGGTTTAGTCTATCTGTGTCTCTTGGCTCTGGTTTTCCTCCATCTGAAAGTCTAAAGCAATTTTGTGAGAAGCACATCAGGCCTAGACCTTGATTAAATTCTTTTGTTAACAGTGATTCTCCTCTAAGAGCATCAGACTTAATCTGTGTCCAAAAAGCTCATGGTCTGCTCTTGATAATGGAGCTGACTTCCAAACGATCTGATAAGATCACACAACTGTGAAAACAAAAAAAAATCCCTTTCCAGATGGGGGCAAAGGAAATGATCCTAAAATCAATGTGGGCTCTCCTCTTGTTGGGGTTTGTTTGAGTGTATTTACTTGTTTTCTGTTGAGGATCTGTGGTGAATTAGTCTAACCATATGTGACCCTGGACCACAAAACCAGTCACATGGGTCCATTTTTTTTAAATTGAGATTTATACACCAAGCTGAATAAATAAGTTTTCCATGGATGTATGGTTTGTTAGGATATGACGATATTTGGCCGAGATACAACTATTTGAAAATCTGGAATCTGAGGGTGCAAAAAAATCGAAACAATCGCCTTTAAAGTTGTCCATCTATGTCCGTGATTCTGCTTCATTCACTCACAAAAATAAATGTTTTATACATTTAAGGTAGGAAATTTGCTAAATTTCTTCATGGAACATGATCTTTACTTAAAGCTGCAGTCCGTAGCTTTTTTGGGTTAAAAAATATACAAAATAATTTTTTTAGCAAGTACATAACCAGCCAGTGTTCAAAACTATCTGCTTGCCTTAGCTCGATTCAAAACGGTAAGCTTGTAATAATGTTTTCAAAGCAACACTAAGGAATATGTTTTACCTTAAAATAATGTTTCCAAAATTGTATCAGTGGTTCATCAAGTCGTAACAGGGTGAAAGGCACTTCTGGATTCGCTTTGCAGCCCTATATCTGCTATGACCACCCTATGCAAGTTTGCCAAACCAGGCCGCGTTTCTGTAGTTCGAATGAGACATAAGAAAACTACAAATTTGACTTGCTTTACGTCAAGCGTTACAATAGTCATTATTTAGTTTTTCTTCGTTTCTGATGTCGCAATACATCATACTTTCATGAAATCATGCAACATACTCTACCTTGTCTGTGGACATCGTTCATTCCAAAGCCGGTGCTGGAAACGGCGAGCGTGCATGCGACAGTAGAAATTCGACGGCAAAATTATTTACGACAGCGGTAATGGACAATTCCGCTTCCAACCTGTAGGGCGACTGTTGAGGAAAAGTTCCTTAGTGTTGCTTTAATTCCAGTGGTACTGGTGGATTTCCGCGGGAAATTCGAGCATGTCTTTGCGTCATTACGTCACATCTGTACACATAAAGAAGAGTCTCGGCTAGTAGGCTATATTGCGTGTGAGGATGTTGGAGGTGGAGATTTATAGCCTTTTGTCACAGCACTTGATATAATTAAACTTATCAATTTGATGGCGGATCCAGAAAGGTTCAAACGACAATCACCAGTGACAACTGGAGATTCACCCGTTGTAAAACGTGAACGACTTTGGAGAAAAAAAGAGACTGCAACCGGCCCATGCGAAAACAAGGACAAATATCGGAAGGGCATTAAATGTAATCACTTAATGCTGATAACAATTTTTAACATTAACAATTTGAGAACAAAGTATAATTTGCACGGTTTGACTTGATATGATAAGCGATCGTTAGATTTAATCAGCGCGATTTACTGCAATGCTTTCTTTCCCCTTAGTTGGTCAGAACAAAAATGGATGTTACTTACTTGTTCAGACGACATTTTCCGGTGAAAATTCTTATGTTGGTCATACTTCCAAAAAGGAGAATCTGTGATTGCGAATGACAATTTCCACACCAGCGCGGTGATTGACAGCCGTACATTCTCCTCAAAAAATTGGATTTATCCGCGCTGTGCCATGCCGAGGCACAACGCACATAAAGTTGATAATTCTGCGAATAACTGCAATTGCAGATTTCGGACAGAGATGGCGACAAAGAGGAAAAACTGCGGACTGCAGCTTTGATATCCTAATGATTTTTGGCATTAAAGAGAAATCGATAATTTTGACCCATACAATCAAGCGGGAAGGAAGTCGACCGGAAGTTGAAGCCGGCCGCGTGCCACCATCTTGTAGCAGAACTTCACCTGCTGTTAGCATCCCATTGACTCCCATTCATTTTGGCATCACTTTGACAGCGAATAACTTAACATCTGAGGCGTTTAAAGACTCCATTTGTCCATTATTTATTTCTAAAGAAACACGACAATGTATAAAATGCTCCATTACCTTGTAGCTTATGTTATGGCCCCGTAGAAGCAGTTTTTGTAAAAGTAGGCTAACGATTGCATCATAACCACGCGACTCTCTGTCGCACAGTATAGAGATTACCGTATGGACAGGAGGAGAAGCTCGCGGGCAATCGGGGAGACGTGGAGGCAAAATGACAAAATAATTAATCAGAATACCTAGCAAAAATTTCCCCTGCTCCTAGCTCATGGACACCTCCTACTCACGCTCTCCGTCTCTGCAAGATTCGGAAGGGAATGATTCAGATTTCTCAAGCCACAGCCACTAGAAGATAGACGGGTTGCTCACGTCACATCTACGTCGTCAAGCTCGGTTTGAGTCTGCGCGTCAGGAAAGGAAGTCCTAAAAAATCGCTAAAAATGGGCTTCACTTGTCTCAATTGAGTTCCAATGAGATGGCTCTGTCCACTTCTTATACTGTCTGCATACAATGTATTGTTGGCTATTTTCACAAATATACCCGTGCGACATGTGACTGGTTTTGTGATCCAGGGTCACATATGTCATGTGGATACTTGGAACCAATGTGTAGCCCATACCGGTATCTTACATTTTGATTATTATAATAATTCATAAATGCCAATTAGCTTTTATCTAATATCCTTCAAGAATTTGACTTATTGTTGAATATTAAACAAATGATTCAAATTAATGTTATAATTTATTGATTAAATGAATACATTTAGGAGGACTGAATTTGCCACAGAAAGCAAAGTTCCTAGTAAAAGTATATATATAGTATCATTAAAATGGACCATAAACAGGTTCATAAACTTTACCATTTAAATAGCTATTTACTGAAAATCATTACATCCACCTGTGCCCTTTCATAAGTAATGGTATCTGATTTGAGAACAAATCACTTTTGAGTCAGATCTTTTAATTACTCAGTTGATTAATTTTACAAAACTGATTTAAATGGCTCGTTTATGAAACAACCCGATCTGGTTCTCAAGTTTAACTTATTGACAAAATTATCCACCGCAGTTAACAACCCACTGGAGGGGATATTACACAAAATATAATTTTTCTCTCACTCAAAGCTATTATAACACTTAAGAAGACTTGGAAAATAGTTGACAAATCACATGAACTACTTTTATGATATTTCCATAGTTAGTTCTTTTTTCTTTTTCTTTTTTACTCTTTTTGAAAGCTTCAGTCTCCATTGATTGTGATTTGATGGAAAAGAGAATTAAGCACATTCTTCAGAATGTCTCCTTTTAAGTTTAATAGAAGAAGAAAAAAAAAGTCATACAGGTTAGGAATGTACGGAAGCGTATTGCATTCACTTGAGAAAAAAAATCTACTCTGTTTTTCTGAATTAACGAGTTAATTATCTCAGAATTACTAGATAATTTTTCATTAAAAAAAATGTTATTCTGTTTTTCTGAATTAACGAGTTAATTATCTCAGAATTACGAGATAATTTTTCATGAATAAAAAGTTTTTGCTCTGTTTTTCTGAATTAATGAGTTAATTATCTCAGAATTATGAGATAATTTTTTATATTTTTTTATTTTTATTCTGTTTTTCTGAATTAACGAGTTAATTATCTCAGAATTACGAGATAATTTTTCAAGAATAAAAGTTTTTGCTCTGTTTTTCTGAATTAATGACTTAATTATCTCAGAATTCTGAGATAATTAAGTCATTAATTCAGAAAAACAGAGCAATTTTTTTAAATGAAAAATTATCTCAGAATTCTGAGATAATTAAGTCATTAATTCAGAAAAACAGCAAATATTTTTATTTAAAGAAAAAATTATCTCATAATTTTGAGATAATTAAGTCATTAATTCAGAAAAACAGAGCAAAAACTTTTTATTCATGAAAAAATATCTCGTAATTCTGAGATAATTAACTCGTTAATTCAGAAAAACAGAGCAAAAACGTTTTTTTCATGAAAAATTATCTCGTAATTCTGAGATAATTAACTCATTAATTCAGAAAAACAGAGTAGATTTTTTTTCCTCAAGTGAATGCAATACGCTTCCGTAGGAATGACAGAAGTGTAAGAAAATCTCTTTATAGCAATATTACATTCAATAGCAATACAAAACTTGTAATTTTCCGAAGAAATCCAGCTCAAACTGTTTCGGCACAAAACAAAACAAAAAGGAAACCAAGCAGACACATGATCTATTGTAAAAGATACATTAGGGTATCCTAGGGTATATTAAGACCTGCCTTTTTTGAATGCTATCACATACTGTATTGCGAATGAGGATTTTCTCAAAAGCTGCTATTCTTTACACATTACAACAACATTATCACATGGGGTTGAACTATGCGGGGACAGAGAAGAAAACCGCATAGCTCTTGAAAATGTCAGTCATGGCTATTATTCTCTATTGAGTGCTGAGATTTACATGACAACAAAAGGTAACATAATACCAGTTGGCAGAAGCTAGTCCCTCATTAGAGCGTCTCTCTCCCTGACTCACCAGAGCCTGATTCACAGCTCAAATCTCAACACAAAAATGAGCTTTAAACATCCATAAACCCACATGCCCATGAACACCGCACCATTATGATGCGTATATAAACAATTGAAGATAATCACACTATGCAAATGTGATATTCCCCATGGGGATGATACAAGTCCTCTGTAAAACCACCTGAGACAATAGGGTTCTGGCAATAGCTCAGGTAACCAAGCAATACTGGAAAACATCGCACATTTTACTATAAACTCCATGTGCTTTCCAAGAAGGATAACAGAAAGGACTAAATAGACTGGGGTCACTTTGGGTCAATTCAATCAAATGCAAGTTTCAAAATAGGAAAATGTATTTAGAGTTATGTATTGAATTCAGCTTACGAACGGAAGTCTTATATACCATTTTTACCACTAAAATAGCATAAAGCCTAGTTATTTCACAACATTTTAGCCCTCACTTATGAGTCATCGTGAGTGAGTGCTATACGGATGAAAGCCATATTTAAGCAAGGTTCGGATATAAAGTGTGAAGGCTACACGAGACAATGCTGAAGTGTGTGGAAATGTTGCACTGTGCATCGGCATTGACTTTCTCTCTCATGTCGGAAATATCCAAGGATGAGAAGTAATACATTTTTATCACCGGCACTCAGCAAATACTTGACCTGAACATCCAAATATTGGTTCAGTTGGTTTTACAATCAGTCACTCATCTATATCTGCCGTGTTTCATTTGGCATTTAACGGTACAAATAAAAAATAAAAAAACAATTCAGTAAAATGCTCATGATAGGAATAATATCTTGAGTCCACAGGGATTATACAGTGGAATAATAACTAATTCAGACTAGTGAAAAACTGAATTGCGTCCTTAAATAGTCTCCTTGAATCAAGCCGTGTGAGGTGGAGATATGCGCACCCTCTTCACGGGTAGAAAGCAGGAGAGAAGAGAGTAAGTTGGCGACTAATGAGTCCGGACAGGCCGGTAACTCTCAGGAGAATTGGGTTTCTCTGCTGCTATTGGGCTCTCTCAAATCATTCTACATTATCCTCCCACCTGAATAAACGTTTTCAGCGAAAACGTCTTTCCAGCTCACTGTCAGGCAAGGGTTCAATCAGCCTCCCATCAAACTATTACTGATCACAGTTCTCAGCTAAAGTGTGGCAGATTCTGTAGTGATGCAAATCCGCAGGAAGCGGCAAACACAGCGTGTGCACAGGGCTTTTTTTTGTGGATATTACCATTTAAAAACTGATTTGTTTGCATTATCATGCCAACATTAATTATGTTCACAGAAGTCAAAGCATGGTGATATGTATGTTACAGCTTCAATAAATGTAAGAAACGGTACTTCAGAAGAAATATATATACAAAAAATGTATAGTGATACAACAGTATGTTACGGGCATAGACTGTAAAAAAATATGGACGTAGTGTCCGTGACGTCACCCGTAGGTTTCTGAAGAGCATTTTTGAAGCCTAAAGTGGGCGGAGCCGGCCGTCGCCATCTTGGCCTCGCGTCACTCCCGGATAACAGAAAATGGCCAAAGAGGCGGTGTGAGTGGAGCTGAGGAGCCTGGCTATCTGAAATCACGCCCACCTAGCTCTACGTGAACGAGATCGAGTTAGCTCAGGCTGTTAACGGCTCTGGGTAATGCTATAAGGTTATGCTACTGACAGTACCAAGTCTGCGACTGCACAGGGCGTCGCGCTAAAGTGACAGTTGATGATGTAAAGCCAATTAAAAGTTCCTATTTTTGCCCTTCGAAATATTATAATAGTTAAAAGACATGGCTACAAGTGAGACTGTGTATCGTGATTCTGTACTATTCTGCTAGTTGAAAATGTATTTATGCAGTAACTTAATATTACTCTGAGAGAGTGTGTGTGACAGTGATTTATGTGTCAGTCACTCTTTTTTATATGGTCCGTCAGCGCGGCATCGCTCGTCAAGTTCATAGAGAGCTTATTCAGTCCATTTTAAATTCTGATTTTGGCCTCCTCTCAAATGGGTTAAACCATAGATATATTGCCTATGAAGTTCAAGTAAATGCGCTAGAAAATCCGCGCTCATTCAAGGATGTGCATTTATTGCATGGACAGAGAAAGCGCCGACACCAGCAGGATTTCACCTGACGGTACAGAAGCATATTATGATCCATCTGTTCCGTGAGAGCAGAACGAACGAGCCTTTATTGACGTTTTTAAATCTGAAAACTCCAAAAAGCAATGAAATTGTCAGACATCCATTAGTGCATGTTCACAGAGGAAAACAACTGAAATACAGTGCTGGTTGTTCTCTCGAACGATACTCGACGACAACGACGGAATCCTAAGCCGTGGGCGAAGTAATGGGTGTATTAAATTGTATGAAATAATCCCGAAAAAAAGCACAAAACACTGCAGAGATGGCAAGTTCAGCAGCTAACATATGCTGAGGTGAAGTGACTGCTAGTAACAGCAGACAAACGGCTAGCATTGACATCAGCGGGAATCCACCTGTCACTCAAGTGGCCACTGGCCACACCCTTAATTATGCAGAACTTTAAATATTAATCAACCAAACGGATGAGTTGAAAAAAATTCACCCCCCTCACAGTTGTTATGAAGGGCAAAATTAGCTGTATAGACCAAAGCCACATAGAGAACCAGGCTGTAAACACGTTTTTTTTCTGCTGTAAAGTTGGTAATTTTAACATGGGGGAGATACAGATTTGACTCACTTCTGCAGCCAGCCAGCGGCCAGTCAACGAATTGCAGTTTAACTCACTTCCGTGTTGGTTTCAAGAGAGAGACGGGGAGGTTGCCGCTTGGTTACGGGGCAGTATCCTTAAAAGGACCACCACCTTATTTATCTCTAAAAGGTGCATAATACCTTAAAGTGTCCCTATTAAGGTTTCTAATTTTGTTTTGGTTGTCTCCTGCAATAGGTCCAAATGCATCCAAGCTCAAAAACACTTTTATTTTAAATAAATATTTATATTTATTTATTCATAATACATTGCATATCACCTCATTTCTCAAAGAGTCTGAAAACAGTTTGTTTGACCGTTTACATGCTTGAAAACGGAGAAGTTTTTCCACATACAGACGACACCTTTGTCAAAACGATCCCCATTCAGACGGATCCGTGAAAATGATTAAAAACTGTATTCTGCTGCCAGACCATTAGATGGCGATGAAACGCTGTAGACTGAACACGTAATACGCACATAAACGTAAAAAACGGAGATACGCGTTTTTGTTGTTTACACGTAGAACCGTTTTCAAAAACTTGCACTTTGAAACCCGTTTTCAAAATGTTGCGTTTTCAGGCACCCAAAACGCCGTTGTCGTGTAAACGAGCAGCCAAAACGCATTAAAAGTTTTACGGTTTTAGTTGAAAATGGTGTCGTGTAAACAGCCCCCCAGTCTCTCCAAAACCCTCCTTTCCATGAGCCTACTCTGCTCTGATTGGTCAGTTGGCCCAGTCTGTTGTGTTTGATCTACCGCTTACAGTGCACGTCGGAAACAAAACGGCTTTAAGCATATCTGGATTTCAGCTCCGGATCTTCCTCTGCGCTGGATACACAGTAACGAACAGCAACAATGGCGTCGGTTTTTCCGTATAAATACCAGTGCGAGTCCTAATTCTTTTGAAGTGCATGCAATGTGGATTCGCAATGCTGAAAACACCAAACCTTTCAAGTCTTAAGCTACTACTACAGTGTTTGAGGGCGGGTCAAAGTAGACATTGTTCGCAGGCGGCCAATGAAAACAATAGGCTGGCATTATTCAAATTTGTTATGTAACAGGAAGTGAGACGAATTGCTGACAACTCGGTTCAGGCAGTTCAGAAACGGTGCTTTCTTTGGAGAGAGAATAACTCCATTTATCGTGCACTTTGATTTTTAAAACTTTGCAGATCTTTAACATTCACAAACTGCTATATTACACACTGCATGAAAGGTAATATTCGAAAAAATATAGAAGGGGCTCTTTAAAGTAGTATTTACTTTAACCTCAGGGGGCCATAAGCCCCATTCTGCCTGACTAATATTATTACTACTAATAAAAAAATATAAAAATATATATATATAGTTTAATATTAGGAAAATTATATTATTTTACTAAATAACATTGTCCAGACCTGTTCTCACATGTACACTTAGTGAAGAATATGACCATATGACCTCTTCTTCAGAGGCTTAAACGGGCAAGGAGCTGCATATTTAAACACCCAAACATAACGAACACACACAAACACACACACACACTGTAGTTTGTTGTACTTGTGGAACCTGTCAGCAGTTACAGATCTTGCTCTGAGCACTTCACCACTAATTGCCTCTGGTGCTAAATTTAGAGAGCGAGTGAGTGAGCGAGCAAGAGAGAGAGAGGGAATATGCAGTAAGATGGAAAGGAAGGAAGCTCGAGACAGGCAGAGAGAAGGCTAGAGATAGATAGAGTGAGATCTGGAGCTCCTTTGATCAGAAATACAGATTGTAGTAAGAAAGCACCCTCTCCTCCTCCTCTCGAGCTGGCAGGCAGTACGGCTCACTCACCAGCCCCTCTCACACACTCTCTCTCTCTCTTTCTTTCCCACCCTTTCTCACTCTTTCCGAGTCTCTGGAGAGTACCAGAACTATTCCATATGTCAGGCCTGTCAATCAGAGCAGAGCAGGGGATCCCACTCTGCAATCCATCACCTATTCATGCGCCAAAGTCCGCGATTTATTTTGTCACCATGGGTGGTTTTAAACCTCCCCTGGACATTCTGCCATGGTATCCAAATAATCTGAAAAATTAATGATGTTAATTGCTCTGTTTAATGATGTTGGATTGGCAGTGTGTCAGAGCAATCAAACCCAGCAATAGTGCAAGAGCAGCATATGGCTTGTTTCGGTGTGTATTTGATTTTTTTGATGTTGTTGTTCCTGCTAAAAATCTGCCAATCATTTTGTATCATAACAGAAGGAAAATATTGTTATTAATGGGAATGAATTGACTGACCTTTCGTCGACTGCTTGATTAACATCCTACGCATGTGCATATGTTGTTCATGGTGAACATATTAATTGTGTGGGGAGGTGCATAGCTATAAATAAATAAAATATAATTTTTTTCCCATTGAGTATTTATCTCAGTTGCATGCTGAAAATAGCTGGGGGAAAAACAAAGCCTAGTCTGCTATGATGTCACATCACTGAAATTGTTTACTACTTGAAGCTTATAAAAACACGTCCCATTAATACCTCGATATTTCATTGTCAGGTCTTTGAATGCTATGTTAGAGTATTTTAAAATTAAAAATGTAGCCCGAATGTTGTCAGCATTTTTACAACCATTTTAAAGATGCAAGAAAAAAAACCACAGGGACTTAAAATCATTCATGCAGTTCAATAAAGCAAACATATCATAGGAAATTTTCTCTTTTAACACTTCAAAGAACAAGAAGGACGTGACAATTAGCAGTCATCTCCTCATCAGCTGTCAGAGGAGAAATTCAGCGCTCCACACACAACCCAGTTGAGAAGTCCAACACTTCAAAGCCTACTGAGGTGTTCAAATACTGTTTCTCTCTTTCTAATTCTCTCATACATACTATGCTTTTTTTTTTTTCTGTTACATCACAGAATTTCATCTAAAAAAATGACAACAAAGATGTATGGTGTTAATAATATTTATTAAAATCTAGGCTGTTAAACTATTATCAGCCTTCCACTGAAATGGTTTGAGTTTTGCCAGGAAAACTGCTGCTATTATATTGAAGCATAAAAAAAATTACTAAATTATTCATTAAATATGTTATGTCTGAATTCTGCTTTTCAGTATTACACACTGTCAGGGTCCATTTAATGTTACATTCCTGCTGTCTTTAAAAGTAGATAGTTTACTCATATAATAGGGCTGATTGAGTATGGTTGCAAATTCTTTACATTTTCATGTACAGCATAAATACTGACAATAATAGATGCTTTTATCGGTCTACTAACAAAATGTCATGTTCTGAGTGGTTGCAATGAAGCGCACAATGATAGAGAAATACTAGAACAATCTTTAATAACAACTACTCGGGAGTACACAGGAAGACAACCACAAAAATAAACGACAACTGACAAAGAACCAGACATAACAGAGAGTGTATGCAAGGGATAATCAGGAACCAAATGAGATAAAGCTGATGATAATCACAGAAAAAGGGACATAATCATAAACTAAGAAAACCAAAACTAAACAGAGCAAACAAACAGGAACTAAAGAAAACAGAACAGAATATCAAAATAAGAGTCCATAACTGTAACACAAAATCAATGTCACAAACTTATTTCATTCATACACTCTAAGAAGGTTCCCTAAAGGGGGGTTTCACAGCGATACCATATAAGAACCATTTTGGTTCCCCACAGTGAAAAACTCTGAAGAACCTTTTTCTTAGCGTAAAGAGCCTTTTAATAATCCAAAGGACCTTTTCTCATTATAAAACACCTTGGGCCCTATTTTAACGATCTGAAACGCAAGTGTCAAGCGCAAAGCGCAAGTAACTTTGAGGGCGGATCTCCGGCGCTGTTGCTATTTTCCTGGCAGGATAAATGACTCTTGCGCCAGGCGCAAATCTAAAATGGGTTGGTCTGAAGTAGCTTCATTATTCATAGGTGTGGTTTGGGCGTAACGTGAAATAAACCAATCAGAGCGTCATCTCACATTCCCTTTAAGAGCAGACGCGCTTTTTCCATAGCGGATTGCTATTGTAACGGCGGATTTGCCAGGCGCGCGCCAGGAGCGGTTCACAGCCAAGGAGAGCAACGCTCTTGTCACGGCCGTAAAAGAGAGACGTTACATTGAAATGGAGAAACCCACCCAAATGAACTTCGGTTAAACAGGCGTATGATAATTTGGGTAAATGTGTAACCTAGATGTATGCTTTTATAATAAATTGTCTGTCTATCTATCTATCTATCTATCTATCTATCTATCTATCTATCTATCTATCTATCTATCTATCTATCTATCTATCCATGGGCGTCTGAACCATTGTATACGGGTGGGACAAGACCCACCCACTTTTTAAGACCAATGATATTGGACCCATTTACTTTTACCGTCTCTGATTCAGCGCATTTGTCTGTTCGCTCTTCAGAGTGCCGTCAGTCAAATCCATTCCACTTGAGGAATTCCCTAATAAATTAAACTCCATTTCCGCTGAATCGCTACATTACATTTCTCAATGAGCCGCAACTGACGAAAGTAATCGCCCGTTGTACCCTTCCAGTCAAATATTGCGTTGCAAACATCAATAACAGCTAAGTTGTCATTGCTGCTGGCAAATGTCCATGGTATTAGCGGGATAATCCACGGATAGCTGTGCATTTAATGCACGACGTGGAGGCAAAGAACCGCCCGACGTGAAGTGGAGTTTAGTTTACTTTAATTAAAAGGCACCAGAATACATGAAATGGTATTTACTCCAGTAACATTTTTCTGGGGGAGGACCCACCCACTTTTTTTTTTCTTCCGACGCCCATGTATCTATCTATCTATCTATCTATCTATCTATCTATCTATCTATCTATCTATCTATCTATCTATCTATCGTAATAATGTATGATTTGCAAAAATGAAAACTGCTGCTTCTGTGTAGATGAGAGAATCAAAGTGTATGCGCGTTGTGCACACGCTACATTGATTATGGCCAAGCATGCGCCCTTAAAGCTGCCGTCGGCAACATTTTTTGGATCATATTCAGTGAAATTGACACTATAATCCGACAGAACAACATAAATAAGATGGTTTAAAAAAAAAACCCGAGCTTCTAACTCCACCTGGAGCGTGTTATTTGTTTTGCAAAAATCCACCGCTCCCGGATCATCGGGTCCAATCAGCGCAGGGGGGTGTGAGATCTGACTGTCAATCACAGGTCGTGCACACGCCACAGATCCCCCCTCACTCGCACACGTTAATATCACATGCACACGCCACGCCTGAAGTTCGCCTGGAGATTGCATGAAGCGTGATGGCGGAGAGAAAATCTACTAACAAGCTTCCAATTCCTCGGTTATTGCTATCTATGGATAGATTAGCCAGGGCAGCCTACCTCCGAGTCCATGGTGTTGATAGATGCTGAAGAGACGGACGCGTTCACAGAAAATCAGGTACACACGCACAGTGACGCACTGACGAGCACGACCTCGATGGGAGGGTGCTCGCTGGTAGTGGGGAGGGGCATGAGAGTTGTAAACATTCAAAATTTTGGCTAATCGACCCAATCTGCCAGACTTGCCGACTGCAGCTTTAAAATAGCATATGAATAACATGCGCAACGCGCCACTGACTTTAAACTATTTTTTCCTGGTTAGTGGCGCAATTGTTTTCTAAACCATCAAAATAGCATGAAGGAACGTTTGCGCCGGAACACGCCTCCTTTTTTGCGTTGAACCGCCCAGGGAGCGCAAGTTCATTCCCTAGTTTAGCGACGTGCTTCTGTGGAGGGAAAAGCGCGCTTTGCGCGGGTGCAAAATAGGAATGATACATGCGTCGGTGTACAAAGTCAATTGCGCTGGGTGCAAGATAGGGCCCCTTATGTGCAATGGAAAGTTTCCATGGACGTTAAAGGTTTTTCATGGAAACACAGAACAAATTTTTAATAGACACCAGGGCTACATTTATTTAAGTGAAATATACTCTTTACTCTGAAGCAGTGTTGGGGGTAACTCATTACAAGTAACTTGAGTTACGTAATCAGATTACTTTTTCAAGTAACTAGTAAAGTAATGCATTACTTTTTCAATTTGCAATAAAATATCTAAGTTACTTTTTCAAATAAGTAACGCTAGTTACTTTTTCACATTTATTGACTGACAGCTCTCCTGTCCCCATGTTGAGAGAAATAAAGGGAGGTGGTGGTGTGCGCGCTGTGTAAACATGATGATTATTGTAGTTCTAGACTAAATGTGAACTTGCATTTAATCATCTCACTGCCATGAAAACATTCAGTATTCCTCAAAATGAATAAAAACAGTAAAATGCAATCTCAGAATTTTTCAAAACATTTATAATTAACTATTAAATTACACAAATGTACTTTGTGTATTTAATCTCACTTTATTAATCAATGTCTTTGCTGCTGACCTTCAATTATCTAATTCAACTATACTAAGCAAAAATTACTTTAGATAAGATTTAAAAATAAGAGTGTTGAACTTCCTTCTCCTGTATATTATTGTTCTTTAATCCAGAACAGCAGCGCAGCTGAAAGGTTAGTTTGAGCGGCGCCCTCTACTGTACAAGCGTAAACATGCATTTCCTTCAGCCTGAGGCTTAATATTAGCCTGGGAAAACCCAGACAACTTCCGGCAAATTTAGATTTGCTCTGCAAGTAGTCTGGCAAAGAGCTCATTCAAGCCCATTTCTAATCCGTCGAAATCGCGGCACCAATCAGAAACGTTGAGGCGGGCTTTACACGATGACGATCGCCTTGATTGATTTTAGGTCTATCCAATTGCGCCCAGAGGCATTTGAGCGGCATCCGTTGGTGAAGCGCACCAACTTTTAAATGCATTATTATATTCAAATTGCAACACACGAGGACAGTCTCCATGAAAGACCCACTGGCAGATGAACGTGCTACTACATTTCTCTCCGAAACGGTAGGAAATTAAATTAGATTTAATAGAGGATTTTTACTGTGACAAGATGATTGACAGGGCAGTTTACGTGACAGGATGCACGCGACAGATCGTAGTATGTAGTATGAAAGACAGAAAGTAGTATGTCCCAAAGCTTGCCTACTTTTTTGCTACACATTCAAAAGTGAATACCTTTTCTTCACAAAAAGAGTACAGACTTTTATGGCGTAGTGTAACTTAGGCGAATTGGGACGCAGCATATGGCTTTACACGATGACGATCGCTCTGATTGGTTTTAGGTCTATCCAATTGCGCCCAGAGGCATTTGAGCGACGTCTGTTGGTGACGCCCCTTTGGAAATGAGTTATTAATGAAGCTTTGCCAGACCATAACTCAGCTACTACTGAGAATGGTCTGGTTTTAACCAGGCTAGCTTAATATTAACATTTGCCAAAAATATAACTTTTTTGTTGTTCTTGTTTTAAAAAACAAACAAGCAAGCAAGCCCAGCCCAGGTGAGAAAAAGTAACGTAAAAGTAACGTAACGCATTACTTTTCATAAAAAGTAACTAAGTAATGCAATCAGTTACTTTTTTGGGGAGTAACGCAATATTGTAATGCATTACTTTTAAAAGTAACTTTCCCCAACACTGCTCTGAAGTACACATTTCATACTCTTAACCATTCTCAAACATTTTAATCTACGCATATGTATCAGTTCAGTGTTTTTGTGACTGTACAGTATGCATCATTTTCACATTGTTGGCAGGTACCTATAGCACATACATAACCTATATTCGCCATCAGTGCAGTCAACACCGCATGCTTGCGACCTTGCATGCTAACAACTAGCATGTCAAAAAAAAAAAAAAAGTTTATTTGAAGAAATACAAATCAATACCAACAACAGGCACAGTTTGTTTTTATGATCAGACAGGAGTATACATATTAAAAGATGAAAATTAAACCGAGTCCACCCTAAAATGTTTTTTGCAGAAATGTTCACTGTGGCTTAAAAATTTTGAGAGGATGTTAAGGTGAATGTAGATGATAATTCCTATTGCATGAGAAAGGAAAATTCACAGTTTTACAGCGGGACACTGTTACAACTGTACTCGGTCTGCCCTTTATTAAACACTTTATTAAGAACTGGTTCTTGCTGAGAAAAAAAATATCCGAACGTGTTATATATATTAAGTAATGTATGATACTAAAATATTCTGACAAGTGTTTTCTGCAATACTGACAAATTCTAGAAAATGTATTGACTCAACATTGTTATCAGCTCTGACAATAAACACCGTTTTACAAGAAAACAAGTTGAAAACAAAAAAATCCCATGATGATCCAGCCTGATCCAGCCTCCAGCTATGTAATCAATCACAGCAAACATGAAGTCTCACAGAGGAAGCTGAGGACGGGACAGAACTGCCTGATACTGCTGTGGTTGATCTGGACAGAACACATGCATGATTTACAAAATTAACAAAATCATTGAAACACTTATACAGAGGACAATGATTCACAATCTGACAGCTGTCGAGATTTGTTTAGTTCTTGTTAATTTAAGGGCTGTAATTTGTTTAATGCAAACACAGATCATTTGACAGCTGAATGAAATGAAACGTGCAAGTGTTTTATAATTCACATAGGTGGTTTGTATTTTAATTGGTTACTGAATCTACATGCATCAGATCTGAGAACAGCCATGTGTTGGGCATCCTAGAAGAGAAGCTCTATAGAGCTATATTCACACTTCTTTTTAATCTCTTTTTTATTTCTGATCTCTTTTTACTGATGTGTATAAGAAAAACATACAGTACATATATAAACAATACGAACAACTGCACATATTAGTACGTGTTCATCCGCATGCATACCCTTCTTGCATGTTCTTGCATGTATCTCACACACACACACACACACACACACACACACACACACACACACACACACACACACACACACACACACACACACACACCTTTTTATAAAATAGAAATACCCGACTCCTTGACTATATAATAATTAATTACAATGTTCCTTTGACATTGACATACAATTAAAAGGCCTTTTCCTTTCTACTAATTAGACTTTGTTTCTGGTGAAGTGATTGGTCCCAAGGTCTTTTCGACCCCTAATTAAACACAGAGAAAAGTAATAACAGCAAAAAGGTCAGAAAAGCTCTGTTGAAACAATTAACAACTCAATGACTCATTTCAAAGGTAATCTGTACAAATTCAAATGGACTGTATATCAAAAGAAAAAGAAATATTAATTACAGATGTCAATGTGCAGTCTCATTATGATTCACTGTGACTTACAATACTATGGATCAATTTTAATATCAAAATAATAATTCCTTCAGAATAGCGTGATTAAAAAATGTAACTCTTAAATGCAAAGCTTATACCTGATTGTGAACTAAAGCAGGGGTCATACGGTCTTAAAGCAATAGAAGTGTGGTGGTCCTATTTAATGTCCCTAATAATAGGACATCATGTGGATTTCTAATAGATTTGAGCTTAAATGGATAGTCCCCCCCCCCAACCCCCCCCCCCAAAAAAGTGGTCTTGTTGGGTTTTTTTTTTTTTTTTCAAACTATGGAAGTCAATGGGGCCCATCAACTGTTCAGTTTTCCATATTCTTCAAAATATCCAACGCATTCTCATCCTAGGTCGTCATATACTGACGCTTTTGACATGTCGTCTACATCCGACGCACATGTCACCCTTTAGCGTCAATATGAGACGCAGATTATGGGTAGGTTTAGGTCTGGGGTAGGGTTAGGGTTAGACCGCTAGGAGGCGCCTTCTGGACCATATTTATCTGCGTCTCATATTGACGCTAAAGGGTGACATCTGCGTCGGATGTAGACGAAATGTCAAAAGCGTCAGTATATGACGCCTTGGGATGAGAACGGGCTGAAATATCTTCTTTTGTGTTCAGCAGAAAAAAAATATTCATACATGTTTAGAACAATTTGAGGGTGAGTAAATGATGACAGAATTTCCATTTTTGGGTGAACTATCCCTTTAATATCCATACATCTAATACAATCTTAAAAGGGTCATATCACATCATTTTCTTCCTTTTTTTGTGTGAAGTTTTTTTTTTTTTTTTACACCAAAAAGTAATCTCTCTGACCATTGAGCCTAAAGTATACTATGGGGACTATTAAGCATAATCAAGGAAATGCATACAGTGCATGTGACGTAAATTTCATCATCAGCATTTTACGTGCACAGACAGATTTTTTCTAAATCCTAAACTAGCCTATATACTTCAGTTTTGACACGAAAACGTAAGTGTAGGTGTACAGTCCATGCGCGTAATTTGCACGGGGGTTACGGGGGTCATGACCCCCTCAAAAATCAGATCCAGCTAATATAACCCCCCCAATATCATCAGATCATTCAGATTAAAATAAATATGAAATATTCCGAATGAATATTTTTGTTCATTTTCTTTATTAATTTCATTTGCCAGCAAGAAAGATAGTATCATATTTTAAATAATCTGTAATGTACCCCCCGCCCACCGCACCGACTACTTGGTATTACCCAACTCGCTTTCTCTACCAAGTTTGTTCACTATTTTGCGCAGTCGCTGGGATGAATGGTTGGAGAAAGCTGACGGTGCATGCTAAGGGATGGAAAGATGAAAAGGACACTGAAAGGCAGACAGACAACGATTTTTCATTGTTGGTCGACACCAGCCAACAAGAGGAAAAATCCTGACCAAACGGAGGTACCCCTATTGCTAAGTTAGCTGTTAAGTTAGCTCAGCGTTTCTCAAAGTGTGGGGCGGGGGCGCGGGCGCGGGCGCGGGTGGGGAATAGAGACATGGTGGGGAATAGAGACATGACAAGTGGGGCGCGACAAACAGGTTTTGTGCCCATCTTTTTAATTCCTTTATTTATTGACCATACACTCAAAACAAAACAAAGACACATTTAAATGTAAGCCTTACTTAACCTTTTCACACGTAAGTTTAAAAGTTTTTCAAGGCGACCGTTATTGATCGTAGTATCACTTTATGGTTCCCATGGAGACGCGTCATTCATTGCTTGTCACACCGCAGCCACAATAGCGCTGAATGACTGATGATCTGCTTTTATTTCCTTTTTTATTCAAAATTTCACAAATTTGTTAGCTATAGCAGGATATATCTGATATTCCGATTGTCAAATATGTGCAAGTGGATGTGTTTTGTTGTTCAAACACCTTTATAATGATCGCGATCAATGCAATTGATTAATCTTTAAGTTCTTGTTTTTTTTTTGTTCATAAGATATTGAACACACACAAAAAAATCAATTAAGTGGAAGCTGCCACTGCTGGCTAGTGCTTAAACACTTAATTTAACTACTGTGTCATTATGGCATAATAGTCAAGTGAACAGCTGCATTTACGTTATGCATGTTACATTTTACACAAGAAAATTATTCAATAAATAAATTAATTAATAAATATGCCGCGAGTTTAACCCCCCCAATGGTAGACCCAAAGTTACGCCCTTGGTACAGTCGAACGCGTAGACTTTCAACCTTGTTCAGTGTCTGCACTATTTCTCTCCAGAAGTAATGATAGATGCAAATGCTGAAAGCTCGTTTAAACTGGACTTACGGGTATCTTTTAATTCACACATGCACTCATCAACGTGGATGTCTGCTGTTGTTGCATCTCCAGTGATTTTGTTCCGTATCTTCTGTGTGTTTTTTGACAGTGAAACAATGGTCTATGCTAGTATTGCCACCTTGTTGAATTTGTACAAACAAATCAAGGCTCATGTGCAACCTGAATGTCCAAACGCGCAATAAATTGCAGTGAGTGTCAAATTTAAATCATGTGCACTGTACGCATACCCTAGCGTACACATAAACTGAATTATACTTTGCACTTTATGCCCAAATCATATGCATAGCCTTTCAAAGTATATACTCCAGGTGCTTGACAGATGCGCACTCAAAAGTTTCATCCTGTTCGGTGTTTGCGCTATTTCTCTTCAGAAGTTCTGACAGATAAAACATATTCTTAACGTGCATATGCGCACACTGTGCTAATGACAAAATTTGCGTCACGCACACTGTATGCATACCCTAGCCTAGCATGGGCTAAGTGTAAAAACCGGACTTTGGCCTTTAAAATTAAACAGATTGTGTTTGCTGCTGTCTTAAATAAATTTCCCCCTTCGTATGTCAAATGAGCAACAGCCTAAGAGGTAGGGTATGGCCGGTTAGCTTTAGCCGTTAGCACACTGTTGGCAGATTAACACAAAGTTGAGGTAAGTTGTCTGGGTTTACAGTGTCTGATCAGAAAAGCCAGACAGAAGCAGTCTGTTTGTGAGCTCTGAGCTCAGCTTGAGAGCTCTACCTCTTCCCTATCAGCATCTCTTTTACAGCTCTGACTTTACATGAAACCCTCTGGGGAACTGTGGGAAAAAGGCTCTCCCTCTCTTGTTTAGTTTCTTTACTCTCTGGTCATACCACATCACTCCCTCAGGATATAAAATCTCCCCTCTCCTATGTCTCTCCCTCTAACTTGTCTTGTTACCTATTCCCAAACACACACAATGTGCAATAAAACCGCAAACTGTCCTGTTTTCAATGACTGACCCAAGATGGAGTTTGACATTCAGAACATAAACTTTAGTATGTCTTGTGTAGAGACTTTATGCAGCCCAAAACCATCATTAGCAAGAGCTTTTTTAGAATTTGTATTAATTATATAGTATTATTAATTTGCAACCAATATCTTTAAATACAAATAGCTTAAAGACTGCTTCCATGTCCTTCTCTTCTATTCATTCCTCTGGCACTGTAAATGTCTTGACTTTTTTCTATCTTTCTGACGTAAGCCTCTACGGAGCCTCTCGTTTATCTCTCCCTCCATCCTCTCTGCCTTCACAAAAGATCTTTTATTTCTCCATTGTGTTCTTTCGTTCGGCACATGGTACATGATTGCACGGGTAGGTGGCAATCCATCCACCCCAGAGAGGACGCTAAATTCTCTCCGGACCTTCCTTGCTGACAAAATGGCCCAGTACTGTCTCATGCCTCCACAGATTTGGCCTCATTCATAAAAAGAGCTCTGCACTTAACAGCTCACACTTTAGCACGACAGGTCGGTTGTACTGAGAAACAACACATAAGCAATTAAAATGAGGGCGGCCTTCTCTACCTGTCTCTGTGATGCTGCGGACCACCACCAGAACACACAAGGCTAAACTTGAACATTTCCAAACACTATTTGCAGTTGTCGATCCCTCTGGGTTTGTGCTTCACTCACAGGTTCACTACCAAAGTGCTCTTTTCTCTTTCTCTTTCACACTCTCGATCCTTTTTCTCTGAGGGATTAGGAGTCCACAGCTGCAAGTGACACATTTTTTTTCCTCCTTTCCTTTTTTTTTTTTTGTTCAGCTCCATCACTATTGAAATGTTCATCTGCCTGCTAGTGCATAGGCTCTGTGTATTAGCATTGTGTGTGTGTGTTTTTTTCCCAACACTCTGAAAGAAACCTTGAATGATTACCTATGGAGGTAGATTTGTGTCTTTATTATTCAATCAAAAAAAAGGTTGCTTCAATCAAAAAATATATTTTCAATCAAAAAAACCCGTTTCAATCAAAGAAAAAAAGTGTTTGAATGCAAAAATATATTTGAGACTCAAAAAAATGCATTTGAACACTATTTTTTTTTGCTTGAAAATGTTTTTTTTGATAGAAGTGAAGGTTTTTTTGTTTGAAGCAACTTTTTTGATTGAAGTATTGTTGTTTTGTGTTTGGGCCATATTATGGGTAGGACATTTGTGTCTTTATAATTCAATCAAAAAAGAAGTTGCTTCAAACAAACAAAACATATTTTCAATAAAAAAATCACTTCAATCAAAAAATAAACCTTTTCAATCATAGAAAAAATGTTTTTGAATGCAAAAAAATATTTGAGATTCAAAAAATTGCACTTGAACACTTTTTTTTTGATTGAAAATGTTTTCTTTGATTGAAGTAATCTTTTTTGTGTTTGGACCATGTTATGGGTAGGACATTTGTGTCTTAATTATTCAATCCCAAAAAAGTTGCTTCAATCAAAAAAAAAAACATTTTCAATCAAAAAAAAATAATTTCAATCAAAGAAAAAACTGTTTAAATGCAAAAAAAAAAAAAATCATTTGAAGTGTTTTTTTTTTATTGAACTTTCTTTTTTTTTTGAATGAAGTGAAAAAAGTTTTGAAGTCGTTTTTTTTTTAAATCATTTTGACACAAACGTACCGCAGTGGGGGCGGGTGCTTCCCCATTGGTCAGACATGCTTGAGTGACAAGTGTCTACACCAACGACGTCTTTCTGACAAGCAAGTCATGGTCGCCACTCGCCAGCGAGCCAGGAAGCAGTGGTGGAGTTGTTGGTAAGTAGATAAAACCGTATTAAAATGATTGGTGTCACGTTATTAGCCTACTCTGTTTGATATTTCGATTAAACATACAGCTTGCTAACTTAGCTCACGTTGACTAATTTGTGTGATGGTGTTAGATATCTGACGCCTCATATTGTCAGGCAGGCTAGCAGGGTGCGCTAACGGCTAATTGAATTGTTTATTTCACTTAAGTAACGTTACAGAGGCTTGCTATGTGCTAGTGCTATATTGTGTTATAATACGTAACGTCATTAGTGGTCAAACAACAGTCCACAGGCCAACTGTTGCCCACAGCGCTGCCTGTTTAGCAGCAACAGGTCATGCAGAGCCTGAGTCTATCTTCTCACACAGCCCACAGGATTACAGCTATTTGACCGTCCCGCTCTCTCTCTCGCTCACGGGTAGTGGTCTCCCCACCATCACAGTCAAATGCTCGCAGACACAGAGGCAGATGCTGTTATTTTGAGAGCGGGGCTTACATATGCCGTCCCGTACGGAAAATAATGTTGCATACCACCGGTAACATGAATATATATTCCGTTGCTCGGTGCGCAAACTAGCTGTGTCAGGCATTATTTATAAGTAGCCTAATGTCCTGCACAACTCCACATGGAAAACTGGCAGTTCAATGAAGTGATGCTTATTGTCTGACATAGTGTACAAGTAGTTACTAGCTTAAAGTATTGTGCCAATAATGATCCTTCTGGTAAATTTGGCATTCAGTTGAGACACAAAAGCTCTTAGTTTAATGAAAATCTTTGGAAAAGAAGACAAGATGGTTTGTTTAATTAGTATTCATTTATTTAGATTTCTAATATCATATAGTATTGTCCTGTCAACCCATTACAAGTCTTGCCTTATTCAGTGTTGATTTATTGACATGTTTATGTAAGATGTTTTATTAGAAGGTGTGTGAGTGAAAGTTGTCTGAAGTTGTATTTTTCTATTTTATTGCAATGCTGATTGATAATGTAGGACTCTGGTCCTGGCTTGGCCTAAGTTTTGGTGTCTCTAGGTGCTGTGCTCTGTAGGCATGACACATTAATTTCTTTATGTGATACTTTATTTTTTGCATCAAATTATTTGAAGTATTGATAAGCAGTATTGATATCGATACAGGTATTGCTGCACTCTCAATTATAACTGCTCAATAGTGTCGTATGGTTACTTTTATTATACAAGCCATCAATTTTGATGGCTTGTTAGTGTAACCGTTAAGCATAATGGCATTAATGCTATATATAGCGTACATTTAGCCAGATATTTTTTTTTTTTTTTTTTAAAGTAGCTAACTAGCTAAAGCCTTAAGTAGCTGAAATTAAGTTGTCTCGTGTCTCTGTCTGCAGCAACACACACACACACACACACACACACACACACACACACACACACACACACACACACACACACACACACACAGACAACGATAGCTACCTACATTAACTGCAACATCTTTCCAGGCAGCAGATGGACTAATTGTTTTTCCTGTTGATCAAATTATGTTTTTTTAGGCCAAGAACTCCACTAAAACTTTTTGGAACAGGATTGCTTAATAAAGGTAAGAATGGATGGGTAGATTTTATTTATGGTTTTGCTCTTTTTATGTGTCCGGTGTATTGTAGGTCATTTAGATGAAGCAGGTAGAGTCTAAAAAGACTAATATATATATATATATATTTTTAAAAAGATTAAAAAGTGTGAATCCAGTTAACAGCAAGTGGAGTGTAACCTGAGTATGTGATAATCGCCTTGCCATGAAGACATGCACAAGAGGTGATGTGTAGTATTGGTCTTTCTAAATGGGAGGGAGAAAAGATGGCTGTTGTGAAAATGGTTATGACCTACAATACACCGGACACATAAAAAGAGCAAAACCATAAATAAAATCTACCCATCCATTCTTACCTTTATTAAGCAATCCTGTTCCAAAAAGTTTTAGTGGAGTTCTTGGCCTAAAAAAACATAATTTGATCAACAGGAAAAACAATTAGTCCATCTGCTGCCTGGAAAGATGTTGCAGTTAATGTAGGTAGCTATCGTTGTCTGTGTGTGTGTGTGTGTGTGTGTGTGTGTGTGTGTGTGTGTGTGTGTGTGTGTGTGTGTGTGTGTGTGTGTGTTGCTGCAGACAGAGACACGAGACAACTTAATTTCAGCTACTTAAGGCTTTAGCTAGTTAGCTACTTTAAAAAAAAAAAAAAAAAATATCTGGCTAAATGTACGCTATATATAGCATTAATGCCATTATGCTTAACGGTTACACTAACAAGCCATCAAAATTGATGGCTTGTATAATAAAAGTAACCATACGACACTATTGAGCAGTTATAATTGAGAGTGCAGCAATACCTGTATCGATATCAATACTGCTTATCAATACTTCAAATAATTTGATGCAAAAAATAAAGTATCACATAAAGAAATTAATGTGTCATGCCTACAGAGCACAGCACCTAGAGACACCAAAACTTAGGCCAAGCCAGGACCAGAGTCCTACATTATCAATCAGCATTGCAATAAAATAGAAAAATACAACTTCAGACAACTTTCACTCACACACCTTCTAATAAAACATCTTACATAAACATGTCAATAAATCAACACTGAATAAGGCAAGACTTGTAATGGGTTGACAGGACAATACTATATGATATTAGAAATCTAAATAAATGAATACTAATTAAACAAACCATCTTGTCTTCTTTTCCAAAGATTTTCATTAAACTAAGAGCTTTTGTGTCTCAACTGAATGCCAAATTTACCAGAAGGATCATTATTGGCACAATACTTTAAGCTAGTAACTACTTGTACACTATGTCAGACAATAAGCATCACTTCATTGAACTGCCAGTTTTCCATGTGGAGTTGTGCAGGACATTAGGCTACTTATAAATAATGCCTGACACAGCTAGTTTGCGCACCGAGCAACGGAATATATATTCATGTTACCGGTGGTATGCAACATTATTTTCCGTACGGGACGGCATATGTAAGCCCCGCTCTCAAAATAACAGCATCTGCCTCTGTGTCTGCGAGCATTTGACTGTGATGGTGGGGAGACCACTACCCGTGAGCGAGAGAGAGAGCGGGACGGTCAAATAGCTGTAATCCTGTGGGCTGTGTGAGAAGATAGACTCAGGCTCTGCATGACCTGTTGCTGCTAAACAGGCAGCGCTGTGGGCAACAGTTGGCCTGTGGACTGTTGTTTGACCACTAATGACGTTACGTATTATAACACAATATAGCACTAGCACATAGCAAGCCTCTGTAACGTTACTTAAGTGAAATAAACAATTCAATTAGCCGTTAGCGCACCCTGCTAGCCTGCCTGACAATATGAGGCGTCAGATATCTAACACCATCACACAAATTAGTCAACGTGAGCTAAGTTAGCAAGCTGTATGTTTAATCGAAATATCAAACAGAGTAGGCTAATAACGTGACACCAATCATTTTAATACGGTTTTATCTACTTACCAACAACTCCACCACTGCTTCCTGGCTCGCTGGCGAGTGGCGACCATGACTTGCTTGTCAGAAAGACGTCGTTGGTGTAGACACTTGTCACTCAAGCATGTCTGACCAATGGGGAAGCACCCGCCCCCACTGCGGTACGTTTGTGTCAAAATGATTTAAAAAAAAAACGACTTCAAAACTTTTTTCACTTCATTCAAAAAAAAAAGAAAGTTCAATAAAAAAAAAACACTTCAAATGATTTTTTTTTTTTTTGCATTTAAACAGTTTTTTCTTTGATTGAAATTATTTTTTTTTGATTGAAAATGTTTTTTTTTTGATTGAAGCAACTTTTTTGGGATTGAATAATTAAGACACAAATGTCCTACCCATAACATGGTCCAAACACAAAAAAGATTACTTCAATCAAAGAAAACATTTTCAATCAAAAAAAAAGTGTTCAAGTGCAATTTTTTGAATCTCAAATATTTTTTTGCATTCAAAAACATTTTTTCTATGATTGAAAAGGTTTATTTTTTGATTGAAGTGATTTTTTTATTGAAAATATGTTTTGTTTGTTTGAAGCAACTTCTTTTTTGATTGAATTATAAAGACACAAATGTCCTACCCATAATATGGCCCAAACACAAAACAACAATACTTCAATCAAAAAAGTTGCTTCAAACAAAAAAACCTTCACTTCTATCAAAAAAAACATTTTCAAGCAAAAAAAAATAGTGTTCAAATGCATTTTTTTGAGTCTCAAATATATTTTTGCATTCAAACACTTTTTTTCTTTGATTGAAACGGGTTTTTTTGATTGAAAATATATTTTTTGATTGAAGCAACCTTTTTTTTGATTGAATAATAAAGACACAAATCTACCTCCATAATTACCCAGTTAGCAAGGTGACATTGATACAATGATGAGTTTTGATCCAAAACATCACTTATGTTATTGACATTTCAGTGTTCAGCATTGAAAGTTTGATGAAAGCCAAAAGCACACATGGGTCGAGACAGTGTTATTGAACTGACATTGATTTGTTGTTGTTGACCACAAGATCATGAAAGTATGGATGCATTCGAAATCACATACTCTCTTGAGTAGGTATACTTGTTTTGAATAGGTAATTACTCTGTGACCGTTAAATAAGGTTGTTATATATGAGTGTGTGTAGTATGAATGTAATCTGGACATACTACATTCACCATGTTGCCCTTATCATGTTATACCCAATTTGTTATAATCCAATGGGGCTTGGTTTTAGGGTGGGCCTTCAGGTAAAGCAGTTGAAGAACACCCATGTTTGAACATGCCTATTGATTAAAGGGATAGTTCACTTTGAAATTAATTTTTGGTATGTTTTAGCTTACCTCAAGGGCATCCAAGATGTAGGTGTCTTTTTTTCCGCAGTAGTTTCAATTTTGATATTTTTAGGTCAAACCGTTCTTGTCTGTCAGTCATATAATGCAGGTCTATGGTCATTATCTCAAAGAGCATGCACAGAGTCCAAATTAAAACAAATTCGTGAGAAAACGAACCGTATTTATATCGTTTTTACCTCTTATACACAGCCTTGTCCAAGTGATCTGATCTGACGTGTGCGCAGACTGGTGCATAGATATATCTAGTGTATATATCTATGCACCAGTCTGCGCACACGTCAGATCAGATCACTTGGACAAGGCTGTGTATAAGAGGTAAAAACGATATAAATACGGTTCGTTTTCTCACACAAACCGCTCGTTTCGTGTCTTAGGCCATCAATGTGTACTTACGATGGGGAATTGTTTAATTTGGACGACGGGGAATTGTTTTAATTTGGACTCTGTGCATGCTCTTTGAGACAGTGACCATCGACCTGCATTATATGACTGACAGACAAGAACGGTTTGACCTAAAAATATCAAAATTGAAACTACTGCGGAAAAAAAGACACCTACATCTTGGATGCCCTTGAGGTAAGCTAAAACATACCAAAAATGTATTTCAAAGTGAACTATCCCTTTAAGTGGCAGTTTACACAAAACCGTTTTCAACTAAAAAATAAGGAGCACCAGAGGGTTTAAATAAATTAAGGTTTACATGTGGTGACCTGCAGCTTTAAAGAAGCTGACATTTTAAAAAAGAAAAAACTTGGAACATTTGTCACTTGAATGTTATATAGTTTCATGGAAAATGAGCTGTACTTTTTCCCCTGTCCCATACTTAAGTCCAAGTAATGGCCATTATAGCTCAGAGGTGTTTATTCCTCTTCATGCAGAGTTTAGCTCCAGTACACCTGCCTGGAAGTTTTCATTGATCCTAATGACCTTAAATTTAGCTGGTTCAGGTGTGTTTAATTTGGGATAAACTCTTCTGGAAACATTGGACACTCCTGCCACAGCATTCCATTTACAAATGTTTAATGTGGAAACTGTGTTGACATTCAATCATTAATGGATAAGTTGATTAAATAAACGGAATGTAACAATACTATATCAAAGTTGGAATCTTTCTTGCATTGAGCAGTTTAAAAAAAAGTGAATCATATTGTGTTTAACATATTAACATTCCTGAATGTGGCTGTAGATATGACAACTGAATCGACTTGCTCTTAAGTGACATCATGCTTTCTTTTTCAGATTTCAGAGAACCCAGAGGAAAAGAGGCTGATGTAAGCCATGTAAAACCTGAACTCTTGGACTCCTTGTAGTTATGATGACATCAGACTTTGGAAATTAAGTTTAACATATAGTTTAACATTGATTCAATTACATATATATATATATATATATTTTTTTTTTATCTCACCATTGTTTCAACATTAGGTTCAGTTTTTATATGAGTAAAAATATTTAATATTTAATATTTTTATGAGACGTTCAGTTTCTTATGCGCAACTAGGCTGTATTTATTCATTTAAAAAAATACAGTAAAAATAGTAATATTGTGACAAAAGCTGAGTTTTCAGCATCATTACTCAATCTCCAGTGTCACATGATCCTTCAGAAATCACTCTAGTAGGTTGAATTGTGGCTTAAGAAATATACCAAAGTTGTTCTGCTTAATATTTTTGTGGAAATTGTGATGCAATTTTTTTCAGGATTCTTTGATGAATAGAAAGTTTTGCAAAATAAAAGTAGGCCTATTGATAAAAAAAAAAAATCTTACTGACCCAAACATTTGAACATAGTGTAGTTTTTTTTATGAATGAGAAGTATTGAGCCTCAATGATATCTGTGCATTGATTATGAGGAACATGTTTTGCATCATATATCATGGATTTTTTATTAATTTTCTCACATGACCGACACAGAATCTATGTATACGGCGAACAGGGCCACAATAGCCGAACTTTACTTTTTAGGACAGTCTATTTGGGCTAAAAAGTTGTATCCAACACCTTGCACTGTTTTCGCCCGTCCGTTGTGATGTACTGGAGGTAGACAGTCTGACCTTGGAAGGCTTACTAGAGCACACAGGGGGAGCAATTCTTTGATATGCACAATCAAAGACCTCCCACGTCCGCTGCTGTGAGGAAGGTTACTTTTGTAGTTGTTGTTGTTTTCTATAATACTCTGTACAAAGGCAGTTGACCATGACTTTCATACCAGCTTTCTGTTTGTGAAGGTCAGCAAGGAGGTTTTAATTACCTGGTAAAGGAATAGCAGAACTCAACAGGGGTTTCGCTCAGAGGAAACGGGTGAAAACATCAAACATTGCAACCTGTCCGCAAAGCACGCACTGTCTGTAAATGAACAACGGCTCGTTCCACCTTTGTGTGAAAATTCAAATAACCTCACTTTCATGTTCACGGTAACTTAGTTTTCAGTGGTCACTTTTGGTGCATTTTTCTAAAACGAGGTATGACCCCTGCTTTGACCCCAGAACAGAATGAATTCTTAGTAAGGTTCTGGAAACATTCCTTACAGATTCTTGCTCATGTTGGCATGAGAGCTAGCCTGACAAGCCAGACCCACATCAAGATGTTGGGTCTGGGAACCCACCATTGGCAGGATTCAATCCGAGGGGCGGATAAACGGTTGTCTTTCAAGTTCCCTCTGCACGCAATAGGATAGCGCTACAACCAACCAGAGTGTTTTCCCACCAGCGGAGCTAGTTGATAGATTAAACTTTTGCCGTATCCGGTCGGCAAAACTCCGAACACATCTTCCTTTTTTAAGAATGACTTCAGTGCCGTTCTTTGTTCTTTTCTCACAGAAAACCTCAACTCCAAGTCTTCCACAGCCAAGTCTTCCGAATCGGCAAAAGCTGATTCGAAAGACCGCTGTTCGCCAGCAGCAGCCGCCATCTTCTTTGTTTTCAAGTAGCAGGGAATTCACGCGGAACCGTCACAACTCTGCCATCATTATGTTAAGCCCACCCACTGACTCTATACATGATGTGATTGGCCTGACTAGAGTTTGGTTTTTCCAGCTCTCAAGCCAACGGAGAGTTGCTAGACGACACTGGCTGATTTCTAGGCTACATGGGAGCATCATTCAGTCACAAGCTACATGATCATACTCTGAATCTATACTGTTCCACTACATTCCAAGAGGTTTATAAACTTTTTGAGGCTAAAGTACCCCAAACATGATGATCCCCATGTGAGGCCAATGTTGGCCTTTCTTTTGTTAATGTACTAACACCTGTACCCCTGTACCGTCTGCACAGCACAAATCAAGATTCGCCTGACCAGACGTTTTCCCAATCGTGTGCTCTCTTCTAGTTTTGGTGCCCACTGTAGCTTCAGTTTCCTGCTCTTAGCTGACTGAGTGTAACCTGGTGTAGATTTCTGCAGCTGTGGCCCATTCAATTCAAGATTCGATGCTTTGCATGTTCAGAGATGATCTTCTGCATGACACAGTTGTAACGTGTGATTATTTCACTTACCGCTGCGTTTCTGTCAGCTTAAACAGTCTGCCCATTCTCCTCTGACCCCTCTCATTAACAAGCCGCTTTCGCCCACAAAACTGCAGCAGTGCATGTTTTTTTTTGTTTTTCGCACCATAACTCTAGAGACGGTTGTGCGCGAAAATCCCAGGAGATCAGCAGTTTCTCAGATACTCAGATCTCCCTGTCTGGCACCTACAGTACAGTCATTCCACGGCCTCCATTTGGATGTTTGGATTGAACAAAACCTGAACCTCTATTCCTGAAAGCTGGCATGTAGTATACAGAGGTAAAGCACGTCCAAAAGCAATGTTTGTATCACATATTGTCTATTAATGTGATTTGAAGGTGACATAAATGTATCATTTGCTGCCTTGATATCCCACAATCTTGTACATGTTTGGTGGTTTGTAGAAAAGAAAAAGAAAATGACATCTAAAGTCTTTTAAATTCACGTCTCCATTTCTAAGAAATAAGCACATGGTCAAAATGTTTGCAGAATCAAATTGAATTGATTGTTTTAGATCATTAGGCATGATGGCATTGTGTCATTGGCAGCAATGTAGGTTTAGGTTTCAGATGCATCCCATCATGCTTTTATGAACTGAGCTGTGTCATGCGATTGGCTGATTAGACATTTGCACAAAGTGTTCAGGCTTAATAAAGTACCCACTGAGTGTAGATTGTTAGAAATGACATTGATCAATTTTCAATTCTGATCAAACATATAAATTGGACCAGAGAGTGTAAAAAACGCAGATTCGCTCAGAGAAAAGCAAAGGCTGAAGTCACTGTTTGTGTGGAAGTGGAGCTTGCTGCCTGTCAGCGATGCCTACATACAAAAGGGAACCAGACCTACACACACTCACACAAATATACTAGATAAGAAACTCAACGAATTCTCACATTTTACTGGGTAAAAGAGTTAAGTAATCTTTAAAGGGATAGTTCCCCCAAATCTGAAAATTCTGCCTTCGTTTACAGACACTTATGTTGTTCTTTATGACTATGCTGGTTGCTCTTTTCCAAGCAATTGTAAATGCAAAAAGCATCATATGCATGCAAAAGCACCATAAAAGTATAAGTGGTCCACGTGGCGTGTGCGTCATATTACCGTATTTTCCGCACTATAAGGCGCACCGGATTATAAGGCGCACCTTCAATGAATGGCCTATTTTAGAACTGTTTTCATATATAGGGCGCACCGGATTATAAGGCGCATAGAATAGAAGATACTGCAGTCAAACGTTTGACTGGGTTTGCGTTATGCAGTGGTCACCAACCTTTTCAAGCCTAAGATCACATCCAAAGTCCAAATGTAAACCCAGATCTACCACTTGCAAAAAAATATGAAAAAACAAGTGGCTGAGCTGTAAAACCTTGTTTATACTCGACGCGTCCGCATGAGCGCGAAGGTAATAAAAAACTCATATCCGTCTGCTCGGGCAGATTCGGCTCAAAGTCGTGCATCTTCGGATGCGGAGGCGCGCGCGCGGCAAAATGACGTCATTGTGACAGCGCGCGCGCCTCCGCATCCGAAGATGCACGACTTTGAGCCGAATCTGCCCGAGCAGACGGATATTAGTACATCTCATCATCATAGGAGTCACAAGGAAAACTAAATTGCCTAAAGGTGGCTGTAAAATAATTCATAAAAGAACTTATAGATATTTCAACCAAGAGCAGTATGTGGGTGAAATTCAAGGTGTGGACTGGTCAGAAGTGTGTGAAGATCGTGACCCTGACTCAGCCCTTAATGGGTTTATGGACATACTAATGCAAATAGTCGACAAGCATGCTCCTCTCAGAAAAAGAGCTGTGAGAAATAAAAGTGCCCCTTGGTTGGACAAAAATCTTAAAAATTTAATGCTGTCTAGAGATAATGCTAAAACAAAAGCTAATATTTCTTGCGAACTAGCTGATCAAAAACAATACCGAACTCTTAGAAATAAAGTAGTCAAAATGAATAGAAAGAAGAAAAAAGAGTACTTCCAGGGAAAGATTAATGAAGCAAAAAATGATGGTAAAAAACTATGGAACACTTTAAATCAAATAATGGGCAGGAGTAAGCACTCAGCTGCTTCATATGTTGAAAATGATGGAGTGTTTATTACAGATCCAGAGGGAATTGCTAATTATTTTAACAATTATTTTATTAGTAAGGTAGAGAAATTTCGATCTGGTATGTGTCCAAATATCTCAGCATCTTATGATGCAATATTAAGTAAGATAATGAGTGAGAAGAACCATTCTGTCACTTTCTCATTTAGTCAAGTTGACAGAGGTTCTGTTGGAAAAATTCTTGCAGCTCTTCCTGATGGAAAGGCATCAGGCATGGACCACTTGGACTCCAGGCTTATCAGGGTGGCAGCTGAAGCTCTGTCCTTTCCCATTGCTCATTTGGTCAATTTAAGTTTGTTGCAGGGCATATTTCCAGAGAAATGGAAGGAGGCTAAAATCATACCATTGCCTAAAAATAAAAGAGCCACATTTACAGGACAGAATAGCCGACCTATCAGTCTATTACCTTTACTCAGCAAAGTCATGGAAAAGATTGCTTTTGAACAAGTTTATAAATATTTTTTTTCGAATAGTCTGATCACCAAGTACCAGCACGCATATCGAGAGGGTCACTCCACATGTACTGCTTTAACTCATATGACCGACAACTGGTTAGAAGAAATCGATGCAAACAGATTAGTAGGAGCAGTGATGTTGGACTTCAGTGCAGCATTTGACCTGATAGATCACAAAATACTGCTTCAAAAATTAGAATGCTATGGTTTTACACCTTCGTCTATGTCATGGATGGGGAGTTACCTATCTAATAGGAAGCAGCGGGTGTTCTTTAATGGTCAATATTCATCTATTAAGACAATACATTGTGGTGTGCCCCAGGGTAGCTGCCTTGGGCCTTTGCTATACTTGATTTTTACAAATGATTTACCTTTTATTGTGAAACATTCAACTGTTGTCATGTATGCAGATGATTCAACACTGTACTGTTCTGCAAAAACTCCTCATGATGTCTCAAATCTATTAAATCATGACTTGCAGAATATAAGCAAGTGGGTAAAAGATAACAAATTAGTTTTAAATGTAGACAAATCAACATCTATGATATTCTGGAAAAGATCAAAACTAACTACCCAGCCCTCTCTGAACTTGTCAGTCAATGGGTTGCAGCTAAGACAAGTGATGCAAGCCAGGTTACTGGGCGTCACCTTGGATTCTTACTTGTCTTGGTCAGCTCATATTGATGGAATGATAGCTAAAATGGGGAATGGTATTGCAATGTCCAGAAAATGTATGTCATATATTCCTATGTCCATTGCTAAGCAGGTTGTCCAGTCTCTTGTTCTGTGCCATTTAGAAAACTGTCCAATTATATGGTCGTCTGCATCACAAAAAGACCTTCGTAAGCTTCAAGTGGCACAAAATAGGGCAGCGAGGACTGTCCTCCAGTGCTCTCTTAAGACTAACGTGGCCCTGATGCATACACGCCTTTCTTGGCTTACAGTTGACGACAAAATCAAACTACGATTAACTTTAATATTGTGGAATGCTGTATTTATGAAACAGCCACAGTTTCTCTCTGAGCAGCTAGTTTTTGTAGGAAGTGGACACTTATATGCCACCAGGCAGGCACTAGGTGGTGACATAAAACTTCCGCTTCCCAGGACAAATTTTCTGAAACGCACATCACTTTACAGAGCAATATCTATTTGGAATCGACTCTCTGTCTCATCACGCAGAATTCAGAACAAATACAAATTTAAGAGGACAGTAACCCAAGAACTGCTGCAAATGATCTTGTGAAAGCTGGAAATTGTTATGTTCTTTCATTTCGTAATATTTTGAATGTAATTGCAATGTTTGAATTCTTTTGATTGTAATTTGTGTTGTTATTGCTTTGTGTAATTTTATGTTGTGAATATTTTAAAGAGGACCCCAGGAAGATTAGCTGCCATTAAATGGGCCGCTAATGGGGATCCTAATAAAAAAAATAAAAAATAAATAAATAAATAAATACCGGCACCCAGTTTGCGCGTCTAAATCAGTTGTATGGTCTGGTGTTCAGTCTAAAACAAAACAGTTGCGTCAAGTATAAATGCCTTGTCTGTTTGGGGAGGTGCGCGCGCAGTCAGCGGAGGCTCGCGCTCCGGTGCCAGGCGAAAGTATAAACAAGGTTTAAGTCAGTGGTTGTTTTACAGACATTAATATAAGGCGCCAGATCCATATATAAAGCGCTCCGGATTATAAGGCGCACTGTCGTTTTTTGAAAAAATTAAAGGCTTTTAAGTGCGCCTTATAGTGCGGAAAATACGGTACAGCTCTTCAGAAACCATATGATAGCTTTTTGAGAGGGACAGGATGAAATTTTAATTGAAAATGTATTTACTGATAATCTTCCCCTCCAGTGAGCTGGGACCAAATCATTAAGAACTAGATCATTTGATATGTGAACAAATGATTCAGACATGTTTGTGAACTGGGTCCACAAGTTCATTTCTATGAATGACAACCTAAATTTGTAACATAGGCTCATTGGAAAAACGGGCCTCTACCTACATTTTTGCAAAACTCCAAAAACGTACCTATTGAGTAAAATGAACTGCTCCAGGTGTGTGTTTCCACGGCTTGCAGTGTGTGTGTGTACTTGGATGGGTTAAATGCAGATGACAAATTCCTAGTGGGTTACCCAACCCGATCTCACGGCAATTCGTAAAAATTTTACGAGGTGGCTAATTCGTACGAATTCATACGACCTCACTCGTACGAATTCATACGACCTCACTCGTACGAATTTGTGCGATTTTTGCTAAATCGTACATATTTTATGAGTTGCCCAATTCGTATGAATTCGTACAAATGACCAACCCCTGACCCCACCCCTAAACCTAACCGTCACTGGGATTTAGACAAATCGTATTAATTTGTACGAGTGAGGTCGTACAAATTCAAACGAATCAGCCATATTTGACTTACTTATCTTGGTCGTGAGATAGCGCTGGGTTACCATACTTGGCCTTCAAATGTCACTTTCACTAAATATATATATATATATATATATATATATATATATATATATATATATATATATATAGCCGACTCACCTATGTTCCTCGACAGTTTTCTGCTTCCCTCCACCACTCCGACTCCTCACTATTGGCTGGTTCCTTTCCCAGCCAGGGATACGGGGGAACTCTGGGTTTGGGCCAAATTCCAAGCTCAGAGCTCTTCCCTCAAACAGCAAGCCAAATACACATACTCTTTGTACATCTAATTTTTTGTAAGTGTGAACTTGCGAGTCCAAGTTTCATTACACTCACTAAAAGAGCTCAAAGACTTGTCAAAGCTAAAATGACATGATTGCTTTGGCAAATGTGCTTTTATCTTACTTTTGGTTAAAACTATCAGTGAGGTTTAGATGGAGCATTATTTTTAAACACGATAGAACATTAACCTTTAGCACCATATCACCAGAGATGTAATTTCCCAATTGCCACGATACATACAACAACCAATGTGAAAATTTGTTACCACATTCATGTTAATTTGTTTGAGAGAAAACTTAGAATGCCACTCACTGGACATTTCACGCTGAAAGTGTCGCAAAACATGCAAGAAGCAGCATAATATTATTTTGCAGAAATGTCTCCACAGTTACGTTTGTACATTGTACTTTACACAGCTGTACATTTTGGTCTGTTTCTAAGCTATTATATAACTTCTGAAGATCTGTAATTTAGAGCCTGAGTTATATGGACCACTTTTCTAACTCTTTTATGTGCTTTTTGAAGCTGGAAAACTTCAGTTCCCGCAATGTTACTGCATGGAAAAGAGCGAACAGCACAGTCTTCTAAATTTCTCATTTTGCATTCCAAGGATAAAAGAAAGTAATATGGTTTGAAACAACAAGAGGGTGAGTAAAAATTTTGAGCGTGAGCCAGTCTCTGTTTCTCTCAGTGAGCAAGTGTGGGTATTCTTTTATGAGTCTTGAGTTTAATTCCTGATTTCTCTTCCCCTTCAAATGACTTCCAACCTTGTATCAGACAGATCTGTCGACAGGAGAAGGTGCATTAATATACACTCACACCAAGTCAGAATGATTTGCAAGAGTCTTTGGTGAGCATGAACAGCCTTGTCTGTATAAAGAGGGTCTCGACTTGACTTGAGACAGGAGGGGGAGGGGTTACAGTGACAGACAACTGCAAAACTGCTACAACAATAACATGCAAACAGAAGCCAAACAGACAGGCCTGTGCGGCAGGAAGATTTTTTAAACACATAAACATACACACTTGCTCTGCTTGTTCATGATTTCAGAGGCTTACTGGGTTGTGCAAGAACATTCTGTATTCATGAGACAGAGGAAGTGAATGCAGATAAGGGTGCTGGGGGAGAGATTTCTCCTTACAGGATTTGTCTTTGTCTCAGCGCCCCCTACTGGAAGCTGTGGTACTTCCCCTCTCAAAGTCTTTAGAAACCTCTGATTTAGATTAGACATTTCTCTATCTTCTCTCTCACAAAAGCGATGAATTTCAGTGTAGTGAACAATGAAAAATGAACAGCATTTGCAAGGAGGAACAACATGTTTTTGAGTTCAGCAGAAGTTCAGAAGAGACGTGCAGCGGCAAATGCTAAACTCACAAATTCTGATCTGAGTCATGCAGATCCCAATGACTGCGACAAAGTATTTAGATTAATTCATTGTGCTGTTTTTGATAGAATTCCACCGAGAAAACAGATATTAAGTAGACAGCCTACTCTAATGAGAGTTAGTTGACATGTAGATGCAAAGTGACTTATACTTAGTAGAATGTCTAAAGTGGACCATTGAAATAACATTACCAAAACGGCATAAAAAAAAATCGTACAGTGATTTGAATTCATTCATTGAATACATGCCATATGGTGTTACTCCCCAAAAACCAAATTAATACATGCCATATGGTGTTATATATGGTGAATACATGCCATATATAATTCATAATAATTCAGAATATATTGTTAACAATGTTAAATTAGAGTTGTATATTGTTAAATTACCTTGAAATTATATATATTTAAAAACTTTTTTTTAAAATAATGATTAATGAAGATGTGTGACAGAAAATATGTTTTTACTTGATGGTTAAACCACATGACATTTTTAGAGTAATTTTTTTATATATTAAAGCTGCAATAATTGTATTCAAAACTAACATGAATACAAATTGCTAAGAACTTTAAAAACATTGTGGACAATCTTCTATGTCATTGACCCAAATGCTGGTGGGTTTTGAACCTGAGACACCTCTTGTCTTACCAACCAAAAAGTTTCAGTCATATTGGTTTATTTATATTTATCTGTATCTGTATTATATTTTTGAGTAATAATTTATTTTATTCAGTTTTTCATATAAATATTATATCACTAAAGGGTATTAACATTGGTGTTTATGCTTTTTTCGGGGGTTGGGCATTTTATCTTGCCTAGGGCACCAGAATCACCACCAAAATGCCTATTTAACCCCTGAAAGTGATGATGAATCTGAAATAACCATTAAAAACATTTAATAAATTATTTGCTAACCAGAAAATTATTATATGAGGGCAAAAAGGCTTGAATGTAGAAAAAAAAAAAAAAAACAAGGTTCAACTTAAAGTGAGGGGCACTCCAGAGGGGAATCTGAACATTTTTTCTATTCTTTTTTTGACACAGGAGCAAAGACATAAGCGTTGCTGCACAGCTTTACGATTTCACACACGCACACTCAAAAAGCACATATGAAGACCCCGTATCCGTATCCTGGCTATTCCTCCTCCAAAAGTTGGTGTGGGAGAGAGAGGACTGAGGAGGGCTGAATAGAGGCTCGGTTACAGACCTGTGGGCCAGAGTGAGTGCAGAGCATTGATCCAGAGCTGGAGAGGCCCAACACAATAGATGGATTACAAATGCCAGGACTGGAGCCCCTCCCCTACACAGCGATGTGCCCGAACAATAGGAAACACACACACACACACACACACAGGCAAATTAGAGTGAGAGAAGCACACAGAGAAAGCAGCATATTGACAAGGAGAGAGAGGAAGAGAGCGAGCAACAAAACTGACTGTTCAGGTCAGATTCGAAAACACACATTCCTGTTTATGTCTCCCCTGGTTCAGAGAGCTATTCATTAGTCCTTTCTGTAAATCAATCTACTGCTTTTTAAAACAGTGTCAATTTAAGCGTGACGCCTGTCAGCTTGACGTCGCTCTGTGGATATTTAACTTGAAGCCCAATTAATCATCATGATTAATTCCTGCACAAACCAGCTGCAACTGTTCAGTAAAGCAACTTCTCCCCCTCACACTGCAGAGAGCACAGGAGGAGAGAGAGACTACACCAAGACTCTTTTGTAATTACTGCTCCCTGGAGAGGGAGGAAAGAGAGGGATGGAGAGAGAGAGAGCGGAAGAGAGAGCATTTAAGATTTAAACTTTGTGTCGAACCAAGTCATGCGTCTGTGTATAATATATTTCTCATTTTTGCTCTCCTTCTATTGTGTCTATCTGAGGGGATATGTCTCTATGCGGTCATTTGCCAAGTAAGACACGTTCCTGGTCCGACATATTTCGTTGATCTTGGAACCACAATCCTGTCGAAAAATTTAGTCCTAACCCCACCCCTACCCCTAAATCTAACCCTATACCCATAAGTTGTCCCTAAAATCAGAGGAAAATGATAAGAGAATAACACTGATATAGAAGCAACAAACCCAGGTTGTAAGCCTAAACTTGACAAAAACTTTAAACTTGTTCCCTAAAATCTAAATGGTTGATTGGAATGTTGTTCCAGGATCAACAAAGAACATGTGGCACTTGGTGAAATCACGTTGTATGCATGTGCGTAAGTGTGACAACTGGGAAAAGTGATTCACATAAAACAATAAAAACAGATGGAAGACAAATGTGCTTTTTAAATAATAAAAAAGACCAACAATTCATTTAAAAAAAATAAAACATTTGGACAAGGATCAAACAGCATGTTATGTACTGGAATAAGTGTATAATGTCAGTTAATCCATCCAATAACGCAGTGGTCTTATTTGCACGTTATTTATTAACTAACAGTAGGGTTTGTCTTTCATTTAACTGCTAATTAACATTAATATGGTAAACACAGAACATGTCATGTGCTCGATTTATCTTGCAACACTGGTAAAAATAAACATTATTCTGGGGAACGGTCTAACCTTCCTTATAAAAGCATGAACTACCTCAAAAAAGTTAAAAAAGTAAAAAAAAAAAAAATCTTAAAATGGGGAGTCTTAAAATATAGATTACAGTTAAAAAGTTCATGAAACCTCTTATGCAAACCAAGGTTGCTTAAAACAGTAATATTGTGTACAATTATACAAAATTTAAATAATTGTTTTCTATTTGAATATATTTTAAAATGTAATTTATTCCTGGGATGGTAAGGCATCATTACTCCAGTCTTCAGTCAGTAAAAAAATGCTGATTTGTTGCTCAATAAACATTTCTTATCATTATCAATGTTGAAAAAAGTTGGGCTGCTTAATATTTTTGGTGAAGGTTGGTTGGTTGGTTGGTTGGTTGGTTGGTTGGTTGGTTGGTTGGTTGATTGGTTGATTGATTGATTGATTGATTGATTGATTGATTGATTGATTGATTGATTGATTGATTGACATTTAAGTGATTTAGTGATATGTATAATACATGCAAAAAAACGGGGTAAATAGCTCACGAAGAGAAATCGTATTTCCTGAGGTAACCATAGTAACAGCAGGCTGCTAGAAGCATTTTTTGTTATGATCATCATTGGACAGAATATTAACAAAACATGTATACTGTCATTATTTATCACTTCATTATAGATTATAGATTTTCATTTTACAAATATTATCACAAAAAAAATGCTAGTCGAGTTGCATGAAATGACAGATTGCACCTTTAAAATGTCCTATAGAAATTAATTTAATAGACCCCCTTGAAAGTCATTGTATAATTTGCTCACTGTGTATTAGAACTATATCAGATATCATGTGCATATGTCCAAATGTACCCCATCCACTCAACATTTTTCATAATTACACGAAGTTTCCCATCTCAGGACTGAGGAATATAAAAATGAGGACCCATCTGATCTACAGTATACTGACAGCATTTTTACTTCTTAAGCTTCCACCTTTTATAAGATTTCAGCCAGTGCAGTCGGATCATCCTGTCATGACAGTGCGAGAGAGAGAGAGAGAGAGAGAGAGAGAGAGAGAGAGAGAGAGAGAGAGAGAGAGAGAGAGAGAGAGAGAGAGAGAGAGAGAGAGAGAGAGACTGGTAATACACTCAGTACAGAGTCAGCAGACATTGTAAACTGCATGAATGAAGAGTGTGTTATTCCATCATTTGATTGATGACGTCTAGTGCAAGGTGTGGATAGACTACATGTGCAAAAGATGCAGAAAACAGTATCCAATCGATCATGCAGTCACTCAAGGCATCTCAAACCCGAACTGTGAAGCAGGCTGAGCTGCAGCACATGCATTTTATCAAAAGCACCAGGTCATCATTGTGCCATAACTTATTTCCAGGGTGTTCTTTCTGCCTTAGTGCATCACTGTCAGATTCACTGGAGCTCCATTTCTTCTCCCACTGCCTCACTAAGATGTCCATATGATCAAGCAGTGTCAAGCAGATCCTCAACCTTTTAACCATATGGGACCCCTCGATGCTTGAGAATGTCTCCCGGGTTTGCTATTAAGATGTTCTGTTCATGCTTGCTAGAGCTTTGAGTATACTTCTGCTCTTCTGTTTTCATGATGATAGACAATCCAGACATCGAAAGTAGAAGTGATAGCAGAATGCACGTGAAAAAATAAGGGAATTTTTCAGGTGTGTGGAGACCTGAGGTCATTAAAATATATTTTTTTTATTTAAGAATGTATTTATAATTTATAATTTTATTTTATATTTAACTTTGCATGCATCTCAAATTTCTTTGCCACTTTTGTGGATTTTCGTGTGGATTTGGTCCTGAATTATGTACTCATGCAGTCAGATACAGTATAAAATATCAGAAGTTAAGAAAACTCAAAGCTTTAAGGCAACCAGCAACAGGAATTTTCTTGTGTTTTCTTTTCTAGTCTTATTTTAAATATCAATAGCTTAACATTAGGGGGAGGGAGGTGGGGGTGGATCTAGCTCTTCCTATTAAATATATCTTGCATAAATTGAATTAAGTAATTATAGTTGGTAATTGTAGCAATTGCTAACACATTCTTTCTTACACTTAACAATGCACAGTAATTTCTCAGCAGATAACCTTCTAATTTCTGTCTTTATAGCTGCATTATATTATCACGACACTTTGCACTTTTATCTCCCTGTTTCTTTAACTTTGTGTGTGTTCATTCAGTCCTTTCTATTTTCATCAAAGCTCTCAGCTCTGAACAGAATGGTATTTTTTTTAAAATAATATATAAATTGCTTTGCAATTAAGATAAATTATACAGAACTGGGGGGTGGTGTGGGGGACTTTCTCTTACAGAATGAGCTTCTCAGAGACTGCAAGATGTCCTGATCTAAAGTTGATGTTCACTTTGATCAGTGCAGCCTTGTTCCTACAAGCTTGTAAGGTCAGATTGTTTTCTCTGAGGATGCAAAGGCGGTACTGCCTCCTACAAACATTTGGATGAGTAGAAAATTTGAAACACTGACAGAAATATTATGAAATACATGCAGTTAAAAAGTTTGGGGTCGTTATGATTTTTTTTACGTTTTTGAAAGGAACAAGGCTACATCTATTGGTTCAAAATGCAGTAAAAACAGTAATATTGTTAAAATAACTGTTTTGTATTTTAATATATTTTAAAATGTAATTTATTCCTGTGATGGCAAAGCTGAATTTTCAGCATCACTACGCCAGTCTTCACTGATCCTTCAGAAATCATTATAATATGCTGATTTGCTGAACATTTCTTCAATGTTGAAAACAGTTGTTCTGTTGATATTTTTTGTGGAAATCATGTTGTTGTTTTTCCCAAGGATTCTTTGATGAATAGAAAGCTCAAAAGAACAGCATTTATTTGAAATAGAATTCTTTTGTAACATTATGAATGTCTTTACTGTCAATTTTGAATGAAAAACCCTTACTCCACCAGCAGTGATGTAGGGTCGCCGCGGGTCTGCCAGTCTCCAGCTCCATCATGGTTGGTCGATCCCCGGTCTCCACCTCCGGCCTCCGCGACTAGAACTCCACCTCGGCCCGTCGGTCCATTAGCTCTACCTTGGCTCCCACCTCCCTCATCTCCACCGTGGTCCATCAGTCCACCAGCTCTGCCGGGCTCCCTCGTCCCTCCGGCTCCACCTTGGTCGTTCGTCGGCCTGCCCTCGCCTCGGGACTACACTCCTCTGGCTCCGTTGGGCTCCTCCCTCCAGCTCCACCTCGGTCCTCTGTCGCTCTGGCTCCACCGCGGCCTTCTGGATCCCCGCCGTCGTCATCGCCATGTCCCTCGGGATCCTCAGCATCGCCCTGGCTCGTCGGCTCCATCCGGGTATCCTCTTCCACCTGCTCCACCTCCGTCAGTCGCCCCCCTAAAGTCATCAGCCCTTTCTCCACCATGGCTCCTCCCTCCGTCGTCTTCGCCCTAGACGCCTGCACCGTCTGCTCCACCCTGGTCCCTCCTGCCTTCTGTCTGCCCTTCACCTGCTCTTCATCCTCCTCCTGAGCCCCCTCCCTCCCTCCCTCCCTCCGCAGTTGGTCTGTCTACGGCGCGAGGTCGCGCCTTCTGGGAGGGGGAGGTACTGTCACGTGTCAGTGTATGTTTGGACTTTCATTTTATGTTTTGATCGGTTCCTGTTTTTCTTTGTTCTTTTCCCGCCACTCCTTCATTTCTATGGTTACTGTCATTTAGTTCAGCTGTTTCACCTGTGTTTAGTTAATCATCATCATCATCATCATCATCTGTATCATCTGTGTTCTGTTAATCAGTGTAATCTGTGTTTGTATTTAAGTTTTGTATGTTCTGTCAGTCTTCGTCCGATCTGTTACATTTTAGTGTGTGTTGCTACCTGCTCGGCTGTCTTGTGATTTATTATATTAAACCTTCGTTTGTGGAAATATATCTTCATCTCCGTCTGCCTTTCTGCAACCACCCGTGACAGTGTGGGCCTCTGAGTGAGTTCACGTAGTGTAACAGCGCAGCGCTTCTGGTTTGTACGGCAAAACGTATAGGCTCATTATTGTCCAGCATCACAAGCATCACACACATGACCAGCGTCGGCCAATAGTGAGCCTACGTTCTGACGTACAACCCTGAAGCGCTGCACTGTTACACTACGTGAACTCACTCAGAGGCCTACACAGAAGAAAATGAATAGTTGAATAAAGTAATTATTTTTGTTTGTTTTTGCGCACAAAAAGTATTCTCGTCACTTGATAAACTTATGGTTGAGCCACTGTAGTCACTTGGACTATTTTAAACATTGTCTTTACTAACTTTCTGGGCTGGCAAGTTTCAATATCATAGAAGCCTATGGAGGAGTGAGACAGCTCTCAGATTTAATCAAAAAATATCTTCATTTGTGTTTCCGAAGATGAACGAAAGTCTTACGGGGTTGAAACAACATGAGGGTGAGTAATTACTGACAGAATTTTCATTTTGGGGTGAACTAACCCTTTAAAGTCAGTAAAATGTCTGTTGGGGAGCATCAAAATAAAGTGTTATCAGATATTAAGCAGACAGTCTACTAATACTCTAATGACAGTTAGTTGACATGTGGATGCAAAGTTACTTATAGTCAGTAAAATGTTTAAAGTGGACCATCAAAATAAAGTTTTACCGAAAAAAGTTAAAAAATTAAATGGATTTCGAACACACATTTATTTTGGACTAATAAAAAAGCAAACTCAGAGAATGGACATCCACATGCCACTGAATAAGTTCAGAGCAAACTAATAATGAGGTATGTTTAAAAAAAAATTACATATGAAATGCTAATTAAAGGCAATTACAAAGAGGAAGATCCAGGAGAGAAACTCTCAATGGCTGATTTACACAAAAACTCTTTTCTTTTCTTTTCTTTTTTCTCCTCTGACACAACATTCATTTGTGGGAGCTCTGTGGTGGAAACACATGACATAAAACAATTGTACAGGTTCAGAAAATGAGTCTACCTGACCAGGAGATCAGAACCACCAACCAGTCTCCTGCATTCTCATCATCAACTCCACGTGAGAGGAGACAAGAGCCAGAATTGACACTTTGTGGATATCAGCGACGTGAACGATAGGAGCTCAAGTACAGAGCATCTCATCTTCACAGCAGAAACTTGGATGGAGCTGATAAGGTGGGATCTTAATTAAACCACACCTTATCCTGCTGAGTTAGACAGTGTGCTGGTCCGACCGCCATTGCGGCTTCATTGCTCTTAGTGCTGTTTGAAGAACGAAACATGAAAGAAACTGCGGCTCTCGACGTGGGCCTGTATCATTACTTGAGCCTAGCGATCTTAATTAAAAAGCATTGCGTGTTATGTGCCATAACAAAGGAAAATTTGAGTTCATTTAAATCCAATTATGCCCGGACAGTATCTCCAAAGACGATGGAGTAATTGCTGTTTGAACATGCAGGCCTTTATTCTATTGCCATGAGATTAATAAATGTAATCACAACACCGTCTAAAACAAGGGGAGACGGGAAAGGGCGGTGCATCGCTATACCACAGGCTTTGATGGGTCTCAAACTCTGCCTGAAAATACCTGAGAACCTGCCTTTGAGTTGGACTTAACGAAACCTAAATCAAAAAGCGATAGAGTGGTGCAACGAAAAGTGGGTCACTGGTGTTATCTAACAGATCACACATAGCAGGAAAAACATTATGAATAAGAAAAGATGAAAATATCAAATTAAGCTACCGAATTTTGGTGGAAATTTATCTACAACTTTATCCTCATCCCTGAAACACATACAAATGTAACAAAATTAAAAAATACAAGGACAAAGTCAATATAATCCAGACTATATTAGTCCTTTGTAATGATACAAAATATTTCGAGTTGTGAAAAATGCTTTTCTTTAACCCTTAAAGGGATACTCCACCGAAAAATGAAAATTCTGTCATCATATACTCACCCTCATGTTGTTTCAGACCTGTATGAATTTCTTTCTTTTGCTGAACAGAAAGGAAGATATCTAGAAGAATGTCAGTAACCAGACAGTTTTAGATACCATTGACTTCCATAGTATATTTTTTTCCTATTATGGAAGTCAATGGTATCTAAAACTGTCTGGTTAATCACATTCTTCTAGATATCTTCCTTTCTGTTCAGCAAAAGAAAGAAATTCATACAGGTTTGAAACAACATGAGGGTGAGTAATACAGTATGATGACAGAATTTTCATTTTTCGGTGGAGTATCCCTTTAAATGCATTTAAGTTTTACCAATCATAATTACATATTTGGATCTTTAGCAACCTGGATCTATATCTAACACAGATAAATATATCTACCAGTCGCGATAATATAAAACTCTCCTGATATTTGAATAACAATTCCAGTAGAATAAAATAAAGGATATTTTGTTACCTTTTGGAGCTTGGAAGGGTACAGTTTGAGAAGTTTTATACCATCATCACTGTCCTCATCAGAGCTCATTTCTCAGTGCATTCAGCATCTGGTTTATATTCACAATCTCAAACACATTCTCAAAACTATAATTTTCAACATCTTCACAATCAATATTTTGATCGCTGACAGCTTCTTCACCAGATCCACCATCAAGTGACAGTGACACTAATGTTTGATTGCGTTCAGTACTTGCACTGTACTTGCACTGTGCAAAATATACTTAAACTGTTACACACCTCGGGTCATTAGCGACCCTATACAATTATTATAATTTTTTATAAATGAATGGGAAAACCCATTTAAAAAAAAAAAGGAAAAAAAAAGAATTGATTGAGGAATACTAAGAAGATTGATGTCTAACTTTAAAATAATGAATGAGGAGGAGGGTAATGAATGGCTTCCCGGGTCACTAAGGTACCCAAGGTATTTGTTCAATGGTTAAACTGTTTTCTGTATTGATATTTGGTACTGTTTGGTACTGGTGTCACCATTTGAACTGATTTGTCCAATTTGAAATCTGGGTCCTGAAGCAAAACTAGTCATATTTAAATAACTTTTTAAGTGCAGCTTTAATGGAGAAAATTTTAATGGAGAAAAAACGTTTAAATTCTCAGACAATTGTATGGCATTTTGACACTTTTTGCCCCTAACTACCCAATAAGAAAAAAAAGAGAGAGAAATTAAAATCCTTTAAGAGCTGCCATTTTGCCTGACCCTTCATTCATTTTCTCTAGTCTCAGGTGGTCACAGCTAAGGGGCTGAAACGCTATCCTGATCAATACCTTCCCTTCCATGCCCTTTAGGACAGAATAAATCATCTGTTTAAGAGAAAGCCCATCAATGGAGAAAGAGGCTTCTCTTTTCTGCAGGCTCCTGAATCAGCACTCTTCTTTCCTCGCATGCTTTCCTCCCACAAAAAGGCCTAATACAACCTGATCAGACTAGCATTGACCTCTGACCTCTACCCCTCTGTCTGATGACCTATTGATCAAGTCTGGACCTGACTTGGGGCGACATCCACTGATAAACCAAATGGAAGGTCGAAAAGATGCACATGTGAGGTATTCATTAAAATGTACCTTTAGAAAAGATTTTAACGCTTCCCCGCCATTGACAGCATTTTCCGGCAATCCATGTTTTCACTGTTATACGTATTACACATCTTCTGATAGAAACTCTGGTTCAAAACACGGGCAAAGAAGAAACAGAAACAAGTGATACAAGCATTGCTTATTCACATAGGGATTTTCTCAACTTTTTCAAAATGTTGCTTTCTTTTGAAACTTACCCACATTCAAGTGTTGACTGAAGAAAAAAAAAAAGAATGCATGAAGCTAGAATAAAATGTTTTATAAATGTTAGAATAAAATGTTTTGTTGTTGTTTACAAGCAGCACTGTTGGCAACTTTTAAAAAAGAAAAACGCTTGCAGGGGAAAGAGTTAATAGCAATGACTTGAATGAATAAATTGTAATTCAGATTAAAGTGTGTAGACTATCCAAAATCAAAGTCAATTCACACCCACTCACTTCTCAAATACGCCACAGTTTCTTGACTTCAGTTCGTTTATTTTTCCTGGTTTTTCCTAGCGGTTTGGATCCGGATCTGGCCTCCATGCCATCAGAAAAATCCCCAATCTATTGCCTTGGCATGAAAACAAGTTCCGAAATCTTTCCAGGCCCCACATGAAAGAAATCAAAACTACAGCACAAAATGAATTTTGATATGGATACAGGTAGCTGTCAGATTCAATATCACAAAGACGCTTTTTGATCTAAAGGGAAGAAAATAAACAGGAAAGGTATCTGTCAAAAACAACAAGAAGATAAAATAAAAAGAGAAAACAAATCTATATCTCCAAGGCTCAAATCTGCCTCCATGTGCACTTTCTGTTCATCCCCTCCCAACATCTCTGTCTCTCTCCCTTTCCGTTCCTCTCTGCCTCATTGACATGTTGTGTTTTTCTATGAAGTGTAAACCTCTGAATCTGACCTGCTGCTCTGTAAGGCCTGCAGCAATCTCCAGCATGCATGTGCTGCCCCGATGGGAGAGGTGCAAGTCAAACCTCTATAAATATTTCACTTCTGTTTTCCCCCGCTCACAGCCTCTTTCACTGAAACTCTCTCACCTTTGCTGCCAAAACAACTACATGCTCACCAAGCAACTGGGGGGGAAAACACACAAAAAATCAGCTACATAAAATTACGGTTAAAGACGAACGCTTTGAATCATGCAGCGCCGATGATAAACACTGTGCACTTTAAAATACTCGTAGTAGGGCATCATAATCAGATATTTAGCTTTCATATTTTATTCATAGCATGAGGGTAGGACATGCCCCAAGTGCATGTTTGTGTACGTGTGGTATCCAAATCGATACGACCAAGCATCTCTCTTTCTCCCAGCCACTTCACCAATCTCTCCTTTTCAACCTGCTTCACTTTCCCTGCCTGTCAATCCTCTCTTTCCCAGCCGTTCGCTCCCTAATCACCCCTCTCTCTCCTTTTTTTTCCCCCCAAATAATAAATGTCAAACCACTTCAGACAGAAGACCCCACTCTGGGGATATATCTTGGCCTTGTGAAACACTATTGACTCACTTTAACCCACATTTCTAACTGCCCAATGGGCAGGCAGATCGTTCAAGGGGTGGAGGAAGGGAGTGTTGTCAGTTATCATTTGAACAGCGTTTGGCCGGCGCTTGTACTGTCCTGCTGATTCCCCCCAGCACTCTCCTAATTCAGCTGAAGAACATGGGCTGGAGTCAAAGGTCATGTCGCAGGTCAAAATGCAGCATTAGCGCATGTCCAAGGTGAAATTTCAGAGGTCAACAGAGGGATTAGCTCAAGGAAAAGGTGACCGGGGGGGTAGGATAGAGGTAGGCGGTCTCCGGAGGACAAAGTTCAAAGGTCAGATGACTGGCGTTGGCTCATGGTCAAGGTGACGGAGGGAATTCTCCTGAGGGTGAAGTTCATGCCTGCTCTGACCTTGAGAAGATCAATACCAGCACAACATCTGCTTCTCGCTCTCCTGCAATGGCTTTTCCTTTTGTCTTCTTTAAGAAAACGGGTCTTAACCTGGCATTCAGCCCAACCTTATCTAATGAGAAAACATAACTATTTTATGAGATGGTGGTTTTGTGAATTTGTACGACATGATTTGTAAGTTTTTTAAAGCATGAAGGTCAACCCCAACCCCTCAAACCTAACTGACAGTGGGTTGTAAGCAGGAAAATGTAGAAATGAGAATATATGAATCCATGCAAATTAGTCACCAATTCGCCAAAACGTAAATTTATGAATTATCATGAGAGAGTGTTGTTCCTTCTGTACTGCGCAGTGCGTTTCATGTGCCCATAACACACATGTCGTCATTTTTTGGTTAAAATGTTAAACATTTTTATGGAAATCAGTAGTGAGTATTATGTATTTTGTATATTGAGTATTATGGGTAGTCAATTTATACATTTTATTACTTTATTTTATCACAATACAACAAATAAGTCAGTTTGAAGTAATTTCACTACTTTTGTTTGGGTGAATGTTGCCATTTTTGCCATTAAAATTAAAAACTGGCAATTTACTACATTAAATATTCATAATATGCATGGATTTCTTTGTTTTTAATCAAAACGTTTCAAACTTATATGTTTTGAGTATTGTTACACTATGAGTAATCAATTTATAAAAAATGTTCTGTGTCTTCAAAGTCCATTTAACTAACAAAAACCTTAATGACATCAAAAACAACAGCAAACGCATCAACATTAGCAACGGATTTGATTAATTCAGTGATGGTTTTCATGGTATTAGTTGGTTTGGCTCACTTCTATCTTGTTTAAACTTACAGCATAATGTCAGTATGAATATAAAAACATTAAAACTTAAATATATATATATATATATATATATATATATATCATAAATTACCTTCAAGATGACACCCTCATATAAGCCAACTCTAAACCCCTAAATGAGCAAATGAGCTCTTTATTTTCATCCTGTTAATTTTCTTGCCATTGTGTAAATAACCAAGTTATAATTAATAAAGTTTTTTGGATTTATACCTTAAATACTTTTTCACCTTTAGGGTTGAATGAGGATTTTGATATTAAGCCATTTTTATAGTGATTAATTTTTATTTTATTTTTTTTACTTTTGTAACTTGTATTTGCCGCATGAGTTGTATTTGTCACATGACATACATGACTTGTATGTGTCACATGACTTGTATTTGTCACATGATTTCTTGGGCGTGCCTAATTAAGGTGATCACCTTAAAGTTGATTTCACTTTACATTGACATTGTGCCTGATGAAGACCCAAGGGTCGAAACGTTGCTTGAATAAATTCTTTTTGAGCATTAATTTTCAGTGTGCGGACTTCACACTTCTTTATTTGTCTATATCATTCAGTTGTTCTGCACCTGCGCCCAATCTGGGTGTTTGGGATGTGCACACCATTTTTGTATTTATAATTAATAAAGTACCTGAACTTAAGTGTTAAGTTTGACCCAAAGTTTCATAAAACCTTTTTATCTAAATACTTTAACAAAAACACAAGCTAATTTTAATGCTTTTTTAAAAGTTAGATTTCAAAAAGTGCTGCATACGATAAATTACCTCTTTCATCTCTTTTTTTTTTTTTTTCTTATTCCATTTCTCACCCCCCTTTTAGTCACTTACAAAGAAGATCCAAAACAAAACATTGATCTGAAATATTATTATTAGACACATATTTGGAGGGGGAAGAGCTCCTTGACCAAAAACCATCATTGTACATATGGAATCTTTCGGCATGTATTGTGTGCAATTTCCACTTGCTTCTTCTCAGCATGCATCACTCTGGTGCTTTTTGTGGCCAGAGAATGGTAAAAGGCAATTACACACATGACCAAGCTGATAGCCAGACAAATAGCTGCAGCCTTTATCATCGGGAAGTGAAGGCGCTGCTGTTGCTGTGACCCACTGCTGTAGTTTGCATTTCAATTAAAAATGGATGAAAACTTGTCCTATTTCATTCAAAAAGCAATTGTAGAGCTGAGCACTGGATAAGGGTGGAAGAGAAGCCAGGTTTGCTGTAATGGAAAAAGAGCAGAGCAAACAATAAAAAGATTGTATCAAGAGGCAACATACTTTGTTTCTTTCATTTCTTTTCAAAACACTATAGAGATGAAAGTGTGTGTAAATTGAAATCTTAACAGTTTAGTGATTTACACAGAATTTTATTTATAGAATATATAATTATATATATATATATATATATATATCATTAGAAAAAACAAGGCTATAAACTCAAAAGGAATTGAAAATACATGTTGTATACTTGTGCTGTACCTGCTCAAAATGCACCCCAAATTTTTATAATGTGCCATGATTAAAGATTAAAGTTGCATAATTCGTGCTGTTTTGATAAAAGGTTTGAAAATTCCTTAATCAAAACATGTTGAATATTCATTAAGTTGTTTGTGAGAGGTTAATTTCATAAACACAAATACAATGCTCTGGCATTATGTATGAAAATGAATAAAATGTTGTCAAACTCCTCTAATATGATCATCAATCTTCAGGGTGGTGGTAAAATTTTAAAACGTAGAGGGCGCAGGTCAAACAAACCTTTCAAACAAATGCAGGAGAAGAAAGTTCAACACTCTTACCTCAGCAATAAATGCATACACAACTGTGGTTTAACTAACATAATTGTTGCTTGTTCGTATTGATTTGGATCATCAAAGGTCAGCAGCAAAGACATTGGTTAATAAAGTGAGATTAAATACATAAAGTATATTTGTATATTATTTAACATATGTAATTATGGCAGGTTTGCATATTCTGAGTTTGCATTTCACTGTTTTTATTCGTTTTGAGGAATACAGAATCTGTTTTTGTGCACGTGAGATAAGTAAATACTGCTCACATTTAGTCTAACTACAGTACAATAACCACACAGTGCACACAAAACCTCTGCACTTAATCCCGATTTCTCTCACCATGGAGGTGATACTAGTCAGTCAATAAATGGGAAAACAAAACAACTTGCATTACAAAAAGTAATCTGATTATGTAACTCACGTTACTTGTTATGTGTTACCCCCCAAACACTGGTCCTTTTATTACAATTATGCAATATCCTGCTATTTGCATACATTTGAGTATGTTTAGACAGTGGTGGGGAAAAAAGTAAACCTACATTGTTATAATAAAATATATAAATAAAAAAAAGCTCAAGTGAATGTAACGGCAAAAAAATTTTTTGGGTGCAAACTTTGCGTGTGAAGTCAGCATATTACAACACCACTGCTGACTAAGCAGTGATGACTGGAGATAATCACTGGCTGTGTGATGGTCACTACACTGGACATTATAGTCCAGCATCCACTGAATCAAGATGACACAGACTGCACTACAGCATTACACAACCAACAATCTTACTGTGTTTGTGTTATTGCCGCTGATTCTCATATTGCTATGATTGTGGAATTTTTTTTGTAGTTCTATTATGAGCATGAATCAGTACAACAGTAGAAAGAATAAAGGACTCAGCTCTCGTTTATTCATTTACGTTAGTTCTATTGACAATTCACAAGCCTTTGAGTCTAATCAATATTGCAACAACAAAAAAACTAAAGCTGTGCTAAATGGAGACTGAAGATTGTTAATTACCACTACTAATGGATGCTTCTCTCTAAATTTCACTTGAACCTTTTCTGTCTATCAAGTTTTTTCTCTCTCTTTTTCTTTAAAAAACAATCTTACTGACTGAACTGTAGGTCAATTCCAGTTGAAAAGAGGTCCTTCTAAATTTGTAAGAAACCACTTAAATGTTCAGTCATGACATCCATTGCAATTGACACCTTTTTGTATCCTTCGTCTTTTTTCATTTAACATGTTTGTGGAACAAGATCTTTCAGGTCAAGACCTCACTTTATGACTGTGTCTGTATATAAACTCTCGTATACAGTTCTGAGCCAACACTGAGCATTGCCAACCGCTATCTCTGCCAAACATCACTGGCAAACAGCTCACAGGTCATTGCATCATGACTTAAGCGAGGGAGATGCAGCCCTGTCCTTTTGCATCGAGACCAAAACAGAAGACGAAATGTCTATGATCAAAGACTAAAATCCAAGATCAAGGTCTTCAGGAGCAACGCCTGGCCAAGCAGAGAACAAAGGCAGCAGTATTTTCAACCAGATCACTGTTCACTCATATTGACTCCTCTAAACATTTCTGCTCTTAAGTGTTTGAATCGTCTCCCGTGCTGGACTCTCAGAGAGAACCAGAGGATATTCTGGGTCCCTTTGAAGAGTGACTTTGGCCAGCCCTTCCATCACCCTTGAGAAGAGTTCTGTAACTTCAGAGCGAGCCGTTTTCTGAACTTCCTCTCACTCTGACGACTCAGCAGAAAAGTGGTGCATAACCTGAGGACATGTATTATTCCCCCAGTGCTTACCGCTCTGCACACTGCCTGTGGGGCTGCCTTTGTATGGGCATTAATGTATTATTTACAGCCAGGGCTGCCTACGTATTTGATCATGCCTTGATTAAAACACGTTCAACCTTGAACAATTAAGCCTCTTTTCTTCAAACTTCTGAAGAACAGATACTGAACTTCTGACGTTTCACTTCAAAACACTGGTCTAAAGAAGAATCAAATCAAAACAAGGACATAACTAGGAAGTGTTTGTCAGGGTTATGTTTGGTTTTTTGTTCATGTCTGAGTTTCACATGTTCCTTTGTTCAGTTTCCCGCCTTTGTTCAGTTTCCATGGTTACCTTCATTATTAGTTCATTGGTTTCAGCTGTATGTCATTTATTAGCTCGTTTGTTATTTAAGCCTCACCCTTGCTTTCACTCTTTGTCCAGTCTCTGTTATGTTGAGATGTGTTTGCACTGTCTGTTTGCTTGCTTTTTGAGTAAGAATTAAACTTATTAGTGTTTTGTGAGAACCTGAGTCTTCTGTCTTCAGCTTCCCTGCATGCGTCGTTACAGCGTTATCTTCAAAATAAGATCACACGTACAAATATGAGGATTCTTCTAGAAATGCATTTACATGCATGATCTTACACTGATTAATAACCCTGACAACACATACGTTCATGCAAACACTTTAAACGTTTGTTTTATATAAAGATTTTTTTTTAAAGCCAAACATGATCGGCAATACCTCAATACTCTGGCATTATCCCGATTTTACAGCTGGTTGCAACCTAGGCTCATTGGAAAAATGTGCCTCTACATGCTTTTGTCAAAACTCCAAAAACGAACCTATGCAGTGCAATTCAATGCAGCTGAAATGAACAATAGAGGCAGTAAAATATAAAAGATATTAGCCCTTTTCACACAAATTATGATTACTGAGGCAGATTATCGATTAAAGACTTTTTATTTTTATAAGTCAGGATAAATATATAATTGAGTCATTCACATATTTACTTATTTACATATCACTTATTTACATTTTGGGACTTTTTATTTCGAAAACAAAGGTTTTATCTATAGTCGAATGGAATACAAAAAACTTTGAAGCTCAATATCTCAAACCACTAGAAAGCACGAATTTTACGAGGGGGCTAATTCGTACGAATTCATACGACCTTACTCGTACGAATTAGTATGATTTCTGCTAAATCGTACATATTTTACGAGTTGCCCAATTCGAATGAATGACCTACCCCTGATCCCGCCCCTAAACTTAACCATCACGTGGGTTTAGACAAATTGTACGAATTCATATGAGTGAGGTCGTACGAATTCATACGAATTCGTAATCACTCGTACGAATTCATACGAATTGGTCGTGAGATAGCTTTGTATTTTCAAAAATACTACCTAAATGAACCTTTTAGCATTAACCTAACCTTTTTCTCACAATTGCACGTTTATATCTCACAATTCTAAGAAAAAGTCAGAAATGCAAGTTATAAACTTGTAAAAAAGTGATTTTTTTTATGCAGAGGCGGAAACAAGCTTCCATTCATTTCCGAACTGACGTGATACGTCCAACATGCAGCCACAATCATGTTCATCTGTTTAAGATAAAACTGAAAGCACTTTTAAAGCCCAACTCACCGGACATTTCACATTGTTAGTGTTGCGAAACGTGCAAGAAGCAATGTAATATAATTTTGCAGAAATGTTGCCGCGTTTTCCCAGCCTGGCTTATTCAATGTACACTCATAAAAAGACACAGAGGAAAACCCAACAAACCCAGCAATGTACATACAGTAGTGAACACTCTCAATGTGATAACTATACAATCTGACAATGTATTTGTAAACCTGAGTAACTGATCATCACATTAGTATGTAAAAATGACTTTCTACTACAAGTTATTGAAGAAGCATTAAGAATTTCATGAGATAAGTGAATTAACCAACACTTCCATTAGCGGTCATGAGGGACACGTTGCTGCGTCGTATTCTTAATTAAAGAACACTCTCCTGACAGCTTGTTTCCCCACTCTGCTGGTAAATGAACCATATCAGATTCGCCATGTAGGTAATTATGAATGTTAATGCAGAGGGTTCTTTTCAAATGACGACCCTCGCTGAACGCTGGTAACATCCACAGCCATTTGCTCCTTCCTACCAGACATGCTTCAGCTGTGACATTATTTTTCATACATGGAAAGTAAAGCCACATTAAAGTTAGTGCCTGCCCTCACAGGATCGGAGAGACATTACCTCAGAAGCTCAGACGTGGCATTATGTTGATATTTGCTCTTATGCATGAGCAATGAACTGTGCAAGAACCAGAACCAAACTTAGACAACACTGAGCAACTCTTTAATTATGTGAACAGTAATACACCTCTAGTATGCTCAGTTAAGGAACAACTAACCTCCTTCTCCTCTCCCACCATCTCCTATTCTTTTTTTTTTCTTTTCATCCTCTCTTTCCTCTCCAGCCCCGCCCCCACAAGATTTGGACTTGCTAATGAGATGCTAATTACTACAAGGGAGATGCAGGACCTGCTTTTGTTCCTGGTTATACTTTTCTTTAAAATAAATAGTTTTTCTGTTTGATCTCCTGTTCCTTTCATTGTTTTCTTAAAGTTGGCATGAAATTGAAGTTGCTATAGTCTTTTATTCCCATACATCCGAGTGAAATTCTCGGCATCTCGGACAAGAAAAAATGTAGGGCGGGACTTGATTTTCTCCACCGGGAATTGATCGGTTGAGGTTCGGTTTTGCTTTGATGTCAAGTGACAGGTTGCCCCGCCCTCACGCCAGTGCACACATCATCAGAGAAGAGAAGAGATGTCATCATACATATTTTGATAAGAAATTATGAGGGCACATATTTAAAAAAAAAGATGTGCACGGATAAATTATTTGAATGAAATACTGCAATATTCCATAAAAAAAAAAAAAGATTGAAATCAATTTTGATTTCTTGCATACTTTAATCTATCTATCTATCTATCTATCTATCTATCTATCTATCTATCTATCTATCTATCTATCTATCTATCTATCATTTTTGGCCCTTATGGTTAGTGTTTTGTTTGCATTTTTTCCTCATTTGAATTTTTTTTTTTTTTTTTTTGGAGGAAAGGCATCTGCTTAACAAATAGATGAAAATCTTCATGTAAACAGTTGTTAACTTATTTTGTGTATCAACATATGTATTGTTTTAACACATTATAGTTGTGTACTGTAGATGTATTGACAGGATTGAATATTATTGTCATCATACACTGATATACAAGAGGGTTTTTTTTTCATTCTATAGGGTATAAAGCACGATGATTACACTGTACAGTTTTACCAGCGCATTTGGACGTTATACGGACTCCTCATCCACAGCTCAGCTCAGCACAACTCACTTATGAACTGATCCCATCAAACCCTACATACGAAATCCTCCACTCCCTGAAGACGCTTCGGCTGACTTAATCCACCCATGTCAAAACACAAGTGGTCCGCAACGTGTAATTGTGGTGCTCTAATGCAAATTTGCATTTTGTAGCATCATTTATACTGATAGCTTTTCATATATACAATGCTAACTTATGTTTTTAGTAGGCTTTTTGAGGAAGCAGATAAAGTTTGTTATATTAAAAACAAGCAAATAAATCCTGTTCACCTTTAAACAAATTCATGTATTGATTCACAGTAAAAAAAAAAAAAAAAAAAAATACAGTTCCATCTTGTCAGAGTTACAGTTTAAAATCAGGCTAATCCATCATTCTGCCATGTAAAACATTAAATTAATGTCACCACAGAAGAATGGATTTTTCCAAGAAATACGAAGAAAGCGCTGATTAAGCACAAGAAGGTTACCAGCACAGGAGAAAGATAAGGTGTAGGCCTATCTGAGTTTACTGTCGCTAGATTCCACGAAAGTGCACCTTAGCAGCTAATTCACAATGATTATTACACAACATATCATCGCTCCCGTTACTGACCAAGCTTCTTTTTTTTTTAAATATCAAACAAAGTCATTCATTATTGCTTTGCCGAATTTGTCACAGTGCATTTGGTTCATTTTATTTCTTTTCCTCGACTTTATGCAGATTGTGTGTTTAAGACTTATGGCAATAGCGGCCAACTTATGTATGCAAATAGATTCGCCTCTCTGTTGGGTGAGATTACTGTGAAGTGCTGCTATTTGCATTTGAAAATGATCCGGATTGGAGTGAGCGTGAGGCGAGGTGCAGTTAGGGATGATGGGTAAAAGAGAGCTTGCCACGATAAGCTGAAAATTGTGTTTGCCTAAATGCTTGCAGCAGCACACCTCGCCAACGCTTTGTAATTTCCCTTTTCTTTTTTTGTGTCTGTCCTTTTTATGTGAGTGGTTTAACAGTAACGCTGTTAACAGAGTTGCGGTTTAATACAGAGCCCCTTTTTTTAAATCTTCAGGGTGGCGTGATACCTTTGGCTGTGGATTACTAGTCCTCGACAAAGTCAGATGTCAGAGAGACCAGCAGCAAGAGTACCTGTAAATTCTCAAGATCACAATGAATTAAGAACACAGCAAACTATATAGCGCACTAGATTCTTCTTGGGTTTGCCCTGAAAAACAAATTATTTATACTATTTGGTGTTGATGTGGATTTTCCTGTGCTGCGTGGCATCAAATGCAAACCTCATAAGAATAAATCAAAAGGGACTCGAGCAAAAGCATGCATGGGAGAGCAGGGACAATTTAACGCTCAATAAATGTAACATTAGTAATTACTTCAATTAAAGTGCACTCGCTGTGGCCATGTCAGGTATGCTAAAATATAACATCCTAAAACAAACATTACATCTTGAGTACGTTCAGTAAAAAAATATATATCATCATTTTATTTACATAGTTCAAAATGTTTGTCAAAATTTCAAATTATGTTTGTTCTGTGTGTGTTTTCTGGACTGATTCGAACACAGTATTAGAAAAAGTCTATCCATTCATTTATTTATTTAATTTTTTGTGATTTATAGGTCAAAATATTGTTCAAAAGTTTGGGGTCAGTAAGATTTTTGTTGTTGTTGTTGGACAAATTAATACTTTTATTCAGCAAGAACACATTCAATTGCTCAAAAGTGACAGTAAAGACTTGCTACAAAAATATAAAAGAAAATATTTCAGGTAAATGCTATATTCATTAAAGAACCCTAAAAAAACAATTATCAATGCAAGCAGCACAAGTGTTTCAAAAATTGACAATAAATATAATAATAATAAGAAATGTTTTTTGAGCATCAAAATCAGCATATTAGAATGATTTCTGAAGGATCATGTGACGCTGAAGACTGGAGTAACAATGCTGAAAATTCAGCTTTGCCATCACAGGGATAAATTATATTTTAAAATATGTTTTTACTGTATGTGTAATCAAACAGATTCAGTCTTAGTGAGTATAAGAGACTTCTTGCAAAATATAACTGCTCTATTAAAGACTTTTAAGGTATGTTTTATAATAGTGTGTTTTGTATTTGTGTGCATTTTAGCTTAATTGCATCTGACTTGATTAGGTTATACATTTAACTCATATGGGTAATGACTACCGAGAGGCAAAAATAAAATAAATGAGCAAAAACTCAAAACTATCTCACTCTAGATTCCTATTTCCTTGTCCTGAACTGAATTCTCAAACTCAGTGTAATCTCATAAAAAATAAAGAAAATAAATGTAAGGCTCCTATTGATTGTGATAAGAGAATGGCGCTGGGCTTTGTTCAGGGAGCGTTTCGGACCGCAAGGGAGGAGATGTATGTCTGCTGATCAAACAGGAAGACATGCAAACTAATGCGAGTTGAAGTAAAATAAATGAACTGATCTGAGGTATTAAGACAGCAGAAACTGATTTCACCAAGTGCAACATGTACTTGGATCAACATCTTTGTTGATCCTGGAGCAACATTGCAGTTTACAGTTTATGTCAAGTTTAGGATGACAACCAGGATTAGGTGCTTCTACATCAGGGTTATTCATTTCCCTCTGATTTTAGGGATAACTTATTGGTAGGGTTAGGATTACATTTTTCGAACACAAATGCTGTTCCAGGATCGACAAAATATGTTGACCTATAAGAACGTGTCTAACATATCTAATATATCGACAAATATCAACTCTGGTAGACCTGAATGTATGTTTCCGTGAGAGAAATCTAGAAAAGCATACAAATACAGCGCTCTCTTCCCAATTTCAGTATATTCAACACTATCTCACGACCAATTCGTACGAATTCGTACGAATGATAAAAAGATGGCTAAATCGTACGAATTCGTACGACCTCACTCGTACGAATTTGTACGATTTGTCTAAACCCACGTGATGGGTAGGTTTAGGGGCGGGGTCAGGGATAGGTCATTCGTATGAATTCATACGAATTGGGCAATTCGTAAAATATGTACGATTTTGCAAAAATCGTACGAATTCGTACGAGTGAGGTCGTATGAATTCGTACGAATTAGCCACCTCGTAGAATTTGTATGTTTTCCCGTGAGATCGGGTTGGTATATTCACTGTTATGTCAGGAGCTTCATATAGAACCTTGTAGGGTTTCCCTTCATGCGACAACTTTATGGATTTAGCTTTAATTTTGTTTTAGTTAATTTGTATTTTTATTACATTTTATGAATTAAGCAGTTCATAAACATACTTTATCACTAGAAAAATTGGAATAACCCAATAAGCATGAAAGTACTGTGCAATCGTTTAAGGCATTTCTCCTTTTTAGGCATTTCTCCATAGAGTCATAAACCTTTTTTTCTAAGAATGTAGTCATTATTAAAATTTTCAAATACACTCCTCGTCATATTATGAGTAAATAGAGTCTGATAGAAAAGTAACATAGATCACCTCCCACATAAACAAATTGAACAAAGCCCTTGAATGAGTTAAATCAACCCAAATGAGGATTTTTCTGACATCAGCCATTTTTATCTAAGATGCGTGGGACTTTCTCGTGTGTATTGCGTCTTTGGAAGACCTTAGTCGTTAAAGCCCTGTATGAAATCTCACAGAATAGTGTGTCTCTACAGCACTCAGACTCCTGGCTGAATCCCATTAAGCCTGCACAGTGCTGGGTAATGGGATCGGCCACGGGCCTTTATGTTCCTCCTCCCCCCCTGCTTCACATCACGGCCTGCGAGGATCCCGCGTCTCAGCCAGGATAACGTGCCACAGCCCAAGCCACCGTCACAGATGAATATTCATTAGCGCAGCTTTTTGCGAATTTTCTCCTGGATACGGCTGCCCCCTCTTCCCCTCCGCTCCCCTGGCAGAGCTGGGCTGACGGAGAGAGAGGAAGTGGGGTGGGTGAAGGGGCGACTGGGTCTCGTAACACCTCGGGGTCTGAGACATGTGTGCACAATTTCGATTTCATTTGTGTGCCGCTTTTTACGTGAGACGTTCTGAGGCAGACAGAGAGGAATCGAGCTCGTGGAACCAGAAAATGTACAATATAGGACAGTCAAATAGAGCTATGACAAAAATGATTGGCAGTGTAAAAGCTGATCAACAATGAGTGCTGTTTTTTTTTTTTTTTTTTTAGAAAAACATTCATTATGAATGATATTGAAAAGGAAGATATGAGGAAACAAAAATCTCTCTCATTAGAGAGTTCTAACAGTTAAAAGGTAAATGTTTGAGATTATGATTGTTGATTGACGTATTAATAACATCTAAAATGTAATAAATGGTTACAAATTATTTGAGGTTATTGAGGTCATTGGTTGATTTCATTGTATTTAAAATAAATGAGAATTATTAAGTACTATAATGCTGTCAAATCAATTCATTGCAATTAATCGCATCAAACATAAAAGTTTGTAAATATACTGTATACATGTAGGTGCATGCATGTGTGTGTGTGTGTGTGTGTGTGTGAGTGTGTGTGTGTGTGTGTGTGTGTGTGTGTGTGTGTGTGTGTGTGTGTGTGTGTGTGTGTGTGTGCGTGTGCGTGTGCGTGTGCGTGTGCGTGTGTGTGTGTGTGTGTGTATACACACACAAACTTTTATGTTAAATGTGATTAATCAAAGGTTTGGGGCCTGTTATTAAATGATTATGATTTTCAAGTGTCTTTTTAAATTAATTCATGTGAATTTATTGAGCACAGAGCAGAATCATTATATTCCACTTATATTTCATATTTGTCGATCTTTGATGCTTATTAAATTCAAACAAAAAAGTAGATGTTAATGTCAAATAAGGTAATGCATTAACTGTAAATGTTTTCGCACTAAACATTCTTAACCGTTGAAAAGTAAAATAAGATCAAAATGGACTCAAGTCAATAAAGAAATTAATACATTTAGCAAGGACGCATTAAATTGATCATAAGTGACAGTAAAGACATTAAACAAAGAAACGGAATGTTACAAAATATTTCTATTTCTAATAAATGCTGTTCTTTAGAATGTTATTCATTAAATAATCCAAGTATCATGGTTACCAATTACTTGCTAATTATATGAATCAATGCCATATATTAGTCCCATTGTAATTTCAATTATAAATACTTTTCTTTCTCAATCATTTAATGATAAATGAGAGTCCCACTATGGGGATTGTACTCGTTCACCTGCAAATCTTTGCAAAACTCTTCTTTTTTTTTCTTTTTTTTATTACGTAAAGGGTACTGCATTACGTAAAAGGTAAAAATTGCCTGTTTCAGCCAAACATACAAAAAAAAATAAAAAATACACATACACTTTAAGCACAAATACACTGGCCAGGGCAGGCTACACCATGACCTTCGACCCTTAAATTACTCTGTACTTATGCTACTGACCTGGGCCAGCGGCTGAGGGGAAAAGCGCTCAAGAGTTTGTATCCAGCGAGAGCCTGAAGCCTTCTCGCCTCAAGCCAGCTTCTGTATCACCATTACTGCTATCTCAGCAGCCAAATTCAGCTTTGAAGTTTCTGCAAATCTCAGAACAAAAGCATGAATTATTCCACATTAACCACACATTGATTAATCTAGTCTGATGGGGAACGAATACAACAAAAGATATTAAAAGTTCCCTTTTTTTTCCAGGACAAAAGAATGTTTCTTCTTCCACATTAGCCTCTCTATTTGGTAAATTATGTTATTAATTTACCAAAACCTTCACAGGGCAGACTTTTTTCCTTTTTTTTTTAAAGGAGGAGAGGGAGAAGGAGAGAGAGTTTGAAATGAATGAGAATAATAGTGACCTTTGCCAAGGGTGATGGATGAGAGAGAAACGCTCACTGGCATCCACTGCACTGGAGACGTCACCATGACAACCCTGACAGCCGAGGCAGCACACATGAATATGTACGACCCACATCTGGACAGCTGCTTTAGCCAATGCACTCCTGGTCAGGGTGTGTATGTGTGTGAATGCATGCACATTTGCATAAAGTGTGTGTGGGTGTGGGTGTGTGGCGGCAGGTTACCATTCCTCGTGTTTTTTTACCTATTACTAAGAATTAAAAAAGCATAAAAACATACACTTAAAGTGATAAGTGTCGTGACACAAACAAGCTGTAAGCAAAAAACAATTCCTCGTCAAGCGGCAGTCCAGCCATGCCTTGCGGCTAAAGATGTTTTTCCAACATTTCCTGAGGTGAACTTCACTTGTATTGTAATACAACTTGGTCAGAATACATCCGTCAACTCGCGGCAGTTCGGCGTGACACATAATTACTGGCTAGCCCTTGGATGTTTGAAACCATATGGTTTCTGACCCGTTTTTCATTTCAAGTCATTTTCAATTAGAGAAATGCACGAGAACATAGCGGGCGAAAGAAGGCCGTAGCATGTTCTGACTCCATCCATCACACCATTTAATCTGAGGGGGGAAAAGACATCAAGAAAACCAAGACAGAGAGCAAGAAAGTGCGTATTCTATTTATACAGCATCTGGACTCTCTTTTCAGATTATTTGTTCTTGGTGCACCCAGCAGTGTATGCGCGCACATGTGAGAGAAGCGAGGGAGAGAGAGAGAGAGAGAAGGAGGGAGGGAGGGAGGGTGGCTTTGTTACTCTTACTCAGTTCACCTCATTGAATTGTAAATAAGGTGTGATATTTTTACAGAGGGGGAAAAAAACCTGCACAGCCGGTGCACAGCAGACAGGCCGTCTGAATGTCTGAATGTCTGCCCGCGCTGTGCCTTTCCTCCAATGTAAGTACAACACTCAAAAAAATCTGCAGCCTCGGCCAACGCATAAGGGAAATTTGAGTTTAAACATGTAATTCTTAATCCCAAAACAAACAGAAAAGCAGCCCGCCGCATAAATCGAAACATTGCGGTTTGAGACTTAAATCCATTTACAAAGCCCTGGATGGATGAGCTGACTATCAGTGACAACTTAATGAAGTTTAAGTACGCATTTAAAATGTGAAATAGTTTTGGTAGTTTTTCCGTTGATAAACAGTACAAGCATAAAAGACTTCCAGTATAGTTTTGAGTAAGGTCGTAATATCGTCATCTTAAGCAAATGCTTGACACAAAAAAAGCTCTAAAATTGAAATGGAGAGTCCACCCAAAATATCATTTACTCACCCTCATGTCTTTTCAAACCCGTATGACTTACTTTCTTCTGTGGAACATATCAGAAGATGTTTCGAGAAATGTTGGGAGCCCTAGGGTTAGGGTTAGTTTTAGTTACCATTAGCTGTGTGTCCATTACCCTTCAAATTGTGCAAATTGAAATTGAAAAATGAAAATACGCCCAATGATAACTCCCATATATCACAAAAAAGTTTTTACATTCGCTTGAGGTGGTTTTTCAAGCATTTCGAGAAAGGAATATTTCGCAAAACTGCAATGGAAATGTACAGGTCGGGAATACTGGATTCTAAACAACAAAGAAATGCCACAATTTAGCAAGACCTTGAAGCAGATTGGAGGGAGGAACACCTCATATGTTCCAGTCCCAAGTATAAGGGGCTTTCCTTGCCATTAAAGCTTGGATAACACGTCTCCTTCGAATCGATTAAAAATAATGGCTTGTGCGGTGGCTGAGATATACATAAACCTACCATCATCCATTGCCATGATTTTTGGAATGACTTATCGTGAGAGGAAAAAAAAATACGTTTTAGTCGCATAACAACGGTTAATGGAAACGCCGTCATTTTGCTATATATTTTTTTTGCTATTGACTTCCACTGAATTGACAAAAATATATATTTGTTTATGGTTCAGAGAAACCAAAATAGTTTAAGTGCTACACAAGTAACACTATTGTGTACAGTGTACAAAATCATATTTGTGACGAAATTCCCTATACATTAAATAAAATGAGAATAATCTCATTTTGATGGAACAACCTGAACTACTAAAGAAACATGAAACTGATAGTAAAATGAATAGCTTCATATCTAAACTATGAAGGTCTATGTTATGAAAGAAAATAGCAAATTGCCAATAAATGTTGTCAATATGTCATAGAGCTTATAGCCTCAAAATAGTGGTGTCAGTCATATTTAGTTTCACTGTCTTGTTTAGGGGCTGTTTACACCACACCATTTTCAACTAAAAAAGAAAGCTTTTTCTTCAGGGTCCATTGCCTGAATACTCGTTTGTCGGTTTCTGATTAGTCCTCACCTGTTCCCTGTTCCGTTGATTATCTTCCTTCGTGTATTTAAACCCTCAGTTCTCCTCAGTTATTTTTCCACTCGTTAAAATTATGTTTATGAGTAGTATTGTTCTCTGTGTCTATTAAAGTGCTTGTTATTGTTCTTTCTTTCACGCATCTTTTTATGGATAAAAAACTACACGCAACCCCCTTACAAGTGGATATAAACATCTCAATAAAAATGCAACCATCAAATACTGTGTCTGCTTCCTCTTATTTATTAAAGTATTAATTCACCTAAGTATTAATTTCTGTCATCAATTACTCACACTCATGTTGACTTTTTTTCTTTCGTAACACATAGAAGATGAATTTTTCATATAATAAAATTTAATTGTGACAGAATCAAGCTGCAAAATGGCAAAATAAAAACACCATAAAAGTATTATAAAAGCAGTCAAACTTGCGTATTATACATAACAAGTCTTCTGAAGTCATATGACAGCTTTGTGTGGGAAACATTCACTGATCATTTTACATTCTGACAAAGATCTGTAATAATTAATAGAAGTTACTATAAAATTAATAAAAAAAATGTCAATCCAAAACAACCATAATTAACCAAACATTGTGACATATTTAGTGGAACTGTAGTTGATTTAAGAGTTATATGGAGCAGAAGATTTTCAGTAAATTCGGATTGTTTTTCACTCAAAGCTGTCACATGACATTTGATGGCTTAAAAAATAGCACATTCATTTTGAAGCTCTTCTTTCACTTTTATTGTAGCGTTCAGTGTTATCAGTGTTTCAAAGAAAAAATAAAAGTTGAGTAAATTATGACAATCAATCAATCAATCAATCAGTCATATTTTATTACAGATCCAGGGTCCAAATACAAGACATATAATTCATAAAATAAACATCATACAGGTTTTTTTTTATGTTTAATCTTAATCTTATTTTTTTCGTTTTTTATTTTGTTTATCTTTAAAAGAACTAACCCTTTAAAAGTAGATTCTATAAATAACGTATGACTGTTAATGTAACAAACTACACTGTAAAAAATTATTACAATGTACAAAAGTTTTTACATTGCTATAACTCATCAAAATAAGTTAACTTAATTTAATGTAATTTAAGTTTAAATGACTAAAACATCCAAGTTGATTGTACTTAAAAATCCTAAGGCAGCAACTTTTTTTACAGTGAACATTTCCTATGGTATTTTTAGTGTGTTTTGGAGCTAATGTAAACCATAAGCCCCAGAATTTCCTACATTGTGTTTTATTTATTATTCTCACTCAATATTTTCCTTGCCGTGTTGCTTTTTTATGCCATTGTCTTCCCCAGTTGCCGTTGAAGAGATGGGCTATTCTTTAATTTAACAGGAAGGTTTGAAGATCTCAAGTTCACGTAAACAGCAGTGACACTGAGCTTCTCCTGTGCTTTTGTCTTCTCTCTTCTTTATTGTAGCCCAAGGTCAAAAGATGACTGAGATTGTTGAATCACCTCAGAGAAGCCTGGTGTCTGATGTGAACTCAACCTCTCCCACTTTGGTAGAGCATGTCCTCCCTCTCATCTGCCTCTTTCTTGTATCGCGCTGTCAGCTCTGAAAACTCTTCTATCTCTCCCCTGTCCTCCATTCACCTTCTCTTTCAAGCATCATCTGTCCTCTCATCTATCTCTCCACTCTTTTTAACTATTCACTCTATTCTTCTCTGTCGCTCACCTTTTTTCCCTGCGTCCCTATATGTCTGTCTGTTTCTAAGTGGTCTGTGAAAGGGCGGCTCTTTTGAGGGGACCAAAGGGTTGAGGGACGACCTTGCACAACTGAAACTGCTACTCTGCAGAAGAAAGCAGGAGAGTTTGGTTTTACTTGTTTGAAGTGAAGGTGGACGGCCCTTTGAACCTCTGCTCTCATAAATAAAGGTTTCTTTGAAAAAGCAGACCAGGTCAAAACAGGAGCATCTCGCAGGTGATAGTGGTAAGATTGCACACTCACATGAAGCAAACAACAGATATGACTAAATCTCAGCTCTGTCTTTTTGATTATGGAAATAAGAGCTCATGCATTTGCATTATAAAGAGCAAGGTATAACATTTAGACAAAGTTGTTATTGCTTTTACAAATGCAATTTAAATGTAGCTTTACATTTTTTTAAACCAATTTTTATGAGAAAACTGTCATACAGCTTTTTGAAATGCGTTGTGTAACACTTTCCCCTCCCATAGTTCAATTCAAGATTTCAGCTTTAGCATATTAAGCGAAACACATGTCTGTTCATGAAAGGTCAAACCCGGGGTGTTTATGAATATTCAGATGACACAGGCAAAGTAAATTACAGTTGTTTGCAGAAAACTTCTCTGAACCCTCTTGAACCCAATTTGTTGTGTTCTGAGTTTTTCAAGTGGGAATATTTCTGAAGTACAATCAGTTTAGAGGCTTGAACAAATAAAAGTATAAGAGTAATGTTCCCTTTTTTTACATATCCAAAGAACTTTCCAGCAACCTATATTAAGGAGTTTTTAGTGGCATTTTAAAGTTGAGTTTTTCTTCCCCTACTTAAATAATACAAACTAAAACAGATTACATAAGAAAAAAATACCTTACAAATCCCAATATTGGTAAATTGCAAAGTAATCCATGAAAAAATCTCTCAAACTTATAAACTTTTATGTTAAGCCTGGAACACACCAAGCCGACGGTCGGCCGTCGGGCAGTTTCCGTGCGTCGGCCGACTAAATCTTCTCAGTGTGTTCCGCACCGTCGGCTGAAATTGGTCCTCGTCGGCTTTGTAACGGCCGATTCGACATGTTGAATCGGCGTCGGGCCGTCGGTGAAAGAGGGAACTCTGATTGGCTGTTTAGCTTAGTGACCGAGTCAGTGCACGAGAATAATAGCAAAATAGCGAACAAAGTCAAAACGGTACAGATAGAAGGCTGTTCTAATTATCATTGTCATCTTATCTGAGTGTTCCTTGGCGAATATTTCAATATTAACACGAGAGGAGTGGAATAAAGAAGGATTGATATTCAAAACGGTAAGCACGCACTGCTTTGTTTACGGTTTGTGTAACTGCAGCCGGCAGCGCCGGTTTCCATTTTTGAATGACGAATATAGACGAATATATCTGCAGAAATAGACAGCTGTCTCATTTACACGCAGGCGCAGAACGCGCATTCTAGCTGACAGTCGGCTGTAGTTCTCTCGGTGTGTTCAAGTGCAGCTTTTTACCCCGACGCGAGGCGACAACACAGTCGGCTTTCATCAGCGCTAGTTCGTCTGCGTCGGCTTGGTGTGTTCCAGGCTTTAGATGCGATTAGTCACGATTAATCGATTTAAACATTAAACAGTGTAACAACATTGACTGTAATTAAATGGACCAATTTACCACTAAATACATTTTCAAAAAGTTAAAACCTATAAGATACTAGTCACATTAAAACGATTTGTCCTTCCCTTAATTAAAGTCAAGTTGTTTTCTGAAGAATCCAACCTTATATATTATCAACCATTATCAATATTAACTGTTATGCAAACTGTTCACTGAATAAAATAATGTAAAATTATAATGATTCAATTTACTGATAAAATGAATTGCAAAGATGCCGTGTTCCTCACTCTCAGAACCGTGGATTGGATTCCCACAAACAGATAAGCCAAATTCCATTTTACCAGTGATTTTAGAGACAGAATCCCCATTAACAGTGTAAATTTGACTAGGCTTAATCTGCTACTCTGAAACTGTCCACAAAGCATTTAATGAACTGACCCTTCGGCCCGCTCACCCCAGCTCATCTCTTCTACCGCCATCCACCGCCCCCTTGTACCTGGAACAGTGCCCTGCTCGTCCCTTTTATGTGCCCATGAGACAGAGCTGGCCCCCTTCAACCACACACCCCCACCCCTGTGACAACCTCCCCCCACCTCACCAAAAGTGTCACCCAGTCCGCCTAACAAGGGTGAAGGCCATATGTGACTCTCTCATTAACGACTACATGAAAGAGACAAGAAGTACAGAGGGACATCTGGGCCTGACTGAGACACAGAGGAGAGAGGGAGAGAGAGAGAGAGAGAGAGAGAGAGAGAGAGAGAGAGAGAGAGAGAGAGAGAGAGAGAGAGAGAGAGAGAGAGAGAGAGAGAGAGAGAGAGCAGAGCGTGTGTGTGAGAAAGACCAAGTTATACATCGTGCTATATGAAAATACATTTACTTTTACATTTACATTTATATTTATTCATTTAGCAGACGCTTTTATCCAATGTGACTTGCAAATGAGAACAATAGAAGCAGTTAAACTAACAGTAGGACAACAATATGCAAGTGCTATGACCCTTCTCAGTTTAATCTAGCGCAGTACATGTACATTTTTTTAAATTTTATAAATAGAATAGAAGAGAAAGTGTTAGTATTACTGGATCAAGTGCTGCCGAAAAAGATGCGTCTTCAGCCGTTTCTTGAAAATGGCTACGGACTCAGCAGCTCTGGTTGAGTTAGGCAGATCATTCCACCAGCAGGGAACAGTCAAGGTAAAGGGCCGAGAAAGAGATTTTGTGCCTCTTTGAGATGGCACCACAAGACGACGTTCACTTGCAGAGCGCAAGTTTCTGGATGGCACATAAGTCTGAAGTAATGAGTTTAGGTAAAAGGGAGCAGAGCCAGTGGTTGTTCTGTAGGCAAACGTCAGTGACTTGAATTTGATGCGAGCGACAACTGGCAACCAGTGCAATGTTGTGAGGAGAGGAGTGACGTGTGCTCTCTTCAGCGCTCTGGCTGCAGCATTTTGGATCAGTTGCAGAGGTTTGACAGTGCAAGCTGGAAGACAAGTCAGGAGAGCATTACAATAGTCCAGTCTGGATAGAACAAGCACTTGGACAAGGAGTTGTGAGCATGCTCTGATAGGAAGAAGGGCCTGATGTTGTACAAGGCAAATCTGCAGGACCGGGTAGTTCTAGAAATGTGGTCTGTGAAGTTCAATTGATCATCAATTACAACTCCAAGGTTCCTGGCTGACCTTGATGGAGTTATGAATGACGAGCCTAGCTGAATGGTGAAGTTGTGATGAAGTGTTAGGTTGGCTGGGACCACAAGCAGCTCTGTCTTCGCAAGGTTTAGTTGAAGGTGGTGGTCCTTCATCCAGCCAGAAATGTCTGTCAGGCAGGCTGAGATGCGAGGTAGAGTTGTGTGTCATCAGCGTAGCAGTGATAGGAAAAGCCATGTTTCTGAATCACAGATCCTAGTGATGTCATGTAGATGGAGAAGAGAAGTGGTCCAAGCACTGAGCCCTGAGGCACTCCAGTAGCTAGATGTTGGGTCTTAAATGCCTCATCCCTCCACAACACCCTAAAGGACCTACCTGAGAGGTAAGACTTGAACCATTGGAGTGCAGTTCCCAAGATGCCCTTCATCTTTAGGATTGACAGGAGGATCTGGTGGTTAACTGTGTCAAAGGCAGCAGACAGATCCAGCAGGATGAGAACGGAGGATTTGGAAGCTGCTCTTGCCAGTCTCAGAGCTTCAATTACTGAGACCAGGGCAGTCTCAGTTGAGTGTCCGCTTTTGAAAACAGACTGATTGTTGTCCAGGGGGTTGTTCTGTGTAAGAAAGGAAGAGATCTGGTTGAAAACAACTTGTTCAAGTGTTTTCGCGGCGAATGGAAGAAGGGATAACGGTCTGTAATTTTCCAGATGTGCTGGATTTAGAGTGGGTTTCTTAAGCAGTGGGGTTATCTGAGCCTGCTTAAATGCTGTGGGAAAGGTACCAGTGTGAAGAGAGGTGTTGGTGATGTGCGTGAGTGCGGGTACAACTGAGGAAGAAATGGCTTGAAGTAGATTAGTGGGAATAGGATCAAGCGGACAGGTAGTAGGGCGATTAGAAAGGAGGAGTTTGGAGACTTCTGCCTCTGAAAGCAGAGAGAAGGAGGGTAGAATGTGTGTGTCAGTTTGTGGATTGGTAAATTGGCCACTGATGGTGGTTGTTTATTAAGGCCTTTTCACATGACTCACATAAGTTGCCTAACTCTATGGACAATTTGCATGATGTATGCAAAGTGATTTTTATAAGATGTTTACCCTTTTTTTTTTCTTGTAATTTGCAAGCCAATTCCAAGGCAAAGAAGATACACTGTAACTCCCTGAATACCTTGTAATTTACTTCATTTATATTTCATTTAATGTTTTATTTATTTTTAACTTTTGTTGTCATGCCTTGCTTTTCCTCCAATGGCTGCTTTTTCTGAAATATTTTCGTCTGGTTCTAAGCTCAAAACGTACTTTTAAGTAAAATATTTTTTTTTTAGATTTATATTTTTTCAAATGTAATTTATTCCTGTGATGTAAAGCAGAATTTTCAGCATCATTACTCTTCAGTGTCACATGATCCAGAAATCTTTCCAATATGCTGATTTGCTGCTTAAGAAACATTTCTTACCATCAGTTTTATAACAGTTGTGCTGCCTAATATTTTTGTGGAAACTGTGAACTTTCAGGATTCTTTGATGAATTGTAAGTTAAAAAGAACTGTATTTATTTAAAAAGCAACACTGCAAAAAAAAAAAATTGCTGCCTTAAATTTTTAAGTACAATCAATTTGGATGTTTAAGTCATTTCAACTTAAATGACATTAAACTAACTTAACAAAATAAGTTGAATCTTGTATAACTTATACAAAAAGGTTGAAAATTGCTTAACTTATTTTGATGAGATAAAGCAATGTAAAACCATGTTATCAAAACTTATTGATCGTGTATTTTTTACAGTGAAATCTTACAATCTTTTGTAACATGATAAATGTCTTTACAATAACTTTTGATCTATTAAATGCATCCCTGTCGAATAAAAGTATTAATTTCCTTTATAAATAAATAAATAAATAAACCTTATATATACAAACATTTCTGTCCACCAAGTTTTAAACGGTACTGTATTTGCTCAATAATGTTTCGAATTTTCAACTTGATTGCTATTTTAGAATAATGTTAATTAAAATGCTTATAATGAAATGGGATGGAGTTGAAAGAAGTGGATGATGGGAAGTTTTCTATTAATTTTAAACCTAACCTGGTTTGGGGTAACTTTTTACTTGACATTAATTTATTAATTTGTTACATTAACAGTTTTGTGATAAGCTGTAGATTTCAAAACAACTTTAATTTGTAGCAGATTACAATCAATTTTGGGAAAAATGCCACAAAAAAAACTACAGAGGTTAAAGCAAAAAGTGTTACATCCATCCGCGGTCTCCCCTGCAGGTATTTGTTGTGAATTGCTGTATACTTCCTGCGGTCTTGCTTTCTAGCACCTGTGCTGATGCTATCTGCATGCCGCTTGCACTGAAACCATGCTGTCAGGTGAAAGCACTTTACCAGTGTTTAAAAATGTGAGTGCTGCGGAGAGCAGGAACCACAACAGGAAAGAGGACTGAAGATATAGTAGATCAGAAGAACAACACGACACGCTGCAAGCAGTCAGTACTCTTTTAAATGTACTGCAGGCCGACTAATAGGACATCACCAACCGATCATTTCTGCCGGGGAGCGCTGACAGAGATGTCGTCTGTCTCCCTGACAGCCTCAGCGGTAAATACACACACAAACACACAGTGCGTTGCACACTGTCAGTGGAGCAGGTCTCCGAGCTAAATCAATCCCAGGATGCAATGACACTCCTGTCATTTCCAACACCTCCGTTCCCATGAAGACTCACAAGTACAGCACGAAACTCCATTCACCAGCACAGGTCTCGCTCACGGTGAGCTGATAGACAGGACTGTTTAATACTGTAGGTGTGAACCAGTTAGGTTTGTACTGACTATACTTGAATATCTAAACCCACATATGATAATGCATCAGTCTCCTAAGCAGGTTTTTCAGAACATGAGGGTAATGTTTTACTCGCAGTTGTTCTAAAAGTTAGTAGTATCCAAAAACCTGAATGAAAAGGCTGGATTATATATACAGGATCCTATAGATAATGAGTTGCTTAACTAAGTCTCTGTGGAGATTGTGAGTTTGAAGTGAAGGTGAAGTGAATTTAACGTAGACAGACTTCTCCAGACCTCTTACTGAACTTTTCAGTCCTTCGTCTGTGAACACTACATCTCCCTTTTCCATTAGCTCTCTGCAGGAAGAGTGAGGAAGGTTACAGGCACTCCATCACGGTGAGGGCATCCAGGACCCCCTGTTCTGGCTAAGAGCCCTCCCTCCTGTGGTACTGTCAGGGGGAACAGCTGGGTCCATACACTCTTTGACCTCTAGCTTTTAACAGCAGATCACCTTCCTCTCTTCAACCCCCACAAATAAACTTCACTTCAGCAGAGCTGGTTTACTTCACCGGCCTCACCTCAACGCCTGACTCAATAGTTACATCACATCATTTCGTTTTGAATAGCATGTCAACTGTTTGTACATGTACAACCTCTTTAAGTCCAATTTTTAAAATGTGTGGCCACATTGAATGAATGAATAAATGAATGAAGGAATGAATGAATGAATGAATGAATGAATGAATGAATGACTGACTGAATGAATGAATGTCAGCACTGTTTTGTTCACCGCTTGATATTTTTTGAGCTGTTAAACCAACATTTTTGTTGAACGATAAATTCAAATATTACATGGATTTCTAAGAACTTGCCATTTGAATTTTACAATAGATTTCATGCAATATTTCCTTTTTATTATCTCTGACATTGTTCATTGCCTCAGAAAGTGTAGAAAAAAAGAGAGTAGAAGAGAGCCGAACATTGCCTTTAATTTCATAGATAAAGCAATATACTACACTCTCAGTCCCTTCAAATTGAAATGCAAAGCTACAAAATGTGATCATTTTTTGCAGAGAAATGCATTATTTATAGATGTCAATATTTGTATTTTTATACAATATTTGTATATTTATACAAAATAAATGTTTGTTTCTATGGTTACTTATAATTTGCACCTGTCTCTTGTTATGTTTGCCTTGTATTTATTCCTGTTCATCAGTCCCTTGTTGGTTTTCGTTTATGGTTTATCCTTTTCTCCCATGTTCTCCTAGTGATCTCCCCCATTCTTGAGTTTATAATTAAAGACTATTCCTCGGATCTGGTCCGCAGATCCAGTACCCACCCGAGTCATCACCCTTGAATCTATGCTCTGTTTAGTTTCGTTTTCCTTGGTTACTTATGTCCTCGTTTGTTTCTATGGTTACTGGTTACTTATAATTTGCACCTGTCTCTCGTTATGATTGCCTTGTATTTATTCCTGTTCATCAGTCCCTTGTTGGTTCTCGCTTTTGGTTTATTGTGTGGTTTCCTTTTCTCCCGTGTTCTCCCAGTGATCTCCTGCACTCTTAAGTTTATAATTAAAGACTATTTAGAGTATTCCTTCTTCGTGCATGTTGCTTAACAGACTACACAAAATCAGTTCGTGTTTTAAAAAATCCTATTACATACATGAAATTAATTCATTAGTGTTTAACGCATCCTTAATATTTATTTTATAGCTTGTTCAAACACCTATAGCATGTCCTTCAGTACCTCAATGTAGGCTAATCTTCCTCTTTTTCTTATTCTGCTTTTTATTTTTCAAGCAGCAGAGACAGCATTCGAGGTGCTCATCTCAGCTCACGGCGTGTGTGTGTGTGTCTGTGTCTGTGTCTGTGTGTGTGTGTCGGCTGGTGGAGAGAGTCCCTCGCACAGGTAAATTATAACTCTCACAGAGACAGAACTCGTTAGCCAGCCTGTCAATCAACATGAGGCACGTTGGGGAGGCAATCACGGCATCGCCAGCAAAGAGGTCACCTATGAAGACATTCATTTTCAATTCATCCATCAGATCAGCGCTGAAATCAATTTACCGCACATCAGCGACATTGGGCTGCCCCCATGGCAACCAAAACAGCACAAAACCTCTGGGAATTCAAACTATTCTGACTCGCAGCACATCTGATTACCAAAACACACAAATGTTATTAAAGTGCAGAACGTCACCCTAATCTACCACTAAATAATAATCCAACATTAAACATATGCTTAGAACTAAGTAAATATAGGCTTGATTGTGATTATTATCTTTCTCGATAGAAAACTCCTTTTGGATTGGGCACGGAGCTGACTGTAGGATGCGCTCGCTCGCCCTGTTCGTCTCTCTCACACTGAGAAACTTGCATGTTCTCATTGAGATGCAGTAGGTGACACGCAGGCCACAGGGAGATTCGATCAGCGCCGTGCGTATTAAATTAGTTGTCTGCGTTCCGCATATGTCAGCACAGTAGTTCATTAATGGTGTTTGTTTTTGAAAACCTGAAGAAATATGATAAAACGGCTAGATAAAGGAGAGGATGAATGAGGATTGAGGGAGCGTGGTGAAAGAGGGAGGGAACGGGATACAGCTGAGTCATCAGAGCTCCAAGGACACCACATCGGGGGGCTTTTTTAGCATGAATCACAATACCTATTAATAATAAATTAATTTTTAAGCTTTTATTAAGTAGATGCTTTCAAATGGTATATTTATGCTGCGGGGACAAAACAATGTTTAAGTCAAAAAAAGTGTGTGTGTGTGTCCTGGTAAACCCTGCATTATGGGGACAAAATGTCACAAAGATGGCAATATCTGAAATCCTTGTCCTTGTGGGGACATTTTTGATCCCCATGAGGAAAACAGCATAAATCATACTTAAGTGATGTTTTCTGAAAATGTAAAAATGCTGAAAGTTTTCTGTGATGGGTAGGTTTATGGGTAGGGTTACTATAATGGCATATAACATAGTTTGTAGAGTATAAAAATCATTATGTCTATGGAAATTCCCCATAAAACATGGAAACACAAGGTGCATGTGCGTGCGTGCGTGCATGTGTGTGTGTTTGTTCTTCAGCAGCAAATCAGAATATTAGAATAATTTCTATAGAATAATGTGACTGAAGACTACAGTAATGATGCTGAAAATTGAGCTTTACATTTAAAAATATATTCAAATAGAAAACATTTATTTTAAAATGCAATATTTCACAAAATGGTTGTTTTTACTATATTTTTTATCAAATAAATCCAGCCGTGGTGAGCATAAGAGTCATAAAAAAAAAACGTAATCATTCCAAACTGTTATTATTCCAAGATTAGGATTTATTCCAAACGGCATTAAAAATAAACATAAAAAAGCTTCTTCTTTTTTTTAAATAAGCAGTAAAACATTTTTATGAAATAATATTTTTTAATAATTGTCCCTGCCTAATTCAATGTGTGACAATTTGTACAAAAAAAAAAGATAATCATAGATAAATAAATACACTTACTAAAAAGAAAGTAGAAATGCTTGAAATGAAATACATTTAATAAACATCTGCATATATGTACAGTAAAATGTGGCAAGTTAAAAAGTTATTCTTGTCTTCTCTTCTTTCATTCCACAGAACAGATGCCATTCTCTCCCCCACCCCGACATTCAGGTGTGACAGCGCCAACAGACTGTATATGTGTGAGGATCGGTCCGCAGGCCATGACAGGGTGCAGAGGGGCACAGATGCACATCACATTGCTATAACATAACTCACCCCCCCTTTTAACATCTCTAGCTCTCTTTCTCTCTATCCAGCTTTTTTAGAGATAAGCACTAGGCAAACCCAGGGAGTGAGGGGTGTCTCAGCGGTACCGCAGGCTCGTCTTTGAACAATAGAGCACCTGAGATTCAATTAGAGCAGGTTAACAGGAGAGGCGAGGGAGCCTCATTAGTGGGCCTCTGTGTTTTGTGTGGACAGGTAACAAGTTATCTATAGCATCTGATCGAGAAAAAAAAAAAGAAGGTTGACAGGATATCTACTCTCGCAGACAGAGACGCGTTGCCATCAAAATGTCATTTGATAGGCCTGATTTGCATAATTACAGAATTTACAAAATCTTAGATGAGTAAATCTATGCCTTTCAGTGAATAATCCTTGCGCTAAGCAGTGAAGTACAGTCTCGGGAGAGAGAATCTATCACATGAGAAGGTTTGGCACGGTCTCAGAGTGTGGCTACTGCCGGACCGGGAGTCTCTGAATCCTGCCACATTGACAGTGTATTATTAAAATTCATGTGTCGCATGGGGCATTCTGCTAAACGCACAACTAAACCCCTGCTGAGACCGGCTCAGCAAAGCGTGCTCGAATAACGCCGGCTCAGTGTTGATTTAACACTCATCTCCGGGAAGGTTTAGACAAATACAATGATGAGTTCAGAGTCTAACACCGTACAGTAGGAAGAAGTGATGAGAAGTGGACGTCTGCCAGCTGAGTGACAGGGCAGAAATGAAAGAAACCCGAGTGGCGATTTGACTCGATGCCTCTCTGTTTGAATATCCGCTGTGTTTATGCTAAGCATTTGGAAGTGAAGAGAAGACTTGCTGAATGTGTCAGTGTGAAGAGCAGAGGTTCATTTCACAATCAACTGAATAACTGAAATGAGGTCTGTGGCAGAATATATTGGGCAGGAGTGGACTTGATTAGGGTGTGTATGGAATCAGCAAAAACACAGCTTTTAGAAAATGCAACTAATTAATTGCAGGAATAATTGCGACAATATGAGTATGTGGAAAACAAATTTAATATTGTAATAAATTAATAAATACCACAGAGCTAACCATAAAAGGGTATATAATAAACTGATTATTTATCTAAATAAATAAAATGTGTAATAATCATAAGAAAATAAACATTTTAAAATTCACAAACTTATAGTCTCTATAACAAAAAAAGATATATATAGTATAGCCTGTACTGACTAGTGGGATATGTGTTTCTTTCAGCTGCACTAGAAAAGCAAATATGAAATCAAATATAATTCACTAGTGCCTAAATGCATTGCCAGCAACAGTTAAATATAAATAAATCAATGAATCAGTAAATCAAAGTGATTGGATTATGGCAGTTATAAGCAACAAGTACATCATGAAGACATAGACGTACAGTTGTGGTCAGAATTATTGGCACGTCTGGTAAATATGATCAAAGATGGCTGTAAAAATAAATCTACATTGTGTATCCTTTTGATCTTTCATTCAAAAAAAATCGCAAAAATCTAACCTTTCATTGTATTTCATTAGTAAAAAGAATTGAAAGTGGGAGGAAAACCACAATATAAAATAAATAATTTCCCCCAAAACAGGTTGGTCACAATTATTGGCACCCCTAGAATTTTTTTATAAGTAAAATATCTCTGTAAAATATTCCCATTAATATTAATTTTTTTTTAGCACAGCAGGGTGACTAGGAACATGAAATTGCCTAGTTATGTCTTCTTGTTTCACAGGAGTATAAATTCCCTTAATCATCATTCACAATGAGTAAAACCACAGAATATAGTTCTGATAAGCAAAAGATTGTTGAGCTTCACAAAATAGAAAGTGGCTGTAAGAAATATAATTCTGACCACAACTGTATATCTATTAACTGCAGGCATATTGACAATAATTTTTAAACAGATTGTAAACATATAAGATCCCAGGGAGATGCATTATAGCATGTTTGGTTACACTTTATTTTAAGGTGTCATTGTTACAGTGTAATTATATATTTAAGTACTGAGTGATATTAAGCAACTACATGTACTTACTATAGGGTTATGGTTTGGTTGAGGGTTAGTTGCATGTAATTATGCATAATTTACTGTTATTACTATGGTAAGTACATGTAACATATGTAACAAGGACACTGTAAAATAAAGTGTAACCGCATGTTTATATATATAAAAAATATTAATTAAATATTAATTAAAATTAAATATAATATGTACAAATGTATACTATACAAAGAAATTACAACAATAATTTGTGTGGAATATAAAAGCAAGGCACTGTACCCTTCAGATACAAATTAAATATTTAATCATCTTAATATTGAAATCTATTTTATATAATAAATCACAGCCTCACTCTGTATCCTTGAACACAGTTGATGTCAAAGAAAATAAGCCTGCACTAGAACCTATTGTTAAAAGTGACCAAATCAAAGTGTGCACTTCTTCGTCACTGTTTTGTGGAAACACTTGTGGAAAAAAAGACTAATTTAATCCAGCATCAGAAGCCCAAACAATGCTTCAACTCAATTACAGCAGCGAAGGACCTGCCAAACTGTAACGCCATCTAGTGGTTCAGATGTCAGCTCAACATTCAACTAAAACAATCTAACTTTTCAGATCTTCTGTATTCACAGACTCATATGATATAGTCTAAATATATGATAAACATCAAAATGGATGCATGGAAAACCTGACATTATTTTCGTCTCTACATCAACAGAATTAGGAGACACTACTGCATGAAGAACCTCTAAGTTACTCACACAACACAGGCCTACATGAACCAACAGTCTTCCCAAGACAAGCCACCATGGGTTATTGGATTTAATTAACCTCGCCTTACATAATCAGATCAATAAAGATCACTAAAGTGCTGTTGTAGGACATGATGTACCATCAGCATCCTTGTTCAGGGAGGACCATATCTCATTAGCTGTAAAGGACAACTTTAACTCAAGCAAGGAGGAGGAATCCTTATGCATTGGATTTGCACTGCTTCGAGGCATACGGGGTGTTGTACGAAAGGGTGGCGGGGTGTGAGACAGATTTTGCATGCAGATATTTTAAATGCAATTGTCTTCTTCGCACGGGCAAGCGAGGGGCTCTTTGGAAATTGACTTTTTGATTATTCATTTAGTGCGATAATTAAATAGTCCTTGCCCTGGGAGCGAAGAACAAGTGAACCATGGCGAGGATATCTAACAGGGCTTGACGGATCCTTTAAATAATGTTTATTTATCTCCACTAATATTTTGCTGCCTAAACAAGGCTCAGTGCTGCTCCGTGACCCGTGGCTTTCATCTCAAAACTTCTGCTTTTAGCTCATTTTGAAGTGCTTTTCATAAAATAGGGTGTAAAGTTTTTTCTTTCAAAAATTGCCTTTTACTAAATAAAAGTACATCAATAGCCTGGAATTATTTTAGACATTAAATCGATAAATCACATTTAAAATTGATACATAAATCTCTTCTCTCTTGAATTAAACAATGTCTGCGGTCCAACTCTGAGTCTATCTAATTGTATAAATTAATAAATGAATACATGAACATATTCACTGCGAATCTGCTTTGTGACGCATTATGCACTGACCTCAGCTAGAGATGTTATTATACTTTAATTATGGCTCGGTTTTACCATGGCCCACCATTCCTATGTGAGGAAATGCATGCGTTTGAATGTATTTAGTCCTTTCTAATGTCAATGCTTTTAGAGCTCAACACAGGTCTGAAATTTGCAATTCCAGTGATATGTTAAAAACATAACCAGCCAGAATATATAAAAGTGAATGGGAACGGTTTTCCAAGCCGCTTCAAAGTTTCAAGTAAGAGAAAGAAAGGAGTCGGCAAAGGAGTTCTCTCAGCACATATACACCGCAGCTGTGGAAATAAAATTCGCATAACTGAAAGCTGGAGAAGTTTCTTCCTCAAAAAACATGGAGACAAAGGAACATTTTCAAAAATGAGTAAGTTGTATAATTATATTCTGTTTTCTTTCATTGCAAGATCTTACCTTTGCAACATCAATTTGCAGCTAAACAACAAGACTTGTGAAACAACTTAAGTTTAATAGTTTTAATCGTTTAAGTGAAATCTAATTTTCTAATCTGACAGTACCCATCCTTGGTCATTTATGGCATTCTCTAAAATACAGAACTGCCTAATGCAAATATACTCACTGTAATAAAAAAATTAAAATAAGACAACATATGTTGTTACATTGCTTCAACTCATAAAAATAAGTTAAGCAATTTCAACTGTTTTTTATAAGTTAGCCTATACAAGATTCCACTCTGGGTTTTCAGTTTAATGTCATTTAGTTGAAATGACTTAAAGATCCAAGTTGATAGTACTTCAAAATTTAAGGCAGTGAAAATGTAATCAGTCAACATTATAAAATGAATATGAAGTCTTTTACATTTGTAAACCCAAACAAACTTTTCAGTGGTCTTCTTATAATGTCTTTCAGCATTCAGAAGTCACACTCAGACACACGCATATAGCCTCAGCAAATTTCTCCGCCGGCAAAAGCTATTATTGTCTGGTTGATTTTGTTTACCAGGGCTCACGTGCTTAGGCAGTTATCCGGCCATCTTCCGTGGAAGATCTGCTCAGATGAACTGCGCTCGCACACTTTACAGTCTCGAGCCGGAGACGTCAACAAAACCGCGCTTGTGGAAATAGAAGAGTCCTCGTTATGCAAATTCAGGACACACTGATAGGCATGTTTTCTGTTCGTGAATTACCAGCCTTGTCACAAGTCAAATTACATTTGAATAACCTTTGAAATGTTTTTTTTTTTTTTTTTTACAGAGATGCGACTTGATTTGGCCACTGGTCTCAAAACAGGCCCTGTTGTCCTGTTTGTATAAATTAAGTGGCGTAATTTTCATAAATCTTATTCAAATGAAGCTCTGTTACATATTCAATTGTACTGTGAATTCACGTGAATAATTGCAACAATGGAAATGGTAAAAAATTTAAATAAAGGCAATTTGAATTGTACATTTGTTCATAATATATGGAAAGCAGTGTTATTTAGTGTATATTTTAAAATGATTTTCCACATTCTACAGTCATCAGCACAGAGATATGACAGATCATTACTGCAAGGTAACATTAATAAACATCTTTATATAATAAAGTCAGTATTTACATGTAGTCTACATAAAAAATGTGGCATGGTGGATGTGAGGGAGACAAACTAAGAGAACTTGTAGAACTGAGACCTTTTTTTTGAGGGGGAGGGGAGATACGAAGAAAAGAGAGAAGACATTGAAGACATTGAAAAACATTGAAGAGAAAAGAATGAAAATCAACACATTCATAGTTCAAACTAGCGAAAGGTTATATGGCACACACTCTTTGTTGTTGCTGGAATGTGCCTACAAATAACTTCAATCTTCTATTTGTTTATCAAACAGAGAACATGTGGAGATAAATAAAATATGTTTAAATATTTACCTTGAATTTGATCAAATGTTAAAGGGATAGTTCCCCTACAGTAAAAATGAAAATGCTGTCATCATTTACTCACCCTCAAGTTGCTCTAAACCTGTCTGAATTTCTTTCTTCTGCTGAACACGAAAGAAGATATTTTGAAAAATGTCGGTAACCAAACAGTTGATGGACCCCATTGACTTCCATTGCATTTTTCTTTCATACTGGAAGTCAGTGGGGTTCACATTCTTCAAAATATCCTCTTGTGTTCAATTGAAGAAAGAAACTCATACAGGTTTGGACATGAGGGTGAGTAAATGATGAGAGAATATTAATTGTCTTAATGTGAAATTAAAACAAAACAAAAATATCAATTTTAATCCTTGCTCCCATGTTATTCCTTCAGAAATTTCTGAATTTTGATTTTAAATCAGTAGAATATTAATCAGTAAAAATAACTTCTAAAAAAATCTTCTTTTTTATAAGAAAGAAAAAAATCTTTCAATCTTGTAAAATTATACAGAAATGCAGAACTATGCAAGTAATATTGTTCGGGCAAACATGTAGAAAACATTTATTGGAAAAAATTTTACAACAAACTTGATACAATTAAGACCTCTCACTTTAATTTAATTTATACTGTATGTAAACACACATATAGTCTATTCTATCGCGTGATCTTGTGTTTTTCGATGTAAAAGTCCACACTGCTCACTACCGTTGTCACAGGCTTGCATCCCACAAAAGTAATGAGTACCTCAGCGAGCAGTTCTTACCTCTATCCCCTGCAACCCTTTTTAAAATTGTTGAGGCTAATTTCAATATTCATGAGTTCTCCACAGGCTCAGTTCAGCAGTTTCCATTAAGCATTAATTAGGTGCCGGAGGGGGAAGCAAACACAAATAAGGAGCTGAATAACTAATTAAGGTGTTTGAAATGCTGGAGGCCTGCAATCCCACTAATGGCTGGTTAGGCAAGGTATAGGAGGAACCGATCCCACAGACAAGATCCCCACCAGCACATAAACAACCAGCAGAAATACACAAAACACACAAACAAACCCGAAATCACTCGCTAACAAACAGTTTGCACGGATTTGGTGGTGAACAACTGATTTTGGTGCTCTGTGGATTTTCGTTTTCGTTGCTGAAATGTTCAGGCTGCGTACAGATGTTGCCCAGATGTGGCTCGGCTTGCGAGAGAGATTAAAGACTGCTTATTTTCTCCCATTGTGGTTAAAATATAAGAGTGTGAAAAGTCACTGTTCTCGCCGTTTTATGCGATTACGACTTTATTTGAGAAGATCCTAGTGATACCATGCATTCAGTTTTTGGATTATTAATATGTCCACCTACATCCATTCCTTGTCATGGCTTTCAGCATTTTATAGACCTAAATATGATAAAATAATCATTTCTATTTGATTCTAATATGTTCAGACGAACCTAAATGCAGATGTTCCCATTCTCTAGAATACAATTTCCATGTTATTAGGATGCACTTTATTCATTATCATATGCTTAAGGTATAAATAAAATTATGTGCATGTCATTGTGTTTAACATGTCGGACAAGTGAGCTCATTTGTTTTAAAGCGAAACCGCGTAATCTCATCACATTTTAATATGTTACTGTCATGCTGACAAATTCTCCAAGTGGATGAATTCAATTACCATAACTTGTGTAAACAAGAAGGTCATTGAATTTCAGTTAATATAATCTGCTTTAAGGAACACTGAGATGCATTTTGTAATATTAATATAATAATAATAATAATATTAATATGAACAATGCAGCGGTGAACGTGAGGTTTTGGACAGCACGCTGTATAAATACAAGTAAATGCTTGTGTATTCTCTCTTGGGCTTTCAGTGACACAAAGCACTATTTATTTTCTCTCCACGTTCTATTTTCATTAAATTTGTCCCATTTGGCCAAAGCTTTGCGGCCTCAAAGTCTAGTCTTAGAAGAGGATCTGCAATACATGAGCAAAATAAATGATATTTCTACAGAGGCATATCTGTAGACTAGGGAATATGATTGGAATTGACCTGATGAATCCTAATCAGGTGTTTTAGGTTTAACCCCGCTGAGGTCAGATTACTGAACTCACACCGCCGCTTTATTTGAGCAACGGGATCAAAATACTAAACCGCACAAAGTAAATAAATTTCGGCTCTCCAAACCTTTTGCTCAGATACCTTTGTGGTGAAAGCTGAAACACTTGTGTGTGTGTTTTTCTTTTGTGTGTGTGTCATAAATTGAGCATGACATACACGTGAAAAGAACTGTGTTTTGTTCGGATGAAGGTAATGCTGAGTAATATTCAGATATAGATTTAACTTGAGCTTTAACTTGTGTTCAGTTTAATGATACTTGAGAAATCTTATTCTTATAACAATTCTATTCAGATCTCACCAAGCTTCCAGCCAAGAATGGAATATGAATATATATATATATATATATATATATATATATATATATATATATATATATATATACACACACATATATAGATAGATAAAACAAAACAAGAAAAATGTGAGCTCAAATAAAATTTAAACAGTATTTAGTACGTATATATACACACACAGTCATTATAAATGCTGAAATAATTTAACACATAAATATTAGTTTAAAAACTTGGCAATAAATTGAAATAGGTTTAAGGTGAAGCATTAAAATTATTAACTGGAAATAAAGAAAAACTAAACTTAAACGAAATATTAAATATTAAATATAATAATATAAATAGCAATATTTGAAATACAATGACAAAAGTACATAATGTAATTACAAAAAATTTAACTATAATTAACATGACAACCAACAATATAAAAATAAAAGTTAATTCAAAATATGCATAAAACTATAATAAAACTCCAATAAAAGCTAAAATAACACTGCCACTTAAATGTACTGTAGATTACCAATTTAATTTGTAATTTTAATTTGTAATTTAACGCAATTGAATTTAAATAATCTAACTCCACAACTTGTTTAACTAAAAATGTTTAGCTTTTGAAAAAGATTAACACCAAATAGCACTAATAGACCAAATAACACTAATATACCATATAGGTCATTAAAATCATATTAATTAAAATTACTCTTCATTTAATAAGAGAGAACTTTAATTAATTTGAGCCATTCAGAAAAACGTACAATTTAGAGTAGCATGGTAAAATGCCTATTCTCAGCTGAATAGGTCTTTTCACATCACGCGGCTCATTACGGTGAACCCAGAGGATTTGCAGCTGCGAGAAGACAGACCGCACATCTTCTCCTTCTGAGAACCCGTTACCCCTTTTCAGGCCTCCCCCGGCCCGCAAGACCCAAGAGCGTGATCTGAGCTCTCACCCCGACCCACACCACAGCACCCCAACAGCCTCCAGCGGTCCACACTGCGTGCCCCTACCTGCTGTGAGGGGGACCACTTCAAATTAAACTAATTATTCCAACACCCAACAGTGTGCTGTTCTCCCAAAACCACGGCAGTGCCCAGAGAGCCGTCTTTTCAAATGCTTAATAAGACAGAGAGCAGGGTTTAATTTGCCTCTCTTCTAATTTGAAATGCAATACATCCTATCTCCAACCAAGAGGTCGCCGGTTTATTCTTCTCCAACACGAAAATCTTGTTAAAGCTATTCGTATTTTGAAAACCCCAGATCAAAAAATGTTTAAACTCTATGGCAAAGAGAAACAAATGTTTGTGTTAGCACAATAGTGCAAGAGATTTCCTGTTTTCATTTCAGAACAAGAAATATTTGTTCAGATTTGTGCTGGACTTTTATTGTATAAACACACACACACTCATACTTGGTTTCACTATCTTTGTGGGGACGTTCAATGGACATAATGATTTTTATACTGTACAAACTGTATATTATATCCCCTTACACTAACCCTACCCCTAAACCTACCCATCACAGAAAACTTTCTGCATTTAGGTTTTTTTGTTTGTTTTTTTACATAATTTAGTATGTTTATTAATCCATTTGCCTCGTGGGGACCGCTGGCTGGTCCTCACAATGTAGGTGATATCAGGTTTAACTATATCCTTGTGGGGACTTTTGGTCCCCACAATGTAATATAAACCTGTACACACACACACACACACACACACACACACACACACAGTGGATGGTGGATCTCAAACGGACACTACACAGAAAGTCATCTGAGAATTCCAAAATGCAAATGAAAAAACATGTTTTTTTTAATGAACATAACCCGGTGTAATACTGTACTCGGGTATTCATTTACCTTTCAATACCTTGTACAGTAAGTACCGTGATTAAGTGGTGGCAAAAAGTATTATTTTTTGCTTTTTTTATAATTAATTAAATTTGTATTACAAATTATAAATTACATTTCAAATGATTTATTGATAATTATATTATTAGCATATCCGCAACATTTTAAGAGATTTTTGTTGTTGTTGTTGTTGCTTTGACGACAACAGCACTCAAGCTGCATTTTTCATTATAAAGTTGATTTGTTTTTATTTTTTCTAAACTTTGTATATTTCCATTTTTATATTTGGATCGCAGATTTGAAATGCAGTCTCATATTTTTGGACCTCACAGTAGTTCAGTGAACCATGATATAATCTCATTACGTCTTGCAAGGGTAGGAAATAAGCTCAAAATAAAGGTTACAAATGTTTTTTTTTTGGTTTTTTTCACAGTATTCCATAGAAACACAATTATTGATTCCCTAAAGAACCTTTAAGTGATTTCCCCCCCCCCCTTAGTATAAAGAACATTTTAATAATAAAGATTTTTTTGTGTAATGGAAAGGTTCTACACTCTTAAAGATAAAGATTCCAAAAAGGGGTTTACGCAATGATGCCATAGAAGACCATTTTGGCTCCCCAAAGAACCTTTCATTGAACGGTTCTTAAAAGAACTTTTTTTTTTCTTAGTGTGAAGAACATTTTAATAGTATAAAAGGACCTTTTAAGATTCCATGAATGTTAAAGGTTCTTCATGGAACCATCAATGCCAATAAAGAACCTTTCTTTTTAAAGCTGACGCACCACAAACTCCATGACTCTTCCACAAACATGAGTCACAAGACTTTAGATACAGAGCATGTTACATGACACACAATGTATCACAGTGTTCAGATAAACAAGGTTTCTGTATAGCGCTTCTGTACCACTTGATTGGAAGTAATTATTCAGAAGCCTGTGCTCCACCGCCAACCACCTGACACTCCACATGGCAAAATGGAGATAAAAAAAAAAAAACTATACACACACATATAAACACAACATGCAATTTTGCTTGGTGCAGCTGAAAAGGATTGTTTACCGTAACCTTGTAATCAACCTGCCTAGCAGCTCCACCATTAGCCACTATAAGAAGCCCAGCACAATCGGGGTCTGAAAGAGAGGGTCCCGCCTCTGACGAGCCTCCTCACGGTCTCAGCGATGGAGCACGGCGCTGGCCCCTCTATTGCCCTCTCATCATTTGTTTTCAAGAAGCGCAATTTCCATTTCAGTTGGATTACACCTTTTAATGTATCGCAAGCCTTAAGAAGAGGGAAGGGGGGAGGGGACGAGAGGAGGGGGGCATTAAAAAAAAAGAAGAAGAAAAAAGAAAACAGCATCTCTCATGCACTAGATTTCAAACAGGGCATTTGAGCCTTTGAGTGAAGAGGAGCAGATGAGTGCATCCGCAATTAAAATCAAAAGCCCTGCGCGGCGGAGCAACAGTCCTCAATAACCCTTTGTGCGCCATGGAGCCAATGGGATGATATGGGCAGCTGGAACTGGGTTATGGGATGAGACATTACCTGCCCTTTTATTGTCACTTCAGATGTGTAATATTCAAATAGGCCTGAGTGCCACTTTACTAAGCAGAGGTGTTTCCCTAACTGCAAATATACTAGGTACAGAAATAATGGAACAATTTATAGGAATACTTCACTATCATTTACTCATCCTCATATTGTTTCAAATCTACATGCCGGTTGTTCTTCAGGGGAACACAAATGGAGGAATTTTGATGTATGTGCTGACTACTCTTTCTTTACCATATAATTAAGTGAATGGGGACTTGGGCTGTCATGCTTCAAAATGACAAGCACCATAAAAGAACCATATATTTAAAATCTATGGAAGCCATAAAAATACACAATCATGATTATTCGTCATGTCACACTGATGTCACAATTTGATAAACTTCAAATCTCCAAAAATATGCATTTGAACATAATTGAACATATACATTGAAAATATTTACTGAATAAGAGTTACATTTTGGTATGTTGCTTACACAATAATATCATTGAAGATTTCATCATTGAAGACTTACCATTCAAAAGTTTGTGGTTAAGATTAGATTAAGATTTATATATATATATATATATATATATATATATACACATACACATACATATACATATACACATACATATACATATACATATACATATATATATATATATATATATATCAATGATTTCTGAAGGATCGTGTGACTGAAGACTGGAGTAATGGAATCACATGGATAAATTATATTTTAAAATATATTTAAATTAATTTAAATTGTAATTAGAGATTTCATACTATTACTGTTTTACTGTATGTTTGACCAAGAGACTTCTTTAAAGAATTTTTTTTTTAATTCTTAGCAACACCAAAACCTTTGAACAGTAGTGCATTATAACACATAGGCTATATGGACAACTTTTAGTAAACATCTGTGTAGTTTCTATTGTCATTTTAAAGTGTATCAGTCCAGTTCCCATTCAGTTTCATTATGGAAAAGCACCCAGAACATTCATATGGGTTAAAAGACATGTGGGTGAGTAGATGATATGAGAATTACAAAAAAGTCATTATTTTGTTTATTGGGTGTACTTGAATATGCTAACATGCTTTAATGTTTAAAAAAAAACACATTCTTTTTCATATGCATTACATTATTGCAGCACCTCTTTTCCCAGTCTGTCTGAAATGCTCTGATTGAGTTGCAGTTTTTTTACAAAGCCCCTCCTTCCATAACGCCCAGAGTGCTCTGATTGGCCAGCAGACCCAGTGCTTTGTGATTGGCCAAACACCTCGGGCCTCATTTATAAAACGTGCGTACGCAACTCTCGCCGCTCATCCAAGTAAAGGATGTCGACCATTCAGCTGCGCACAATTTCAAGATCATTTGCGATTTATAAATTTCACATCTGGAAGAGAGGTTTATGCATGTTTTTTGTATGTACGTTCTTTCTCTGAATCACGCGTACGCACATTTGAGAATTGATTGTAAGATCCCATGTACGGTTTATACGCAACATCTTATAACTGAGGCTCCTCAAGAATGTCAGAAATTTAACGGCCCTTACCATAATCGCGAGTTTCAGCTCCCAAGGTTTCTAAAACAATTGTAAACACAAACAGTTAATAATGTCGTCGGTTTTACCAGTTCAAGCCAGAGTCAGATTCAGATGATCAAGTAGATCGATCGGAAGCAACTTTGCAAGCACGACTTGAGTAGAACATTTTACAGTGGTACCTTTTAAGGCCAAACAAAGGGTTTTTGCTTTTTCACCTTCTTTCTATGTGTATGCCTTTACACTAATGTACTATCCTTTTGATAAAACCAAAAATTATTTTATTTCTGACATTTCTGACCATCTAGTGATGTAAGGGTTCAAAACACATCTAAGACTAACACTGAGTAACGCTGAACAAAGCCCTCAGACATGAGAAATCACATGGTATACCACGCCAGACTATTCTTCCAGTTTATGAATGTTATTGACCCCACAGGTCACACAAACTTGGGCTTCTTATTTTTGTTTCGTCAATAACTTGTCGTGGCTTCCTACCCACACTGTTAATGTTGATTTTGAATCATGGCTCTTAATTATATGCTCGTGCCCTGCATTAATACGTGCATTAACATAACCCATTGTTTATTCATTATTTCCAAGCCGTTTCTGAAATTATGTTAAACCATTTCTAAACAAAGAGCAGGCTTTAATAAGACTTGCCATTTTGTTTCATGCAATTCAAATACTAGCAAGATTCTGGGGGGCAAAATAAACAAAATTTAACTAAACGTCAAAAGGGATTATAAAGCTACATATAAATAGGGCACTAGGAAAACTTGAAGAAGTAGAGTAGAGGAGTCGCAAAACACAATCTGAGTTGCAGAGGTTTTTGTTGTAGCTTGTGCAGTCTAAGTCTAAGTCTTCCTGCATTGGAATATGTGAAATAATTCAATTAGAGTTGCTCAGAAGTGACAAAAAGTGCATAGCCTGTCAAGTGTTTCACCTTCAGAAGTGTATTACAACTTGTGATTCAAACACTGCCAACATATGTATCCATGTCAAATATAAATATGAAGTAGCAGCCTTATCAGATTCACAGAACAAAAAATAAAATGTTACTTCTGGTTTATAATTCTATTTGTGATCAGTATTAATGACATTAAATATCAGAACTGGTATCATCTGAATCAGCCAATATGGTGGCCCTTCAAAAATTGTGTTGGACAATGTGGGGCCTTTGAGTCAAAAGGTTGAGAACATGTAGATGAAAAGCTTATGTTTAAGTTTTATATTAAATCAAACAAGAGAATATGCTAAGATATTTCCTCCAGTATGCCTGCTGTAATTACAACAATGCTACTTGTAAAACTTTAAGAAACTGGGAGTGTTGATATACTAAATTAATTAAACATGACTGTATTTGTGATTTTAAGAATCCTGAATGTTAAAAATAATAATAATAATAAAAAAAATAGTTAAGAGGGAAAAAAATAAATATATATATATACAGTATAATATATTCAGATTACAGATTATTAGTTTTTAGCATTCAAATGGTTAATTGTTATTAATAAAGTTAAGTAATTTTGAATCATCCTGTGGCCCCCAGGTTTAGAACCACTGATACACATGTTAACAGTAGTAAGTAAATAAATAAACAAATAAATTAATAAATAATATTTAAATGAGTCACACTTTAGATTAGGGTCTAACTTTCACTATTAACTAACTATTACTTATGACTTTTGCCTAAATAAACTCCTAATTACTGCTTATTAATAGTTAAGGTATTTAAGTTTAAGTATTGGGTATGATTAAGGGATGTAGAAAATGGTCATGTAAGGCATTAATATGTGGTGTGTGTGTGTGTGTGTGTGTGTGTGTGTGTGTGTGTGTGTGTGTGTGTGTGTGTGTGTGTGTGTGAGTTGGTAATCATCACGTTGTGGGGACAAGAATCTGTTTACACAGTCACGTAATGGGGACCTCTTGCGTTGTGGGGACCAAAAATCAGGTCCCCATAAGGGTGACCCATTTAATTGAATAGAGGAACTATTCTGAAGGTGCTGGGCGGAGTTTCAGCATTGGCCCATAACACACGATTATGAGGTATGGTGAGTGTGTGAAGTGTGTGCTCAGCTGCGCCCCCAAACATATTTGGCTGGTAATGCACTCACTTCTCCACACACACATTTTCCAATTATGGTTGAGTACCGCCCACTTCCGGGTCCTCGTTAGGAAGGAATTCAACAGCAACCTGAAAATATAAGTGTTAAATTGATACTGCACACGGAAGACAAAGAAGAAGATTATCTACTGGAGATGCCAACTAAGGATCTAAACTTCTGCAGAGGATAAAAGTGAAGCTCAAGGTAAGTTAATCACATATGTATGAAACCAGTTAACATTAGGTTAACGTTAATTAGATTAGGCAGCGGGCTAGCTAGTTAGTGCTAATTGTTGAGGCTAAGTGTGGCCTGACATGTTTCTGTGTTTTTCCAATCACAAAATCGATCAATGTAATATTAGCGATCACAAAATCATACAATGTAATGTTAAGTACTTCATTTCAACTGAAAAGTGTCATCAGGTGTTTAGTCTGACTGATTGCTAATGGAGGAACTTGGTTATTAAGTTTGTTTCTGTCTAGTTCGCGTTAGTGCTGGACGGTGGATTATTTTATACTTTAAATTAAAGATATGTTATATTACTTGTCAGGACAGGATGAGGGGGAGGATTATCGCACTTGTGTTTGACTTTTAGTATTGATATGAAGAATAAAAGATCAGTAATTGTTTTTACATTTAAGTGAACTCAAAGGCAACATATACAAGCCACAGATCTTGACCAAAGTGCGTTAACAGAGAAATTAAGTAGGCTAAAATAAAAATAAAAACACTGAAATGGTAAGTAGCTTTAAATGAATAAAATTCGTTTTAATTATGACAGTAGTTAAAATAAACTGGGCTTTGTATGGTGAGATCGTTCAAAAGAGTAGTTAGGTTAAGGTCCAAATGAGTAGTTAATATTGCCAAGGCTACCTGGGATTATATAAATGTTGGTTTTGTGAGAGATTAGAGCCTAAGTGAAAATGTTGAGTTGATGCCCTCAAGGCTAGTAAGTTAGTCAATAAATGTGATATCCTTGAGTTCTGATTTCTTGTCTTACATTGATACATACGATATCATTGTAATGCAGTGTTAGCCTACATTACAATAACATTCTTATCTACTTATTGAAAATGCTAGTTTAATTCTGCATGTCTCCCCATTTTCACACTGTTATTTATTACAATTTTGTTTCTCTCAGTTTGAAATGCCCCCACGAATCAGCCCCCTTAAGGATGCCATGCATCATGTTGTTTCGAAGACTGACAAAACATTCAAATTAGATGTGAAGTATATCAATGCAGTGAAAGGTAAGGAGGTGTGATTTATCATTCAATATTTACCATCATATGCATGTCTTAACCCTTTAGAACCTGAAGCTAAAATAGGTGTTTTTCACATAATTTGATTTTTTGACTGTAAAATTCTAAAACAATGTGCTATCTTCATGTGCAAGGTGTCATCTTTTTCAGAAAAAGATAAGCTTTCAACAAATTACAGTTATTGACCATTATTGTGTGTGGTGAGTTTGTAAATATAATTTAAATAGACAAAACATTTAAAAACGAGAATAAATTTACTGATTTTTATTTAGAAAAAAAACTGAAAAAATCATGAACGAAAGAAACTAACACTTTAAAGTTGAAAATTAACTATAATACATATATACAAGTATTTTTGTGACATTGAGTTGCACAGTTTTCATTTAGGACACTTCTTTTCATGCACGCACACATACATATGCGCACGCTTACGCTTTCATAGGCACGCACACATACACATGCACGCACTACATGCTTAGATACGTGAAAGAGTAACGGCCATCCGCCTCCCAAATTTCATTAAAAATCATCCCAATCCCCTCTTCTGCTGTCTAACACTTATTTCGCCATGTATTTGTTCGTTTCTTTTATTATTTTATGAAATCCAAAACACTCTAACCTGCCGCGCGTCGTATCTCTCTGTTCAAATCCTTCCTTCCCGCACTGCTGTCATTTGCAGACGGAAAGCGTGACATAACCGTAATAAGCCGTATATTGGCGAAAAGCGCGTGATGTCTACTTTCAGGAACTATTTAAATTATTATTATAGTGCAAACGGTTGAAGAGTTACAGTGACATGAATACAGCTTGGTTGACTGTATCGTCGACGACACATCCGGTTTTAAAGGGTTAACCATAATCTTATGAACATGTAATGCAAAACTTCTGGGTATTTAATTAGACCCCTGGTTGCAGCTTATTTTAAATCAGCTGCCAACTATTGATGTCTTTTTTGTGTATTTGGCATCCTTTATCTATAAGATTTTATTTTATTTTTTGTGAGAATGTTTTCTGTATTTTGCAGGACGTGGTCTATTCGCAAAGGGTGCCTTTTGCAAAGGTGATTTTGTCGTTGAGTACAGGGGAGATCTGATAAATGATGCAGAACTACAGAGGAGAAGAAAACGTTACCACGCATCCTGTGCTGCATTTATGTTTGATTTCAAGTGGCGAGGGAAAACATGGTGGTAAGAAGTCAAGTTGCACCAAAGCTATATTCCTTATGCTAAACTATAGTAAAAAAAGACACTGATTTGTGGTGGTATATTGTAATACTTGTATTCATCCTTTTCTCATGCTTTCATATTTAAGTATTGATGCCTCAAGAGAAGATGGATCGTTTGGGCGGATTGTTAATGATGACCACAAACATCCAAATTGTAAGATGAAGAAAATTGATGTCAATGGAAATCCTCACCTTTGTCTGTTTGCCCTGGATGACATTAAAGAAGGAGAAGAAATTGCCTATGATTATGGAGGAGAAGACTACCCATGGAGAACACAAGTATGTTGCAAAGCACACTGTGTACAGAATATCTCATATTGTAGCAACATGTCAAGCAAGTTGTTGGTTGAATAGATTAGAATTTGAATCTATTAGAAATCTATGAATCTAATTTATGTCTATTCCAATAAATGATGTCCAAATCTCAGAAAGCTACAATCCAAGTTAAGTTACTTTTTAGGTCAGTGTTTCTACCCCACCCCTAAAATGTATACATTTAAAGAATGAGGTGGTACAGTCTTAGGCCACTTTTCTTTCCCCAAGTTATGTGTGGCATACAATGGCCATATTGCAACTAATGGGTGAAATTTTATCACAAAATAAATGAATGATTAACTATGTAAAATGAAGACATGTTTTACTTGTAAATATTTTTTTAAATTCTGAAATCATGTGGTATCTGCTTCAGATTTCTCTCTTGTGTTTCCATGTTCTAATATCTTGTCATTATGAATGTTGTCTCGTACAGATAACCAGCGTTGCTGTTAAAACCAGCGCAGCTAGTGCTTCTGATCCTTCTCTCCAGTCAGAGACTCAGATGGATGAGGAATCTGCTCAGATCAACTCTCCTCAACAGGTATGTTCACATTCATCACTAAAGATTTAGGTCTACTGTCTCTCTTTGTCATGGTTTAGTGATTTTTAGGCATATTTTGATGCATTTCTGGTGTAAATTAGTAAACCGTGTAATGACATGTGTCCAGTAGGTTAGTGCTAGTGGAGTATTTAGGGCCAGTTTTATCCTTCACAGGAATTTTTTTCTGGGTTAATTGTTGCTTTAAAATGGATACTCTCGACGTCCCCACAACACACTTTCAGTCAGTGTTTGAGTTCAAACTTGTGTGTTGAATTTGATGAAACTAGTCCCCATAAGGAACTATAACGTTGTGTGTGAAAGGTCCCCATGAAGCTGGTTTTAATCCAGATGTGTGTGAGCGCAGACAGAGGTTGACTGGACAGGAATAAATGTTTTAGATGAAGTTGATTGTCTCTCTCTCTCTGAAATCATGTGGTATCTGCTTCAGATTTCTCTTGTGTTTCCATGTTCTAATATCTTGTCATTATGAATGTTGTCTCTTACAGATAACCAGCGTTGCCGTTAAAACCAGCGCAGCGAGTGCTTCTGATCCTTCTCTCCAGTCAGAGACTCAGATGGATGATGAATCTGCTCAAATCATCTCTCCTCAACAGGTACGTTCACATTCATCACTAAAATATGACCAAGTGAGACAGTAAACTTCAATTTTTAGTGATTGTTAAGCATATGTTGATGCGTATATGGTGTAAATTAGTACATTAAACCGTGTAATGACATGTGTCCAGTAGGTTAGTGCTAGTGGAGTATTTTGGGCCAGTTTTATCCTTCACAGGAATTTTTTTCTGGGTTAATTGTTGCTTTAAAATGGACATTCACGACGTCCCCACAACACACTTTCAGTCAGTGTTTGAGTTAAAACTCATGTGTTGAATTTGATGAAACTAGTCCCCATAAGGAACTATAACGTTGTGTGTGAAAGGTCCCCATGAAGCCGGTTTTAATCCAGATGTGTGTGAGCGCAGATAGAGATTGACTAAACAGGAATAAATGTTTTAGATTAAGTTGATTGTCTCTTTCTCTCTGAAATCATGTGGTATCTGCTTCAGATTTCTCTCTTGTGTTTCCATGTTCTAATATCTTGTCATTATGAATGTTGTCTCTTACAGATAACCAGCGTTGCTGTTAAAACCAGCGCAGCGAGTGCTTCTGATCCTTCTCTCCAGTCAGAGACTCAGATGGATGATGAATCTGCTCGAATCAACTCTCCTCAACAGGTATGTTCACATTCATCACTAAAGATTTAGGTCTACTGTCTCTCTTTGTCATGGTTTAGTGATTTTTAGGCATATTTTGATGCGTATCTGGTGTAAATTAGTACATTAAACCGTGTAATGCTATGTGTCCAGTAGGTTAGTGCTAGTGGAGTATTTAGGGCCAGTTTTATCCTTCACAGGAATTTTTTTTCTGGGTTAATTGTTGCTTTAAAATGGACACTCACGACGTCCCCACAACACACTTTCAGTCAGTGTTTGAGTTCAAACTTGTGTGTTGAATTTGATGAAACTAGTCCCCATAAGGAACTATAACATTGTGTGTGAAAGGTCCCCATGAAGGTGTGTGAAAGGTCCCCATGAAGCTGGGTTTTATCCAGATGTGTGTGAGCGCAGACAGAGGTTGACTGGGCAGGAATAAATGTTTTAGATGAAGTTGATTGTCTCTCTCTCTCTGAAATCATGTGGTATCTGCTTCAGATTTCTCTTGTGTTTCCATGTTCTAATATCTTGTCATTATGAATGTTGTCTCTTACAGATAACCAGCGTTGCCGTTAAAACCAGCGCAGCGAGTGCTTCTGATCCTTCTCTCCAGTCAGAGAGAAGGATCAGAGACAGAGAAGGATCTGAGTCAGAGACTCAGATGGATGATGAATCTGCTCAAATCATCTCTCCTCAACAGGTACATTCACATTCATCACTAAAATATGACCAAGTGAGACAGTAAACTTCAATTTTTAGTGATTGTTAAGCATATGTTGATGCGTATATGGTGTAAATTAGTACATTAAACCGTGTAATGACATGTGTCCAGTAGTTTAGTGCTAGTGGAGTATTTAGGGCCAGTTTTATCCTTCACAGGAATTTTTTTCTGGGTTAATTGTTGCTTTAAAATGGACACTCACGACGTCCCCACAACACACTTTCAGTCAGTGTTTGAGTTCAAACTTGTGTGTTTAATTTGATGAAACTAGTCCCCATAAGGAACTATAACGTTGTGTGTGAAAGGTCCCCATGAAGGTGTGTGAAAGGTCCCCATGAAGCCGGTTTTAATCCAGATGTGTGTGAGCGCAGACAGAGGTTGACTGGACAGGAATAAATGTTTTAAATGAAGTTGATTGTCTCTCTCTCTCTCTGAAATCCTGTGGTATCTGCTTCAGATTTCTCTCTTGTGTTTCCATGTTCTAATATCTTGTCATTATGAATGTTGTCTCTTACAGATAACCAGCGTTGCCATTAAAACCAGCGCAGCGAGTGCTTCTGATCCTTCTCTCCAGTCAGAGACTCAGATGGATGATGAATCTGCTCAGATCAACTCTCCTCAACAGGTATGTTCACATTCATCACTAAAGATTTAGGTCTACTGTCTCTCTTTGTCATGGTTTAGTGTTTTTTTTTTTTTTTTAAGCATATTTTGATGCGTATCTGGTGTAAATTAGTACATTAAACCGTGTAACGACATGTGTCCAGTAGTTTAGTGCTAGTGGAGTATTTAGGGCCAGTTTTATCCTTCACAGGAATTTTTTTCTGGGTTAATTGTTGCTTTAAAATGGACACTCACGACGTCCCCACAACACACTTTCAGTCAGTGTTTGAGTTCAAACTTGTGTGTTTAATTTGATGAAACTAGTCCCCATAAGGAACTATAACGTTGTGTGTGAAAGGTCCCCATGAAGGTGTGTGAAAGGTCCCCATGAAGCCGGTTTTAATCCAGATGTGTGTGAGCGCAGACAGAGGTTGACTGGACAGGAATAAATGTTTTAAATGAAGTTGATTGTCTCTCTCTCTCTCTGAAATCCTGTGGTATCTGCTTCAGATTTCTCTCTTGTGTTTCCATGTTCTAATATCTTGTCATTATGAATGTTGTCTCTTACAGATAACCAGCGTTGCCATTAAAACCAGCGCAGCGAGTGCTTCTGATCCTTCTCTCCAGTCAGAGACTCAGATGGATGATGAATCTGCTCAGATCAACTCTCCTCAACAGGTACGTTCACATTCATCACTAAAGATTTAGGTCTACTGTCTCTCTTTGTCATGTTTTAGTGTTTTTTGTTTTTTTTTTAAGCATATTTTGATGCGTATCTGGTGTAAATTAGTACATTAAACCGTGTAACGACATGTGTCCAGTAGTTTAGTGCTAGTGGAGTATTTAGGGCCAGTTTTATCCTTCACAGGATTTTTTTTCTGGGTTAATTGTTGCTTTAAAATGGACACTCACGACGTCCCCACAACACACTTTCAGTCAGTGTTTGAGTTCAAACTTGTGTGTTTAATTTGATGAAACTAGTCCCCATAAGGAACTATAACGTTGTGTGTGAAAGGTCCCCATGAAGGTGTGTGAAAGGTCCCCATGAAGCCGGTTTTAATCCAGATGTGTGTGAGCGCAGACAGAGGTTGACTGGACAGGAATAAATGTTTTAAATGAAGTTGATTGTCTCTCTCTCTGAAATCCTGTGGTATCTGCTTCAGATTTCTCTCTTGTGTTTCCATGTTCTAATATCTTGTCATTATGAATGTTGTCTCTTACAGATAACCAGCGTTGCCATTAAAACCAGCGCAGCGAGTGCTTCTGATCCTTCTCTCCAGTCAGAGACTCAGATGGATGATGAATCTGCTCAGATCAACTCTCCTCAACAGGTACGTTCACATTCATCACTAAAGATTTAGGTCTACTGTCTCTCTTTGTCATGTTTTAGTGTTTTTTTTTTTTTTTTAAGCATATTTTGATCCGTATCTGGTGTAAATTAGTACATTAAACCGTGTAACGACATGTGTCCAGTAGTTTAGTGCTAGTGGAGTATTTAGGGCCAGTTTTATCCTTCACAGGGATTTATTTTCTAGGTTAATTGTTGCTTTAAAATGGACATTCACGACGTCCCCACAACACACTTTCCGTCAGTGTTTGAGTTCAAACTCATGTGTTGAATTTGATGCAACTAGTCCCTATAAGGAACTATTATAACGTTGTGTGTGAAAGGTCCCCATGAAGGTGTGTGAAAGGTCCCCATGAAGCTGGTTTTAATCCATATGTGTGTGAGCGCAGACAGAGGTTGACTGGACAGGAATAAATGTTTTAGATGAAGTTGATTTGTCTATTTCTCTGAAATCATGTGGTATCTGCTTCAGATTTCTCTCGTGTTTCCATATTCTAATATCTTGTCATTATGAATGTTGTCTCTTACAGATAACCAGCGTTGCCGTTAAAACCAGCGCAGCGAGTGCTTCTGATCCTTCTCTCCAGTCAGAGACTCAGATGGATGATGAATCTGCTCAGATCAACTCTCCTCAACAGGTACGTTCACATTCATCCCTAAAACATGACCAAGTGAGACAGTAGACTTCAATTTTTAGTGATTAAGCATATTTCGATGCGTATCTGGTGTAAATTAGTACATTAAACCGTGTAATGACATGTGTCCAGTAGTTTAGTGCTAGTGGAGTATTTAGGGCCAGTTTTATCCTTCACAGGAATTTTTTTCTGGGTTAATTGTTGCTTTAAAATGGACACTCACGACGTCCCCACAACACACTTTCAGTCAGTGTTTGAGTTCAAACTTGTGTGTTGAATTTGATGAAACTAGTCCCCATAAGGAACTATAACGTTGTGTGTGAAAGGTCCCCATGAAGGTGTGTCAAAGGTCCCCATGAAGCCGGTTTTAATCCAGATGTGTGTGAGCGCAGACAGAGGTTGACTGGACAGGAATAAATGTTTTAGATGAAGTTGATTGTCTCTCTCTCTCTCTGAAATCCTGTGGTATCTGCTTCAGATTTCTCTCTTGTGTTTCCATGTTCTAATATCTTGTCATTATGAATGTTGTCTCTTACAGATAACCAGCGTTGCCATTAAAACCAGCGCAGCGAGTGCTTCTGATCCTTCTCTCCAGTCAGAGACTCAGATGGATGATGAATCTGCTCAAATCATCTCTCCTCAACAGGTACATTCACATTCATCACTAAAGATTTAGGTCTACTGTCTCTCTTTGTCATGGTTTAGTGATTTTTAAGCATATTTCGATGCGTATCTGGTGTAAATTAGTACATTAAACCGTGTAATGACATGTGTCCAGTAGGTTAGTGCTAGTGGAGTATTTAGGGCCAGTTTTATTCTTCACAGGGATTTTTTTCTGGATTAATTGTTGCTTTAAAATGGACACTCACGACGTCCCCACAACACACTTTCAGTCAGTGTTTGAGTTCAAACTTGTGTGTTGAATTTGATGAAACTAGTCCCCATAAGGAACTATAACGTTGTGTGTGAAAGGTCCCCATGAAGCTGGTTTTAATCCAGATGTTTGTGAGCAAGGTTTGCTGGACAGGAATAATTTTTTTTTCTCTCTCTCTGAACTCTGATCAGCTTTTTTATTTTTAAATTTCAAATACTATAATAATGTAAAATGTTGTTTATACTGTTATCTTTTCTTTTTACAGATTGTGATACAGCTCCGAAATGAAAATGACATTTTTGTACCAAGACTGAGACGGACTAAAAGTATCATGGTAAGGACTGAAGTCACAACAAAAGACTCAATGGCTATGTTTACATGCACACGTTGGAGTTTTTCCCTCTTTTGCTCCTCTCTTTTAAATCAATAATTTGAAAGCGAAAGTAAAATGTGCACGGCTGCACAGGCATTCATAATTGGAATTCATTCCTATGGAAGCTCGCTCTGCTCACTCTTTACATGTGATTAAGGTGTTTACATATGAAGGCTTTTCAGTCTGATTGAGCCATCAATCTGATTACTAATGGATTATTTGGTTGCATGTAAACGTAGCCATTGTCATTTTTTATTGATTAGTTATGTTGCTTAGAGCTGCCATCAACATTTTATTCTCATTATCAATTACTCAGTGAAATGTAATATATTCTTATGTGATAAATCATTTTGACTACAAAATATCAGAGAATCAAAAATTTGCATCACCTTTACTTTAAACCCATAACCCATCAGATGTCCTTATGTTTGTCAGATCAACTGCCCAAAATGATTTATTACACTGAGAACTTTAGTATAACATACAGTAAGTAGCAGCAAATCATCACATGTAACAAAATACTTGAACAGTTCACTGATTATTACAATAGTTGGTAATTTATGTCTGTTAATTTACTGATCAATTAATTAAATGCAGCAGTTCTACCTATTTCTAACTAACTTTTTTTTCCTTTTTTTTTTTTAAGATGAAAGACACGGATCTTCAAGATTCTGGTGAGCTCTTTGATTCTACACCAGAGAGTTCAGATAATTATGTTCCAGATACCACTTCTGACAGTGACAATCACAGTGATGTTAGCCTTACACTAAACCCAACAAAACGTCAGCTTCTTGATGAACTGGATATTGATGAATCTGGATCAGCGAGTTCCCCTGACTGTGACACAACAACGTCAGACAAAATGCACAGCCTTACGTCTGAAGCATCTGGAACAGGAGAAGAACCCAGTTCAAGTCAGAACACAATAGACTGCGTAGTTGTTAATGCATACCAAAAAAGAGATGGCAGTAGAGTGTACAACAAAAGACATTACTGCTTGTATTGCTCCAAACCTTACGCTAAGATGGCAAGGCATCTAGAAAGTTCACATGCAAATAATTCTGATGTGGCTAGAGCTCTAAGCTTTCCAAAGGGTTCAAAGGAGAGAAAAAAACAGCTGGATTATATCCGCAACAAAGGGAACTATGCCCACAATGCTGCTGTTATGGAATCAGGAAAGGGGGAACTGGTGCCATTTAAACGACCACCTAAAGAAGCGCAGGGAGAGGATTTCATGCATTGTGCGTACTGTCAAGGACTTTTTACAAGAAAGGTCCTGTGGCGACATATGCGTTCTTGTAGACTTAAACCTCAGTCAGTCCCCCCCAAACCAGGAAAAAACCGTGTTCAGTCCATGTGTACATACACGGGGCCTGTGCCTTCAAACATGACCAAACAACTGTGGGGAGTAATCAGTGCCATGAATCCTGACCCAATCACAGATATAATAAAAAATGACACAGTAATTACTGCAATTGGGCAGCACTTGTTGAACAAAGGAGGGCTATCAGCCAAAAATAAACAGTATGTGCGGGAGAAGATGCGAGAATTGGGAAGGTTGATTCACAAGGCGAGGAGAGTCACCTCGTTAAAAACGATGGAAGATTGTGTAAATCCAAAGAAGTACATTGAGACTGTCAAAGCTGTCAAGTATACGTGTGGATATGACAGTGAAACGGACAAGTTCATGATTCCATCGCTTGCAAACAAGCTTGGGAATTCCCTGGTTAAAGTGAGCAAACTCTTAAAAGCTCAGGGATTAATATCAAATGACCAACAGCTTGTTAAGAACGCCAGTGAGTTTCTAGAAGTCCATGCGAATAAGTGGAACGAGATGATCTCGTCCAGAAAATGCATACATATCTCAATCAAGTGCAAGACAAGTGGTTCAAAACACTCTCTGAAAGTCCCTCTACCAAAGCCTGGATGGAGTTGGCAAAGGTGTGTCTAGCCCAGATGATTCTCTTTAACCGGCGCAGGGAAGGAGAGGTTTCGAGCATGCCTTTGTCTGCATTTCTGTCAAGAGACACTTCTGATCCACATGAGGATGTGGACTGGGCACTCTCTGAAGTGGAAAAAAAACTCTGCAGACACTTCACAAGGGTTATCACAAGGGGAAAGCGTGGTCGACCAGTTCCAATTCTTCTGACTTCAAAAATGTTATGTGCCTTAGAACTCCTTGTTAAGCAGAGAGAGGCTTGTGGGGTTCTGAAAGACAATACCTATATGTTTGGAAGACCAGAAGCCATGACACATTTTCGAGGGTCAGACTGCCTCCGTGGCTTTGCAAAGGCGTGTGACGCAAAGTGTCCCAAGTCACTGACATCTACAAGACTGCGAAAGCATGCCGCAACCCTTTCAACAGTGCTGAATATGACTGACACCGAGATGGACCAGCTGGCAAACTTTCTTGGACACGACATAAGAATCCATCGTGAGTTCTATCGACTCCCTGAGAAGACCCTGCAACTTGCCAAGATCAGCAAAGTTCTAATGGCTCTTGAGCAAGGAAGATTAGCTGAGTTCCATGGCAAGAACTTGGATGAAATTGGGATAGATCCTGATGGTGTGGTATTTTATTTGACTTTTGTTAGATTTTTCTGTTTACCATCTATTCATATACCAAGTGTTTGCGATCCATTATATACCATTGTTAAGCTGTACTTTGAACTTCCACAGAAAAAGTTATTGACTGTGATGAGGAAGACGGGAGCATACAAGAGGGACACTGTTCATCTACTGTTGACGGTTTGTATTACTGTCAAAATACACTACTACATTTTGCAGTTATTCATAGTTTTCACTCACGTAACTTGTGAAGACCTGACAGACAAAAACATTGTTCTAACATCATAGCCAACATTAAAGATGATTCAGTATGCTGAACAAATGCTTTTTTGACGAAATGGCTCATTGTGTAATGAATCAAATGCCTCCAAGCTATTCTTCAACTAAATTACACTAAACATTAATTCTGGAGTGAATATTTTTTGTGAGTTTACTACCATAAAAATGATATTTCATAGGAGAAACGTGTACATTTGTCGTAAAACACTAGCTGATCCGCTCTCTTCTCGTGTTGGTTGTGTCATGGCACAAAACAAATCATGTCAGATGATTAAGACATGAAATAAAATGGTTAAATACTCTGTTTACTTGAGCTTATGTTTGATTAAATGTCTGCTGGAAAGATGTAGTTCAATTATACTTGCAATAATGAACAATTGCACAGGTTTAGGGTTTATTGTACTTTAATGATTTTAAATAATTAGTGCATAAGTGTGACAAATAACATATTGTGTATTGTCAGCATTCTATAGTAAAGTGTATATCTTTCTGAAAATGTTGAACTTTTGATTATTTTCCATAGAACCATCGGCAGAGGTGGCACGTCCTCCTACCGAGAGGAATGACATGCCGCCGCCACCCAAGAGACCCAGACCACCATCAGATGAAGAGATGCCTACAGGAGCCAGTGTTGTGAGGCCTTCTTCCAAAGGTGAACTCTTTACATATTTCTAAGACTAAATTAGACCCTTTAGGAGCACTTTAATACCCAGATCTCAGACCAGATCACTAAATGCTGATTTTGTTTTTTGCCGTTTCCCTTTTGAGACGTTTCCACAAAAACTTTAGCGATTTGAACAATTTGCCACATAACTGTTTCTGCTGGCAGCCCTAATTTTTTCCTCTACACTTGAATTTCTAGATCATAATGCTCAGGAACCCATCTGTAGTTGTTTAGAGGGTTACTTGGTTGATGCTAGAATCTACTAGGTGCTTTGTGGCACTTGTAGGAACTGTAGCTGTTCTAATAATTGAAACATCAGTAATAACTAACCTAAAAATCACTGTTTGATTGACAGTGTAATTCTATTTATAGGTAGAGTGCAAATAATTTCTGTTGCAATATAGATGCTGACATAAATACTAGGGCTGCCCTCGACTAAAGTTTTTTTTTTCTAGTCGACTAGTAGCCGTTCATTAAGCTATTAGTCAGCTAATCGCATTTTTATATTAATAAGCCATAACTCATAATAATTAGCCTTTAATTGCCTATATAATACATAGCCTAATTGGCGCTCAAGCGCACACTTAAAGTTCCACAGCGCACCAACAAACATAATGATTGAGTGTGTCTTGAAAAAACAAAAGGAGACTGTCTAAACATTGTAACACTTTCCTGTAGCTCAAACAGTAGAGCGTTGGCGCTAGCAACGCTAAGGTCATGGGTTCGATTCCCAGGGAAAGCAAGAACTGACAAAATGTAAAATGTGTACCTTGAATGCAATGTAAGTCGCTTTGGATAAAAGCGTCTGCCAAATGCATAAATGTAAATGTTATAATTTATTGATAATGTTTTTGGCTGCAGAGATTAAGTTGACGATGCGGACTCGTCATCTCCGCAGTGACTCGCATTTCATACGCTGAAGTATACACTGAGTTTCGGCTCATTTCTGTGACGCTCAAGTTCACTGAGACTGAGACAGCAGAAAGCACATCCTGATTGTTTTCATTATTTTACAAAAGCACAACATTTTGTAGTTATTGTGAGTTTACAGAAATAAAAGTTGACCCTTTACAGTTTTCATTACTCATCTGTATGAATAAAATGAGAGTATTGTAAGTTAAATGATCGCGCCACCGCCTGTATGTCCTGCAGTAAAGCGTCTCTCTACACACACACACACACACAAATGAGTCTAATAATAACACACATTTATCAGGTTAACATTAGAGTGAGCGACTTGTAAAGTTGCTACTACTCACATGTTTCAAGTGATAAGCCATTTTTAAGGTCATTGACTGATAGGCGAATGTTTGGATTTCCTGCCGTTATTGATCTGTCCATCACAGCCTGCGTGATTTCCACTTCCTGTGGAGTTTTTTTGTCCTGCGACAAACCAACTAATAAAATTGTGGTTTATTATTAGGGGGCAGACCTAATAAATACTGATAATAGGTTTCAGAACTTCGGATTGGAATTCCAGCACACACACTTTATCATTTCAATTGTTTTTTTCTGTCCACTTTTAGGTAAAAGTACCCAGAAGAAGACACCCTGGCAGCAGACAGAGGTGCAGGCGGTGGAAAGGCACATGAAGCGATTCATCACATCGCTCACTGTACCAGCAAAGAGCGACTGTGACAAATGTTTAAAAGCTGAACCAGAAGCACTGAAGAACCGCGATTGGAAGACCGTAAAGTTTTACATTTATAATCGCATTACAGCTTACAAAAAGAAATTGCAGTGCAATTGATAATAATGTGAAGATGCAACTCTGTCATGGCAGGCTTTGTTAAAAGATGTTAAAGGGTTAAAATGTTTGGGTTTACTAACCCTTTAAAACTACAGCAACACTTGTAGGCTATAGATAACTTTGTTGTTCGACCAATGCTTTCCGACTGGTGGCCTTCATCACAGTCATCATAAAACATACGGCAAACAGCATTTCAAATAGTGTCATGTTTGCAGTATGTTTTATGATGACTGTGATGAAGGCCACCAGTCGGAAAGCATTGGTCGAACAACAAAGTAGTTCTAAAGTTGTAGTTTGTTTAAATCCACATGTCTGTGAAAGGAAGCATGTGTGAAAGTTAAAAAAAAAATCAGATTTTTTTTTTAAATACTTTTAATATCCGGACTTTTTGAGGTTTGACTTCATTTGAGTTATTTTGTGTAGTTGAACTCAATAAAAGTTGAATTCAGCAATTGTAATGTGAATTAATGTGTTGAAGCTCAATAAGTAGTAGATTTTGTTTTATTTTTTATAAGTATCAGGTGAATGAGTAGCAGCTGATGCTGGGAGGTTGGCTGAAAAAATTACAATTATAGAAAGAATAGTTTGAAGGTTTAAATGTTTGACTTGTGGGTATGAAATGGGTTGGAAATTATCCAGACAATAATTCACTACTTGCATGCAATCCTTTGATGTTGCAGTGAAAAAGTTCTCCATTCACATATAATCTACTTCAATCACACTAATATTCCAATCAATTGTAGGAACAATCAATCGATCCAAACAAATATTCTGCATGTTGAGGAGATGATTACAAGCACAACACTAGGGCCTGGTTTCACAGACAGGATTTAGATTAAACCAGGATTAGGCCTTTAGTTCAATTAGGACATTTAAGTAGCTTTTATAAACGTGTCTTAGAAATAAGCATTACTGGTGTGCATCTTGAGACAAAACAATGGCACTTGGACACAAAGGACTTAATTTAAGATGTGCTTTCAGTTAAAACGGCTTAAACACACACTTCAGTCTGAGACTATCTTAAGCCTGGTCTGTGAAACTGGCCATAGGTGTTCTATGCAAGAGTGAAGCTTGGTTGTAGATTGAACCCATTTTTAAGGGCAAATGGACAAATGCAATCTGAGGAATTACTTTGTATAAATGCCTATTATTTGTCATTAGTAATATACTTATTGTTCTATCTAGGTCCCCACAAATCAAAAGGGGAAGTTGTGTGAATTATGCAAATTAAGTCCCCACAAATCAAATGGGAGGTTGTGTGAATTATGCAAATTAGGTCCCCACAAATCTAATGGGAGGTTGTGTGAATTATGCAGATATTATGCAAATATTATGCAAAGTGGGTCCCTATAAGACATGTCCACTCGATTTTTCAAAAGTCCCCATAACGCATGGTCAAATCATTACTTCATCAATTCAGATATCTGAAGGCGTGTATAAGTTATCAAAGCTATGGTAAGTATCCCTAATTTTTTTCATACCTCTAGAACCTTTAGAAAGGGTGGTCCCCACAAGTGATGATCATAAAGTTGGTCCCCATTCAACATGGAAACCAGTATGTGTGTGTGTGTGTGTGTGTGTGTGTGTGTGTGTGTGTGTTTTATATATATGTGCATAAAAAATGTCCAGGTGGATAAACAAAACGAAAGTTAACCCTCAGCCTTAAAAATGTAAACTCAACGAAATGCGAGTAAACTCAACTTAAAGATAGCCTTTGTTTCAACTCATAAATAGTCAAGACAATTGATTACTTTGAGAGTTTCATTTTTGAAAACTTATAAAGCGATGAAATAACTTAATGGGGAAATCATGTTTTACAGTATTTCCTATTTAGACTGATGTCCATGTCTAAAAACAAAATATGACATTGAAATAAAATATGTAACTACACTCCCCAGTCGGTCCTATTATTGTCACACAAGTAGTATTATGCTTGATTGGGACTGTTTAGGTCATGAGTTCACTGAAAACAGGACAACACCATGGTGTTGATTCTTTGACACACTAAAGGTGTAAGTCATTATCTCTCAGTCTAACCGGAGGTCATGTACTGTACATATTCTACGGCTCCCGGCGGTCCTGGCAGGCCCACATGAGTGTCTTGTTGTGGAACACAGTATTTTGTGCAGTGCTGTGAACATGCTTATTATCAACACACAATTATCTGGCCTAATCATGTGGAACTGCACAACAATCACCAGGGACCAAGGAACTAACAATATTCTCACCCAGACTCGTAAATATGCATTTATTGACACTGCATCACAAGAAAGTCAGTGTCCCTGTCAATATTCTCTTCAGAATATTTCCTGTTGATTTGATTTTCAGTCTATATTTCCAAGGCTTTTTTTTATGTATTCTCTGACTGATTGATTTTCACTCCCATCTCATATTCACGTAACGCTCGGCTAGATAAACCTCTTTAGAAAGCTTCTCTGGAACACCAAAGTGTGATGCACATTACTGTACAGTATTGCAGTCTATAATGGAGAGGTCCACAAAGCACAAAACATCTATTGCACACTTATTTTCTCTTTCAACACATTCTGAATTAATTCACACATCTGTGTCACATCCCGCCGAGAGTATGATGAAAACTTGTGAGTTGTGGGATTGATGCTCGAGGTACCTTATATATCTCACAATCACAGAAAATCCTATGATTAAATTTGAAGCTACAACAAAAGTACATGATTAGGATGATTTATTTGTAGAGTTGAATATTTCAGAGGTAGTACTAGACAGTTTTAAGGTATAGAAAAGATAATGAGTGAATATTAGCACCAAACAAACATCAGAATTGACCTGGAATCAAGGGCAAATGTAAATAAATGTCTTCAATTGTTGTATTATGATATTGATATGATATTACAGAACACTGTAAATAAATAAAATAAAATAACTAACATTGGAAAGTTTAATCATTTTTTTATAAGTTAAAAGCACACTATGCAAGGTTTGTACCTTAATATAACAGCTTTGAAATCATTTTGATGGTAAACGCACCCCGACAAATCTCGCGAGAATCACGACTCTATAGAAGACACTAGCACGCATTTCAGACGTGAATCATGGCAGAGTCGACTAAGAAAACAAAGAGATCACGGTCGGAAGAGTGCAGTGGTATTTACGACAGTAACGTTAAATACAAGTACTCCACAGCGACTCTAGGGGTCGCTGTTTGAGAAAAATGGAAACTGCTTAGTGTGCCTTAAAGTTAAATCACAATGGTGGCAAAGTTAAACCAGTAATGAGTTTGTTCCACTTTTTGAAACCACTTTGAATGTATTTACTGAAACACAAAAAATTATTAACAGAAATGATTGTCACAGGTTAAACGGAAACATGTTGTCATTACATAATGATGAAACACTGTGCCATGAAAGCCTACCTGAGGCCTAACTTTAATAGTATAGGCCCCAGGGGCGGCTGGCCAATAGAGGGCGCTAGGGCGCCCTTTGCTTTGTTACTGTATGAATGCATGACTCACTCATAAAGACAGTGACTTACTGCCACCTACTGGCGGTTTTAATTTAATATTTAAAAGCATCACTTTGTTTTTACCATCATTGCATATTTCTCTATTTATTTATTTTTTATTTAAAGCATTATTTATTTTATAGAGGTATTTGTAAAAGTAAAAATGCACTGGAAAAATTGATTTAAAGGGGCAAATATTGTCCCTTACTGAAAAAGGTGTGACTGCAGAGAATGGGGTACGTAAAAGGATGTTAAAAGCAATACACACACCAAGGGCAGAAAGTGGTCAAAAATATACAGCGGTCACTTGCAAAGTTAGGTTAAAGATACAAACAAAGAGGGATTCAAGCAAATTGCATCAATAACAAGGTATAATATACAGACTGTGAGCTGAAGAGTAATATTCAGAGAAAAAAAATTGATTTTAAGAGGTTTTTGAAGGAGAGAAGGGTGGATACTTGACGGATGTCTTGAGGAAGAGCATGCCACAACGCTAAAAGACCTGGCTCCCATGGTTACCAAACTATTGAAACTGACTGAATATGGCACAGCCCTACCTCCCAAAAAAGATATTTTTAACCAGCCGCCACTGATAGGCCCTGAGAAAAGATTTTGGTAACACTTTACAATAAGGTTATATTTGTTAATATTAGTTAATTAGACTTAGCTAACATGAGCAAACAAGGGAAAATACTTTTATTTATTTTTATTGAATAACATTAACAGAGATAAATACTGTAACAAATGTACTGTTCATTGTTAATGCATTAACCAACGTCAACCAAAAGGACCTTGTTAAGTGTAACTAAGATTTCTCAACAAAAAAATTAGTTCATGGTGTTATTTTAATTTATATTTATTATGTGTCAAACATGCATTAAGTTCTAAATTGATATCACTTTCCTGAGACCTAGAAAAAAAATATTTTTCATCACATTGTTTAGAGCATATTGAAACAAATGATAAAAAAATAAAAAAATAAACATTTTGTAAAAAAATTCTAAATATTCATATGAAAAATTCATATGTTATGCTATGTCCTCTGTAGTGGACACCATGACTCAGTTGTTTAAAAAAGTAAAATGAAATGAAATTATATGTACAGGCAAAAACAATGGGATTTTTTCTTTTTTTTCAATCACCAATAAATTTTGGGCTTTCAGTATTTATTTTAGCTAAAATTTGTATAAAGATGATTCTCAACTTTGTTATGAAAGATATAATGGAATGAATTGATACACCATTTTACTTTATGCAATTGGGTAAAAAGGCCATAAATGAATATTCCCATTCAATGCAATGTATCTGTATCTAATGTGCACATTAATGTGTTCTTGGAGCAACATTTAATGAAAAAAGAAGTGTAATAATTGGAGTAATAATTAGCAACATTTTAATAATAATATCTAATAATTCATAGGAATTTTGATGTATAATTTGTTTCCTTATTCACCTGTTGTGTCTCCCAAAATGCCTGATAAACATGATTTAAGTCCTGATGTCCTCTACAGTGGACATGTATAAAATCAATGCCCTGTTTTGTAACAGAAAGTCTTTTTTTTTTTTTTTTTTTTACCCCATAACTTTTTCCTGAAATACAATTTGAAGAGTAGTCTGATTTAAATTATAATTAAATATATTTCCATAAGAGTGCTACATTTGATCACTAAATTAATGTCAGGCATTTTTAAAGACCAAGGATGAGTTGTTTTCATGGTGAAACCTCCAAACATTTGGTAACTCTGAAAAGTCCTGAATGTGCTCTTTACAAGACACCCAGGTTGTGACATGTGACATGTATGGTGTCAGAAAAATTCACTCAAATATAATGTCCACTACAGTGGATAAAAGTCTATTCCTGGGTCCCAGGAGGATATGCTAGACATTATTGTCCAGTGCTTTGACTAAGCCTTGATTTCTCATGTAACAGTGACCTCTAGTGGCTGAAATGTAGATGGACACTACAAATGTATCTAAATAAACACTTTGTTTAAAGTGATTTCCTACAAATGACTTGTCATGTTATGGTCAATCTTATTGGTGAAGATTTGTTTAGCACTATATAACTTCAGCATTTATCAGTAAACAATGGTCAGACTGGTTTATCCAAATTGCACTAAATCCTTTCCATCCTTATACATGATCTCAGTTCAGATCTACTGTATCCACACTGGGTTATGAGAACTCTCAGTTAGGTTCTCATGTGCAATATGATCCGAGGCCTTTAAATAACACACTGTCCAGCATTGCAGGAGGCCTACAGCTGGCTAGAGAGAAACTTAATACGGACACAGACATTCTAAAGACTGACAGTAAAACATATACAACCATGCAGAAATAGATACACAAACAATGCTGCAAACATTGTGGAAAAACTCATACATAAAGAGAGCATGCAGTACTAAACATATATTGATTTATATGCATGCTAAAGTTGAATGTTTTTAATATTGCTTCAACAGTACTATGTATAGTGCGCATACACACAGCTGTCACCTACCATATAAATGAGTCATATCTCCCTGCAATTCTGCTGTTATATGGACGCACCTGTCAGTGTCTCATCTCCAGTCTGTCTCTGATGGGAAAAGGTAATTTCACCTCATATATTTAGTCTTAATTTTGCATTCACATTTGGCCTAGTGCTCTTTCTTTAGCATAGAGCAAATATGGATCTATCTTTCTTTCTATTATATATACTGTATATATATATATATATATACACTGTATATATATATATATATATATATATATATATATATATATATCTTTCTATCTGAGATATATATATATATACCAACTAACAATTTTTGTTTCCAGAACATTCTGGGAACGTTCGTTTTTGGTGATATAATAAAACTTAAAAATCAACATAAGAGAATGTTCTATTTACGTTTTCTTTAGGTTGACACAAAGAAAACATCCCTGCAATATTCTAGGAAGGTTAGCTATTGGTTATAAAAATCAGACCTAAACATTGGTTACTATTGTAACCCCTTATCTCGGAGACATGGTGTCGAGGACTGACACTAGGGGTCGCACTTAGGAGCCCCAAACACATCTGGTACTTTAAAAAAAGCCAATGAGAATTGGCGAGTGGAATTTGCATGCAATTCCCCCAGACATACAAGTATAAAACGAAGGCGACATGCATCAGTCATTCAGGTTTGTGCTGAGGAGCCCAGACAGTGTCCCAGCCATTTCAGCAGGCAGTTCAATGTTGTGGCAGGAGGGACACCACGTATCATTCCCTCCATCAGACATTCCCTATCTGTCAGTCACTTCAACATGGTGTCGATGACTGACACTAGGAGTCCCCCGGGGAAAACAGCACAACAGTTGAACTGTGTTTCGAAGTTTTGACAGTGCAGATGTTGGCAAGCCCCGCATGGCGGGTAACAAGCACACTCACAACATCATAACCTACCCAACGGCCCACATAAGCCGTGTAATCCTTCGTACAACGCGGAGACAGAAAGGACAGTACTAACCACGGGAATAGGTCGCTTCATCTGGACCTTTTCTCTTTCTTTTTGTAAATAAAAAGATCACAGCTGTGCAGACAAGAATTACTGCTGGGGAAATGCTTTTTCTCCAAGGTAGAAGAAAGGACACTACAGAGACCACATCCTGCCATAAGGGAGGTTACTATGTGGAGAATACATCACATGGACTTACCAACTGGGAAGTAACACACGTGGAAAGAAGTCCCTGTGGTAGGTCATACCTGAAAAGTAGAGCTCTGCCTAGGGGAAGACACGGGTTTACCATTAGGGAAACAGCCAACATCGTAGACAATACATCATATGGGATTGCCATCAGGGAAACGCTACATATGTTGCACATAGCCCAAGTATACGGGCTGACCTGAAAAGGACATGCATCACGTGTACTGGGCCTGGTGTCGAATTCCTCCACTGAATTTGACTGCCGAGAGTACAGAGAGGGAAAACCCTCACGTCCAAGGTTTGCCGATTCAGGGAACTCACATGGACAAAAAAGCGTATGTTATCACCAGAGGGAGGGGAAAGGCACTGTATGCAAGCTGTACACCTGGCCCGTTGTCTGTAACTTACCTGTTCACACCCAATAGCACATGGAACAAAACTGGCTCAATCCTGAGATTATAAAATCCCGTGAAGGTATTAGGTATTCCCCAGTCTGGTGCTCTAGAGAGGCATTGTATGATAGAGCCTAGGAACACTTCTCGTGGAGTGTGCACAAACTCCTAATGCCGAGTTCTATGACTATCGGGGTAGCATTCAGTTGCTGCTGTGCGCACAATGGATCAGCGACAGAGGGTTTCACATTGCATGACTTTACAAAAGAAAGAATTGCCGACAACTTCTGTCTGGTCCACAAACTACATTTCACAACCAAACACACGCGAGAAGTGATAAGGAAATAATGCAAGATCACGCATGCGCAAGACTGAACTTGTTATTAAATATGATACCCTGCAAGAAGCTTGCGATCCAAATTGTCTGTGCGCTGATTTGCAGCGAAAAGAAGAAAAAGAAAAACAGATTATGCAGGAGGAAATGGTTGGGGAGATGCGGGGAGCAAGGATTGTGCTGTCGCTACTGGTCAAGCAAATGTTTATGCTTTGTTTCTGTTTGATATAATTGTGAATATATCTATTAAAATACTGAAATTCTGCTCTAGAACTCTTCCCCGAACATCCTGATGCCCTGTATCTTGCTTTCTCATTGGCTGTAGGTCATCGCCGATGTTATTTTCAGTCAGAACCCATTTCACACAGCAGGATTTTGAATCACCAACAGGTCCAGATTTGGCATGCCAAATATCTCATGGGCATCGGCGACTCATCAGCGATTCTTTCAGATCACGTCTTTGATAATTCACACTGCATGATTGTCACTCGCGTGAACGAGCACCGATTTGCATATGATTTCGGCAATTTGTCGGCGATCTCTCAAAACCTGTCAGTGAGTGAAAATCGGGGCTAAAATCATGCAGTGTGAACTCGGCATAAGGGGCATGGCACGCCTTAGGCCTGGTATGCTAAGGCAATTACATTCACAATCCAGTGGGACATCCTCTGTTTAGAGATGGCCTTCCCCTTCTTCTGCCCACCAAAACAGGGAAAGAGCTGCTCAGAGCTTCTAAAGCTATGCGTGCAGTCCAAGTAAACTGGACACAGCAACAACAAGGCTGGGTCTGTCTCATCCTCATTTTCTTGAAACTGGCTAAAAGACTCAGCAGCTCGGATTGAGTTAGGCAGGTCAGTCCACTAGCTTGAAACAATCAAGGCAAAGGTCAGTGAAAGTGATTTTGTGCCTCTTTGGGATGGTACCACAAGGCACCATTCACTTGCAGAATGGCCTGAAATTTGAAATAGAGATTTTATGTATTTGTGTTTTCAGAGCCAGTGGTTTTTCTGTAGGCAAACATCAGTGCCTTGAATTTGATGCTATCAGTAATTTGCAATCAGTGCAATTTTATGAGTAGAGGTGTGATGTGCGCTCTCTTTGGCTTGTTAAAGACCAATCTTGCTGCTGCATTCTGGATCATTTGCAGAGGCTTGACAGTGCATTCTGGAAGGCCTGGCAAGAGAACATTTCAATAGTCCAGTCTGGATAGAACAAAAGCTTGGACGAGGAGTTGTGTAGCATTCTCCGATGGAAAGGGCATGATCCTGTTGTATATGTTGTTTAAGGAATATCTGCAGGACCAGGACGATCTAGCAATGTGGTCTGTGAAGTTTAACTGATCATCAATCACAACTCCAAGGTTCCTGGCTGTCCTGGATGGAGTTATGGTTGACGAACCTAGCTGAATGGAGAAGTTGTAATGAAGTGTTGGATTGGCTGAGACCACAAGCAGTTCTGTCTTTGTTGAAGGTTAAGTTAAAGGTGGAGGTCCTTCATCCAGAAAGAAATGTCAGTCAGGCAGGCTGGGATGTGAACAGCTAATGTCGGATCATCTGGCTGGAATGAGAGTAGAGTTGTGTGTCATCAGCGTAGCAGCGATAGGAAAAAAAAACATGTTTCTTAATGACAGATCCTAGTGATGACATCTAGATGGAGAAGAGAAGTGGTCCAAGCACTGAGCCTTGAGGCACCCCAGGCTTAAGGGGGTTGTATATCGGACGAGAAGCGCAGCGCCGTGTCGTGTCGCGTCTAGGACAACTCGAGGTATCGCACACCAGACGCGCACTTTCTCAGTTTATGGCCAGCAATATTGTTATGTTTAAGGACATTATGAAATTAAGGTAATGTCTGTACTATGTTATGATTTTACTGTACAATTAAATACAATCGTTGCTGAGTCTGAACACGTTACCTCAGGGCGTACGTTAACTGAATTAATTCAGAATTTCAGCTGAAAATTTGATAACATTAGCAATTTTCATCCAAGCAGCTGATTTCTAATGTAAAACTAAATGTATCTTGCAGCACAGGGTGAAGTCAGCATGTACATTAACGACGATTTGAGACAAATATAATGTCAATTTAATATAAAACTATGTAAAAGGCGCTATGTGGCGTGGCAGGATTTTGAACAGTGTCCAGAGCAGTAGCTAGGCGCCGATGCACTTCTCGTCCGGTGTGCGACCCCCTTTAGACACCTCACCCCTCCATGACACCCTGAAGGACCTAACTGACAGGTAAGACTGGAACTATTGGAGTGTGGTTCCTGAGATGCCCTTTGTCATGAGGGTTGATAGGAGGATCTGGTGGTTAACCATGTCAAAAACAGCAGACAGATCCAGCAAGATGAGTACTGAGGATTTGGAAGCTGCTCTTGCCAGTCTGAGAGCTTCAACAACCGAGAACTGTGTAAGAAAGGTAGAGACTTCGTTAAACACGAACACAGTTTTTTAAGCAGTGCGGTTATCCAAGCCTGCTTAAATGCTGTAGGAAAGGTTCCAGTGTGAAGAGAGGTGTTGATGATGTGAGTGAGTGCAGGTACAACTGAAGAAGAAATGGCTTGAAGGAGATGAGTGGGAATAGGATCAAGCATACAGGTAATAGGTTGATTGGAAAGGATGAGAGACTTCTGCCTCAGAAAGCAGAGAGATGGAGGGAAGAATGTGTGTGTTTGCCGTTAAGGTGTGTGTGTCTGTTTGTAGTGTGGAAAATTGGCAGCTGATGGTTGTTGTTTTATTTATGAAGAATGTGGCAAAGTCGTCGGCTGTTAGGCTTGATGAAGGAGGGGGAGGATAAAGAAGAGAGGAGAAGATTTTGAAAAACGTGCGAGAGTCAGAAGAATTGTTCATTTTGTTGTGGTAGTATGTCATTTTAGCAGTAGAGACATTCGCAGAGAAGAAAGAGAGGAGGGATTGATACAAACCAAGGTCAGTGGGATTTTTCCATTTTTGCCACTTCCTCTCTTCAGCCCTGAGTTTAGAACAATGCTCGCGGAGAACATCAGACAGCCAGGGGGCAAAGGGGATGGCACAGGATGGCCTGGATGAAAAGGGGCAGAAGTTGTCTAAGCAAGATGTTAGAGTGGAGAAAAGAGCATCAGTAGCACTGTTAGTATCTCGTGATGAGAGCTGATTAGAGCGAGGAAGTGTGGATGAGACCAAAGAGGGTGAGAGTGAGCGTAGGTTATGCCAAAATATGACATGGAGAAGTGCATGTTGTGTCATGAGCCAGGTTGAGGTTAAAGGTGAGGAAGAAGTGATCTGAGGTGTGCAGTGACCAGCAGCTGGTCAGTGGAGCAGTAGTGCGTTTAAATAAGGTCCAGTTGGATACCTTAATGTGAGTAGCCACAGTAGACACTCGCTTGAGGTTAAACGAGGCAAGTAGAGTGTGGAAATCAGCAGCCAGGTTATCAGGTGATTATCAAGTTGTGCTTACCTAAAGACTTACCATCCACTGCGTCTTGATGTGCCGCTATGGCAGCCACATACACGTTCAAGGTGGAAGGGGACATCTGGCCCTCCAACTTCTCCTGCAGGTAGGAAAGCACTGAATCAACTGCGCATCTCTGTGGGTCTTCCCCTCTGGAATCACAAAAGTTAGTGAACCGACTCGGCCAGACATGGAGATTCCAGAGGTCTGGGCACAGGTGCCAGATTGTGCCCCATCCCTAAGAAACAAGGTCCTTCCTCAGGGGGATTCACCAGGGAGGGGTTGTCGCAAGGAGCATGAACTTCGAGAACCGGGTGGGCCAGTCAGCGCAACCATCAAGACCTGGGGTCAGATGCATAAACTGGTAAGACTAGTCTTACAAGCTAGTCATAAATGGTTCATAACTTTTTTAAGTCAGTAACATAAAAACTTAGATTAGTCTAATTTGATACCGAAAAGTAAGACTGATTATCCCTAACTAACTGCTAGTTGGTCATACTAGTTCTTAATACACAGTCTTAACATAATGGCTATGTTTATGCAACTGGCCCCTGTTCTTCATACTCCCGGCTTTGGCTAAAACATTCCTAGAGTGTTCTTATTCAGTTCCCAAAAAATAACAAACTGCTAACATTAGGAGAACATTCTGTGTTTGCTGGGACAAAATAAGTTGTAAATTCTCTCAACTGACAGCTGATGATCAAGATTCCAAGATTTTAAAATCGGAATGAAATGGATCTGTTTTCTAAATGCATTGATCTTATTGTCAACAATTCATCCATGTATACATTTTATTTTTTGTGACTTTTTAGAAATTTTTCATCAAAATGGCATATCTTGGTAGCCTGGCTCCGCCCTCCTACGTACTTCCGCTCAATTTTCATTTTCCTTCAGTACTCTGTCTGGGTTTGCAGTATATTCGTGGGTTTTCTCCGGCCAAATTTTTACCGGTCCAATCAGCGAACAGAGGGAGTGGCTGAGAACGATGACATTGAGGTTGTGCGCTAGTTTGAGTTGTAGGGTTACGTCATGACCAAACGTTAGCGATTGGTTATGGCAGATCCAGAGTGGCTCTGGGCAGATCCAATAGTTTTAAACTTCAGCAGAGTACCCGCCTTCAAGGAAGTTAACGCTTGTCAATGGAGAGTGGCCAGACTCTCTGTGCAAATGAAATGTACGAGAGTCTGGTAGGACCAGGCTAATATCTTGGCAAAAAAAACGACAGACATCTCTCTTGTGAAGAATTCTAGACTTTTCAAATCATTCATTCTGCTAAAACCATCCCTTTCTTACAATCAAACTCAAGCTTGCATTCAGAACTGCCTCCATCCTCCAACCAATGGATAGAATCAAATTTACGCCCTACATTTTTCTTTTTCGATTATCTGTTACATTCTTATGTACATCACAATACAGAAGAAAAGATTTTATTGCAACTTTATTATAAAATGCACAGAGTTTAATTTATTTTTTTAATTAAAGGTTTAATGAATCTTTTGAAATATTACATGTCAATTGTATGTGATAGCATAATATTATTTACAAAGCAAATATATATAGCAAATACATATATATATATATATGTGCTATGGTGTGTGAACAAGCTGTTCAAGTAAAGCTTTCAGGTCAGGTGGGTATTTCTACAAAGCTAAAAAAAATCTGTCAATATATATTTATATTTTAAAGCCTTTGGGGTGGAAAAAAAACTCTCAAGAAATTACCAGTAAATAAATAATCAAAATGCAAAGTGGAAAATGTGTAAATTTATACTTAAGAAGGTTTAAGCAGGCAAAGAGAAGTATACCAGTATGTTTCGCTATTTGTCAGGCAACATACACATATTTAAAATAATGTAATGTTTTGTGCAATACTATACTCACATAAACACTCACACATACATGAAGTGTTCCCAAACCATTCATGATCGATGTTTACAGTACTGCTCACAGCACACATGATGACCAAATACTGAAGCAACATTTGCAAAATTCAAAGGCAAATTCAAATCAAATTTATAATAACTGTACCCCAACCTATCATAAAGTCAATGCACACTCAGAGTTTAGAGCCCAAACATGTTTTCTTCAGTGATAGATACTTAATGCATTTGGAACATACAATTTCATTGTTCTGTTTCCAAACTATTCATGAGGTTCAGTTATAATGATGTTGAACTGTACGGCCAATCACTAGGAAGAGAAGACCAGACAGAAGACAGAAGAACACACCCACTGGAGCAAACATGAAAGATAGGCCATAAGTCATATTGAGCTCAAACTCTGAGCACTTCTCTGACTGATATTCCTTATACAAGCTCATGACATCCAAAATATCTATCCAGATAACATACATCACAGTGACAGCAAGAAGGAAGAAACCTGGAGAAAAGAGACAGCATTGAGAGTTGGAGAAATAAAGAGTAACATGAAAGAGAGAGAGTGTAAAGATAAATTAGATGTTCGTGAAATCTGTAATGTATTTTTCAGTACTGCACATGTCCAAGTGAGGAAGAGATAAACCTTACCTCCTCATGAAATCTTTAACTTACCAGAAATGAGGTAGAGTCCACCTCCTGCTTTATAAAGGCGATGACTAGCAAATGGAGCTGCGCAAATGATAATGAAACCGCCAGCCACCACAGCGGCCACACCCACCAACATGGAGACGCTCCAGAAGCCTCTGTAGACTAAACAATCATGTTTCCAATTACAAACCAGAAGGAAAACGGTTCACAGTACAGTAGCTAATTTATTGATGATGTTCGGTTAATAGCATTGAAGTTTACTCATGTGAACAGTTACACTATACACTACACAGAGACACTAATGTAGGCCTTTAAAAACAATGCCATATGCTGTTCACCGCTCACAACCCATTTTACAGATTTTTTTTTTTTACTTTGAATAATAACAATAAGTCAACAAAAAGTAAAGCAAATATGGTTGAATGAATGAATGAATGAATGAGGCATTTATGCATTCATTCATTTAAATATGGTTCATTTTGATTTCATATTGACAGCTAATTAAAAATTCAACAACCATTTTAAGAACACAGCCAGATAATGATCTAGTCACAGTAATTTAGCTATGAAGTAAACTAATTATTTCAAGCAAAAAAATATTTTTTGACCGATTGTAATTTGACACCATGTCTGATACCATGGCTATTTTCATGGTGAGTACCGGGTTAAAATGTAGGAAAATAATATTAATAAAATAAAATAATATTAATAAAGTAAAGTAAAATAAAATCTTACTTATGGCAGACTGGTAGCTGGTAGTGTTGTAGCTCTCGTCAGGGAAAGGAAAGGGGAGAAGATATGCAGGTTTGCATACCCTTGCATGTGGCTGATTTTCTAAGGGAAAGACAGTGAGAATTGCCATTAATTAGTGTGAGTTTTAAATCATTGTTTCAGTTAATATTTAGAAGTGTTGTGAAGTGAAGTTGTTTGCTGACTAAAATAACCTGAACACGTATTCCCTCTGTTTGAACCTTGTGTGGCCTTTCTGTAGGGCAACAGGTCAAACCCTTTTGATATTTGTGGCAAATACTCACCCAGAGCTTCACAAGAGGGCCAAATACCTCATTCAGTGAGCAAGTAACTTTACACTTTCAAATATAAAGTCATGGTAGCAGTTTAAAATGTTCAGTTCATTAAAACAGCAATTCTTACAGCATTTATTGTCCATTATTATGTCATGCTTATGTTAAACATATATTATTATATGTATAAATGAACACCAACCTATTTAAATAAATACTGTAAAAGTTTGTGAGCTTGCAAAACCACAGAACATGTCTCTGAATGTCTATTGCCCTAAAGCAAATATAATAATCTCACTTACCAAACCAGAACTTCCACAGATTGTCATCATTCATGATGTCATTAAAGGCACAGCGCCAAAAAAAGCCCTCATGATGAAAGGTAATGTTCTGGCCGTCACTAACTTGGTGCTGACCCTGGTTGACCACGACATCACCTCGCTGTGAAGGAGCAGAGAGCAGAGGTCAGAGAGCAATGGACAACTGTTGCACAGCCAGTGATATTACAATATTTAAAAACAGCTTAAAAACAAACACTTGCAATCTATGTATGGACACATCATGCTATTTATGTGTTTAGATGCACTTAACAAAAAGAATGTCAAGGACAGATTAGAATGGAGTGAAGCCAAATAATAGCTTGGACAACTTTAAACCAGTTAATGACCAACTAATGACCAGCCTGGCCATCTAGAAAACAGCTATCATGTTCCAAAACACAGCTAATAGCAGGACTATTCAAGAGAAGTGTGCACTAGACCCCTCTGTCCGTTCAGGGACGTCCTTAGGATGGTGCAGCGAGACCCCCACCCCAGAACGTGATCGTGAATGGGCCGAGGGGAAATCTTGGTAGGGCTTTGGTCCGTTCACGATCGCGTGCACCGCCCTAAGGACGGCTCTGATTAAGCCAATATCAAGTTCTAGGACTTCTAGTACATTATCAGAAGACATTAAGAAGGATGTAATTAATCCAGGCAACAACAAAAAAATGGAGATAATTAAGAAATTTGCATTTAAGCACCACCAATCAAAATAGATATTGAATTAGTATGATGCATGAAAAAAGTTCAACCTCAAGCTTTCCTATAGACTTCCTGTTGATGCCGTTGACATGTAAAGTTTGCGTAAGGGTCTTGAGAATCCACGAATTCTGCTTGATCTTTTAAACTCCCTTTTCATCTATTTCTCAGCCTCCACAAACACAAGCAGATCCAACACACTCTCATGGCAATTCGTAACTATTTTACATTTTGGCGAACTGGTAGTTAATTCGTATGAATTTTTATGATCTCATTTGTGCGTTTCATACTCTCTTCTTACTCCCCACTGACGGTTAGGTTCATGCTTCATTTTTTCTCATGTTTTTTTCTCTATGCCACCTCGTAAAATAGTTACTTTTTATTTTTCATTAGCTTGAGTCGGGAGCTTCTCACTTTTCCCTCCCAATCCTTAATGAGGGAAATGTAATTCATGTGTGACTCCTATGAATAGACACTGCACTAAGATTCCAGTTTGGTTATTTAATATTAAGTGTGGTATCAGACTGCAGCATGTGATGGTCTACACTCAAGCTACTTGGACGGAGACTGTAAATACTGACGTACAAGGATGTCATATGACTGTCATTGCTTAGAAAACAAATATGCCCATGATTGCTTCAGTATCTTGCTTCAGTACGGATCAAAGAGTAGAAATATAGTTCAGTTTAGTTTCAATAAAAAAAGATGATACACTAAAATCCAATTTTAGTTGGTAATATCATTTTTTAATAATATATTATTTTATAGACTATCTCTAAATGTCTTCTGATAATAAGAATGTCCATGTCAATAAAATACTCGTCCATGCCAAACTTTTTCCTTATGCCCTAAAAGGACAAAAACAACACCCACCTCCAAAGTAACCGGACCATTTGAATGTGGATTGCAGGTCTCTGATGCCAAGAGCCAATAGTCCGTGCCAAAGGCCAAGAGAATGAACAGAGTTGCCAAGGCACCAAAGAGCCCAGCAAAAAAATTTGCCACATGTAACTTCATGATGACAATTTTGGAGCGCTTCTTTTTCAGTCGTTTACTGCTTGTTAAATAGTCTCTCCTCCGTCCCACATGAAGTAGTCGCTGAAATTACGTAACTCCTCAATGTGTGTGATAAATAGTCCAGTTAAGCTCAGAAAGGTTTATAGTGTGTTATCACAAATGGCTGTTCTAGTACTCTTCCTTGCTCCAGTGTCTATGTATGTGTGTGTGCGTGTCAGTGTCCTCTCCCTTAGCCAGAGCAGGACACTGGCATTGGGTGGGGAGTGGGTTTCATGACAGCACACTAGCGTAGAGCTGCCCATTGGGCTATTTTGGTCAGTTGAGTGAAGGTGCCTGCTGCCTCTCTCAGAGGAGTGGTTTAAGAATGGGATTTCAGGAGAGAGACGAGTGGACCAAAATATCCCCCTACAGGACAATCAGCTGAGGGAGGAATGAAAATGAAGACACCCAGCATTCCTAATGTCTGTCATTAATCCCACCACCAACTGAAGTGGTGTTATGAAATTAAGACGAATCCCGTACATCCATTTTCACATACCCATACGGATATACATCTACTGTACATCCATGTAAGTTTGGGGTCCTTTTTTTTTTTTTTTTTTTAAATTAATATTCATCAAGAATGTATTAAATTGATCAAAAGTGACAGTGAAGACATTTATAATTTTACAAAAGATTACTATTTCAAATAATTGCTGGGGGTTTTTTTTGTTTTTTTGTTTTTTACTTTCTATTCCACAAACCTATTAAACAGCACAACTGCTTAATACAAATCATCATATTATTATGATTTCTGAAGGACACTGAAGACTGGAGTAATGATGCTGAAAATTCAGCTTTGCCATCTCAAAAAACAAATTGCATTTTAAAATATATTCAAATAGAAAACAGTTATTAATTGTAATAGTTCACAATATTACTGTATTTTTTTTTTATCAAATAAATGCCACCTAGATGAGCAAAAGAGGTTTCTTTCAAACATCCAAAACTTTAACTGCTTCCACTGTATCGTAGGACTTCAGATTCCACTTGAATCTATAGATTGAAACTGTCAATACCTGGGAAAAATACAATATAAGCTCATTATATTTCAAGTGGGGCATTTTGCACTGAGCAGATAAACCTGTGACCAATTATCACTGTGCTGTGAATGAAGGCCAGAGCCACTGAAGTGGAAACAAGGCTGTCCAAAAGGGCTTTGCCTGAGAAGCCATCCTTGATTTAAGATGGGTACGAGGAGGGGTATTTAGGGATTAGAGATACAGAAGAAAAATATGCAAGCTAAAATTAAAAATAATTACAGCAGATGTCCATTGATGACTGCAAGTGTTGGAAGTCTTTTCTGGTGTAGTAATGACTGTCTGTGGTGTTTGTACAGCAGAGCAGGGGCAGCTTTATAGAGTAGAGCTAAATTTATCTCGGCATCTTGTTATAATACATGATAAACAACAGTCCTTTTCATCTGCACAGAAAGCCAAAGTTAGTGCTACTTTAATGTTGATTCGGATTCATTGTCGTAATTTAAGCTGTTATATGTTCTGCTATACAGAATCAAAAGCATTCCTTTAGCCCAAGAGGCGAGGACTATTTGAGTGGGTTCATGTGAGTGTATTTATGTAAACTGTCATGGGAACATCACTGTATCAGCTGTACTGGGATGATCAAGTGTCATGGTTTCCCCAGTTTCATATCCAATGCCGTAGAGGATTTGTAAACAAAATTTCAGAAGGCAGTTTAGCTCTAAAATGACCATGACATAAGCTTGGACTGAGTCATGCTCACCTGACACTATAACATGTGAATAACGACAACAAGTACACAGTCAAATTCAACAAAAAAAGTTGAATTTTTTTCTAATTCTCTAAGTTCTCTAATGGCACCCACCCTCTCACCCACTTTAGAGAACCAACAGGTTGGCACAGCCTGACAAAGATTAGGAAGACCGCCAGTAGATGGATCTCAAGCATGCAGAGTAAATGACTAAAACTGTATAGAGTATTGTATACTGTATGCTACAAAATACAATAAAGTGTAACAATCTGTGCTACAATAAATAATATAATGCTACAATAAGAACTTTTATTTAATAACCAAGAACTACACTGCCAATGATTTTTGTGATTAGACTAGAATATTAGAATATTTTATAGAAAAGATGTATCGATCAGGCACAATGTTAGAGAGAGAGAGATTTAAGTATTTTATTTAAAGCTGCAGTCCGTAACCTTTTTGGGTTAAAAATGATCCAAAATAATTTTTTGAGCAAGTACATAACCAGCCTAGCCTGGCTAACGTTGGACCTCGCTGGACCTGGTCTGGGAACCACATGTTAATTTTCTCGTATTTGAGGCGTGGTTTACGAATGCCCAGAGCCGTTTATTGGGCGCTACGAATGTCTATCAAATGCGCCTGTACGTACCTCATAGCCAATCGTTTCAATTATACCAGATGACGTATGTAGAGCGGCAGAAATCCGACGAGGAAGAAGACGAAATAAACTTGCGTTCTAAACTACTTAGAAGTTAGAACACTATCTTAGGCTGCATCGAAAGGTAACTTCGCGTCTGATGCCATGTTGGATCCATATACAAACGGTGTGTCGTATAGACGTCGTCATCGTCTTGCTGCTCCCTCCCCGTTCTGTGATTGGTTCCCTTTTTGAGGGGAAAATCTGGTCCATGGCAGAGCCATAGAGAGAAAGAGTTGCGACACTCTTTGATGTCGCCGCTATGGCTGTCACGTGGTTCATGTAAGCCCCAATAGTTCCAAAACATACGCTGGCTGTCATGTTCTTCTATGGGACAGACAGCAGCGATTGCATTATTGAATGGTAAATATAAATTAAAACACACACCCAAGTACTTTTTCAGCTGTTATTGCATTATTGCATTTTGTTAATGTCAGTTTTGCATTTGGAGAGGCAACATTTCACTAGAATGTACATTTCCTGAAGAAAATGTGAGTGGTGCTTGCAGTGGCAAAACTCGCCAATCGGTTGCTAGAGTGTGGTACATGATTGCATACGAGCCAACAAACATGTCTGTACGGTGTTCTGGTACAAATGAAGACCAGTATAAGCATCACAAAGGGCCTCTGATACAATATAGACGGCTGAGTTTGAGTGGTGAATGCTGCGCGTCGAGTTGTTCCCGAGGTGACGTAAGTTTCTGAAATATCGACCTGTCAAAATATCGAACTGTCAACATGTCATTTGTACATGCACAAAATAATTATTTATATTTTATGTTGGTTTCAACCAATTTTCAAGCACTGTCTGCTAGCTAGTTAGCTAGCGCCAACTCAGCCAACACGTCACATAATGAAAAGTTATATCCCAAAAATTCTATTAAATAAAAATTGCTATACAGGTGGTAGCGATTCATTACCGAACTAAGATGCTACCTTCACAGCTGGCGAAGTCGCGCTAGCTAACTAGCAAGCAGGCAATGCTAGAAAATTGGTTGAAACAACCAAGATAAAATATGCTGTGCATATACAAATGAAGACCAGTATAAGCATCGCAAAGGGCCTCTGATACAATATAGACAGTTGACAATTCAAAAGAGGTCGATATTTCAGCAACTTACCTCTGGAACAACTCGACGCGCAGCAATGTAAGTGAATGGGGTCCAATGCCCAAATGACAGTGTTTGGAACTAATCCGATCTTCAAATCCCGGAAGTAGGCGGTTAACAGCGCCGCCATTTTTTACAACGGAGGTCTATGGGAGTGTCGCAACTCTTTCTATCTATGGCTCTGGTCCATGGTATCCAGGCTGCCTAGCAGCGTGAATAAAATCGCGCTGAGCTCAAGGCAGCATGGGGAAACCCAGGCTATAACCAGCCAGTGTTCAAAACTATCTGCTTGCATTAGCTCGATTCAAAACTGTAAGCTTGTAATAATGTTTTTAATTCCAGTGGTACTGGTGGATTTCCGCTGGAAATTCGAGCATGTCTTTGCGTCATTACATCACATCTGTATATAAAGAAGGAGTCTCGGCTAGTAGGCTATATTGCGTGTGAGGATGTTGGAGGTGGAGATTTATAGCCTTTTCTCACAGCACTTGATATAATTAAACTTATCAATTTGATGGCAGATCCAGAAAGGTTCAAACGACAATCGCAGTGACAACTGGAGATTCACCCGTTGTAAAATGCAAAAGACTTCGGACTTAGGATCGCTACAGAAAAAGAGAGACTGCAACCGGGCCCATGCGAAAACAAGGATAAATATCGGAAGGGCTTTTGAAAGGTAAAAATTAGATTATATTCCAGTTTTAAATATGCATCTGATTACAGATACATGTGTTTGAATTTCAAAGAGAACCAGTTCTAAGGAACATTAATTTGTTGGTATGACAATTAGAAATTAGACTGCACAGAAATGGAAACTGAACTACAGGTAGCCCTAATACACATTACATGCAATGCTGATGTTGTTAACATTAACAATTTGAGAACAAAGTAAAATTTGCACAGTTTGACGTGATATGATAAGCGATCATTAGATTTAATCAATGCAATTTACTGTAACGCTTTTTTTTTTCTCCTTAGTTGGTCAGAACAAAAGTGTAAAACAAAAGTTACTTACTTGTTCAGACGACATTTTCCGGTGAAAATTCTTATGTTGGACATACTTCCAAAAAGTAGAATCTGTGATTCCGAATGACAGTATCCACACCGGTGCGGTAACTGACAGCCTCACATTCTCCTCTAAACATTGGATTCATCCGCGCTGTGCCGTGCTGAAGCACAACCCACGTAAAGTTGATAATTCCGCGAATAACTGCAATTGCAGATTTCGAACAGAGATGGCGACAAAGAGGAAAAACTGCGGACTGAAGCTTTAAAATAAGTTAATGTGTAAAAATAATAATTTAATAAATTGCTTAAATTATTTAATTGTTTTCTCACTTTGAGGTAGGCTATCGACTCGATTCATAATCACTATACAGCAATATGTCATTTCAAACCATGTCATACATAGTAATAATGTTATAAATAGTGCTGTCAAATCGATTAATCACGATTAATTACATCTAACATAAAGTTTTTGTTTACATAATATTTGTGTGTATAGGTTACACTTTAATTTGATGGTCCCTTTTGAACATTCTTGATACTACATGTGTGTGTGCACGTGTCTGTGTAGCCTACACAGTGAATAAATATATGTGTGTGTGTGTGTGTATTCACACAGACATACATGGATAAATAATATATAAATATAATAATAATAATATATTATACACATATATTATGTAAACAACAACTTTTAAGTTAGATGCGCTTAATCGCAATTAATTGATTTGACACCACAAATTATAAACTATAATAAAATAATAAAAACTAATAGTAAACTATGACATGGTTAGAAAAAGAAAAAATATTGCTGTAGTGATTATAAGTTAACTGAATTTCCAGTGCCTCAAGTGACAAATCAATCAAATTACTCATTAAGCAATTTATTAAGTGATAAAAATAATAATTATTTTATTGTTGTACTTGGATTACTTACATTTTTGAAGCCATTCAATTGTAAAAAATAAAAGGAAAAATAAAGGAAACAAACAAACAAAACAAACGAACACAATATATAAAAGTTGACCTAAAGATTTTAACTTGTTTTGAGTTGATGTTGATATTAGGCAATAATTTACCTTCCAATTCATGTAATTTAATGACCCAAATGAAATGTTTTAAAGTGGAACAAACCATCCAACATTTTAGCCAAATCATCAAACCCATTGATAATACTCACTGATTGATCACTTGATCTTTTTCGACCGAAATCACACCTGCTGCCTAACTTGCTTAGGACCTATGCCCTTTTTTTTTTTTTTTTAAGAACAAACATTTTTACTTTACTTAAGAAAAAAAAGAGAGAAGTACATCAAATATTTCATAGTAAATGTTTCACTTGAGATTGAGAAGATTATTATCAGGTATGTTTGATCGCAGTTCAAATAAAGCGCGTGTCACTGCTCGATGCCTTAGTTCACTGGACTGTACCATAAACATGAGATCCTGTACATGAAATTAACCACCACTCAGCATTTCACCATGTGAAACACCCGCCCATTCGTACGCAACGAAATGAGTTACATCTTTTTGAATTAAATAAACACAGTCAGCACAGCATATTCGTGATTTCCAGTAGGATAGTACTCTGGTTACACATCATTCTCCCCTTTTAAAGGGACAGATGGTCTGATCCTCGTGATGTCTCGTAAAGAGCAGCATAGCAACGCTGTCCATCGCTTCCGCATTGACTGCAGATCTGTCAATGCGGGAGAATGAATAACTCAAAATGTGCCATTACCCACAAACGACGGAGACCAAAACGCATCATACGATGTATATACGTGGTGGGATTCATGGTGAGTATCCTCTTTTGTATTTGCCGATGGTCAGAGCTCTTCTGTATGGCATTGATCGCAATGACTTCATTTTTAAGCTGCTGTCAATATATAAGTTTGCATATATCTGATGCCCCTGTTCTACACATCTGATCCATATTCCCCATTCTGACATATTCTCAGTAGCTCGTGACATGACAGAGATTCCCATGTATTCATTTTTAACACTTAGATAAGAAGAATTTGCTAGAACTGTTGAAATATAAGACTGTTGTTTACAAAGGCTCATTGATTATACATAAGCAAGATATGAATAATATAGTGGTCTGTATGAAAACAATATTTTCACATTTGCTCTTTTAAAATCAGGATTTTACATAATAGATGCTTTGGCAACTTATATGTTTGCATGTGCAGAAATCTTTTGTCCTGTCTGTGGATTTTGGCAACTCCCATGAGAAAGAACACATTGTCTCTCCTCTTATTTCCCTCTCAGACACATTGAGTTCTTCCTGGTTTTAATTCATCCATTGTTTCTCTCAGATTAAAAGTTTTAGTTTTATAGAAAGTGCCGTGACACTGGATTTGAGGTACTGTGTGACTTCAATCAAGTGCTTGGCTTGCCTGACTGCAGAACACTCACAAATCTAGATAAACAGGCTCAACGGCAAAAGGCTTTTGTTTCAGTATTGCCTTCAGGCTATTTAAGCCGACCGTTTGGTTATCCATATTCAAAATACTGTATCTTATTTTTTGTTCAGAATTAGAAATTCATACAGGATTGGAACAACTTGAGGTTGAGTAAATGATGACAAAACTAGGCCTATCCCTTTAAATACTAGAAATCTGTTTCTTGAGCTGTTTTTGCTTTGCTGACGTATAAATCCATTTTTTGTGTGTGTGTTTTCAGGATCTCTTTGGGGTCAGTATGATTATCCCTTTGCTGAGTCATCATGTGAAGTTTCTGGGAGCAAGTCCTACAGTGGCTGGGATTGTAGGTAAGTCTCTGGTGTTGTTGTTAAAGTCGGCATGTAAAGGAACTTGCGATCGTCTTTTCTGTCCTACCGTGATGTACTGTATATCTGAGTGAAACGGCTTATCGCAAGAAAAATGTTGGCAGGACTTTTTTTTCCAGCAGGAATTGATTGGATCATTGGATGATTGTGGTTTGCTATTGCTGTGATGTCATGTAAGTGACCGGTTGATCACACCAGTAAACACGTCATCAGAGAAGAGAAGAGAAGAGAAGAGATGTTGCTGCAAGCGGGAGGGGAAGATATTTTGATTAAAGATTATGTGGGCACATGAATTTAAAAAATAATAATGTGCACTGATAAATCATTTATAATAAATATTGCAATATTCTTTAAAAAAAATATTTCATGGTGACTTAAAATCCCATGGTGGCACTGAGTTTTCAGTATTAGCAGCATATTTCACTATTACAAACTATTTTAGAAAATTGTTGCCTATCGTTATTAACTAGTATGAAAATGAGTTAGACAGCTTCTTTTCCGCTGTGATCAAGAGAAAAGGCTCACATTTAGGACTCTAAAACGATCAAGGCTACAACAAAATAAATTTGCATAGATTTGAACAAAAGTCTACGAATTTTTTTTAGGAATTTAAAATTGTGTGCGCGCGCGCGTGTAAATAGTTAGATACATTTTCTGGCAAGTTTTATAGTTAGGCTAATTATTCTAAATGTAGGCTGTTGCCAAACACTGTAGACCAACAGTCATACTGGTTTCCTTTCAAATGCTCTTAGAATTAGACTATCGATTTTATAAAATTCATTAAAGCAGTTTGCCACATCAATATTGGTATGTTTTTCAGGTCTTGCTGAATGAATATGTTCTCTAATGAGAATGTTGCAGCTGTAGGTCTGAATAGTGATTTTTGAGGGTGCACAAAATCAATTCAATTGACACAATTAGTGCAAATTAATTTAGTGTTTTTGTAAATATATAAGTCTAATTTAGTTTAATTCTGCACATCCTGTTCTCAATAGAGCCAATGTTAATTTACTTTTATTACTTTTTCAGTCAACAGATGACTTCATTGCTGGCGGATTGTAATTTTTAGGGCAAAGACAAGCAGGTCTTTGAAATCAGCAGTACATTGCCTGCGCCTCGTCTCTGATTAAAAGGGCTGCTTAAACATGGCCCATATAATGTCAGTGGAAATCACCAGCTCAAAAGATATTTTCACTGATTTCATTAAATTGTGATCACAAGGTCTCGTTGCCTCAACCGCTTGATTGTGAAACTAAAAATGTTCTTTTTTTTTTTAGTGATTCATTTATTTAGTGATGTTTCCCTCTGCTGTCATGACAAATAAAAAAAGCTGTTTCCCATTGTTGCAGGATCTACCTATGGAGTATTACAACTCTTCTCTAGCACTGTTGTGGTAAGTAGTGTGTTTTTTTAGTGAGCAGCATTTGCTACAGTAATATGATAACTCTCAATTGAATAATTCTTGTTTACTTCTTCCGATCTGTCTCCATAGAGTTTAAAGCACATATCACAGTAATTGTTAATTAAAATCAACATTACACCTCAAACTGCATATTGCACCCACGTTTGGAGTGTGTTACTGTAAAATGAGTCATCATTATACCATTCACAAACACACAACACACACATATTTAAAGTGGTTAAAGCCTGAAGGTCACGGGGCTAGTTAAGAAGTGAATGAGATGTTTGTCTTCTCTTGGATGTTAAGCATAGAGATAGCAGACAGGAATAGTGAGCCTCTATGACATGCCTGTAGGCCAGAAACAGAGAGAACATAGTAAATCCAATTTAAGTTTTTATTGCATTATGCGTGTCTGTGTCTGTGTGTGTGTGTCTAATGAGTGCTGGTATGGAGATGCCTGCAGTGCTTGCCTCAGGCAAGCCTGAGCCGTTTCATTTGTGAGGTCCAATCTGTCTGCCTGTAGGCTATAAATTGTAGCTTTCTTTGGTGAAATGCTATTCTTTAATAAACAACTAAGATTCTGACTCAAAGGTTCTGCAATAATTTTGCACGCTAAAAAAAATGTCATACTAGCTGAGTGATATGTAGTGTCCTGAAGCAGTGGCATAGCCAGAATTTTATTTTTGGGGGGTCCCATAGGCTAAATATATACTGCATATGTTCATTTCTGGGGGGTTTCCTGACTGAAAACCGATTAAATTATGTTTAATTAGAATTAAATTAGAATGGATAATTATCACCCATTGAAAATAACTAAATTTGTTTTGTTCAGTTTTTCATGCACAAATAGCAGCACAAACAACAGAACATGAAGATTTGCACATCGATACATCACGCACCTGCAGCGTTTCTGTGAATGGAGAAAAACTGAATACGATTAAGCCTCGCGGTCTCCTTGTGGAAAGGTGAAGTAGGCTCAGATGTAGATAGCTCTTTTTCTCCTTTTCGCTCATCTTTCTGTGATTTCTTTAAAAAGCTTAATTTTTAAGCGAACTTTGTGCATCCGCCACTGTCACCGCATGTTAATGAACTCTCACGCGCAAAGAAAATGACAGTGTATAATCTACGCACAACACGTTAATCAAACCAATACCGTGCATTTTACCGTGCAACATAGTTCAATCTATCAATTAGAGCAACAAATCAGCAATTCCTTAACCGGCCCCCTCGTGGCTACGCTACTGTCCTGAAGTCACTAGGATCTGTTAACAACAAAAATAATCTGACCATGATACTCAACATGTCAGTCATTTTAAATCTTTAGGTTTGATATGGAGGGCAGGGTTTTGGAGTGAGCTGTTTTGCTAAGATTAGCAGTTTTGCTAGGATTGAGGAGGGTTAGCTGTTTAGCAAAACAGCTAGCATTACTTACAGCATCTTTACATGGTCACATTCTACATAAGATTTTCACATTAGCTACTACCACCACTTAGGTAGGAATTCATTAAGTTCATCTTTTATATGTAATTTCATAATTCCTTCTAAAGTATTTTAAATGTTTGTGCCTACTGCCTAGCATAAAATATGAAATATGAATGCAACACAGACCAAAGGCATGTAAACGAACCAAAAACTGGACATGATGTCACAAGATGCGACCCTAAAATGGACATAATGCTTGCGCTTACCTGTTTTTTTTTTGTTTTTTTGTTTTTTTGTCATAGTCGTGATGTTGCCCATCACAATTCGGTACAAAATCTCCATGCAGCAGGTCTTCGTTTGTGTGTGTGACGGAGGGATTCCTGGCGCTGTTTTGACTCCTTTACACATTTTATAAGCTCTTCACGAGTTCTCAGCTGGTTAAAATACCATCATATGTAGGCTACGCACATTCAGCAAGCACATTTATCCCAGCACACAGCATTGTTTTGGATGTTCGGTAAGTTCCGTTGCAAAATATACAATATAAAAGCAGACCAATCAGGTTGTGAACATATCCCTATACCCCTAGGTGCAGTGTTAAAATGCCATTGTGGACCAGGACTAGATCTGTGTGTTTTTTTGTGTGTTTTTTTTGGGTCTGGACCAAATGATCCAAGCGAGCCGAACTACAAGTGTGAACACACCCTTAATAAAACCATGCTGAAATTTGATTAGCATTAAAGTCTGCAATTCTGTGTTTATTTCTCCATGGAGACTAATTATTGAAAATGACTTTTTTTATATACAGGTATCTTTCATTGTATCTTATATATTGTTTCGTCGGCAGGGAAGTTGGAGTGATGTGGTTGGGAGGCGCTATTCACTACTGACGTGCCTTTTGCTCAGTGCCTTTGGATATGGCCTGCTGGGTCTGTCCACTAGTATTGCGCTCTTTGTTCTGGCCAGGATACCAGTGGGTGAGTAGTGGAGTACTTTTGTTCATGTAGCAAATTAGGATGTGCATTATTGCTTCAAGTCAAACATTAATGTGATTTCCTTTTCTGTCGAAAGGGCTCTTTAAACACTCCCTGTCTATCTGCCGAGCGCTCCTGTCAGATCTTGTGTCGGAGAAAGAACGGCCTCTAGTGATGGGTCACTTTAATGCAGCCTCAAGTGTGGGATTCATCCTGGGACCAGTGGTGGGTGGATATCTCACTGAACATGAGGGGGGGTTTTACTTATCCTCATTCGTCTGTGCAGCCATTTTCTTTCTAAATACAGGTGAGCAAGACTGACAGTAGTCACATGATTAAAGGAAGTAACTTATTCCTTAAAAGTACAGACAAGTACAGACATGTCAATGTTTTATGAGATTGCTGTTCTTTTGTAATGCATTAGGGATAGTTCACCCAAGGACATTTTTCATTGTTTACTCACCTCATTCCAAAACAACATGACTTTGGAAAGGAAAATGTTTAAAGACTGTTTGCCATTCAATTGCAATGAATGTGGGCTGAAGCTTTCAAACTTCAAATAAGACACAAAAGGACCATGAAGAATTATAAAGGTGCTTCATATGTACAGTATATGAACTATATACCAAGTTTGAAGCCATATCATGGGATAAGTGATGTCTGAAGTCCAAACCATTTTTCATGTATCTTTTTTTGAAGCTTGAAAGCTTCAGTCCCTATTTTTTACAGTCATTGCATGGAAAAGAGCAGCATTGGCATTCTGCTAAATGTCATATTTTTTGTTCCACTGAAGAAAGACATGAGGTTGGAATGACATGAGGATGAGTAAATGATTACAGAATTTTTATCTATCAGAATTGTGAAACTATCCCTTATTAAAAAATAAGGTACACTTAAGCATACTTAAAACTTTTTTTTTTTTATATGGAAATAATATACTTTAAAAAATCATACTAAAAGGGTTCCCTAGTGAATAATAATTATACTCAAATGTATTTGAAATACATTTATTTTATGCTAAATATACTACAAATACATGTACATATTTATGTACTTAATATAAATATCCTGCAATTGTACTTTTTACTATTGTAAATTGTACTAAATTGATATACTTAAAGTCTACTAAATTGGAACAACTAATTTTGTACTTAATGCACTTTAGTTATCCAGAAATAGTGCTGAGGTCCAACTAAAGATATACTTAAGTATATTTGATTGTGCTGAAGTGAAACTATTGAAAGTATACTTTAGGTACACTTTAAAGGGTAACTAAACCCTAAACCAACTTTTTTTAGTTAATGATATGTAAGAATGGGGCTTTATTAGTGCTGTTCATTGATTCAAGTAGTTTTTTTGACATTTGTGTTTAAAGTGTTTTAATTTGACAAAATATGGTGTAAAACCTCTGAGTGCTGCCCTCTTCAGGTTGAACAGTGGCTACTGCAGTTGAATTTTCCTATTGGAAGTTGTGGTACCCTCTGACGTCAGAGGGTACCAACTAACCACGCCCTTGCCTGCAGAGAGATACGTCACAGATGCACGCCCCCTCTCCACTGGGCTCTGCCTACTTTTCCAGCATTTTTCAAATATTGCCAGTGGGTGGAGTCAGGCTCTGACCAGGGGTTTAGTTACCCTTTAAATATATTGCATTTAAAGACTGATATTTTCCAGAGATCATACTATCCTTATAGTGATATTAAAACACATTTTAGGCTTAATATTAAGAAATGTGCATTGTGCAATAAAGAAGTACTCCAAATAAAGTTTAATTAAAATATTTATATCAGTAAGTCTCAAGCGATATGTCAGTAAATATATGTTAATGGATTTTTAGTGTACTTAGTATGAAATGAATGTATTTTAAATGCATTTTGGTATAGGTTTTTTCACTTGGGTTAGTTTACCCAAAAAGTGAAATAATCCCATAATTTACTCACCCACAAGCCATCCTAGGAGTATATGACTTTCTTCTTTCTGCCAAACACAATCGGAGTCCTGGCTCTTCCAAGCTTTATAATGGGAGTGAATAGTAACTTTGATTTTGAAGCCCAAAAAAGCATCAATCCATCATAAAAGTAATCCATACTGCTCCAGGGGGTAAATAAAGGCCTTCTGAAGGGAAGTGATATGTTTTTGTAAGAAGAAAAAAAAATCCATAATTTTAACTTTATAAACTGTCCGCGCGTTGTCAAGAGAGTCGAGTTCCGACGTATGATATAAGAGTAGCGTTAGCTTAGGCGAGAGTAAACGCCTCTCGCGGTTCAAACAAATAGGGCTGGGCAACAAACTCAAGCTCCTCCGACATTTCTCTTTAAAAATTCTCGTTTAAGACTTCAAATTTATGACCGGTATTTTGTTTTGCTCTGTCCTCTGCACTTCCGCGTTCATCAATACGTCATGCGTCGGGTCAGAGGTCACCCTTCGGCCGGAACTCGACTCGCGTACGAAAGATTCTAGTTTATAAAGTTTTTAATATGGATATTCTTCTTACAAAAATGCATTGCTTCACTTCAGAAGGCCTTTAGTTACCCCCCTGGAGCCGTATGGATTACTTTTATGATGGATTGATGCTTTTTTGGGCTTCAAAATCTCAGTTTCTATTCACTCCCATTATAAATCTTGGAAGAGCCAGGACATGCATTTTTAATACAACTCTAATTGTGTTTGGCTGAAAGAAGAAAGTCATAAACACCTAGGACGGCTTGAGGGTGAGTAAATTATGGGATAATTTTCAGTTTTGGGTGAACTAACCCTTTAAGTGCGAATTGAATGTAATGTTTTCTGACACTTAATTCATGTTAATTGTAATTAAATTAAAATATATTATAGTTTGAATTTATATTAAATGCAGTTAGCTGAACTTTAGAGTGCTTTTTTGACCCACTTTTAACACATTTAATACAATTTAGTACACTTCTTTTTCACAAATGATCCCTTCAGATGTCTGCTACAAAGCAACATAAACTACAGTTTACTTATCCAGATATTTTCTTCTCAGGTTTGGTCTGGATGTTACCGTGGAGCGAGACACTAAATCACCGTATAGATGCAAATGCTAATAGTAAAACCAAAACCAGCAAAACCTATGATGGGTTAAAGAACTCAGTCCAGCAGAACTGCTTAGACAAAAACTACATTCGGCATCCTGATGCACCTGCAGTCCATAGTCGAGCAAATGGAGGATGGGGCTGGAGGGACATGTCTATCTTCCAGTCTGCCTGGAGACAGCTGACCTCAGTGTGGATGCGGATCTGCATGGTGGCATCCTCGGATATGTGGGACGTGTTCTTGGTGCGGCTTCTAATGGCTGTATCTATAATGCTGTACTACAGTAACTTCTCCTTAGCCATGGAGGAACGTTTTCAGCTCAAACCAAAGATGACAGGATATTTGATCAGCTACAGCAGTATGTTGGGAGCCCTTGCTGGCTGCTTGGTGGGACCCGTAACACACCTCTATGGCAACAACATGTCTGCTTTATTGTTGCACTCTACAGCGCTCACCTGCACATTGATCTTCCTGTATGCCACGGCACCCAATGTCTGGCAGGTCCTGCTGACCTCCACGTTCTTTGCAATCTCTACCACTATCGGCCGCACTTGCATCACCGACTTGGAGCTGCAGCGTGGGGGAGCCCAAGCTAGCGGGACGTTAATCGGAGCGGGACAGTCAGTCACAGCTGTGGGACGGATCCTCGCACCACTGCTGTCTGGTCTGGCTCAAGAATTCAGCCCCTGTGGACCTCCTAGTTTGGGGGTCGTGCTAGGTCTGCTAGCTGTGGGCTTGCTATTCGTGAGGACTCCTAAGTGGGACAGTAAGACAAAGGTTAAAGACAAGAGTCCCAAACAATGAGGTGTAAACCACTTAAAGTGAAGGAAAGATAAAGGACTGTGATGGCAGCTGTCTTTTTTTCCTCTCAGGTAATGTGTCTTTGGATCTGTATACCAGCTATAGAATGTCAGGACGTCAATGTGAGAGACGGCCGTCAGTAAGGCTGCCTTCTGTGCCGCCATGCTGAAAGAGAGCAACTGCCTGTACAAATGCAGACTGACAGAGTTAGATGCAAAGTCTAATAAGATGAATGTTTATGTCAGAACATTTTGCTGTTAAATGGTCCAACACCAATGGCAAAACTAGTTTAAAATATGTCGGATAGGGAACAAGACACTGCTATAGCCGTCTCTATATGGGAACACATTCGGTGTGACGAATGTCTGAAGCCTTAACACCATCATGCCATTTATTGGCCAGTAGCGCTTAGCACCGCCCAAGAAATACGTCACGTATGCTTCATATCAGCATGATATACGCCACTCCTGAGCCAGAGCATCCACTCCCAGTGGCGACAGAGGAGACAGGGAGACCCAAAGCGGGCAATGTTTAGTCATGCGCGAAGCAAACAAATCCACTTCCGCTCGGCCGAACCTCTGCCATACGAGGCTCACCACTTGAGGGTGTAGCCTCTTGGCCTGCGCCCAATGGTGGACACGCCTCACCAGCCTGCACAGGGGACGAGAACATAGTCCTCCTAGGCTATTCAGGTACAAGACCACAGTCATGTTGGACAGTCCTGACCAGTATGTGACAACCCCTCAAATGGGTTAAGAACCGTTTGAGTGCCAGAAACACAGCCAGCATCTCCAAACAATTTATGTCACAATGCGCCTCTTTCCAAACTCCAAAAGTCAGGCGGCCCTGATAGCCTGCCTCCGAGTCTGTGAGAGATGTGTCTGTCGTGATAGTTTTGCGACGACAAAACGCCCCTAGCTGGACTCATCTAAGCCTCTGCGCTTAATCACGACTCAGCATAGAGGCTGGCAGTGAGGCGAGATCTCCTGGCTCTTGATCCACCACTGCAATGGTCTCATGTGGCCCAACTGAACTACAGTACAGGGGACACTGCTGCCATAAGACCCATCAGTGTGCGGCATAACCCTACATGGACTAAACGCCCTGTACAGCTTTGTAATAACTGAACACTTGCGGGAGACCACCGTGCGAGAATCCAAGTCCAAAAGTAATCCTAAACTCCTCAGTGATTGAGTAAAAAATCGCAATGTGCTACTCCTGAACCTTGTGATCGAGCTAATATCAGCCAATCTTCCAGATAATTAAAAATTTAGACACCCTGGGGCCACAACGGGGCCAGAGTCATGTCATGTCCATACACTTTGTGAATGTTCGAGGAGCCAAAGCCAGTCCGTACTGAAGGGTATTTGTTAGAAGTGACAGCATTTCTTGTCTAAAGGTCAAGATCTCCCAGAGAGCATCATTCTGGGAAAAATCCTGCCGAAACGGGTGGTCACTGTAGAAGCTAGATGGTGTAACCATACAACAGACTGATCCTCCCACATGAGGCCCCAAGACACCTGAGTGGCGGGAAAAAAAACTCCAAAAGCTAAGGCATGAAGAATAGTCAAAATCGGTCCGAAATGCAACAGGCTTTTGCATTTTGCGGCATAACAGGCTGACAGAGAAGCAAATACACTTAGAGGTTGCCATTGGAAATTATTCTTAAGCGCAAACACATTCACACAAATGCTCCAGCTCAACGCAACAGTGGAGATGACAAGAACAGAGTAATTAGTCATGCAAATCACTTTTGGTAGCATGAAGCGCCAAACATTTATAGTGCAAGATAATGTATGCTGTAGGACATAAATGCAACCAGTCATGTGAAGCGAGTCGATCACATGACGTGAGGCTGACCATGGTGAGCACTAAAATAGCTTGCCATATGAAAATTACTCTTACACGTGAACTCATTCACACAATTGTTCAGCTCAATGCATTTTCAGTTGGGCTGACAAGAATAGAGTAATTAGTCATGCAAAATAGTATTGGTAGCATGAAGCCGCTATCAGGCATGAGAAAATAGAGAGAGAGAGAGGAAGCCTGCAGCCTGCAGCCACTATGGCATTAGTGTTAAAACAGCTTGCCATAGGAAATGACTCCTAATACTGGTGATACATGAACTCGTCCACTCATTTGTTCCAGCTCAAAGAAGCAGCGGAGCTGAAAAAAATAGTACAAGCTCCTCAGAGTCCGAGGCCGCTGTAGAGTATGCGTCATCTGATCTGCAGCCAAAAGAATCGATTTACGAGCTTCCAGAGCAGGAATCAGATTTTAATAAACCAACAGAGAGAGAGAGAGAGAGAGAGATATTCTGTTCACTCACTCTCCATGCGCTCGGGCTCATCTCCGTCACCCCAAGCGTCCAGCTCGTGCAGCACCTCGGCAACCGCAGAGCTGGAACAGCGGGGGTTGAACGAACATCTTTCTTTCCTCAGAAAGAGAGCGAGCCTAGAGCGCAACACTTTCAAACACAGGTTATCATAGAGACAACAATCAGATAGGCCGCTATAAGCTCCACTCACCTGTCATCATGAGCCTGTGATGAACCTGTCGCAATGTGTCCATACACTTTCGGAAACTCATTGTGTCCGCCTGAGAGGAGTAATATACTGCTCTAAAATAGTAGGCTTAGAACACGAGAATCTCTTTCCGACAGGCAACAGAAAATTCTCTTCCTAAAGGAAATGAAAGCTGATGAAATGGCACGTAGCATATTGATATGAAGCATTTGTGACAGATTTCTCCGGGCAGTGCTTAGCGCTACTGGCCAATTTATGGCCTGATGGTATAAGGGCTTCAGACATTTGTCACACCAAAGGTGTTCCCATAGCGACGGCTATCGCAGCATTGAAGTGAACCTATATGGGGAACCAAGGATATTCTACTTCAAAACATCAGAAGTGGGACATTCATTGTTGAAAAACTTTTATCCGGTTTCCCTGGCCAAATTTCACACTAAAAGTCAGATAAACATATGAAAGGTAAGGCTTATATGCTTCCAAGAAATCAATTTAGCATTTTAGGAGGGATAAACTTTACTACATGATTGAGTTTTACCTCACTGTGGCATTGATACTCATTTAACCACTATTTATCATTGGTGTACTTCAGAATACGCACTTCCTTCTGTAGTTCTCCAAAGGCTAGCAATAATGTTCTCCATAAAACTATACAAAAATACTAAACAATAGATCACATATTGTTCAAAAGTCTGGGGTCAATAAGATGTTTTTGTTTGTTTGTTTGCTGTTTAATAATATTATTCAGCAAGGATGCATTATATTGATCAACAGTGACACTGAAGATATTTAAAAAAAAAGATTTCATAAATGCAATATTAAAAATAGAAAAGTTATTTTAAATATCTTGTAATGATATTTCACACTATTACTGCTTTTACTACATGTTTGATCAAATAAATGCAGCCATGGTGAGCATAAGAGACTTCTTTCAAAAACATAAAAAAAAGTTGTATCAACCCCAAACTTTTGAACGGTAATGCATGTGTGGGAAATGTTTTGGTTTTGGTTTCAATTTTTATCATCATCTGAATTTGTTATGTTTTACAATTATTACTTTAAATTTAATATCAGGAATTGTGTTCACACCTGAGCATAATAGCACTTTTTTTTTTGGTCTAAGAACATAATGTTTTATTTTCCAACAAATAAAAATAAAAGTAGCCTGAGCCTACACAAAATTCCACTTTCATGGATCAATAAATTGTTTCATTTCACATATTTATATTTATGTGTGCCTAAATAATGTAATTAACTTAAATCCAGTTAAATCTCATGAATAGCAATATTTTTGTTCCAAAAACTAACGTTCAATTCAGATCAATTACAAAAAAATTATAAAAAACTTGTAAATGAAAATGACAATGCACTCAATTTAAATGCACATGAAGCATACAGTATGTGGTTTTAAGACCTATATTTCACAATTTCTGATGGCTTTAGTGTCGTAGAAAGCTTTTATGTAAATTATCACATAGGAATATTTAATGATTATGTTTAACATGGAGTAAATTCTTCCTTTTCTCTCTATTTTAAGTGTTTTAGTTTGCTTCAAGTTGTGTGATCTCATCCACAGATAATAGCAGTCCAGCTACATCTACTATCAGTGTGGCCTCCTCATCAAAGGCTGTTGTACATCATTCTGCGGTTCCTGTACCCATGTGTGGGGAGATGGCCATGATTGCTGCTCTCCACCCTCACAGTCTTTGTCACTATAGTTTCTAGATGAGCCATAAGGCAGATTTGAGGTCCGATGCCCTGAATGGCTGATGTTTGACCTCAGATGTGACGTCCTGTAGCCCCTCTGCACCTCATTTTGTTCACCCAACATGTTCACAGAGGAAGCTAGAGGCATCACTGCTTTAGATGACAATCTCTGTGGATGCTTGAACATAGGCCTGGTTGACGGACAGTCAATCTCGGTTTCTCTATCACCATCTCCTAAGATAAAAGATACTGTACATTACTATCTATATTACTGTCAATATATAAATGCTTAAAATCAATATAGTTATGAAAATCCCTTGACCTAAATCGTTGTAATATTTACAACTCTGCACTAGATGTTCATTAGAAAAGCATGACAAAAAACACATTATATTAATAATAAATGTTTCTTGACCAGCATGTGACAGTGAAGACTGGAGTAATGATGCTTAAAAATTATAGCTTTGCCATCACAGGAATAAATTACAGTTTAAAATATATTAAAACAGAAAACCGTTAGTGGAAATAGTTTTTACTATAGTTTTGATCAAATAAATGCAGGCTGAACAGTTTTACAGTGTGAAGAGACAGAATTGAGGTCTTGTACATAATCTCTGAGATCATCTACTGAATGTAAGTCAGTTGCTGTCTATATGCAAAACATGTTGAATCTGTTTTGCTACAAGGACCAGAGGGTGAACTAGAGATGGTTTAATTACTGCTATAATACTGTATATTCTCTCACCGGTGTGACCGAATCTCCGTGGAGGAAATCCAGAGTTCAGACTCTGACCCATCGGCAGAGACAAAAACTTCTGGGACATTTTTGCAGCATTCTGATGTGGCAGAGAAGAGCAAGGAAAGGGTTCATGACAGAAAATAGGACTCTCATGTCCATATTAAGAAGTATATACAGATCCGGGGGGTGAAAACTTTGGAACGGGATGAAGATGTCAAAAATTTTCTTATTTTGTTTAAATATCAATTAATTTGTATTTAGTACTGCCCTTCAAAAAAGCAGCAGAAGAGACTTACATGTTTCCCAGAAGACAAATTTAGTACAATTTACACTGATCTTCAAATTCAAAAAGTGCCCTTTAAATGGCACAAAACAAAAGTTTTTGTCTTATATCTCATCATTCTTTTACCCTGTATAAATAAGTGCTCTTTAAATGTATGTAGTGTTACATACAGTGCCATGGAAGCTTCCAGCTCTGAGGCTGCGACGTAAACTTGTGTGCCGTCTCATCAGGATCTCTCTGGCTGTGATATCATTGGGTAATGAATGCTTATTGGTATAAGACACTGTCTGTTAAGCATAATGGATAAAAAAATATATAGATCACAATTTGTGAAATATTGCAAGACACAATAAAGTAGTAGGGACATTATTAACAATGTTATGTCCCACTACTTATTCCACATATACTAAATACTACAAAACTGAATCATTCAAGAAAACATTAAACTTTTCAATAAACATGGTCGTTTTTGTTCAGTGTAACATTGGCTACTTGTTTCCGGACCCAATAACGTCATAAAAACGACACAAATGTTCTGGGATGTTCTGAAACCTCATATTGAGCATTTGACCCTTTGAGTTGTTTTTGGTTGAAACCTTTTATGATAATGTATTCCTTCAGTGCATTACTTTGCATACTGTTATAAATAGTGTAACCAGTCCTACTTGACCTGGTCGAAGCGATTCAAACAAGCATTTACGCCTCTTGAGGCCAGGGGAGTGAGGTTTACCCACACAGTTCTCACTAGCTAGCCTCCTTTAAAACCTCTTATTACGAACCTCTTAATTAATTATTACGAAACCCCTTAAATTGAATATAACACCTAATATCTTTGAATTTTTTGTATTTTTAGCAATTCCAATATTGTAAGTTCAGGACATTCTGTCACAACTCACCCTCTGTCTGATCTTGTACATGTTTTTTGATAAGAGTTCACGCATACTTGTCACATCAGATGACAAGAACTTCTTCCTGGACTTTGAGGCATTCTTTATTTCTTCACTGTAGTAAACAAGAACAGAGAACAGAAATTAACAGGAAGCAAATCATTGGGATTTTCCTGTGACTTCTAGTAAAATGATTAATCTATTAGTGTAAGCTAAATTCAGCGAAAAGAAAAAAACAGTTTCTGATATTTCTGAGAAGCATAGGACAGGAAAAGAAGTGACTGTGCAAAAAGAAGACGTACTGTAATGAAATTAAAGAGGGAGCTGCACTGATGTCACCGGACATTGTGTCCAGAATCTCCATGGCGTTCTGAAGCTCCAGTTTCTTATACAGAGCCACAATGCTCGATTCTGGACAAGTATCACGGATTAAAATCTTGCGAATGATCTGGTTATTAAACTTCATGAACCTGACAATCAAAAATTTTATAGATCAAAACAAATTAATTTCACAATCAAAATCACATAAAGTAGATAGAGTGTACTGGACTTTACATTTATATTTAGCTTCTACATATAAACTGAGTCACTGAATAAATGTCCTTTTTCCATACAGATATTTTTCCAAAATTGAACATAACTATCTTAGGGTAATAGCTGTGGTAGTTACTAACAGGAATAGTCGTTATGACTAATTAATTTACATAAGCCTGAGGCTGATGTTATAGACTGAGACAGAGCTGTTAGACCAGTCTAACTGGTCAATTTTAAAACAAAAAAGAAATGAGGAAAGTGGAAAAATGACACAGAAATACTTCTACTAAGCCACTATCGGCAAATAACTGTTATTTTATATTCAGAAAAGCTGTGTAGAGGAAAAAAATAACTAAAATGTAAGAGTCTAACTCTTACTTGTCTTTCCAGTAGTAGTGACTCCATTGTCCACATAGATCTTCTATGCCTGCAACAGTGTGCTCCATTAACTGAAACAGAGTAATGGCATAAATAAATTGATTAAGATTATTCATTAAGTGTGTTTTAAATGAAATGAATGAAACCACTGAATACATACCCTTTTGTGAATCTCAACACTGATGGTCTCTTGGTTTCGATTTGTCTTACGGACATTCATTAATTTTAGAAGAGGTCTTATTGTAATTCCCTGCAAAGAGAAATAGTCTTTACTATAATACACTACCGTTTAAAATTCTGCTGTCAGTCTGAGTTTTCTTACATTTATTCAGCAAGGGTGCATTAAATTGATTAAAAGTAATTGATTATCTGACAATAATGGCATTTATATTGTTACAATTTATTTTATTTAAAATAAATGCTGTTCTTTTCAACTTTCTATTCATCAAAAAATCCTGAATAAATATATGACGTTTCCAAAAAAAAAATATTATGCAGCATAATAAACTGTTTTCAACATTGATAATAATAAGAAATGTTTCTTGAGCAGCAAATCAGCATATTAGAATGAATTCTGAAGGATAATGTGACATTTAAGACTGGTGTAATGATGCTGAAAATTCAGCTTTGCATCACAGGAATTAATTGGCCTCAAAGCAGAGACTACAGTGTGCCTGCCCGGAGACGGACAATGGTTCCTCTTTTACCATCAGCGAGAGCGAGGAGAAAACCAACATGCCAACCACAGAGTCCGTGTGAGAGAAACTCCTGGGTCTGTTCTAGTGATAAATTCATGTGTCTGTTCCAGTAAGAGAAATTCCCCAGTCAGTTCCTGTGAGAGGAATTCCTGTGTCTGTTCCAGTGAGAGAAATTTCCCAGTCCATTCCTGTAGCTATGTTTCCATCAACTTGTCAATCGAATTATCTGAAGTTTAATCATGCGATTAAAGCTCGTGAAAGTGTGTTTCCATCAAACGGCTTTAAAGCGAATAAAAACCTGTGCGTAATGACGTCACATGCTGTTTTGCGATCAAATTGGTATATCGAATTGATTTGAGACATTTTAAGGTGTTTCCATTCATTTTCGCACTGAATCGCACAACATTCAAGCAAACATTTGCGAACAAAGTTTTGCTAGACAAAATGGATCGCGCCATCTACCAACAAATGTTCAATATTGCACAAGTTGTAATAGTGCAGAGTCCTGCACGGGTCCATTTTTGGAGACCCGCCCCCGCCCGTACCCGCAAAGTTCAGCACCAGATCTGACCCGTGCCCGCGATAAATCGCACACAAGCTAAAATCATTCCATTTAAAGTGCTTTATTTTTTATCTCGCACCTCTCTCAACATCACAATAGCCTCATGAATGGGCTAATGAGCGCTAAAGTGCGCTTTGTTTTGGGCCATTCAAGTAGCCTAGACTACCTCCAGTTCACGCGCGGGCGCCTCTCCGTGTCCTGATTATTGCCTGCTATATTTAGCTCTTATTTATTAAATCCAAGGAAAATGGTTGATTAAACATTGGTTAAAATTAAGATACAATTAATACAAAACGAAATTCACTTTAAAGAAAGTCTTTCTACAAAAACAAACTTAATAAAGTGGTCAAAATCATGTCTGCCCACTCCATTTGTCTCCCGATATTCGGGATCATCTTATCTTATTCATGCTTTTTTCACTTTATATATAATCAACATGCAATTTTAAACAAATATATATATATATTATTTTATTTAAACATGAATATGAAACTAAATAGTTTTTTAATGACTGGGCTACAACACATAGGCTTATTAGCCTGCCCTACAATCATTGAATATTATTTTGCTTGATTGACGGGTTTTTATTTAAAAGAAAGAGCGTAGCCTACACAATACTTAGGCCTACTAAAATATAATGAATATTATTTTATTGCATTTGTATTAGTTGTTTGAAGAGTAAAAAAAAAAAAAAAAAAAACGGTCGATCTTAACGCAAGTTTACAACCGGCCAGTCGGTCGGACTAAAAGGGGAAAAAAATTTATTGGGTCGGACCTAAATTGACAGGATCGGTCGGGTAACGGCAAACAAGAATATTTTTAAGAATGCCCAAAACACATATTTGCGAGTGTGTAATGGCAATTTAGACATACAAATATTGCACATATTTTTCATCCGCTACCCGCCCGCAAGGAGTTCATTATCCGCCCGCATCCCCGCCTGTGAATTTTAGGAATGTCACAATCCACCCGTTTTAGCCACTTTTATGCGGGTACCCAACCCATTGCAGGACTCTAGGTGCTTATGTGACAGCTGATAGCGACATTATTTGACTATTATGGCATTTCTTCGATTTTTGCTATAATAGCCGTTTTATTTTTCTGTTAAATTAAATTCAAAAAGTATCTCGTCTCCTCGTTTGTCCACTTTGTTGACACCGGCCATGTGTGCAAACCAGACAGTATATAATGGGTACAAACTGGGCGGAAATTAACTAAAACTTCTTCTTTTGTGGCGGGTTGTAAAATGACCTAAAACTTAATCGCAATCCATTATTTATTCGGCAAATAACGTTTCCATCAGCGTTTATCGCATAAACCGTACATCGATCAAGATAAAATCCGATGAGACCGACCGTATTTCATTTTAGTCGATATTCAAGAAATTCAATCGAATTTTACTGTTTCCATAAGGCATTTTTCATTCGATATCACATAATTCGGATAAAAACGTGTTGATGGAAACATAGCTTGTGAGAGAAATTCCCGAGCACGTTCCAGTGAGAGAAGTTCCCGAGTCCGTTCCAGTGAGAGAAATTCCTGAGGCTATTCCAGAGTGTGAGATTCCCAAGTCCGTTCCAGTGAGAAATTCCCCAGTCTGCTCCTGTGAGTGAAATTCTAGACCAAAGCCCATAGAGTTCAGCACTGACCATAATGGCTCTGGCATTGTGTCTCTGGGCCACACTTGTCCACTCCAGCCTCTGAACAGAGTCCGCTCCAGCCCAAGAGCCTGTTCCAGTGTCTGCTCCAAACCAATAGTAGCTGCTGCATCTCGTGCCAACTTTCCTTTGTGCTGCAACCAGTGACCATGACAATTGCTGTTTTTACTGTATTTTTTGGTCAAATAAAAGCAGCACTGGTGAGCATAAGAGAGCATAAGATTTTTTTTTAAATCTTGCTGACCCAAACATTTTAATTGTAGTGTAAATGTAAAAGCCATATGGATCACAAGGAGTTTGCGTTTTTGACTACCTCTGGAAGTGGTCGAAAGTGGACAATCAAGACATTTTAGACCCTGTTTACACCTTTACTTAGTGTCGTCCACTTGTGATCTGATCGACCAAAGCGCATAACACTTAATATCAGGTGTAAACAGGGCCTCATATTCATGGCCTAACATCAATGCAAAGTGTTGAACAAATATATGAACAAGTTAATGCTGTACTTGTAAAGATGGCTTGTTTGAAACGCAAGCACTTGTCAGCAAGACTCAGTTGCTGTGTAAAGGTACCTGAATGAACACTGTGAAGATGATGACAACAATCGTGCCTGTGATGAATAGCTTCTTGTGACCAATGCTCTCAGGGAGAGTGAAGGCCAAGGCAAAGGACACGGCTCCTCTCAGCCCACCATAGGTTAAACCAAACTGATCTTTGAAGTTAAAAGGAATTGTACGGAAGGGGTTAATGATCTGCGTTAGGACCAGGATTCCTAAAAGAAAATGGAAATATAGTAACATTTGAGCCAGTAGCTTAAGTTATGTCATTTCAGATGACAATTTGTATTTGTTTCAGACATACTGTCAGTCTGTGCATTAGTGGTGTGGAATTTACAGGTTACATCATTAGACCAGCACGTGGCAACAAGTGACCGTCTATATGATTCGTTGAATCATTCCTAAAGTTTGTGAGTTCAAAACACTGATTCATTCAGGAACAACACACAACTTTTTGATGCTCGAAGACAAGACTATTGACTATGCTTTGATTGGATCTATTTCTGTTGGTGGAGATAGGCAAACTAACTGGCAACTGTGTCTACTGTACGTTACTTATATGTCTTGTTTGTTGAATTGTTTGTTAAAAGTAATATCAAATAGCAATAATCGCAATCATGCTGGTGTGTCAACACAGCTGTGGCGAAATTGTTTAATTGTAACCGATGACAATAAGAAAACGACCTGGTACTATTAAAAACTCCCTAATAATTTGAGAATTTGTTATAATTCACAAATGATCTCCCATACCCAGGCCTCTCCAAAGCAGAGCAAATAGCAGAGTAAAGAGTATGTAGCCCCAGTTCCACTCATGCTCTGTTGTTATGGTAACAACACCCAAGAAAAAAAAGATCAGAGTTTCTGACACACTTCCAAGCATCTTAATGACATGGCGAATAGTGGTGCAGGAATGCTGGGATACATTCTCCTCCACGTAATACTTCATAGTCAAAGCACAGGTTACAATACTGTAGAAACAGGAGCACAACATTCAGGAAAATTAATGTTAGTTTCAGATATCTGGAAGCAAGCTTTTACTCAGCTGACAGGGAATGTTTTCAGAACTTTCCTACTGTTCTCAAGGTTCTCTCAAAGTTATGAACAAACATCCTTACAGTAACATTAATACTTTGTTCAAAGTTATCTGGTTAATAATGTTCCCAAAACTTTAGCACAAAAACATTATGGAAACATTTTTGTTGGATGCTAGTCAAACATTTTTAAATGTTATTACCTGTTTTTGAATGTTCAGAGAAATTCAAAAGTAACAATCCCATAATGTTTGCAAAATGGAATGTTCTTAACGTCCGCATTACCAAGAAAAAAAACTTTCTTTAAAGCATTTTAAAAACTTGATGTTTTGAACAGTCAGATAACGTTCAGAATTAAAGTTTTATAACTTAATGGTAACGTTAGCAAAATGGTCTTAGAACATATTTTTGTTAGCTGGGTAAGGACCCCTTACTTACGCCATGATGCTGGAGATGGCAAAGAGCTCAGCTAAGAGGTAGGCCAGGTAACTGTACAGGAAGATGATTAGCGGTTCGATCTCTCTCACTTTTCCAGTAAAGCGTGTGGTGAAGGCTGCCACAAAGCCAAACAGAAGGCCGAAAAACACACCACCCAAACCCACCACAAAGAAACTACCCATGTCCAGAAAAACTTCTCCAGCTTCAACCTCAGGCATCACTGCTACATGATTGAAAAGATTATACAGCACCTGGAAAAAAAAACAAAAAAACAGTGAGGACGTCCCAGTTACTAATGTAACCCCCGTTCCCTGAAGGAGGGGACGGAGACGTTACATCAACTGACTGACGCATTGGGATCTCGCCTGAGAGTCCAATCACCTTCGAGTTGTAACAAAATAAGCGAATGTACATTGGCAAGTGAGATTGGCAAGGCAAGCCACTCCCCGTACATACGGGTATACAGTATAAGGCAGCCCGCAACTCACTCATTCAAGTTTGCACTGAGGATCTGAGACAGGCGTTCCCTATCAGTTCACGTTCGAAGTTATGTCAGAACTGACTGATACATTGGGATCCCTATGGAAAGCATCACAACCACTGTCACTTTGCAGCGCCCCGTGAAAGTCGCATAGACCTCTGTACCTGGTGGGACGGAAGGACATAACTTTACAAGGGGATAATCGTTAGCTGCCGTTCCTTTCTGTTTTACCCTTATACAGCCCTGACTGGTTGGATAACACTAGAGAAGTGAATTCAGATGGAAAGGGACGTTACGGAGACCACATCCTGCCCGTAGGGAGGTATCATGTGGAAATACACATATGGACTGATGAGTGGAGCAGTGCTACATATGGAAAATCCCTGCGGTAGGTCCTGCCTAGACAGGGATAGAACCATTACCAATGCAGAAATGGGGCAGTGTGGGATCTGCCCAGGGAAAGAGGGAAACCGAACCGTGGAAGAATAGACATATGGGATTACCAAGAGGGAATCATAATATATGGGGCATCTAGCCCAGTGAATGCCTGACCCTTGGATGCAAAGCATAGAAACGGTCTGTGTCAAGGTAAAACCGAGACATAAAAGTACACAACCTTCAGGTCGATCATTGCAAAATCAATCTTTGTGGCAAACGCACATGAGGATGTGTCTCTGCGTTAACATCTTGAATGGAAGCTTGTGACAGGCCCAAAAGTGGGTACCGCTGGCCGCTGAGCCAGCGATGGGACAGAAATTTCAGAAACTTTTGAAGATTCTCCACCCGGCCCTACTCCGGGGGAAAGAGCAGTGCGTCCACCGTCTCCATCTCTTGGTTGCCCGTCTCAGGGATGGTGTTTCACCGACAGCTTAGAGGGTTTAGCGCTGGCTGAAACGGCTGTGTTGCCTTCCTGCGGGCAGGTCAACTTTGCGGTAAAGGCTGCTGCTGTGGCCACACCAGAGCAGATGTACACGCCGCAAGGGGGCGCCCTCTGCGACAGGCAGACGGAGGGGCAGCTCCTGGCGGTCTGGTGGCAGCAGCATCTTGTGTTTGATCGCCTCCGTCTGCTTCTGTACTGCAGAGAACTGCTGGTCATTGTCGCAGAAGAGGCCAGCCTGGGAGATGGGGGAGTCGAGAAAAGCGAACTTGGGTCAGCCTCCTTCATCTCAGCCAGGTTCAGCCAGAGATTACTTTCCTGGACCACTAGAGTGGACATCGTCTGACTGAGGGCCTGCGCTGTGATTTTCGTTGCCATTTGAAGTTCCTGCATCAACCCCGGTTTAGAACGACTCTCGTGCAGCTCTTTTAGAGCTTTGGCCTGGTGTACTTGCTTGGCGGCAAGAGTGGCCGAGAACTTATAGGCCTTGGATGGGAGGTGCGGGCGATTCCGCCAGGTGGCAGCACTTTGCAGGCATAAACGCACCACAATTGCACGCTCCACCTGAGGAATCTCCATGTAACGCTTGGCTGCCCCACTGTCAAGGGTAATGAGAGCGGAGGAAGCAGTGAAGCAGCTTCTGGCAGTAAAAGGTGCCTTCCACGACTTGGTGACCTCCTCATACAACTCTGGGAAGAAAGGAACCGGGCAGATACCAATCATCCAGTCGCGAATGTTTGGGACCTATTGGAGGGATGCGTGGCAGATAACTCTGACAACTCTTCGAATTGCGCTCCCTGATGGGGGCAGCACAGGCGAGTCTTCATCCCCAGAGGACTCATACCCGCTCTCCGATGCAGCTATCGACATCCAGGAGAAGGACATCACCCCATGAGAAAGACCAGCAGCCTCACCCGGAAACTCCACAGCCTTCGATGGGGTGGGGGAGTGGGAGGCCCGTTGGGACTGGCCCGGCGGGAGAGCTCCCACTATAACCATCAGATCACCCTGAGTATTACCTGAAGTGGTCCTCTGCAGTGCAGAGAAACCAGAACAGGGAATAACAGAGGGGACTCCACATTTTTCAAGGTATTGGAGTCTCAATCTCAAAATTGCGATAGATAGATAGATAGATAGATAGATCGATAGATAGATAGATAGATAGATAGATAGATAGATAGATAGATAGATACACGTAGATAGATAGACCTTTATTGTCCCCTGGGGGAAATTCTTTTTCACAGACACTTTCAGATACAGACAACATGGACAAATACACACACAACACATCTGCAGATGGTAAGGAGCAGGATTAGCGCTTAAAACCGTTAAGAGCAACGATGGCAGAAGGGACAAAGCTTTTACTGAAGCGTGCCCGCTTCCACCGCAAAGTCCTGTACCTACGGCCTGAGGGCAGCAGGCAGAAGTGGCTGTGGAGGGGATGATCTGGGTCTCTGCTGACAGTTCGGGCCATGCGTGTGATGGCTTTATTGTTTTGGTGGCCGAGGTCTATTATAGGCAGGCCGATGATTTTGGATGCAATGTGGGTGACCTTGATGAGTTTATTTCTATTGGTGATGGATAGCATGTTATAGTAACAGGGGGAGCAGTAAAGAAGGATGGGTTGGATAATGCTGGTGTATAACAGTAAGAGATGTTTAGGGGTGACACAGAGGGCACGGAGCTTGCGGAGAATGTGAAGTTTCTGCTGGGAACGTTTATGAATATTGATAACATGTTGCTCAAAGGTAAGTTTATTGTCCAGTGTGAGTCCAAGGTATTTGAAGTGATTGACACGTTCAACTATTTTGTTGTAAATGATAGTAGGTGCCAGATCCGGGGTGTGGGCTTGAGTGTGGATGAGTAGATCCTTGGTCTTGTCTACATTCAGCTCCAGGAAATTGTCGGAGCACCACTTAGTAAAGTGGGTGACAGACTGGTGAGTAGTTGATATGACGGACCACCTGTCAAAAAATGATTGATTGACAGGTGCCACGCCCCTTCCGGTGACAGGTCCCGCCCCTTCCGGTGACATGTCCCGCCCCTTCCGGTGTCCCGCCCCTTCCGGTGTCCCGCCCCTTCCGGTGACAGGTGTCCCGCCCCTTTTGACTTTTGATTGACAGTTTGACAGCTAGTTTTGACTTTTGATTGACAGGTTGACAGTTAGTATGACTTTTGATTGACAGGTTGACAGTTAGTTTTGACTTTTGATTGACAGGTTGACAGCTTTTGATCGTGTTTTGACAGCTAGTTTTGACTTTTGATGTCTTTTGAAGGCTTTTGAAGTCTTTTGATATTGACAGAAAGTGTTATAACAATACGTGATGGTATCTGACAGCTAGTTTGATGCCTTTTGAACATGACAGTTAGTGTTTTTGAAGCCTTTTGATCGTTTGAAGACACTGTGATTAAACAATACGTCATGGCTATATGACAGCTAGTTTTAATTGTTTGAAGCCTATTGAAGCCTTTTGAACATGACAGTTAGTGTCTGTGTGTGTTTTTGAAGTTGGTATCACACACACGATCCTCCCTACATATTCCTGAGCGTGTCCGGGCTGTACTGTGAAACTGATAAGGGGAAAACTGGAAGTTTATCTCACACACAAATGTTGAAAAACCATTCAGTTCTTTTAAAAGAATATAAATGAAATGTTTATAAAGATCTTACTAAAACCTCACACCAAAAGTTTAAATAAAATGGATTCACAAAAACAATTGCAATAAGTCTCTCAAAGCACCGTCTGTGTGGGCCGCGCGCGCGTGTCTCTCTCTCTCTCTCTCTCTCTCTCTCTCTCTCTCTCTCTCTCTCTCTCTCTCTCTCTCTCTGTGTGTGTGTGTGTGTGTGTGTGTGTGTGTGTGTGCGCGTGTGTGTGTGTGTGTGTGTGTGTGTGTGTGTGTCAGAGAGTCACACAAATTCGGTGATCAGGATATCAGGTGCTGAGTTTATTTATAAGAAGTATAATAAAGTTTAAATGATATATTTTAAAAACAAAAGACTGTTTAAATAAAATCTTTAAAGTTTGAATACATACACATCTTCTATTTATCTTTTAGAAGATTACTGTGACCTAAAGTATTATTGTTACTAAACAATGTCTGTTGAAAAACTGTACTTAGTCGTCTTAAATCTCATTTATATGAAAAGATTTTGTCCGTGTGGAGTTTCAATTTTGATGGCTTTCCATAGCCATGATGATTTTTGTACCGTAACTGCATATTCGATCATGTACACCTAAACACGCTGATCTTTCTGAATTTATTTCAAAGTATAATCTTAAAAGTTTAAATGAAATCTTTAAAGTTTGAATAAATACACATCTTCTATTTATCTTTTAGAAGATTACTGTGACCTAAAGTATTATTTTTACTAAACAATATCTGTTCAAAAACTTTAGATGGTTGAAAAACTGTACTTAGTCGTCTTAAATCTCATTTATATGAAAAGATTCAATCAGCTTTTTTTGTCCATGCAGGGATTTTCATTGCCATAATGATTTTTGTACCGTAACTGCATATTCTATCCCGTACACCTGAACACGACCATCACAGAAACCTACATTTGTACATTTTCAAAAATGAAATAAATAAATAATTTAATATCATTTCAAAGCTGTATTGCACGCGCGCACACACACGGTTCTAAAAAAAAGAACTAATCTCTATGTGGATCATGTCACAGCGTATGTAATGTTAGTCTGCTAACGCCTTTCCAGAGCCAAAGTTTTGTTCATACTAAATTTATTTCAAAGCATAATCGTAAAAGTTTAAATATGATCTTTTAAAAGTAAAAGACTGTTTTAGTTTAAAGTTCTTAACTTTCTTTCTTAAAAAAATCTTTAAAGTTTGAATACATTCATATCTTCTATTTACCTTTTAGAAGATTTCTGTAATGATTTTGTTTAACGGTGACCCTAAAGTATAATTGTTATAATGTGAGACAATGTCTGTTCAAAAACTTTCGATGGTTTAAAAACTGAAAAACTCGGGGAGATAATGTCACAGTAAATCTAGTCTGCGTTCCAGAGCATACTACATCCAGAGTTTTACACTAAATTCATTTAAAAGCATAACCTTAAAAGTTTAAATTAGATATTTTAAAAATGAAAGATTGTTTTAGTTTGAAGTTTAAAGTTCTTAACTTTCTTTCTCGAAAAAATCTTTAAAGATTTATTAAAATCATATCTTCTATTCATCTTCTTAGAAGACTTATGTAATGATTTTGTCTAACGGTGACCTAAATTATAATTGTTACTAAACTTTAGATGGTTGAAAACCTGTACTTAGTCGTCTTAGATCTTATTTATACAAAAAATTTTGTCCATACAACATGTTGTCAAAGTCTGTCACAATGTTTTGTTGTTTTTAAGACATCCGAGGACTCTACATTGCTCTTACTTAGACTAAGTTGTATCATTTGGAAAATCACCACACAATTATATTTTCATCTGTGGGTGGCTGAAGGATTTCCTTGTAGTTTATGAGTCTCTGAGCTGATGTGTTTAAATTATGTGTCGATCTGCCAGATCTCATGTTCTCTATTGATGGGGTCAGTCTCATCATTGATGATAAACAGTTCAGTGTAGATCTTGTTTAGAGAGACCGACTGTGGTGCACTTCCCTCCAAAGTCCTCTCATTCCTTACATTCTGAAGAATTTCTAAAAATCAGGACAAAGTTGGATAGTCATATTATTAACAGGAGCATCACGCTTATGAATGCACAGTGTTCTACAACAAGAGATCTTACCATGTTCGTTTACCGAGGTAGAGTGAGACACCTGAAAAACAAAACAAAAAATACTCATACATAAATATATATATATAACATACACAAATCATTTCTTAACTAAGCAACTGTTTCTTAAATTTTCAGACACTCACCACACTGATGTTAACATCACCATATATTGTCTTGTCTACCATGATTGGAGCAAATATTGACCCACCATTCCTCTGGACAATTGTTAAGTTAAGCTGTCCGAATGATGTAGAATTATTATTATGCTCTCGTTGTGGAAGGTTGTTAGGCTGTTGATTTGTCATGTTTCCAGAATGTGCACCATCTGTTAAAAAATTAACAATTAAATACACAACCAAAACCATGTAAAGCTTATTGAAGATTGAGAAACATATTGACTACTAACAAAGTAAATTATAAATCTTTTCCTACATTTGATATTCTTTTTTCTGATTTTTTTCACAATGTACTTGATCCTTTTTAATGCTGTTTTCTCTCCATATTTATTCTGTAGTTCCTCTACTGTGTCTTCCAACCTCCCTGTTGTTCTTCTCCAGCTGTGTTAACCAAAGACAAACAATTAGAAGAATAAAATGTATGTACAATAGCAAAAATAAAGTTGGTCATTAGTTGTTAGGGTTAGATACACCTGCAGACACATTCATACACCTGTTCACCTGTTTTCATTTAGCATACACCAGAGTTCAAACATTCACTTTTTCAAAGGCCAGATTAGCTCATAAATATGGCAACCAAAGCCACATGGACAGTGAACAGATGTACAGCAGGTTAAAACAATAGTCTATGTTAGGACAATAACAATAATACTCTATGTTAGGACAATAGTATGTTCACAGGAGCCGCTGAGAGCGAGTTCCTGCTGACAACGTTCATAAAGTGCGAGATAAGGTGCAAGTAGCTAAACTAAACATTTCAAATTTGACAGAAAAGTTTTGAGAAATGTTAAACAACGAAAAAAATAATCAAGGCAAACTAATCAACTTTTTTTCTAATTTCACCATTTTGAACTTAAAATAGGCCTATATAATACATGTGATTTAATGTGAGAGGAGAAGAAACAAATAACAGCCTTTTTCATCATATTAGGCATAAGATTAATAATGAATGTGTACATATTGTGAATTAATTTAATAAACATTTACCTAAAATCCATAGCCTTCAGTAAATTAAGGCTAGACAAGAACAACAAAGTTCCTTTTTAACTCTGCCCCCTGCTCTAGTTAGAACTTTGGAGCGCTTAAAATTGTGGGGCTCAAAAATAAGTGTCATTTGGAACTCTTTTATAGTTATTTTTATCAAAAAATATGTTGATAATGATTAAAAACTTTAGTGCCCTTCGAAGGCACCATTTTAGATAGTTTGGCATGCATGGGATTCTGTGTCCATATGCTAGTGAGAGCGAGCGTCTGGTGCTCAGAAATACATTCTACAATGATATAAAATATATCTTCATTAAATGCCTATTTTGTCTATTCTACTAATGTCTATTCTTTAATCCACACATAAATCGTAAGCGCATAATATCACCTGCTCAAGTACTTCTTGATGAGTTTCTTCTGTATTAAACAGCGAATCTTCTCAGTCAGATCGTCGCAAGATCTCAGGAATCCTCTCATACTGCTCGTGTTCACGCGCTCCATCGCTGCACTTGTGTGTGTGTGACTCCAACGATTCAAACTTCCATAAAGCGCGCCAAAACAGCAGCGCGGAGATGTGACGTCACGTGTCGAGCGGGCGTTCGTAAAAAGCACAAAAAAAAAAAAAAAAAAAAAAAAATTACATTACCTTCCGTCTTCAGCATCTGATGATTCCCGATATTATAGTTACTTTATTCCTTTATGACTCTGTTTTTCGGTTTTATTGTTTTACACTTCTCAAGCGATTTCTGTTTGCTTTAAACAAGCGACTTTTTATTTAAATTTTTAGATTTGATAGAGTATTTTATATTACAGCGAATTTTGTCCAACTGTTTAATACAGATGTGAATTTGTTTGATCATTTCAATGCTAAAAACTCAAGTTTTTATTAAACCAATGTGCTTCGACATTAAGTAGGCTAATTGTTGAGTATGATCTGAAATATTTGAAATACATGTTTGTTTGTTTTTTTTTTTTTTTTTTAAATGATTCTAAATATTATTATTATGTATACTATTATAATACTATTTTTATGTGTTGTAACTGCGGTAGCCGTTATGTGCCAAGAAGCTATGACAACATGTCTTCCAATAGCACTTCATCGAGTTTAATTGTACTTGTTCTACTGTTGTGCTGCCTATATAATGATATAATGATATAATGATTTACACAACCAAGCAATGAAAAAAGCTTGTCATTTAGACCGTAACTTTGACTTACCTGTCGAGAAGAAAACAGGCAACTTCAGCATCCCTTTCAAAGTAAATGGTAAATGGACTGCATTTATATAGCACTTTCACAGACCTATGGCCACCAAAGTGCTTTACATAGCCTCACATTCACCCATTCACACACCGACGGCGGTGTCAGCCATGCAAGGCGCCATCCAGCAAAGTCTTTCTCCTTCATTAGCTCTTTCCACCTGTGAAAAGCTATCCCGATATTTACCCTCGTTTTGAATTCGCCGGTCACGTTTCCTTTTAAATACATTTTTTGCTTTTTGGCGACGAGGATTCCTTCTCCTGTGGCTCTGCATAACTATGATCCTGCATTATATTGTACCGTGCAGTGCAGCCTTTCAAATGTGCCGGGGCAGTATCAACGCCTCCCATAATGTCTAGCGGTTAGGATTCCTGGTTTTCACCCAGGCTGCCCGGGTTCGACTCCCGTTATGGGAAGGCAATTTTTTTATATTGCCAACAAAATTCAAGTTATTCAAGTTCATCAATAATCATTTTTAGTTATTCATAGTCTTAGAGGCCTACACGAACTGCAGAAACAAGCAGAAGATATGTAAAAACTCATAAATGCTGTTTCAGTACTGAATCATTTTCACAAATACAATTATACTAAATTCAGAAAATTTCACTATGGAATATTTTACTTTATCTATCATAATTTCAATTTAGTATGTCATCATTTAAACTTTTCATCTCATAATTATGACGCATAGTCATCATTTTAATTTCAACTTTTTAAGTCATAATTTCGACTTTTTGTCATAATTATTACTTAATTCAGAATTACAATCTTTGTCAATTACGCCTTTTTAATGTAATACTTAAAACGTTTTTAAGTCATCATTTGGTAGCAGTTGCTGTTGACTATAGTAGTGTTGCACCTGCATGCCCACTAACTCGCTTGTGAGAGTCAGAGTGTGTAAAGTAAACTCTCATTAGTGTTAGTAGAGTATTAGTGGACTGGTAGGGTTAGGGTTAGAATAAGTTGAGATATAGTTGAGTTACTTATAGTCAGTAGAATATCTGTTGGGGAGCATCACAATAAAGAGTTAGCAGATATTAAGCACAGTCTATTTTTTCAATGTTTAAATGACAAAATACCATTTTTTCAACCGAGTGAATCTAGGCCTTCAGAAGTCATAACTTCAGGGGTCAACGGTTTAGGTCAGTTGGCGAAAACACTGCGTGTGTAAAAATCAAATACTGTATTACACTTTTCAAAGGATAATCTAGCTTTAAAGTTAGAATAAAAAGTAAAAACCAGACATATCTTCATACCTGTTGTGTTCTGACACAAGGCCATTAACTTGTTCTTTTTTGTTTTATAAATGTATTTCTACAAATATCAAACTGATGGACTGAATACACGATTAAACAAGATAATCATGCTACCAAATACGTCTGACACAACATTTTTAAGAAAAAACTGTGTTTTAAAATACAACTAAACCATGATAACAGATGATTTTTGACAGTCCTACAGTTTTTGACAGTCCTATATAAATGCATGTTGATTACTGAGTTTCAGGCATAGTGCAATGTTCGAGAAATCTAATATTGGCGTAATCTTTGCGAGGTCTCACTCACAACGCACAACTTTGTGTTGGGCATACCTTTACTAAAATAAAATATTATGGAAGTCATTTTCAAACTGTAATTATACCATATTTTATTTATTAATATTATGGCTTCATGTTGATTTTAAGTTTTTTATTTGTTTGTTATTAACTAATACCTTCATCTTTTAACTAACATCCAGCACAAAATTAAAGAGATGTATGAGCTAAGGATGTTCTCTGACCCCAAATAAACTGCAATGTTCACAATCTACAATATACAGTTAGATATTCTCCTACATAGTATGTGTGTAAATAGTTGTGCTTAAATCTTTGGGTGTATTTTTACACACCATAGTGATGCAAAGTTCCACACCCTATGGACTAACTTTAAAACATCATCTTATTCTTTATCTTTAAGATTCAAAAGACCGAATCCCTAAGAAAAGAGGATTGAAAAGCTTCGTTTATAATAAAAAGTATCCAAATTATGGTTTTGTTACTCCGCTAGATTTAGTCATCTTGTTCAGACGACACTGTTTCACATTTTGTATGTTGGACTGTGTGTGTGTGTTTTAGGTGAAGACGTTTCTTTGAGAGCCGTCAACATTCAGTGTTTATATAAATAAATGACCATTAAGAATTTAAGTGAAATTTTAAGAAGAAACTTTCCCTCTATCTACGAATCACACAAAGCGCATGCTGTTTTACACTTAAACTATTACAACAGAATCACATCTGACTATGGCACTGAGAGAGGCATATTCATCAAAGCTTGAGGCTGTTAAACAAAGTTCCACACTTTGGTAAAATTGCACAAAAGTAAATTCTAGAGGTCAACTAGGTTAAAAGTAAATGAGCCATTTAAAACAAATACAGAAAAGCCACTATAGTGATCAGTTTTAGCTTTTGAATGTCTGTAATTGATCTTGTTTTTGTACAGTTTGCAAAAAGTATATAGTCTCCGAGCGTGGTCAAACATGTTCATATAGGAATGTATGAAAAACATGAACAAATATTGCATAAAGAGAATTAAATAACGGTCCTTCTAGTATGAGAGTGTTTAAGACTAAACAAATCATATTTATTTTAGAACATCTTTCTGCTATGTCTACGAAACATCGACGTGAAAGATGAGTATTGCTGTTTTTTCTGTTACCTACTATTACGCTTCAAACTTGTCTAACTATTACACTTATTTTGTTATTATTACACAGTTATTTTGTGTATGTCGCTAAACAACAGTTAAGCTAATGAATCACAGTTGATACGTGAAAGGAGGGTTGATTCATTTTATTACATCCCCACCAATACTTTGAGTTTTAGGCATCTGTCTTTTAGGCCCGATCCAGAAAACAGACGTTGTGTTTATGTCTTAATAATTGTTCTTCTTTTTATGATCTTCTTTTTATTCGGCATAATGCTGAATGTTTTAACATATCATAAATTTCAATGGTTAGAAAAATCATCTAACTATTATATCTAACAATCAACAGTTATATGTGAAACAAGCTCAGTCGCATTAGAGTCGGATTCTTGTTTATATTGAACATTGTTATTGAAGCGCATGTTTAACAGCGCTATTATTCTTGGCCTCATCAAAGTTTTCACCGGAGCATACCGACTCTGAAACAAGACTTTGTTTAAAAGATTTTGTTTGCATTTCTTCTGAAACAACCTGTTTTGAAATTGTTTAACAATTTTTAACATCAGCGTAACACTTATCGCATTGCTGGGTGTGATTGTAATGTTTTGTATGCCGTTTTCTTTACACTTTCCCCCGGATATCTGTTTCCTACAGTTAGCTAATGTTAGTGAACTCTAGGTCTTCTCTTTGTTCATATACGACAGTATTCACATGAATTGGTTTGATTTGATAAAATGATGGTTTAAACCATCATCTTCACGTGAGACATTTACATTATATTATTATTATACCGTCCTAGTTTTTAAATAGCGCTAAAATTTATATTTTAACCCTTTATGCGGATATAGAATACCACACAAGGTTCTCTGTTCTCTGGTTCTATGTTTTTAAAAATACAACAAAACACATGTAGGTGTACTATGATTTATCAGAAAATTACCTTTGTTTGAAGAAAAACTTCAATCAGCTGGTGCTTGATAACTATTGAAGTTATTAAACAATAGTCTATGTTAGGACAATAACAATAATAGTCTATGTTAGGAACACCCGTGAATTCAGTAATGATGCGTTTAATGGGATATCACGTTTTAATTTTAACTCAATACGCTAAAGGTCTATGAACTTTAACATCTTCATAGTTGGTAAAATTAACTTAAAGCATGCACAAAATGAAATACATCCTAACTACTTTCTAAATGTTTGTTACAGAACTTATGGTGAACAATTCACCCATGCATATGTTTTAAACGTTTTTTTAATTTTCAGATTTAAAAAAATCTGATTTTAAAAAATCTGATTTTGTAACTGGATTGAGTGGAAATAATAATAAACTTCTCTCTGGTGGCATATGCATAACTTCTCCATGATGCTACTTCTGTTGCATCGTGACTTTACATAGGCTTTCCTGATGACAACACCCTATTCAACCCCTCCAGTGGGGCGAGGGGGCGGACCCCAATCGCTGTCCTGATAAATATTTCAGGACATCGCACGCTCTAGCTCTACTCTAGCTCTACTAGCCACGGACTGCTGTGCTACTGCATCATCTCATTGATCAAAAGCCGCTTCAGCATTCCTGTTTGCCTGAACCTGACGCAAACTACGCTTCTACGACTCACGCTTCTGACCCAAAAACACAAACTTCCGAGCATTAACGCACAAACCCTGGACGACTGTGCCGCAAGGACTCGCTCAGGAGATTCCAGGAACATTCCAGGAACGAAGAGCATCTTTCATCATCGAATAGTGGACTATTCGAAAAGTTGAAAAAATGGCGACGCAAAAACGGATGGAGAACAAGTATCATCCGGCGTGTGAGTGCGCCACGGGCAAAGAGTGTCCTTTAAGAGCTACGCTAGACTCTATGTTTAAAGATCATTTTAGAGGTCAGATGGTTGGCTTGATGCACAGGATCATCGATGCTGCGTGTGGTATGAAAAACGATTGTGCGCAGGATACCAAACGTGTGACACATCTCAAAAATGAAATGGATGTCGTAAGAGGCTTGACAAAGCCATGGCCTGATGTAACACCCATGTTTTTTAACGGCAAAGAGCCGAACGGCGTAATCCTCAAACAAGTTCTGGATGTGCTGCGTGAATGTTGTGACGAATTCGAAATCACAGAGATACTCGCTATATGGACTTTTGTAACAGATCTCTGCATGTCACTGGTGTCAAAAAATGCAAAAACTGACGTTGGTGAAATAGTTGAAAGTCTGGTCAACTATACCCTAGAGCAAAACATGATAGCCTGCAGAGATTTTCTATTCTGGTTAGACCATCTGTAAACGTCGTTTTACTTTATGTACTGCCGATCTATCATTTTCTTCACCACTTCAATGTATACTCGAAAGTATAATGTTGAAATAAAAAAAAATCTGGTTAAAAAATGTCTGAGCTCATAATAATAGTATTATAATAGTATACATGATAATATTTAGAATAATAATATTTAGAATAATTAAAAATACTACATGATTTAAAAGATTAAATATTTAAATATTTGATTTCTGCATTTAAATGACTGTATTCCCGAGGTGGCAACCATTTCCAAGATGTGAATACCTGAAATTGTGTGGTGATTTTTCAATTTTTGAAATTGTGGTGTGTTTGATTTTGTTTTTAGCATCGGTTCCTGCATCATAGAGGGTATTTAATAAGTTTAATAAGATTATGTGTTCTGTCATGGACGACTAGACACTAGTCATGGGATGTCCAGCAGAGAGAAGGGCTTGAGAAGACACACCCTGTGGTCACATTTTTACCCGCCACCGCAAACCTCCTGTCGTCCTCTCACTCTGCCTTTTCCCCCCGCTTCGCAACGTAGCCATCTTACAGCTTTCCAACCCTGCGACAGCCGTAACATCAACCGCCACAGCATCTTTTTCAAGCCAAATGGAGGAGCAGGTGGGTTACTTAAACACGGCATTCAGCAACCTGGTCCTCTCCAGCCCCATTTCCTCCCGTGGAGTTGAGGATATGTCTCACCAGCGACCTCCGACTTGTCACAATCCTGGCATGCGTCGGGAACTGGAACGCCTTGACACCTTTCAGAATTGGACTCTTGCTACATTAGCTCCAGCTGAGCTTGCCAAAAGTGGTTTCTACTACGTTGGCCAGGGCGACAGAGTGGCTTGCTTCAGTTGTGGAGGCCAGCTTAGCAACTGGGAACCGGGAGATCGGGCAGCATCAGAGCACCAGAGGCATTACCCCAACTGCCGCTTTGTTCAAGGTGACCGTGCAGATAATGTACCTTTATCTGGTGGCGGCCTTTCCAATGGATCGGCAATGCAACAGTGTGAAGAAAGGTTGCTCACATTTGTCAACTGGCCCTCAAGAATAACTGTTCGACCAGACCAATTGGCTAAGGCTGGTTTTTACTATGTTGGTCGTAATGATGACGTGAAGTGCTTTTGTTGTGATGGTGGACTCAGATGTTGGGAGTCTGGTGATGATCCATGGAGAGAACATGCTAAGTGGTTTCCAAGATGTGAATACCTGTTGCAAGAAAAGGGCCAAGAGTTTGTTCATCAGATTCAAGCAAGATTTCCAAGACTATTTGAACAGCTATTGACTAATGGAGACAGCGACTCAAGAGAATTTGTTGATCCAGCTGTTGTACACCTGGGTCCTGGAGAAGATGCAGTGATGATGAACAATCCTGTGGTGAAGCAAAATTCTCGCAAGTGGAGAAAATTACAAAACCGTTCAAGAATTGGTGTCTGATTTACTTCGTGCGGAAGATGAGAAGAGAGAGGAGGAGCGAGAAAGTAAGTTTCTTACTTTTCTTAAGAAACATCATCTTGCCGTGTCACAGCGGCTAAAAAGTGTGCAGTGCTTAATGGACCATCTTCTAGAGGAGAACGTCATCTCACAGAAAGAGTATGACATTATTCGTAACTACACTACAGTCAAGCAGCAGACAGGGCAGCTCATTGAGTTAGTCCTGTCGAAAGGAAATGCAGCAGCAGAGGTCTTCCGCAACTGGATCAAGAAGAATGATGTCTGCCTGCTGAGAGAACTGATGGCCCAGACAAATGAAGCTGCATCACCGAGTCAAGATCTTTCAGACTTGCCTATGGAGGAGCAGTTAAGAAGACTTCAAGAGGAGCGCACATGCAAAGTTTGCATGGATAAGGAAGTGAACATTGTCTTCATCCCCTGTGGTCACCTAGTTGTGTGCAAAGAATGTGCGCCTTCTCTACGCAAGTGCCCCATATGTAGAGGCTTGGTCAAAGGCGCAGTCCGTACTTTCCTATCATAAAGTTTTCCTATCATTTGGATTTGCAAATTTACATTTAACTTGATGATACAACTTAGTCTAAATAAGAGCAACGTAGAGTCCTCGGATTTCTTAAAAATAACGCAACAACAAAACATTGTGACAAACTTTGACAACATGTTGTATGGACAAAATACTGTTTGAAATATTTTTTTATAAATAAGATCTAAGACGCCTAAGTACAGTTTTTCAACCATCTAAAGTTTTTGAACAGACGCTGTTTAGTAAAAATAATACATAAGTCTTCTAAGAAGATAAATAGAAGATATGATTTTAATAAAACTTTTATTGATATATATAAATATCTAATTTAAACTTTTAAGGTTATGCTTTTAAATGAATTTAGTATAAAACTCTGGATGTACTCTGGAACGCGGACTAGATTTACTGTGACATTGTCCCCCGAGACTCATCTGGTCTGTTACCCTATATCCTGAAGCTTCAGTTCACACTGTAGTTTATCTCTGAAGGATCTGGGGGTGTTTTGTTTGACAACTTAAACTATTTGCTTTTTGGATTGTTTTTTATCGTTGCATAAAGAACTACTTCACCTCTCTGGAAATGTAAGGTGTTTTTATTTATATATTTATTTAGCTAAAACTTTTTTTTACATTTTATTTAATTATTTATTTATTTATTTATTTCATTTTTGAAAATGTAGTTTTCTGTGATGGTCGTGTTTAGGTGTAAGGGATAGAATATGCAGTTACGGTACAAAAATCATCATGGCTATGGAAAGCCATAAAAATTGAAACCCCGCATGGACAAAAAATTATGATTGAATCTTTACATATAAATGAGATTTAAGACGACTAAGTACAGTTTTTCAACCATCTAAAGTTTTTGAACAGACATTGTTTAATAACAATTATACCTTAGGTTCAATTTAAACAAAATCATTACAGTAATCTTCTAAAAGATAAATAGAAGATATGAATGTATTCAAACTTTAAAGATTTTTTCAAGCAAGAAAGTTAAGAAATTTAAACTTCAAACTAAAACAATCTTTCATTTTTAAAAGATCATATTTAAACTTTTACGATTATGCTTAGAAATAAATTCAGAAAGATCAGCGTGTTTAGGTGTACATGATCGAATATGCAGTTACGGTACAAAAATCATCATGGCTATGGAAAGCCATCAAAATTGAAACTCCACACGGACAAAATCTTTTCATATAAATGAGATTTAAGACGACTAAGTACAGTTTTTGAACAGACATTGTTTAATAACCGTTAAACAAAATCATTACAGTAATCTTCTAAAAGATAAATAGAAGATGTGTATTTATTCAAACTTTAAAGATTTCATTTAAACAATCTTGTATTTTTAAAAGATATCATTTAAACTTTTAAGATTATACTTCTTATAAACTCAGCACCTGATATCCTGATCACTGAATTTGTGTGACTCTCTGACACACACACACACACACACACACACACACACACACACACACACACGCGCACACACACACACACACACACACACACACAGAGAGAGAGAGAGAGAGAGAGAGAGAGAGAGAGAGAGAGAGAGAGAGACGCTATGACTCCCTATGTTTTGAGACAGTGTGAGGTCATTCAGGAATGACTATATGAATTCAGTAAACAAGGTGTGTAAAACAATTTTGAACCCATTCATATACTTGTTTAACTATATAAACATTTAACTGATTGCAATTTTTGTGACTCTCATTTTATTCAAACTTTTGGTGTGAGGTTTTAGTAAGATATATTTTATAAGCATTTCATTTATATTCTTTTAAAAGAACCGAATGGTTTTTCAACGTTTGTGTGAGATAAACTTCCACAGTTTTTCAACCTTAGTTAAATTAGCATGAGAACAGTATGTTTTTTTCAACTTTAGTTAAATGAGCAAGATCATTATTTTAAAGGATAGAATGTTTTTGTACGACATTGTTTAATCACAGTGTCTGAACAGCACGTTTCAGATGTCAGAGCTCAAAAGGGTGGCAGGGGGAATCCCGTGACACACACACACACACACACACACACACACACACACACACAGAGAGAGAGAGAGAGAGACGCGCGCGCGGCCCACACAGACGATGCTTTGAGAGACTTATTGCAATTGTTTTTATGACTCCATTTTATTTAAACTTTTGGAGTGAGATTTTAGTAAGATCTTTATAAACATTTCATTTATATTCTTTTAAAAGAACTGAATGGTTTTTCAACATTTGTGTGTGAGATAAACTTCCAGTTTTCCCCTTATCAGTTTCACAGTACAGCCCGGATACGCTCAGGAATATGTAGGGAGGATCGTGTGTGTGATACCAACTTCAAAAACACACACACACTCACAGACACTAACTGTCATGTTCAAAAGGCTTCAATAGGCTTCAAACAATTAAAACTAGCTGTCATATAGCCATGACGTATTATTTAATCACAGTGTCTTCAAACGATCAAAAGGCTTCAAAAACACTAACTGTCATGTTCAAAAGGCATCAAACTAGCTGTCAGATACCATCACATATTGTTATAACACTTTCTGTCAATATCAAAAGGCTTCAAAAGCCTTCAAAAGACTTCAAAAGACATCAAAAGTCAAAACTAGCTGTCAAAACATGATCAAAAGCTGTCAAACTGTCAATCAAAAGTCAAAACTAGCTGTCAAAACATGATCAAAAGTCATACTAACTGTCAACCTGTCAATCAAAAGTCAAAACTAGCTGTCAAACTGTCAATCAAAAGTCAAAAGGGGCGGGACACCTGTCACCGGAAGGGGCGGGACACCGGAAGGGGCGGGACACCGGAAGGGGCGGGACATGTCACCGGAAGGGGCGGGACCTGTCACCGGAAGGGGCGTGGCACCTGTCAATCAATCATTTTTTGACAGGTGGTCCGTCATATCAACTACTCTGGTGGTAAGCAGTTATGGAGTTACTGTCCTTGAGAAATGCTAAAATGGCAGTGTCATCTGAGTATTTGAAATATGTGGTGACAGGGAAAGGGCTGGTACAATCATTGGTATAGAGTGTGTACAGGAAGGGGCTGAGTACACACCCCTGGGGAGCGCCGGTGTTAATGATTATGGTGGATGAGGTGACTGATCCGATTCTGACAGCTTGTGGTCTATTGCTGAGAAAGTTGTGAATCCAGTGAATGAAGAGTGGGGACAGGTTGAGGGTTTGGAGCTTCCTGATCATCTGGTGCCGTTGTATTGTATTGAAGGCTGAGTTGAAGTCGATGAAGATGATAGATGCAAAAGTGCCAGGTAGCTCAAGATGTTGCAGAAGGGGGTGGAGGAGACATGCCACGCCATCCTCCGTTCCCCGCTTAGCCTTGTAGGCAAATTGATATGGATCCAGCAGAGGTCTAACAGCAGGGAGGATGGAGTAAAGGATGAGCTTTTCCAGGCACTTCATCATGATGGAGGTAAGTGCAATTGGTCTGTAGTGATGTGGCTCAGATGGACGGGGCTTCTTTGGGACCGGGATGATCGTGGAGGTTTTCCAGGCTGTGGGGATGAGTGCCGACCTGAAAGAGTCCCAGAAAATAGTGTGTAGTATTGGGGACAGCTCCATAGCACACAGCTTAAGCACCCTGGCTGGAATGCCATCTGGACCCGGTGCCTTGCCCATTTTACACCTGCTCAACTGCTGGCGTACATCCTCCACTGTAAACGGAGGCCAAGATGGGGGGTCTAGTGGCAGGGCACTGAGCAGCTCATCACAGAGAGCAGAGTGGTCAACGGTATCAAAGCGTGTAAAGAAAGAGTTCAGAGAGTCAGCAGAAGTGGCAGGATTAGTTGTTATGCTGTGCCCGGTGTTAGATGCTTGACCAGTAAGAACTTTTATTTTCTGGTAAGCCTGTCTGGTGTTCATACAGCTGAACTCCTGTTCAATCTTGTCTTTATACCGGAGTTTGGCCTTGGTTATGTCATTTTTAATCTGTCTGTTTAGTGTGTTGACAGTGTTCCAGTCCTCACGCTGGAAGGCTTTAAGCCTTTCTTTCATTGTAATTTTAATGTGTGATGTGATCCAGGGATTGGAATTGGGGTACTTCTTAAATGTCCTTGTGGGTATAGTGGATGATATACAGAATTTTATGTAATCTGTGATTACCAAAATCCTGTGCTCCAAGTCTCCTTGAAAAATATCCCAATCCGTGCACGCTAGAGATCCCTGCAGCTGTGCAATTGCATCCTCCGACCAGATTGCGGCGTTATGGATGGTGGGTTTAGCGCGTTTCAGTTCCGACTTGTAGTGCGGAAGCAAAACAATAACATTGTGGTCGGAGTAGCCGAGTGGAGGATGTGCTTGGACACACGCATCAAAGATGTTACCGTAACATAAATCCAGGGTGTTGTGCTTCCTCGTGGGAATGTCCACATACTGGTGCAAAGATGGCATAACACAGTCCAGTCTACAGTTGTTAAAATCACCCATTATGAAGAGCGGAGCATCCGGATACTTAGCCATCATAGAGCTAGCATCCTCTGCTAGTAGCTCCGCTGCCACCCGGGTGTTAGCATTTGGGGAGATATAAACACAGCTGATCACCACGCACGGGAATTCCCTCGGGAGGTAGAAAGGCCGTAGAGACAGAGTCAACAATTCTACATCGGGTGTGCAGATTGTGCGGTGAGTCTTGATGTTAACACACCATCGCTTATTAACAAAGATGCAGACACCACCACCTTTAGTTTTACCGGACTTGCTTGTCCTGTCAGCCCGCAGGATGGTAAAGTTATCAAGACTGACCTCAGAGTCCGTGATGGTCCCATCCAGCCAGGTTTCTGTCAGGGCGATGACACAGGCATCCCTGAAGGTCCTGTCAAACTGGCACTTGGCATGCAGCAGATCCATTTTGTTTCGGAGGGAGCGGACGTTTGCCAAAACGATGGTGGGGAGTGGGGGTCGGAAGGGACGTTTCCTCAGCCTGGTACGTACCCCACCTCTCCTTCCCCGTTTTCTTGGTCGGAGTTCGCGTGGTAGGTTGACTTTTGGCTTCTGGAGGCAGTGCGAGGAGGAACGTAGTTGGAGAAGCTCATCTCGGCCATAGGTGAGTGGAACATAGTCGCTGATTCCTGGTCATAAAGCCTCGCAATTATCCAGTAGCCATATGATTAACAATTTCAAAACAATAATCCTGCCCAGGTCAAGCTTTTTGCCTGAGCTGCTTAACATAAGGACACAAAACATAACAAAAACAGACGGAAAACAAACAAAAGACTGACAGGCTGTGTCGTCGCAGCTGAGCGTGCGCGTGCGCCGGAAGGAGGAAAAGTCATAAACAGAGGAATGGTCCTCACAGATGTTCATGGTCATGATCCCACATGATTCATCAACGAATGCTGCCTCAGCGTGCTTATGGCCCAGACACGAGGCAGTGATCGTGGCTGTCAGACGGGGCCAGGAAACGACCGCATCCAGAAACACACAGGTAGAATGCCATCTTGAAAAAGACAAAATGTCACCCATGCTTGCTCTTTTAGGGAAAACTGCTCTTTTAATAGTTGAAGTGTCCAGTGATGAAACCGCTGCACTTACCTGTGCAAGTTTGCTCTTTAACTGCGAGCACCGCTGAATGCGCCATCTCTCCAACTCAACTTCCTGCTCTTGTCAGTTCACACGATAGATGATTTACGTAAGTGTCTGGCTCCGCTCGGCTTCGAAGCGAAAGCTTGAATGAGTGAGTTGCACGCTGCCTTATATACAGGTATGTACAGGGAGTGGCTTGCCATGCAAATCTCAATCGCCAATGTACATTGGCTTGTTTTATTAACACTCGAAGGTGATTGGTCTCTCAGGCGAGATCCCAATGCGAAACCTGACTAACTGATAGGGAACTACTGACACGTACATAATATACAATTGATGCACAAATACAACACTTTGAGAAGGATTTTTTTCCAACTGATGAATGATAAAAACATTTAAAGCCAATCAGAATCCAGTTTTGAAACTACAGCAAAAGCTTATAACAAACATAACAATATTGTGTGTTGGCATGGATGCTAAATAATTATTGTTTAGTTGTCTTTATAGTTATTGTTCTTGGTGTGAACAGGCTTTAAGCATACAGCTTCAAAACATACTTGATAAGTACAAATAGTAAAAAAGTAAAATAATAAATACTTGTAATAAAGTACAATTAATCAAATACTTTGCATCCCTGGTAATTGTAGCACATAGTATTATAAAATCACACAGAATTTTGTAGTTTGTTTCAGAGCATTCCAGTGTCAAGAAGCCAAAACACTGCTCTGAATTTTTTTTAATCTGAATTTGAAAGCAAAATTCACAAAAACGTCCCTCTTACTATTCTAGCTATTACTATTATTTTCCTCCTTGCTATTCTAGTTAAAATGTAGTAAAAAGTAAGACATTTAATTGTGCCTAAATAGTTGTTTTATGTTTGACATAAAAAAGAAAGGTGAGATTAAATTCATAGCTTCTAAAGCTAATTGTGTTTATCATGGTATTTAAGCCTGTATCAAATGACCGAGCAGTTACACTGGCTTGTGTTGAGTTTTGGGCTTCAGATTATCTGTTAGGTAAGATTTGAAAGGAGACCAGCATATTTCTTTTGAAACAAACTGTGATACTTTTTGATGAATGACATAACTCTGGATCTCTGCCCGCTTTTACACAGGCACACATCTTAAAAACAGTTCTTGATTAGAGAATATTTATGACTGATGTGCCAAATAAAAGCATGTTTAAAGCACATTTCCCATTGAGAGTATGGCAGTGTATTGCTCAGAAGTATGTTTTATTCTTAGTCCCAAATCCCTTTCGCTGACTCACACTTCATTTGGTTTTGTATGTCAAGATTGCACACATCACTTACCACAGTGACAGCATCATTGAACAGGCACTCTCCAAATACAACAATATAAAGCTGCTCGTGGATACTGATGTCCTCAAACACAGTGAGCACAGCAACCGGTTCCACTGTTGAGATGATCGAGGCGAAGAGGAGGTTCTCCTGCAGGTTAATGTCCTGTACACCAAAAGCCTCGATCTGGCAGATGGCAAACAGGGAGATGCCAATGCCAATGGAATTCCACAACGTGCCAACAACAGCAAACCACAGCACTGTGCCAAAATTCTCAAAGAAAGGCCGAGTGGGCATGAAGTAGCTTGAGTCTAGAACAATGGGTGGCAACATGTAAAGGAAAAAGGCACTGGAGGTAAGCACTGCCGGTGGGTCCTCATTCACCGAGTGCATGATTCCCCCCACTATGAGACCAATGGAGATCAGCAAACAGGATTCTGGCACCCAGACCGTGATCTTATGGTAGACATGGAATCCTATTTAGGAAAAAAAGCAATACACATAATACATAACAGTTAGTTCTGGTCCTCAAATCTGATTGGCTGAGAGGCCTTCCAGGAGGGCTGATATTTCAACAGAATCACTGGGAATGTTTACCTTTTCACTCATCTTGTCTGAATCCATTGATGAAGAAAGTAGTTCACAAATAGAGATTTTTTTAAGACACTCTGTGGTTGTTTCTTTTATATTTACATACCGCCGATCTATTGTTTCCCTTACTAAAAATATACATCAAGTTAATTTTATTACTTATATTTAAGTAAAGTTCAAGTATATTTTAAGTATACTAATGTTGTAAGTATCCAATGTTCTAGTGGTGTACTTGTAAGTGTACTATTTCAATTCTGCTTGGGACTAAATGCCCCCCGTTTAGTGTATGAAAGTAAACATTTAAGTAAATGTAACAGTATTAAACTTTGAGTACACAACTAGTTTACAACTATGTTTTTTTGTTTGTACTGCAACTGTACAACAAGTGAACTTATATGTATACTGATATAGTCAAATACTTTTAGCACATTTTTTAGTTTATGAAAGTACACTATGAAGTATACTCTCAGTGAATTACTAGTTTAGATGAATACTGCAAGTATACTTATAAGTTTTCAATTAAATGAACTTAACATCACACAGTACCTATTTATATATATTATTTCAGCACTTTTACTGTTTTCACAACCTTCTAAAGTGTTCCCATTTAGTTTAGTTTTTTCGTTTTTTTCTTGAAAAACCTTTAACTGTACTTTAAATAGATAAGAAGTAAATCCCTATGTGCACTGCAAGTGGACTACACAAAAATTCAGATGCTCAGTATAGGAACATATCTATTTTCTTTATAAATCAATATTTTCAAACAATGTAAGTTTATAAGACAGTAGGCCTATGTAAAACTGTGTGAAAAAAAAAAAATTAATAGGCTACTCAATCAAAAGAGTAGAATTACAAGCCAAGTAGCCTAGAATACTTAATTATACTTTCAAGTATATCTCGATCAAAAGATTAAAGTGTAGGCCACATACTTAAACTTTTGTCAGTATAAGTATCCTGTCAGGTATACTTAAATGTAAATTTAAGTGTATTTCTGAGAAGTACACAAAAAGTAGACAAAGTACTTTCTTATTTTTAGATTAAAAGAAGTAACACACTTGAATACACAGGTCTCTTTTTTGTAAGGGATATAAGAGATATCATATCACACTCGCAGTTGTGCGATAATGGCTCTATATCAGCACGGCTGTGATTATATACCCAAACATGTCAAAGTGATTCAGAGAAATTCATTCATGCACTGACTGTGGAAAATTAAAATAGTTATAATGGAAAATTATTTAATCAGAGGGGACCATGGTAATTGATCTGTCTTATAAATATAGACCTATATAGGTACATTAAGTACATTTTTTATCTTATTATCTTACATTTTAATTTAACTACAGAATAAAGTTACCATTCTGACTAACCATATGACAAAACAATTTAAAAATAAATAAAAACTATTGTAGTGAGAAATGTTGCTAGTAACAACCGGCAGAGATACTATTGTTTAACAAATGCTATAGGCTACTGGACGGGTAAAACTGGAATAGATTTGGTACTTAACAGTCATTTAAAATTAAATAAATAAAACCAAGCTACTAATATCAAAAATACACTAGTTAGTTTAAAAGAATATATTAAAACAGCTTTCCATAGAATATGTGATTGCTCACCTATTTTGGCAAAGGAAGCAAGCAGCACCCATAAAGTAATCTCAAACGGGATCTGGATACGGGGGTAATTCAGTGTAAACATAGTTTGGGTTGTTTTGCCCGGGTCGGGATCAGCATCAGTCTCACCCATCGTTTTCCAAGGGGGAAGTTTAGATGGAGAGGTGCCGTTTGCTCCATATTCTGATACAAAAATTACGCACAAAATCAAAAAGATAAGATGCGTCGTCCTTACATCAAATTTAAGCACCATATTTTATCCGATTATATATGCCAGAAGTTGACATAAAAGGTAACCTATAGCATACCGCAAATATTGTAAAAGATAAAAAGTAAATGTTAAAACCGTTTACATTCCTGCAGAGTCCCTTCATATAAGCCTATAAACGTCCATATTGCTTTGGGTCATTACACAGCGATCGTCGTTTGCGTGTGATGATCCGCACTGGCTCTCTATCTCTCAGCAGGTGTGTGTGGTCAGATCAGATGAGGGCCGGTCGAGGACAAATGCCACTCCTGATTTGTCTGTACTTGCCTTTGAAATAGTTTCGCTTCCTTTATATGTCTCTGAAAGCATTTTTTTAATAGAGTTCCTAAATGCCACAAAAAAACTCTTCGAAGTAAAACCTATTGTTTCCGCGTATTGTGTTCACAGTTAGTCCTTGTATCTCAAATACAAACATGTTGTCATGATAGTTTCCGCCAAAACAGTTGCATAACTAGGCTACAGCTATTAAATTAAACTGTATTACGTATGAAAGAAAGCCTCTTATATTTTATTTCAACACTGTAAAAAATGATACTTGATCAATAAGTTTTGACAACATATGTTTTTACTCTGCTTTAACTCATCAAAATAAGTTAAGCTATTTTCAACTTTTTATAAATTACAAGAATCAACTCGTTTTGTAAGTCAGTTTAATGTAATTTAAGTTTAAATGACTTAAAGTTGATTGTACTTAAACATTTAAGGCAGCAACTTTTTATACAGTGTATGCTAATTAAATTACAGAATATAGTAACTTAACTGTCTGAAAGTGGTCCAGACCAATGCAGAGAGTCAAACAAGCGAAACATTATTTGTTTCACAAACACAAAAACACATTTCACCCCCTTTTAGCTAATAAACTGTCAAATACATATATGGCATAATGATGATATTACTGCATGTATGGCAGGTATATGGCAGCATATTTGTGGCAGAATTGAAAAATATGGAGTAGTATGATGTTATAACCTCCTGAGAACCACAAAAAAACGGTTTCTGAATTTTATATAAAGTATATTTTCATGTCATTACATGTTTTAGAGGATTTTTAATATATATATATATTTGATTCATATGCTATGCAATGTCCTATAGCCTAGTCCTCTGTAGTGGACACCAGGACTCAGTTGTTAAAAAACAAAACAAAAAAACAATGGGTTCCCTTTCAAGGGAACTCCCGTTGCGTCGAGAAATGACGCTATGGGAACGCTTTGCGTGATGACGTCTTGAAGCACATGTAAAATCAGTCCAATGGTGTGGCGGAACGTCAGAGGCGGGTGACGTCACGTACCAGGAAACTATAAAAGCCGGCCCGAAACAGAAAACGAAAGCTTTCTGAGTCTTCAGTTGCGCTCTGTGTTGAAATCTGTCCTTGTTATTTGGTGTTGTCTGTCTCTCTATATATATATATTGATTCAGTTATGGCGAGCAAGCAGCAGTATCGAGTGTGTGTCCATCCCTGCCCGCGTTATTTAACGGGAGGTGACACACACACTCTTTGTGTTGTTTGTTTGGGAGAGGAGCATGCCCAGTCAGCACTCGAGGGTGGTGACTGTGAGCATTGCTGTGCGCTTCCATTGCGTACGCTCCGATCCCGTTTGGCTCGGTTCAATCCCGACCACGTTCCCCAGGGCTCGGGTCCCGCCGCGGCTGAGGCTCGGCGGCGATCTCAGACCTGGGGTTCGCAAATGGATCTGTCAGTGGATGTTGAGACGGGCTCTGCCTTATCTCAGCATCAATCTGACAGATCCAGTGCCTCTCATCAGGGTGCGGAAGCACGCGCTGCGGTTTCTTCCCCCCTGATAGAGGCACCAATACTGCAATTGTCCAGCTCTGAGGAGTTGGATGTTGTGAGTGTTGAAGCTGAGTCTGAGGATTCGCCACCTCAGTCTCATGCGTTTGAGGAACTGCTCGATGTGATTACTAGAGCAGTTGACAGACTTTCTATTGAGTGGCCAGAGGATAGGCAGGACGTTCGCTCGAAAAGTAAGCTCGACGAACGCTTCCTGCCATCTCGTGCTCAGCCTCAGCGAAGAAGCCTGCCGTTTTTCCCCGATCTCCACACCGAGGTGTCGAGATCGTGGGGAAAACCGGTTTCATACAGAGTTTATGCACCACAAACATCTCATTATTCATCTATTCAGAAATATAAAGATTATGGTTATGGGGAGATGCCGAAGGTGGAGGAGACGCTTGCGAGCTATCTCTCTCCAGCAACGGCATCTTCCCTGAAAGCTCCTTCACTTCCCTCTAAGCCAGTAAAATATACTTCATCCCTGGTTCATAAATCTTATGCAGCCGCTGGTCAAGCAGCAGCGTGTCTGCATACGATGTCCATTATGCAAGCATATCAAGCAGAATTATTGGGGGATTTAGAGGAGGGCGGGGGAATTGGTCCCGATACAGTGGCTGAACTACGCAGAGCCACAGATTTGTCTCTCAGGGCCACCAAGGAGACCGCTAAATCAATCGGGCGGTCTATGGCAGCCCTGGTGGCCACTGAGAGGCATCTGTGGCTCAACCTGAGCGATATAAAAGAGAAAGAAAAACATGTTCTTTTAGATGCTCCGGTTTCCACTGTGGGTTTATTTGGCGATGCAGTAAACAGTGCAGTAGCTAAATCTCAGGAAGCTGCTAAACAGGCAGCTGCATTGCAGAAACTCCTCCCCCGCCGTTCTTTCTATGAGGCTGCTGAGCGGGAGCAGCCTCACTCCTCTAAAAAGAGCGCTGAGCACCGTGCCACTCAAAAACAGAGCGTTTCCTCCCGTGCTCCCCCACAAAAACCTCGGGGACACGGAGGGCGCGCTCAAACCCAGCAGTCTTCGAGGGGTAGAACGGATCTGCGGACCGTTATTACCGCCAAGAAGGCTGCTGGGAAAAAGTCCTGACGTCCGAGGACCCAGGACAAATGAGGGTAGTCCCCCCCGAAGTAGAGCGGTTAACACCTCATTTTACGGTGCCCGTCTCTCTTCGGTGCCCTCAGGGGACCGTTCTGCCAACCCTGCCACCTCTGGTGTTACAGGGCGCAGCGGTCTCCGGCGAGCACATATCTCAAGGTCCACCCGGAAACGTAGTGGCCTCGGGATGCCCGCCCCCTCCGAGGAGGGTGCTAGAGCAGTCTGTTCGGTCGTTCCCTGCCGGTTCGCCGTTACAGGGCGTCGAACCGACTACTCAACAGCAACAAAATCCAGAAACCAGTCTCGAGAGGCTGGTACCTCTAGTAGAATCTTTGACAGCGTGGAAGCTACTGTCAAATGTTTCTCGTTGGGTCCTGCAGACCGTGGAAAAAGGGTATCAGATACAATTCAAGAAACGCCCACCTCGGTTTATGGGGGTCCTGCCCACAGTGGTGGGCCCCGAGCAGGTTCTGGTTATGGAACAGGAAGTGAACACTCTGTTAGAGAAAGGGGCCATAGAATATGTACCTCCCTCCAGCAGGGAAACCGGGTTTTACAGCCGGTACTTCATAGTTCCAAAAAAGGACGGGGGATTGCGTCCCATTTTAGATCTTCGAGTTCTGAACGAGTCAGTCATGCAGCTCAAGTTCAAAATGTTAACATTGAGGCAGATCGTGCCACAGATCAGGTCCGAGGACTGGTTTGTCACGATAGACCTCAAGGACGCATATTTCCACATATCCATCCGTCCGTGTCATTGGAAGTTCCTGAGGTTTGCTTTCGGGGGCAAAGCATACCAATATCGAGTTCTTCCATTCGGCCTAGCTTTATCACCCCGCACTTTCACCAAATGCATGGATGCAGCTCTGGCGCCACTGCGCCTCCAGGGTATTCGCATTATGAACTACATCGACGATTGGTTGATTTTAGCTCATTCGCATCAGATGGCGGTTCAACATCGAGATGTTGTTCTCGCCCACATGAAAGAGTTGGGGTTACGGCTGAACGCCAAGAAGAGTGTGCTGTCTCCACTACAGAGGACCACTTTTCTAGGCGTGGTTTGGGATTCTGTGTCGATGCAGGCGCGCCTGTCACCGCCACGGATAGATTCCATCCTTGCAGCTGTGAAAAGTGTAAAGCTAGGCCAGCTACTCACTGTCAAACAGTTCCAGAGACTGTTGGGTCTCATGGCAGCAGCTTCCAACGTGATACCTTTTGGACTGCTACACATGAGGCCCCTGCAGTGGTGGCTCAGGACCAGGGGGTTTTCCCCGAGGGGCAACCCATTTCGCACAATCAAGGTCACGCGGCGATGCCTACGTGCCTTGGTTATGTGGAAGAAGCCTTGGTTCCTGTCCCAGGGCCCAGTGTTGGGAGCTCCTTGTCGTCGCAAATTGCTAACGACGGATGCTTCTCTCACGGGCTGGGGAGCGATCCTGGAGGGTCGCTCGGCTCAAGGTCTGTGGGAAGACCATCATCGTTCCTGGCATATCAATCGCCTAGAGATGTTAGCTGTCTTCCGGGCTCTGAGGAGCTTTATCACAGATCTCAGGGGGCACCATGTGTTAGTACATACGGACAACACATCGGTAGTCGCCTATATCAACCACCAAGGGGGTTTGCGCTCGCGCCCGTTATCCAACTTGGCACGCCATATCCTCTTGTGGTCCCAGGGGAAGTTACTGTCACTCAGGGCAGCTTACATCCCCGGGGTACAGAATATAGGAGCAGACACTCTGTCGAGGCAGGGGCCGAGGCCCGGGGAATGGAGGCTCCACCCCGAGGTGGTGGAGCTGATATGGAGGGAGTTTGGCCAAGCACAAGTGGATCTGTTTGCGTCTCGAGAGACGTCTCACTGTCCACTTTGGTTCTCCCTCACGCATCCAGCTCCTCTCGGACTGGATGCTATGGTACAGACGTGGCCGAGGCTACGTCTGTACGCCTTTCCCCCAGTTGCTCTGCTCCCGGGAGTTCTGGAAAGAGTTCGCAGGGACCGGGTCCATCTACTTCTTATAGCCCCGCGCTGGCCGGGCAGAGTATGGTTTCCCGATCTTGTGTCCCTCCTCGACGGGCATCCTCTGGAGTTACCCGTCAGGAGGGACCTTCTGTCCCAGGCAGAGGGCTCGATATTTCACCCTCGGCCAGAACTGTGGAATCTGTGGGCTTGGCCTCTGAGGGGGCCCAGCTCATAGAGTCAGGTCTCTCAACCGAGGTTGTTGAGACCATTCTACAGTCCAGAGCTCCCTCCACGAGGAAACTTTATGCCCTGAAGTGGAGAGTATTCACTTCCTGGTGTAGTGACCGTCGGTTGGACCCAGTCCACTGCCCAATTGGTACAGTGCTGGAGTTCCTGCAGGACCGGTTCACTGCAGGTCTGACCCCGTCCACTTTAAAGGTTTATGTGGCGGCCATAGGTGCTTACCACATTCCTTTGGGTGGAATGTCTGTGGGGAAAGACCCTTTGGTATCTCGTTTCCTTCGTGGCACTTGGAGGCTGAGGCCTGCAGTTCGCTCTAGGGTGCCACCTTGGGATTTGTCCTTTGTGCTACAAGGCTTATCCCAGGCCCCCTTTGAGCCCATTGAGGAGGTTCCTGAGAAGTTTCTTACTCTGAAAGCTCTTTTCCTTCTGGCTATTTCTTCTCTTAAGAGAATAGGGGATCTTCAAGCATTGTCGGTGGCTCCGTCATGCTTAGAGTTTGCTCCGGGTATGGTTAAAGCGTTCCTTCATCCGAGACCGGGTTATATCCCCAAGGTCCCCACTAATGTGGCTAGACCTATTGTTCTGCAGGCCTTCTGTCCTCCTCCCTTTCAAAATGCTGACCAGGAGGCTAATAATTTGCTCTGCCCTGTGCGGGCGTTAGACGCTTACGTCCACAGAGCTGCCCTGTGGCGTAAAAGTGATCAATTATTTGTGTGCTTTGGGTCCCCTAACAAAGGGGGCCCGGTGTCTAAGCAAAGGATGAGCAAGTGGGTGGTCGAGGCTATCTCACTTGCTTATGAGGCGGCTGGGCAGCCTTCTCCTTTGGCTGTCCGGTCGCACTCGACGAGGAGTATGGCGGCCTCTAAGGCCCTTATTTCAGGAGTTTCATTACAGGACGTCTGTGATGCGGCAGGCTGGTCCTCACCGCACACTTTCGTCAGGTTTTACTCTCTGGATCTAGACTCTGCTCCAGGGTCTCATGTTTTGTCTTCCTAGTGCTGCTCTACGGATTTCACACAGGACAGACATTTGTAGCTATGGAGGCGTTGGTATAGACGTTCCCATAGCGTCATTTCTCGACGCAACGGGAGTTCCCTTGAAAGGGAACGCCTCGGTTACGACTGTAACCTCGGTTCCCTGAAGAGGGAACGAGCGTTGCGTCGCCCTGCCATATCTCCTTCATGCCTGTCAGCTCGACTTCAGACTTTTACGAAGCTTTCGTTTTCTGTTTCGGGCCGGCTTTTATAGTTTCCTGGTACGTGACGTCACCCGCCTCTGACGTTCCGCCACACCATTGGACTGATTTTACATGTGCTTCAAGACGTCATCACGCAAAGCGTTCCCATAGCGTCATTTCTCGACGCAACGCTCGTTCCCTCTTCAGGGAACCGAGGTTACAGTCGTAACCGAGGCGATTTCTTTTCATTCACCAATCAATTTTTAGATTTCAGGATTTTTTAACCAAACTTTGTATAAAGGCTTTGCATGTCTCAACTATAAAAGATGAATTAATTGATATACCATTTTACTTTATGCAATATGTGATTAAAATTGCCATAAGTGTTATAATGGGAGTAATGATTGGCAACATTTTCATAATAATATTTAATATGAATATTGATATATAATAATTTATTTCCCTATTCACTTGTTCTGTCTCCCAAAATGTCTGATAGGCCAAATGACCGCTGTAGGTCCTGGCGTTCTCTACAGTGGACATGTATGACATCAGTGCTATTTCATTGCCTATTTCATTTCTCATTTCCCAACTTCTCAGTACTGGTGTTGTTCCTCTGGAATTGAAAACTGCTGCCGTCACCCCGGTCCTAAAGAAACCTGCATGGCCTTGACCCCTCTGACATTGCCAACTACAGACCAATCTCGAATCTTCCATTTCTGTCAAAGCTTGAGAAAGTAGTCGCTGCTCAACTTAAAGCGTATGTGTCATCTCATAACCTCTACAAATGTTTTCAATATGGCTTTCCACAGCACTGAGACAGCACTTCTTAAGGTTGTAAATTATCTCCTTATGCCCATTGACTCAGGCTCCTTCTGCATTCTAATTCTTTTAGACCTTTCTTCTGCATTTGACACAATCTCTCACAGTATACTCATCTCACGACTCTGCTCTTTCTGGCACTGTACTATCCTGGTTCACTTCCTGTCTGACCGCCAGCATTACATCTCTACCCGCCAGACTAAGTCCACTACTGTCCCTGTCTCACACGGTGTTCCCCAGGGTTCAGTTCTTGGGCCTCCTCTCTTCATCATCTACATGCTTCCACTAGGTCACATTATCCGTCATCATGGCTTTAACTTACATTGCTACGCAGACGACACAACTTTACATCCGTTCTCAACGCAGTGCTCCTCTCCCCACTAATTCCATATCAGCTTGTATTGATGCTATAAATTATTGGATGACCAGTAATTTCCTCAAACTCAACACTGATAAAACAGATCTACTTCTTGTTGGTTCACCTCAAACTACATCCCGTTTCTGTATTGACAATGTTAATATTGCTGGTATCTTGGTTCAACCTTCTACACTGTTAAAAACCTCGACATAATCTTTGGCTCCTCTCTCTCCTTCCTTCCTCACATTTCCTCACTCACTAAGTCTGCCTTCTTTCACCTACGTAATATTGCGCGCTTGCGTCCGTTTTTTAATACCAACGATGCTAAATCTAGTTCACACTTTCATCACTTCACGGCTTGATTACTGTAATTCTCTTTTCTATGGTTTACCCAATACATTAATAAATAAGATCCAATATGTTCAAAACTCTGCAGCTAGGGTTCTCACATATACAAATAAATCTTCCCTACTCCTATCCTACTCAGACTCGCTCGCTTTCGTATTCAATACAAGATACACCTAATCACATTCAAAGCACTCCATGGTCTTGCCATGTTTGGTATCACTGAAAAGCCCTGAATGAGCTCTTTACAGGACATCCAGACTTAAAACATGTGACATGTATGTTGTCAGGGAAATTCACTAAAATATAATGTCCACTACAGTGGACAAAAGTCTATTCCTGGGTCCCAGGACGATAATGTAAATTCCACCTCATACAGCTGCAGTTTATCGTCTATGAGAACTGCTAGGCTGTAACCACTAGATGGATGTCAAGGTCTTCCGACAACGCGCTCGATTAGGTCTGTATATTCATCGAAAACATTTCCATGAAGCGTTCTTTAAATACAGGTGGCCGAATAAACAATTAATAATACACTATTTCCACATCTTATACAGACATCTTCTTTTGGCTCACCGTATTTGTGAACGAGGCGAGGGTTTTAGAGCAACATCTCTGACGTAATGCGCGGTGACGTCACGGCAGGGCGAGTCCACAATGCAGAGCAAGTGAACGAATTGCGGAGATCGCCGTGTATCAAAACACTGATCTGCATACTACCTTAAAATCATGGAGCATATCGGTGACTGGAACGTAAGTGATCACTTCTGCCTTTTTTTAAAGCTGGTAATGTTTGCAGTCCGTGTGTAGTAGTGGTTAAACGCTTGGAAGGTATAAAGAAAAGGGAATAAATTTTCTTTTGATATGCACAAAGTCCGTAATATGGCAGAAATTGGGCGAGAGTGATATTAGCAGGTCGAGTGGTGTATTTTGAAATGTTTTATTATAAAGCGTATTATAAGGCATAACGGAGGACGCAATCGTTCATTCAGTCGTCATCACTCTTTATTATTCCGTCATGAGAGCTGTTCAAATGTCTAACGTTAGATGTTGTCAGCTTTTGCTGCTGCAGAATCTTTACGTTGTTTCAATGGGCTCTAATAATGTTCCTGGAGGTAAATTAATCAGATGGGTCATACATTGTCTGTTGACATTATTTACAAAGTGCCTTGAACACATTATGGATGGAAACCTAGACCCAATTACTGTTTCCATAAAATTCCGGAATTATTTTCTTAACGTTCGTTCGGTTTTCGACTTCTGTCAGTGCAGACGGAACACTGTACTAAAATACCCGGACAACGTTCTCTATACAGCGGTGACACAACATCATTATTAAAAACTACAACACGACACATACAGGCAGCGTAACGTTACATTCCCTCTACTGAAGAATGACTCGGTTGAACCGGTTCTCCTTAGTGAATCAAAACAAACAGCGCGACCAGTGTTGTACGATTCCTAAACTAATGATTCATTTGAGTCGGTTCTCCTTAGTGAATCAAAACAAACAGCGCGAACAGTGTTAATACGATTCCTAAACGAATGACTTGTTTGAGTCGTTCTTTAAGCAATTATTCAATAATTCTTTTTGAATCAGTAACGCTTCTGAATCAGTCAGAACTATTAGTACTGAATACATCTGACTTAAAGTTACTTACTTAACCGTAACTTACATTAGGCCTAACGTTACTAGAGTTCTGTAATCAGTGGTAACGTTAGGCCTATTTTATAAAAATGAATGAATGAAACATGTCACCACTATTTTGTTTTAGTATTTGAATTTTATATTTAGGAACAATTTCAAAGGCTTGCATTTATGCCACCTGTAAAATATCTGAGAAAAGATTCATTGTAAACACCTTTTGCAATAATTGTATTACATTTATTTCTGATTTGTAATATGAAATCTGAAATGATCTTATCACTTAGCCCTTGATCCCTAGAAAACACAAGGTTTACATAGAGAGCCAGGCCCCAGTTACAGGTCACATAACTGGTTGCAGAATCTTTAATAGCTCTGATATGACTTGATTTAATGTCAACCCTACGTCGCAATCAGAAAGAATGAAAATAAAAAGATGTGTGATAGCATCACCTTTTATGTTAAAGTCCGTATAGTTTTTTTTCCCCATTGTAAATATAAAGGCCTCAGGGCTGTCTCCTTCTTCCTCAAAACTTTTTCTAGTTGTTCGTTATATATAGGATTGTCTTTTTCAATTGTGACCTGCTCTTGTTGTTACATAAAGGTTCACTGTTCTTTAATATTATCAGTACCTGGATTAATGGGACTATTGATTGGTGGATATGCCAAAGACTCACATGCTGTACTTATGCAACAGTTCACAAAAGCCTTCCAGTGAGAGATCTGGGTTACTAATGCGAAGATTAGTTTCTCAGTCCTATACTTAGTGGATTCACTAGTGAATTATTTATTTATTTATTTTGCTGTGTGAAACGGATGTAAATTTATGATTGATCTGGGAAGAAGAATTCTAGAATTGAAAACTGTTAACGAAAGTTTCTGTCTGACCAGTGTCACTATGGTCCATGAACCTAAAGTTCATGGATATTCTATTGGCAAGACAATTGCTGCCAATGACAGGTGTTTTATGGTTATTCTGCCAATTCATGCATGAAACACAAATATAGAACATATGTTACTGTATGTCTCCTGTCTGCCCTTCTGCACTTGTTATGATTTCTTCACACCATTCAGCTGTGTGCCATGAGACAGACAGTGCCGGATTGGCTGCTCATTCTTAAGAGAAGCAGAATTTTCCTCAGCCAGATGAAATGATGTTAGGTCTAGAGATGAAAGGAGAGCATGGATAATCATGTTTTCACCCAGACGATGACTCATCACTAAAATGAAATTGCTGTTCATTATGATTGTGACAGCTTTAATTACACAGTTTGATATGAATCCAATCAAAACAGAGAGTAAATGAACAGAGATAAAATTTGATTATTTGGCATAACAGAGTTTAGGGTTGACTTTTTATTTTTATTTTTCGCTTGAATTAACTTATTAGAGACTTAAAGGTATAGTTCACCCAAAATGAAATGAAAACTGTAATTATTTGCTCCAGTCCTAATCATTTGACTGCCATGTCACATTTGATTATAGCACACTTGAGAACCACTAGCATTTGGCAATGATGTCATACATGATGCGCAGAAGGTTGGGGCTCAAATTTCAGATTTAAAATTCAGAGTTCAGAAGACTTATGCATGAGTCATATGGACTACTTTAATGGTTTCACTATGGCCAGTTCAGACTGGCAGAAAAAAATCAAGATTTTTGCATATCCAGATTTAATCCAGATGGGCTTTTGATTTTTTTTTTTATATATAGGTGGTTTGAAATGCGATTCCAATCAGATCTTTACAGGTGCATCTCAGTCTAGACGCTCTTGCTGCTCAAATTGGATTTCAAACACTCTTTACGTAGCACACAACAAGCCTCAAAACTGGTGGTTAAAATGGTATGTCCAAAGATTTTGGCATTTTCCTGTGCGATGGAGATCTGCACCATATTTAGAGAGTGAGAGGATGCACCTGCATTTTTCCTGCATCCGTTTTGAAAGCCTCGTCACATACGTGGGTATATACGTAGACATGCAGATAGGTTGGTTGTGTCTAAAGAGTCTGGACACACACATTTTATTTGATCACTTGCAATTGCAATTATTAGTGCTGACATTCTGCCTGAAAAGTCTGATTTGAGAAAAAAAAAAAGATTTGCCTGCAGTCTGGACTTTGCCTAAGAACTGTTTTTGTATGGCAAAGAGCTGTGTAAAGATTCTTCAAAATATATATTTTTTCATGCCCCATGTAAATAACAGAAGCATACAGGTTTGAATTGGCATAAGGGTGATTAGCTATTAACAGAATTTTCATTTCGGATGAAAAATTCCTATTAAAGATGCCATGTTTGATCATATAAAGACTTTTTTCTTCTGTATGAAAGTTTAGAGATGCAACATTTCATTATGAAAAGCATCCATTCTTTTTCTCTGCGAAAACAAAAATGGGTAAAAGGTGAAACTTTAAGCACTAGTTAAAAAGTTTGGGGCCGGTAAGATATTTAAATGATTTTAAAAGAAGTCTCGTATGATTGCTGCCTTTATTTGATCAAACATACAGTAAAAACAGTTATATTGTGAAATATTATTACAATTTAAAATATTTGTTTCTATATTAGAATATTTTGAAATGTAATTTATTCCTGTGATGGCAAAGCTGAATTTTCAGCATCATTACTCCAGTCTTCAGTGTCACATGATCCCTCAGAAATCATTCTAATATGCTGATTTGCCGCTCAAGAAACTTTTCAAATTATTATCAGTGTTGAAAACAGTTTCTTGCACCTGTGCTGAATAAAAAAAATATTCAAACAAACAAACAAAAAACTTTTGAACTGTAGTGTACTCATGGTTTAGTTTATTTATGCACAGGCCCACATGCTCGTAAAGTGCTGTTCGTGCAGAAACATTCTCACGCATGGATTCATTTCCTCTATATGTTTATCATGCACATAAGAACTGTGCATAAATGGAAACAAGGCTCAGTTCTTGGCTTATTTTTAAAATTAATGTTTTCTTTTACAAATAATTTTGTGGCATGGTTTGCTATGTCAATGATACACACATCAATATTTGTATAGTCCAGCACAGGATTTCCACTCAACCAAAGTGTAAATGTCTGCTAGCTTTTTCAAACTTAACCCTGACTAAATGTTAGTAGGCCTCAAGATTCATCTCACTGTAATCTGTGTTTAGACTTGAACGATGTATACTGTAGTATAAAACGCATTCACTGACTATACCGCCTCCTCTGTAGTATTGCCTGCCTCTGTTCCTCTTTTGGTTTCAGCGAAACTGTTTTCCATACCATAATTACATCCCACCTACATTATATCTCTTTTCATTGGGTTTTTTGAGTGTTTTTTTTTGCCAAAATGTTTCAAAGGATACAATATGTCCAGCACTCTTTTGATATTCTTCATTTTTGTTTCATTTCCAGTTTCCTGTCATGGATTTTGATTACAAAAACATATAGGAGACAGGTTCTCTTGTTGTGTACTTGCAGAGTTGCATTTTACGTCCATAAAGTCCATGAGACCGTAGAGTGTCCCACAGTCCCAGTTGACATTTTAGGTTTCAAGAAGGTGCTCACGAGTGCTATGTTTGCGGCCACTTTGCACCATGTTGTTGTTAAGCCCGCACTGGATGAAACCTCTGCATTATGACGCTAGAAACAGCACTGCAACAGAGGTATTGATTATTAGGCCTGAACATGCAGGTCTGTAGCATGCATACACATCTCTGCTGAGGTAACAGTTTAACCGAAATTCTCTGCTTATTGACAGCACCAGAAAGCTCGGCTGAAGAGAAAGTCACTCACACTTCCTGATTAAGCAAAAGGTCAGGATGTGGTTGTGATAGGAGGTGGACTGTGTGGCATACTGAGAAATGACAGTTTAGCATGAGTCTGCAACAGTGTGTGATGGTCTGTATGCTTAGGTGTAGTTGTGTTTGGTCCATCACCCATTGTTCACAAAAAAATAACTGTTTTCAATCAAGTCTTGATGTGTGTAAGTGGTTTGAGCTGAATAAATTGCACAAAATTGTCCAGAAGAAAAAGAAGAGAAATGAATATCACGCCGTCCTCAGTTTGTTGAATACTGAAATGTGAGTTGTCTTTGTCCCAGCGTCATGTGCACAACTGGCACAAGCAATGTGGCGTGATGAGCCAGAAATAAATTGCACTCCCTTTATTATTATCTACATTCGAATTGAGCTTTCAGTTGACGGACACCTGTCTGTATTTCTGACGCTGCACAGCTATTCCTGCCTGAACTGTAATATTTTTGCCTACAAACATAAAATGTTATTTATCATGAATTTAAAAAAATGTACACTACATTTCAAAAATCGGTATATGATTTCTTAATGTTTTTGAACGAAGTCTCTTATGCTCACCATTGGCTCTGTTTTTTAATCAATGGCTTCTTCTGTACCACTCTCCTGCACAAAGCTCAATATATGGCTGACCTTTGCTCTAGTTCCATTTAAAGTGGGCTTCTCTGTGACTTCTCTCACAAGTCATCTCCATTTTTACACAAAGAGCTTAGAGAAATGACTTCTTTGAAGCAGTGTTGGTTGTAACTTCCACTTCCTGATAATTGAACCAACAGTGCTCACTGGGGCATCCAAACACTTTTTATGCTCAGTTAGATCTGATGTAGCCTAAACGTTTTCTTTAACAAACGCCTCACCAAGCCACATATCGCCTGTGTGTAATTGTAAAGGGTCTTATTTGTTGAATTCAATTTTTCACGGACACACTTTATTGCAAATACACAACACACACATTCAGCGTAAAGTTATACCTAGTGTTATACCTTGTGTGATGGAAATATTTTATGTAATGGGTATTTTCAACATTAAATGTACAGAGAAATGCAGACCAAGGATGCTCAGGTCAAAGACCATACAGTTACTAAAAGCCATACTTACCCAAAAAGTGCTTAACACGGTAGAACTAACAGTCATATGATTAGCTATTACAAACCAATCACCAGAACAAATCACAGTTAAGAAGACTTGAGTGACATTGATTTTTACTCAACTGTATGATTTAAATGTAGGCCTACATCTATCTTTCTATTCAGGAGACTCACTTGGTTGATGTGACCAGTGATCTTCTGGTCGTGAATAAAACGTAATTTCTGCAAAGAACAACTTGGGAGTCGTGTCAGATATATGCTGCGCAGCTGAGGAATAGAAGTGCTAAAGATTCTGCTCTCAAAAAACACTACAGTGATAGTAGCTTCTTGACGGGACGCCGTCAACATACTTCAGGGAAGTATTGTATTGTAAGTATTCAGGGAATTACCTTGAGATACTGTAGTAAGAAGTCAGATTTAGTTGGTTCAATTTCGGTTCTCTGTACCAGAGCTGAAACTGGCCCTACTTTAAAAGTATTTGTCCCATTTTTGTCTCATCCGTTTCTGATTCAATTGCACATTTAAATATGGTTGTCAATCCAGAAACTGTGCAGTGTATTTAGCATATATAGCATCTCAAAACATGAGAAGAGTCATCCCTTTATAATAACTAAAGCTGTCAATCTCTAAAGCGCAAGCTCTCTGAATTTAGCATGCAAAAACTCCCATTATAATAAATGTTTTTATTGTACAATGTATTTATATCATGGTTACAATGAAAGAATTAGCAAGCTCATGTTGAACAAAACAAAACCTTGTGCGATTTCAGCACCTCTGATAGGCCATTGCATTGCGCTCACATGCTCAACATATTTGATTGTGATTGGATACAATGCTCAACGCTTGTAAAAAAACATGCTGTAAATAGAAACCTTTGACGCTCAGAGTGCGCTCACTCAAACACGAACAAGAACGTTTGAAAGCAGCGTCTATCAGCGGGTACAGTACTCAGTCGGTACCACTACTGCAGAAAGGCTGGTACCGTCAATTATTTTTTTTTTTACTAACTGGTACTGGTAGTACCGGTACGTTTGACAACCCTAACAAGGATTATTTAATAAGAATGTCTTTTTTCTTTTGATCAATTTGATGCTTCCTTACTGAATAAAAGTACTGTATTCATTTCTTTCAAAAAAATCTTACTGACCTCAAACATTTGAAAGGTAGCACTAGTGTGTAATTGAAAGAATAACCTCATTATGATTTAACCTCAATCTTTTTGTTGAAAATCATCATCACCCAGCTCCATTCTTCACTCCATAAACCTGTCTTGTAAGTGGATGAGGCAGCGTGTCTCTGTTAAATGTGCTTGTTGTGCTGTGAGGGATTCAGATGAGTGACTACAGCAAAAGCCTCAGGGTGAGAGACATTTAATTAGCATCAACAAACTTCTCAACACATTCACTGTCATCTGTTTTTCCATGTGTTTCCATATTATCATTATCCATTTGGCCCTAACTATTTTTTAGACATAACCTAAACATGCATAAAGTCTGAATGAGGCTTGAGAATGAAAGTGCTGAGATTGTTAATATGCGTGAAATGTCAGTGCTAATATGAGTGTCTGAGGTAATTATCAATCCTTCTGCCACAGTTTATGGAGGCGGGAGATGACTATTCTCATGATGGCCATTTCTATTCTTGATTGCTTTTAACACATCATGATAAAAGTGTTGTTCATTGTGATTAGTTTCTAGGCTGTGTGGTGGACTATAACAGGCAGATGGATGGCTGGTGGGTTGTTGGTTGTGTATGAATCAGCCGTCCACCCCTTCAGCCCCAGACTGCAGCCATACTACCTGCTGTTTTGCCTACGCCACAGCCCAAAACCCTCCATCCACCACTGATGTAGCGTATTTGCATCCTCATCCATTTTCTGTCCCCCCACCTCTATGTCAGGATTCAATTGGGTTGTTCAGTCCCAGCATACTGTAAACGTTTGCTGCATTCGTTGCAGCTTCAGAACGGGAAGTTGCACCACGAATAATTGCGTACAGCTATTTTTGTCGAACTAATTTTGTATGTGCGTTAACACTTAGTTAGTTTGCATAATTGCTTCAGTGAACTGCAAATGAATATCACTTTCACCACTGTGCCCGGTTCATTCTTAGTGAATGCTGAAAGACTTGCAACCTTATTTTCAGGTTTTGGTGGTAGATATAATCCTTCACTCACTGTGTCTCATATTCTTTATCTAGGGCAAAGTCAACACCACCAATTCATTTTATGAAAGGATGCATTATATAGTAACAGTCATATCAGCATCAGCTGAAAACATAATATAAAAGTAATTTAGGTTAATCAAATATACATTACTTATAGTATATATTGTTAAACACTAATAAAATGGCATTCAGAGCTTGAAAGATATGTATTTATTTTATTTATATTTTATATCAGTGGCACACATGAATTTTGTTTCTTTATTCTATGTTATATTTGTGATAGTTATATTGTCCATTTTACTCTTAGAAATGAAAGCTGGTGTTTTTGAACAAAGTCTATTATGCTCACCAAGGCTGCATTTATCAAAAATACAGTAATATTGTGGAAATTGAATATTATTACAATTTAAAATACTGTTTATCTGAATATATTTTAAAATGTAATTTATTTCTGTGATGGCAAAGCCAAATTTTCAACAGCCATTCAGTGTCACACAATCTTTCAGAAATCATTCATATTTGATGCTCAACTTTCTTATTATTAACATTGCTGAAAATATTTAAATTTTTGGGGGGGGAAACCATGATCCAATCAAATGTTTGGAGTAAGTAAATTAATTAGTACTTAGTAATTAATTAGTAAGTACTTTTATTCAGCAGGTGATACATTAAATTGATCAAAAGTGACAGTAAAGACATTTATAATGTTATAAAATGTTTTGATTTCAAATAAACGTTGTTCTTTTTAACTTTCTAGTATCAACATTGATAATAAGAACCATTATTAATACTTAAGTCCCTATTAAAATATATAGGCTATGAATGCTAAATAATTGATAGTAAAAATGATAATAATTGAGTACCAAATCAGCTTATCAGAATGATAGTTCATAGGCCTAGGCTACATTTGTAAAATGGTTGTGAAATAAGGATGATTGTATTCTGCCGTATGTGATGTTTGGTGTCATTTGAAGCATGTATGATCCTCATTAAGCTATATCTATATAAAGTGATGGCCTGAAGCTGACAGCATCCTGTTTGTGAAACATTTCCTTTTAGTCATGAATTATCCAGTCATAAACTTAAAACAATTCTCTGGCATGACTCTCTCTGATTGCAGGTCTATCATTGTGTTCAATTATAAATGCCCTCCTATGAAACTGCATAAATAATGCAGACATACATAATGTCTTGAGATCAAGGACAAGTCTCATTCTTTAGTTGTCTCAGGTTAACCGCCTCGGGGTTTGCTGGCTCTTTAGTCTCCACACAGTTGGTGACGCAAATATTGACTCATCTTTTTTGTCCCCTTTTCTCTTTTACTTTTACTTTTAGATTCAAAACTTTTAGACTGAAGCAGAGCCTGGATTACTGGAAAGTACTGTACTTTCAACATAAAGTGTGAGTGTAAGGGGTAATCCTATTGGTCACTGTAGCTGGCGGCAAGATGGCGGGAAGAGAGCGCAGTCCACGCCACAGGCCATGGTCTGTGTACCGAGCCAACACCTTTGACTTGTCATCTGAGATGATGGGTTTAGCGCTATCAGGTGAGCAATTATTAGCTTTTTGGCACTTAACCTTTTGAGGTTTTGGACATTTAACTTTTGCCTGTTCAGCAAGTTTAAGTAACGTGGTGCTAAGAAATACTCACAACAAGGAACAACTCTAGAAGAAAGATTTTAATCATCAAATATTTAGGAACCAGGAAAAACGCTGGAGAAAACCACATAACACCAAACGTTAACGAGAACCGACAGAGACTGAGGGAGAACACAGGGTATATATACATGAGACAAACAAAGGACCTTATCAAGATAATTAAAGACACACAGCTGGACCAAATAAACGAATAAAATCGGTAACCATGGAAACAAAGGAGCGGCGCAAAACTGAACAAATGCAAACAGAAAGTCCAAACTGGAATGTAACAATATGATCTTCTGAGGTAATAATTAGCATGCCACAGATGCTCTGAAGACCTTAAAGAGACAATCCACCCAAAAAATGTAATCCTTTAATTCTTCCAAACCTGTATGACGTTTTTTTCTTCTGTGGAACACAAAAACAAGATATTCTGAAGAATGTTGGCAACTAAACTGGTTTGGTTACCATTGACTTTTTTGTCTTTTTTTCTTTTTTCTTTTTTTGATTAAAGAAATCATTTGCTAACAAACTAATAAAAATACTATTCTGTGTTGTGTTTCACATGTGTTTAGGAAACAGTCAGGATCCTGATGAGCCAGTGCTTGAGTTCAGTCTGGGTGAGTAACTAGCAGTTCAGCCAATCATAAAGTGATTACGGCGCCGCCGCTGCGTTACCAAAGTGAAGTTATTTTCAGAAATATAAGCCGCCAAAGCAGATATCCACTCATTCAGGAGATTGTTGTACATCTACATCCAGTGAAGAGTCCATCTCCTCATATTCTTCCTGCTTTTTTGGCTTCCTACACTTCTACTAACATCCTATTTGTGTAGGAAACAAACTGTTTATCAGTCATACCCTCTTAGTTCACATGCAATAAACATTCATGTAGCTTAAACATGCATCTTATCTACGGGCTGTTAAATCAAATATTTCCATTGTGCTAGAAGCACTGGGTTTTGTCTGATTTTAGCTGTACTCTCTGACAGTTATATTACTTTTTCCGTGATGAAACATCATGTAGATTACAATTAGCCACCTAGAGTTATTTGACATTTTTATGTGCCGTATTTCACTTTTCATCTCAAGACTCGTTTCAGATAGTTGCTTACACAGTCTGGATTATAATGCTACTCTGAGTACAATCACAACTAAATCACTTCCCTTCTTTCATGATTAACTTACTGAATTGTTGTCCTTCTTTTCCCAGCATGCAGTGAGCTGGTCACTCCATCACTGGACCGTAAGCCCAGTAGCTTTGTAGCAGTGAGTTGCACCACCCCTCCACAGGCATTTTGGACCAAACATGCACAGACTGAAATTATAGAGGTGAGGATAGATTCATGGAGACGTGCTAGAAAAACTACCATGATATACCTTCATTTCAAACAATATTACATGGTATAACCATCTGATCTGGTCGATTTACATGTTAGTCAGATGGCTTATTTCTGTCCAAGTGAGTGGTTCTCAACCAGAATATGCTGAAACACATTTTAAATGCAATCTTACTAAGACATTATCGGGAGATATATGCTGCATCTGAAATTGCATAATGTATAGTAGGTACCACATTTGATTTAAACCTTGATTCGCGATTCCATCATGTTGTCACTGTCATGTGACCTGCAGCATCAGTTGCATTATTCACAAATCCTCTCCCGCGGCCTCATGGGATAGTAAAGTATGGTTGCGCACTACAGAATCTCGCCGGTCATCCGGGTACCTTTCATCTACTTTTTATGAATACAATAAATTCAGACATATTAATCTGCTCACATACTGTTTTTCGCCTACTATATACAATGGAAGTAGCCGTACACGGATCCAGGGATAGAGTGACAACTGATATTTATATGCAATTTATGTTAGTTTGCTATACTGTTATAAATATCATTGATTTACATTACAAAGCTATCAGAATTTCATCTTACTTTTTGGTCTTATAAATATCAATAACTTCTGCCAAACTGTATAATTTTGCACAGTTTGGGCCTCTAAATAAAACTGCGGTGTTTTTTCCTCCTCAAGTATGAACTCCATATTATCCTATATCATACTTTATGAGCCATAAAAGTCACGTATCAAATATGAAACTCAACAAAAAACACTTTTCTTTTTTTTTTTGTCTAAAGGTTCAAAACCCATTTCTATTTAAAACCATTTCTGACTATAAGATACTAAGATTTGTTTGACTATAATTCTTATGTTAGGCTTTACAGTGCAATTATGCATTGAAGCACTAAGTAATAATAGCTAACTACATGTAGTTACTTTAGGGTTAGGGTTTGGTTTATGGTTAGTTGTGTGTAATTATGCATAGTTTATATGTATTACTATTGTAACATTAAACGTGTAACATGGACACTGTACAATAAAGTGTTACCAATATAATTTGTGAACAAACTGAAAGATTATGTGTATTTTCAGTCATCTTTAGTCAAATGCATTTACATTGTGACTGTGCCTCAGAATGGAATTAACTCTAACAGTGTCTGTAAAGGTGTGAACCAAATGGCCCATGAAAAAAATAGGTGTGAATAACAAGGAAACAGCATTAGTCAGAGAAGATTGCAGGGTAGATATCTCAAATGGCAGTTCACTATTGTTCACTACAAACCTTCAATAAATGATTCTCCCCTCAAGAACACTGGTCAAAAATGAGAGAAATCTAATACACTGGCAAGCCCCCAAACAAACGCTCAGCCAAATATTGAGAAATCGAACAAAACCAATAAAAAGCTTGGGCATTTATAGAAATGCTGTGTTTCACATGTGTTTAGATAACAGTTTTATCTCAAGGATGTTTGCTGCTACAATCCATCTTTGGTGTGAAATTTGCCCTATAAAGCCTGAAAGTATCAGATTTAGCATTTCCTACTTTATTTTTTCGCAGGGCACCAGCAATCCAATCTTCTTGAGCAGCATTGCCTTCTTCCAGGACTCTCTGATTACCCAGCAGACTCAAATCAAACTGTCCGTCTACGATGTGAAGGACCGCTCACAGGGGACTGTAAGACAGAAACATACATTATTCTTAACATTCTGCATCTGTTTTGCTCAGCCTCATAAACTCGACTCTCTTTTTTTATTAGATGTACCTGCTCGGTTCGGCTATGTTTACAGTAAAAGAGCTGCTTCAAGACAAACACCACAGGCTACACCTCACACTGCGGTATGTGAGATAAATATAGGTACAAAGCCAATATGTAATCCCATAGCATAACATTAGAAGGAATTCCAGGAAATGTAGTCTGACGGGTATTTGTGTGCGTTTCGCTGGCTCAGATCAGCAGAGAGTGAGCGGATGGGTAACATCACCATCATCGCATGGCAGATGGAGGAGAGGAGAGACCAGCGAGCTCCTCTGGCACGTTCAGACACAGTGAACGGCAGGGTGAGTGTCCATTGGCAAGACTTTCAGTAGTTTTTTAGCAGTGTCATGAAGGTTATTTAAAACTCTAAAAAAAATATTTTAATTCAAATAAAACGAAAACGAAAAATAGAAAAGTTGAAATAAAATAAAATATTAATACTAAAATTACTACAATTTAAAAGAAATAAATTAAAGTTAAATATATAGATTAAAAAATAATAATAAAACGGGCAAAAGCACCTAACAAAATTACTAAAACTAAAATCAAAATTAAAACTGAAATTTAAAAACAAAAGCTAATTGAAAATATTAATAAATATAATAGTACTGGATATAAATATTACTAAAATAACACTGGGGACTACACTACGGTTAAAGGGATATTTCACCCCAAAAGAAATTTATTCTGTCATTAATTGCTCACTCTCATGTTGTTCCCAACCTGTAAGACTTTTGTTCATCTTCGGAACACAAATGAATATCTTTTTAATGAAATCTGAGAGCTTTCTTTCCCTCCGTTGACAGCTACGCAACTTCCACTTTATATAAAAGCCTAAATTCAATCTGTTCATCATATAAAGCGATCGAGTCTCTTCAGAAAATTTGGACTAAACCGCTCAATGGATTAGTTTTATGATCTTTTTATAAACTTTTTGAAGCGTCAAAGTGGTAGTTGCTTAGCTGTCAATGGATGGACAGAAATCTCTCAGATTTCATCAAAAACATCTTCATTTGTGTTCTGAAGATGAACGAAGGTCTTACGGGTTGGGAACGATATAAGGATGAGTAATTAATGACGGAATTTTCATTTTTGGGTGAATAACCCTTATATCTCCATTTAAACCATAAGTCTCTATTTAATTCTGTAAACCTGTGTCTGAAGACAAATCTTCAATATAATTATTTTCATGTTTCTCACAGATGGTGTTACCGGTGGATGAAAGTCTGACCGAATCTATGGGAGTAAAAGCTAAATCTGCCTCCTTATGTAAAGACAGTCTTTTAAAGGCAGGTGAGTGTCTAATTTTGATGTCTATATACTGTACAAAACCTGTGCATTTTTATTTCTTAATTATTGCAGCTACATTCCATCTGGAGGCTGCGGTTTATTTCTAAATGTGCCCCTCATAACTGAATCAATGGGCCACAGCCCTCACGTCCTGCTGTGAAGATTCATGAATGCCACAGGCATCATGACAGCTGGGAAAGAGGTTCGGAAAATGGTTCCTGCATCCATTAAAGAAACACAAGAGCAGTTATTTATAGAGTGTTAAATATTGGATGTGAATAGATTATAAAGACTATAATTAGATTAGGATTGCCTTAAAGAAATACTAGTGCTTTGAGGAAGCAACATTTTGTTTTATTTAAGTTTAGGTTTTAGGCTTTAGTTCTGCATAAGTAAAATGCTACATTATTTAGCATTTATCTTGTTTTCAGTTACTGCACGCAAGAATCAACAGTAGTCAAGTGTAAATGCAACTATGAATGATTAGATACAATCTACCGTTTAAAAGTTTGGGGATTTTTATGATTTTAATGAAGATATTTTTTTTTTAATTGAAAGAAGTCTCTTATGCTCACCAAGGCTGGATTTATTTGATCAAAAATAAAGTAAAAACATAATGTTGTGAAATATTTTTCCCATTTCAAATAAGTGTTATCTATTTTAATATATTTTAAAATGTAATTTATTCCTGTGATGGCAAAGCTGAATTTTCAGCATCATTACTCCAGTCTTTAGTGTCACATGATCCTTCAGAAATCATTATAATATGCTGATTTGATGCTCAAGGAACATTTCTTATTATTATCAATGTTGCTTAACATGTTTGTGGAAACAGCGTTTATTTAAAATAGAAATAATTCATGATATAAAAGTCTTTACTATCACTTTTGATAAATGTAATGCATCCTTGCTGAATAAAACTATTAATTTCTTTCAAAAAAAAATAAAATAAAAATAAATATTTTACCCCAAACTTTTGACCGGAATATGCAAGACAATACCACTTACAATTCAATATGAAAATATAATGTCAAAACTTCATCAATGCAATGCTTCAGTTACAATGATTCAGTCAATGCAGTAAAATGCAGGACAAAAATGTATAGCTTTTCTTTTCCATGCATTTCACAGTTGCATTCAGCGATTCACTGACTGACTGTCTGATTGATTGATTGATTGATTGGTGGATTGATTGGTTGGTTGATTGATTGATTGATTGATTGATTGCAGTGTTTGGAGGCACTATTTCACGGATGTACCGATTTCCCACTACGGATGGAAATCACCTGCGTGTGCTGGAGCAGATGGCAGAGAGCGTGCTTTCCCTGCACATACCAAGACAGTTCGCCAAACTACTGCTGGAGGAAGATGCTGCCAGGTAAACCCAAAGTCACAGTCAGTGCTCATGCTCAGAAAGAATCTTTTGAGTTCTTTAGAAGAATCAGTCAAGCCTTTCATTTGTGCAACGCATTGCAGTAATGTGGCATTAGCGTGTCATTAGCTTCTAACTAACCACACTTAAACACTATGAATATATATCATATTTCTAAATGAGATTATATTATGTTGTTGCACATTTCTATCTGCACACAGGGTTTGTGAGCTAGAAGAGTTGGGCGAGTTGTCCCCTTGCTGGGAGAATCTGAGGAGACAGATCATTACTCAGTACCAGACTATCATTCTCACCTATCAGGAGACTCTCAGTAATCTACACGAATACAAGGGTAAGTTTGGTGGCTCCTACTCAACCAGAAAGATTTCATGTGTAAAGCCGCTGTCACAGAGGAAGAGATAATTAAAGGTGATTTCAACATTGTATTATTTCTCTGATTCCTCTCACCTACTATCCTGCAGGTCCTTCCTTTAAATCTAGCTCTCTGAAAGGAGAGAAGAAACTAGAGTTCATGCCTACAAACCTCCACGTTCAGAGGATGAGAGTGCACGGCGAGTCTGGCTACGGTGAGATGGTCAATATGTGCATTTCATAACAGACATTCTTCGGTGGAGGGTTGGTCTTTACATAACGTACATCTTTGAACAGATCGCACATATGACGTGGTGACCACAGGGGCTCCTGCGGCGCATCATCAGGGCTTTAAAGGCAGTGGATTGAGGAAACTCATTCAGAAATTTGAGGAAGCCAAAAAGCAGTAAGACCTTTTATTAAAAAGTCTTGGTGAAAAATAATAATACATGTTTTTGTGTTGCTCTGCTAGGTTTTTGGCTTTTTTTAGTGTGTTAAGACCTGTTTACGCCAAGGATGATAACAATAAAGATATAGTTCTAAATATCGTTCTTAACCCTTAAATGCATGAATGTTTCGCCAATCATTATTACATATTTGGATCTTTAGTGAGCCGGATCTTTATCTAACACGGATGAATCTCTACCTGTCGCGATAATATAAAACTCTCCTGATATTAGAGTAACAATTACAGAAGAATAAAATAAAGCATATTTTGTTCCCTTTTGGAGCTTGGAAGGGTTCAGTTTGAGCAGAAGTTTTATACCATCATCACTGTCCTCATCAGAGCTCATTTCCCAGTACATTCAGCATCTGGCTAATATTCACAATCTCAAACAGATTCTCAAACTTAACTATAATTTTCAAAATCTTCAAAATCAATATTTTGATCGCTGACAGCTTCTTCACCAGATCCACCATCAAGTGACAGTGACACTAATATTTGATTGCGTTCAGTACTTGCTCTGCAGTAAATCACTGAACCATTTCAAGTTTTGCTGATGATACTTCCTATTCTTTTGTTTTCTGCCTTATGATCACTTGATTGGGGAATACTAAGAAGATTGATGTCTACCAGGGTTAATATAAAAAAAAGCAGAGTCCACACCACAACTATAATGATAACAGCATAGAGAAACAATATTATTGGAATTATTAGTCTTGAACTCAGCATTTAAAGTTGCAGACAAACAAAACTGCAGTGCCTGCTTAGACTTAACAGACCTATATCATCCATTGGTGTGGACGCTAATATTGTTATCATTACAGTTATTGTTCTTGGTGTGAATGGGCCTTAATTCTTTTAGTGTGAGGAACTTATAATATATGTTGCTGTTTTTATTTCACATTTAGCGCATTAACTGCGACTGTAATCAGTTGCCCTTATGTTGTTTGCTTTCTGGTCCATCTCACATTATTTAATATATTGACCTTTTATTTCACACTTATTACATGACTGCGATTGTAATCAGTTGCCCTTATGTTGTTTGCTTTCTGATCAGTGCAAATGAGGGTGAAGGGTGAGTTTCAGGGTTGTTGACTGTTTTCCTGTCATTTTCACATGTGAAGGTGTTTCATCCTGTTTATGATCAGTCAGCGTCGAGTCCTTTACTTCCATTACATCTGAAGGATCTGTCTTGTTTGCACCAACATTTGTGTTTTCAATGGTGATGTGTTAGCACAAAACTGCTTTCCTACTCCATCCGATCGTGTGCACTTTGTGTTTGTGTACGTCTTCTGTGTGTGCTTGAATATCACACCATCTCATTTGCAGTATAGACCTCTTGGTCACAGCTTGCGCAGCTGAACAAGTGATAACTAATGGGGAATTGGAGACTGTGTTGTTGTTTTGTTTTTAATGCTCTGTCTCGTTTCAGTGCTGGAGAGTCAGCTCCACTCTCAATGCGATACCAGCCACAGGATGTGGTGAAAGCTAAAGAAATCATTTCCCATATCAACACTCTCAAGACGCAGGTCAGCTACTACACTGAGCGGCTGTCCCGCGCCGCCAAAGAACGCTCAACCAATGCACTGGAGAGGACTCTCGCTATCCTGACAGAAAAGGTTAGAGGCTTTTGCACGGACCACGTACTGTTTACTGACCGTCTAATGCATATTGCACACAAGAGCAGGCTGAAATCGCCAGTTCCCATCTGATTAGCTGGCTTTACGCAACTTAATAAGGGCACACAGTACGACTCTTTGAAAGATATAGTCTGAGTTTTGCCTGACGCCCTTAAACTAGCAATTAAATCATCAAGAGAATCCGATAATCGGACTTTACCTAGGATTGTCAGAAGGGGAGAAATCGCTCCAAAATCGCCCCAAATATCTTGTAGTCTGCGGCGGCCTTTTAGAGTGTTATATCTCTATTACTCTATTATTCTCTATTAATTCATTTTCTGTTAACTTTAATGTTATATATTATTACAGCTGTATTATTGTGGTATAATATATTTCAGATTAACCCGCTCTAAATGGCACATAAATGAAACCAACTTTTGGTTGGTCACTTTATGTCAATCCTGTCTGGGTGGGTGGCTCTTCTTAAGACATTATATAATGAGAGAGAGAGAGAGATGTAATACATATATTTTATTTAATGCCAATTTATTGTGTAAAAGTACACACGCTATTGTGTAATCCTTTTTCTTTTTTTTTTTTTTTTTTGCTATTGGAGCGAAAGGGAAAGCAAGTAGTAGTTTTCATTCAGCATTATAGAAGTTTCCCAACTATGATGACTTCTGCTTCTGAGAACCCCAGAACTATTGTAGCTATTATGCAATGTTTCTCGTGCTCAACAGATCTTCCAAGTAAAAGCTTTTGAGATCCACTTAATGAGTAAGTGCAATGTCTGTGCCGTCCTCTCTGTCTCTCTCAGACGCGGCAGCTGGTGACAGTGTGTGACAGTAAGCTGCTAACTACAGCTATCCAGGCACTGAGTGCTGCGCGCCCGGAGTTCATCGCATCCAGAGGCTCTCCGTCCACCCACGACACTGAGCGTGTGGTCCTGAGGAACGATCAAGGCTCTCCACAGGCCAAATGGAGCGGGAAGGGGAACAGAGCATCCATGAATTTAAACTGGCAGGAGGAGGAGTGGGTAAGGTCATTCAGAGGCCGACATTATACCTTCATGATTTGACTTCTGAAAATATGTCCTCTGTAATGTTCGCTTTCTCCTTCAGGAAAAGATCTGGCAAAACGTGGATAAGAGTCTGGAGTGTGTGATCCGCTGTGTGGACAGGCTTCTGACGAGAGAACGGTTGCAGAGCGACAGCAGTGAAGACGTCTTCCTGTCTGACCAACAGGCCGAAACTAGCAAGAGAGGTAGCCAGGGCAATGCATTCTGGATCAACCCTGGTGACAGGCTCTTCTCCCCTTCCTCTTCCACCGCCCTGACCTCATCACAACCTCTTTCCTCTTCACCTTCCTCATCACCCTTACTGAACCCTGCATGTCCATCCAGTCCTAACACTCACTCCTGTAGGTTCCATCCTGTGTTAAGTTTTCTTTTAATTCCTTTTAAAAACTGCTCAAATACCACAGATGCTTTCAGTTTTACATCCTCTTTTAGTGGCACATGTGATAATGCTGCATTTCTACTTGATATCGGCAAATTAAAAACAATGAAAGTGGAAAAAGGAAGTACACTTTAGCATAGTTTTAAAAGAGTACTTTTTACATAAATAATATACCTTAAAAGAATATAGTTAAGTGGGAACTGAATGTTATGTTTTTAACACTCAATTTCATGCTATTTGGATTTAAATGAAAAGTATTATAGTGTAAATTTATATTAAATGTAATTAGCTGAACTTTAGAGTGCTTTTTTGAGTAGGGGTTAAGTTGTACTCCTAAATTTACTTGACACGCATTTATGGTAAACGTGTAATTTCTATTTAAACTTGTGTCATGTATTTAAATATATTTCTATGATGAAGTATATTTACAATATATTAACTTTAAATGTAATATTGAAGTATAGCATAGTATAGTTAGCATTTGTTCTGCATGTGCATGATCATCAGCAGCGAGGAACTTTGACTCATTCAAACATTTTATTTGCTTTAAAAAATATTGTTTATTTTGTAACTTTTGACTCATTCAAACATTTTATTTGCTTAAAATTTGTGTTTATCTTGTAACTTTTTATATCTCTTTGGGTGTCACCATATTTGTGTGACATCTGCATCTTCGCAAAAATTATGGATTTCTAAAGTTGCACTATTTAAAGTAGTAAATACATTTCCAGCATTTTCCGTGTTGAATGGAATGCAGCATAATACATCATTGTTGCTTATATTGGGATATACAGTATATGCGTCTATGCTAACAACCCTAAAACGACATCACAAGATTCATTCACAGTGTTCGCATAGTGTTGGCTTTTTTTGTACTGATTAATGTTAGAATATTATTCTCTCTCTATCCTACTTTAGATAGTCCCAGTGTTGAGGGGTCATCTCCTGGTAAGCCTCTCAATGCAAATCATTTTTACCATCTGCAACTATATATGTGGGCTGTCGAGTTTTATGTCTGTTCCTGATGTTAGCTGTGTTTTATGGCTCTAGGTGAATGGAGTGATGCTCTGTATCCCCTCCTGACCACTCTGAACGAGTGTGTAGCCATGATGAGCGACAAAGCCAAGAAGTCCATGGTGTTTCTACTGATGCAAGACAGCGCTCCCACTATCGCCATGAGTTTGTCACTACAGTACCGCAGAGATGTGGTGTTCTGTCAGACAGTTAGTACAAGATATATTAAAGAGATACACAACATCACTTTATTGAGAGTCAGATATAACCCGGCGCACATGAAATGTGCTCCGTAGAAGGTTCCAATTACTTCAATAGAAATGGGACCCCTTTTCATTTATAAAATTCTGTGAAATTAATTCTGTTAAATTGTCAGAGTATCAATAAAAATACATGAAGTCATTTTTTCAGGGCCTCCCCATACTGAAAAATATATATTTTCAAATGTATTTTTGTCCAAAAATGTCCAAATTATATGGCTATATTTACATAAATATATATTTGATAAGATATTGTTACTTTATATTTCCTATTTAGTATTTGTCCTATTTATTTTTATATATATTTTTGCATTTACCCAAAATGTTTTTTAAGATTGGAAATGTATTTTCCTGCCAATTTTAAGTACATTTTGTGATATATTTTGTAATATATTAAACCTTTATATTAAAGGCTTAAACTAAATATATTTTCAATTTGAATAAATATAGCTAAATATATTTAGCATATATTTGATACTGTGGCCAAGCTTTTTATTTTATTTTATTTTTTGCCATATGGATGTTTGTCCCATAATGCATTAGTTTTACCAGGATTGGCAGTGATGGCAAAATCATTGCGACTTTCTGAAAAATTCTGGGGGGGAAAAAACTGCATTGTGAGATATAAATTAGAAATTGCAAGAAAAAAGTCCGAATTGAGAAATAAAAAGTTGCAATTCCATAAAAAATTGGTTCTACTTTCAGAGTACTCTAAAAAGATAACTTTAGTAATGCATTAATGCTGCATTGTCCAGTGTACAGAAATTTCCCAGCTGACTGTAAATTAGCATTTCATATCCATTCTAATAAAATGCATTTTCCTCCGTAGCTGACGGCATTGATCTGTGGATTTGTGATAAAGCTGAGGAACTGTCTAAGTGACAGTGGCTTCCTCAGACAACTCCACACCATCGGCTTATTGGTCCAGTTTGAGGGTCTCCTGAGCACCTATGGTAAACATACAAGCACATTTCAATTCCGCTTTCACATTCAGCTTATTAATGTATGGTGGTAAATGTATCTGAATATGTTAACTCAGAGCTCTTCTTTCGTCTCAAAGGGGAGGAACTCTCCATGATGGAAGACATGAGCGTAGGCGTCATGGACCTTCGGAACGTCACCTTTAAAGTCACACAGGCAACCTCCAGCTTCAGCCCCGACATGCTGCCTGTCATCACGGGCAACAGAGATGGGTTTAACGTGCGTGTTCCGTTACCGGGGGTGATGTTTGATGCGTTGCCACGGGAGATCCAAAATGGGATGCTGTTGCGTGTTCAACCAGTGTTGTTCAATGTAGGAATCAATGAGCAACAAACTCTAGCAGAAAAGTAAGTGTAGTGAAATCTACCAACCAGTTTACAGCCTGATTTTAACAAGTCATGAAATATGATTGTATTTATTCTTTGTACATTCTGTATAAAAATAGTTATACAGTTCAGCTTTAATATATTTGTTTATATCATTATTAAGGTTTGGAGACACTTCGCTGCAGGAAGTATTGAATATGGAGAGTCTAGCTCGTCTTACATCTTATTATGACCAGTTTAAAGAAGTGCTGCCCGAAGACTGTGAGTCCTGAACACTCATTTTTAATACACTGACCGACCTATACTGCTCATGCTTTAAAAAGAGATAAAGATATAAAATACTTTCAAAAAATATACTTAAGAGTGAACTGAATGTAATGTTTTCAGACACTTAATTGCATGTTAATTGCAATTAAATGAAAGTGTTTTATAGTTTGAGTGAACCACTCAATTTGTACTTAAATACTTTATATGTAATATGTAGTCTTTGAAATATGGTTAAAGTGAACTGTCGAATGGACTGACAAGCATTTATGGTAAACTAAAATATACCTTAATGTCATTATATTGCATGTCATGTATTTAAATATATTTGTAACTAATTACACATTTGAAATGATGAAGTTGCAATTTAGTACATTTATAATATATTAACTAGTCTTTTCCACATGTCCCTTTATGAAAGAAAGTTAGTAGATATTTTCTGTCAGTCCTAACACGTTAATTGTCTCCATCCATAGGTCTCCCCCGCTCTCGCAGTCAAAACTGTGTGCCTGAGCTACTCAAATTCCTCAGTCAAAATGTCAATGCCAGGAAGAGCAAGAATGTGGACATCCTGTTGCTGGCGGCAGAGGTACAGCAATCCACCATTACTATTGTTCATTTGTGCCTAGAGGTCTGTCCATACCACTAATAATGTTCGGCACAAAAATGCACACAATTTTTCAGACCAATGAGTGAAAAACAGCAGGCGGGTTGAAAGAAAATGCAGATTTACTCTCTGACAGTAGATGGCGCTTTTAGAAAAGCAGAAATACTCCAGTTAACCCAGTACACAAAGCCCTGCACAACTCTTTTGCCTCCTGCTTGTCACATGTTTTCATGAAAAGAGAGCCAGTTCTGGGCTGTGTCTGAAATCTCATACTTCCCTATAGTAGACGAAAAACAGTATGTTACATAAGAAGTATGTCCGAATTCACAGTACTCGCAAAAGGTACCCAGATGACCAACTACTTCTGGCGAGTTTCTGAAGTGTGCATACGATCAGCCTCGGATGCGAGTCCACGGTCCGTTGGCTAATCGTCTGATGCGTATGGCGCAAAGAATTGGAAACATGAAGTCGTCATCTGATTGGTTGAATTCTACAGGATTTTCAGGGGACGTGCGTGTCGCGTTCTTTAACGGTCCGCCTGGAAACAAAGATGTCATGAAGCCAAACCCCCTCATGGAAGAAAGCCGTTGTGTTTACAACTGTGACAATAAGTGCTTATCAGAATCAACTAAACGCTGGATTTTCAAAAGAATGTGAAGTATGTAAAGTTTGCGTCATAGACTCCCTAAATACGTTGACTAACGCCACTAAACATGACACGGAACAAAACGAACTGTGATTGGTTGCTTTACAGTCCTTGTCGATCGACCTTGTGCATTAATTATTTACACCAAATATTCGTCTTGGTGTATAAACCTTAAACCTTATTTTTGTGTGTGAAACTTTTCATCAAAAAAGAAATAACATAAATATGGGAACTTCTCACAACTTCTAGTAATAGCCATTAACGCAACGACATCTTTCTCATTTGTTGCTTCAGGTTTGTCGGCGTCTGAATGGTGTGCGCGTGACCAGCTGCAAGAGTGCAAAGGATCGCACGGCCATGTCTGTGACCCTGGAGCAATGTCATATCCTCCAGCAGGAGCACTGCATGGCCCCACAGGTCTTCACCCAGGCCTTGGAATGTATGCGCAGGTGAGAACACACTTACAGTTAGGGCTCTTTCATTTACGCATCATTCTATCCCCGTCTCTCAATCCCCTTTCTGGTCCCACAGCGAGGGCTGCCGGCGAGAAAACACCATGAAAAACGTAGGCAGTCGCAAATACGCCTTCAACTCCCTCCAGCTGAAGACTTTCCCTAAGCAGTACAGACCACCAGAGGGCACCTATGGGAAAGTGGAGACTTGAGCTGACAAGCAGTCCGCTGTTCAAGCCCGCTGGGACTAGAGCTGCATGTTTCTCCTTGTTCGATTTACTTTATTACCACATATCTGAAGGAAAAGTTTTATTATGCACAGACAGTCATGCTCTGGTTATCATCCAGATGACACTTAATATTTTCAGATCCCCAAACCTCTTCTATGAACCGTGGCTCTGAGAAGAAAGGAGATAGGGAAAGAAAAGGTACCTTCACGTGAAGGTATGAGTAGCTCGCTTGGTTGTTGCACTGAATGCAGGTAAGAAGGCCTGTTAGATTCTAAATTACTTTTTTTTTTTTTTTTTTGACCCTGATTTAATTTATCAGAGCAGTTCCCAAAAAATCCCAAATTCATTCCATCTGTGTTTAGTTAAGTACATTTTAAATAATTTCCAGCACCACACTTGGTCTTTGTATTGAAATGCAAAGGTTGAAACTATCAGCACTGAAGCAAAGCTGTGTTTTTATCATACTTTAGATTGTATTCAAAGTTCAGTAGGTTATAGGTAATGTGTATGTGCTGTGGTATAGTAGATGATTTGTTCCCAAAGCCAGTTTTAACATTTATAAGGATAAGTCAGGTTAAGTTAGAGAATCAATATATAGACCCCATTGTTAATCATCACTTCATTTCAAGTATACACAAAACTAGCTGCCTTAAGAGAGTCCACCATTGCAAACTCATTTGTTTAGATAAATATGTAGATATTTCGAAATCTGTGTGTGACTATTTGTGACGTGGCAGATTGTTTTATTTATTTACCGTAAGACTCTCTCTTTACGAAAGTGTTAGTGCTTTAATGCAGGCCTTTGCCCTCCTGACTTGCATTGTACGGGTTGTAGAGTTTAAGTTTAAGAGGACAAGCTTCCTCGTACTGTTGCCAAGCACAGCTAGTCTCTGTACAGTGAGCATACAGTGTGAATATACATTCTTTGTAAGGAAATTTGTGAGAAGACACTATTGATATGTTCATTGACTGTCTGAATATGTTTTCATAGTTCAAAGTTTCTTTGATGGACGTTTGTATTGGTTGATATGAATGTCCGTACTGATCTAATAAGGAGCACTGCTGCAACTGGTCCTACAATGTGAAGAATATTTCTTGAATTTTTTTTGTTTTCCCAAAAGCAGAGGGGTGCATTTAGACTATTTATTTTATTGTAATAGTTATAAGAAAACCGTAATGTTGCATTACTGAACATAATAAAAGACTATATGTAATGACCACAGTGAGAAATCATCAGCCTTTGTATCTGCACAAATAAATGCACAAATGGACTGTATAGTTCCTGGTTTGTATATTGCAGGATTGAACTACTGAAAGCTTAAATTTGCAACTTGGGAGACAAGAGCATGTGTCTTTCTTAACCTCTGCTAAAATGATTTAGATTTGAACCAGATGCACTGCATGGAAGGTAGGCTACTAGTGTTATTTCAGATTATACTTAATTGCTATTTTTAATAAATGTATATTTAATTATTTTACCACTTTGATCATTTAATTTATTATGTTTCTTTCTTCACTAATATTGTAAGTGCAAAAGCACTGCTATGTTGTCAGAGAATGGTGTCCTATTGGTCTTTCAGTGTGTTTTTTATTATTATTATTATTTTTATGTATGTTCAAATACCTTGCTGTACAAAATGCCTCTTTCTTTCCCCAAACATACAGCTTTAAAATTAAAATAACATACCAGCGTAAATGTTAAGCTACTTTATTGCTTTGTTCACTGCTATGAAAGACAGACATATATATATATATATATATATATATATATATATATATATATATATATATATATATATATATATATATATACAGGGGTTGGACAAGAAACTGAAATGAAACACTTGGTTTTAGACCACAATAATTTATTAGTATGATGTAAACCCTCCTTTTGCAGCAAATACAGCATCAATTTGACAAGATACACGTCCTTCACAGTGGCCAGAGGGAATTTGAGCCATTCCTCTTCCAGAACAGTAGCCAGGGCACTGTGATGCTGGTAAAGGAAAAAAGTTTTCTGATCTCCAAAATACTCCAAAGTGGCTCAGAAATATTTGATATACAGCTGTGTTATTGCTCTCCTAATTCAACCTTCACACTCTGCTCTTACTGATGGAATGTAAAATCAGTGAAGTGAAGCGCATATGTAGACGCGTGTGTGTATGTATGTACATTTTATGTTTATCTATAAAATGTATCCGCCATTCTATACGTTCATTCTACAGCGTTTTATGTTTTCCAAACTGTTTTTAGGCCCTTTGTCAGATGTTCACCAAACTTTGCAAATGTCAGCTCTATGCTGGCAAAAATGTATCAAAAGAATTTTGCTCCATAAAAGTGTTCAGCAGATACGATCTAACATATTTGCTGGGTGTGGCCCATTCTGACTGTTATTTATATCTTGTGTGCACAAAGTCCAAACTTCTCACAACTTTGTGTGTATGGAGAACAAGTCATTCTGAGCAAACATGCTTAGTTTCATAAGTTTCACCAGATAAGAAATCTCTTATGTCATATCTTTATCTATTTCCACCTGTTTGAATGATAAATAAATGCTTAGAATCAGTTTATTTGTAGAATTATGCACTGGCAATATAGATTTATATAGTTAGTTTACAAATAAATATGTATTTAATAGATTATTAAATGTTAATTTTACTTCTATAACTATATTAAATATTCAAATATATTAAAAACACATTTGTTACATTGATAGACATGATTAAATATATTGCTGTCCATTTTTTCTCCGTTTTAAGATAATATATTTCTATGAAGAGACAATAGGCCTATTGCGTTATGAATAGCGTTATCCTATAGTCCTATTGCGTTTCATAACGTTATCCTATAGCGTTATAAAAAACAAAGCACTTGCTGACAGGCATTTTCATATAACCTGACGTCCGCTCACAAGCACCTGATAATAGCCTATATATTTTTAAAGTGTTCACTTGGTTGTAGTTTTAGTTCTAGAAAACATTTCACATTAGAGTTTAAACAAAACAGTTCACACAAAACAGTTTTACGGGTTAGAAGGCAACATATAGTATTCAGAACAGAAATAAATAAGATAAAAATTAAGATATCACTTTCGGCTCAAACATTTAGTCTACAGAAGTATCTTAATTTGTATCTTATTATTATATCTTACGACAGTAATTTATTTTTTACAGAGAGCCCCCAATATATAGGCTACAGTATATAATAGGCTAATACCGTTATTGCATTGTACCGTTATTGTATTGGATGGATAGGTGACAGTATTACAGCTAATACACCGTTTCCCCAGCAATCCTCCAAGGGGCGCTCGGCGGCTCAGTCTATGCTCAGAGAGCCGAATCTGCCCCGTTACAAATTACAAGACTTTTTTTTTCTTTTTTTTTTTTAATGGATACAATTGTCTAATAATTTTTATTTTTATGAAAACTATTATTAAAATAATATATAAACCAGCAATCTCTGGGAAATAATTAATTCCGTTTTATCTTGAAATTGTACACAACTGTGATTGGTCCACCCTTGCGTGATATTACTGGTATCACTGGTATTACAAAACATTCATGTTGTCAACTGACAACATTTTTCTGACAAGATATATATATAAAAAAAAGGGGGGAAAAGCCCTCCTCTCCTGGGGTCTCTGAGCTGGTGTAATGCATTTGTCAACAACAAAAAAATCAGTGTAGTATTTTTTTTTTTTTTTTTTTTTTTTTCTGACAAGACCGACCCATGAAACACGTAGACAGCGGCCCATTGGTTCCTTTCTTAACTGACACTAGGCTGGCCTATCACATCTTTAAACACCTCCCCTTTTGGCCTGCGAGCGTGTAGTGTCGGTGCGCATCTGTCAAAATAGTCATGATGGGGAAGAAACGTAAGGGAAGCGAAGAAGAAGTGCGCGAAAAAGAGAAACAGGCAAAACGTGTAAAAATAACCGATGTGTTTTCTGCAGCAGCAGCAGCAGCAGCAGGACCCGGCACGCACAGTGAGGAGGATGAGGAGAGGGAGAAAGATGAGTGAGTGTGTGTAGAGCCTGGGCTAAAACACTAAGGCTATGAGTGTAGCAACAAATAACCCCTTGATAAAACTGAGCCATAAGCACGAGTGGTGGACAAACTGTTTGCAAAATTATGGTGATAATAACACTAAAATTAAATTAAAAAAAAAATAATAATAATTGCACGCTTTTCTGTATGACTGCGTCAGTTTTGCCTTGATACATTTATGAGCGCGGGTGTAACGGTAGTAACGTCTCTGTGTTACCCTCTCAGAACAGTTTACACGTTGTGCACAACTAAGACAATTGTCAGATATTTTATGTATTTTCAATGCGTCTCTAATACGTTGCCTTATTGAAATTGAGAACATTATTTTGTTAACCATTCATCAACAGTCAGTCAGCTGGCACAGTATTTTTGTTTTGTTCATTTATTATAGGCTGTAGGGTGAATACTGTATTTTTGGGACCTGACACAAATGTGTTTGTGAGGAAGCCCGAGTAGATATTTATGGACAATATAGGCTACTGAAATGAAATTTACATCCAGACTTTATTTGTTTAACAACTTTTTGTCCATGGTAGGCTATATATTAAGCCAATGCAGCTTAGCTTGTTTTAGAATTAATCAATGTTTCATTGTATTAATAAATAATTTTCGGAAGTATTTAATGTGTCAACTCTCACTCATACAGTAGCCTACACATATACTCATTAAATGGCTTTAGTGGTTTTGAGGAGTAGGAGTTGGTATTCAAGGGCGTGTAGAGATGGGTGGTGTTTATGATCATAGTCGGCCAGCTGGTTCAAAATGCCAGAGTCGATTTTTTTGTCCCAGTTCAGCCCTGGTCCTCGGTTCAATGAGCTGTTATCTTAATTTTACCATCATTACGAAAGATCCGCTCCAGCCGCCTCAACCGAGTCAGAACCATGAACGAATCATTCAGACTGGCTTTGCGAACGGTTCATTAAAAAGACCCGACTCAAAAGATCCGAATCGTGTGGAAGTAATGCAACATCTAGGGCTGCGTTCCAGTCCAAAATTGTCATGCCCTTCACTCGCAAACTTCCCTCCGTCTCGTTCACTCGGATGTACGTCATTGCGAGTGCTCACTACTGGCGGAAACTGCAATGGGCTGAATTGGAACGTCCTAAGCCCTTGATCACTTGGAATCAGCTGTAGAGTTGATTTATTATTTACATTTTTTTTCCCTTTAAGAATTTGTTTAATGCAGCATCCAAATGTTTATAGGTGTGTTTGGGTTGTTTTAAATTAAAAATATATATTATTAATATATCATAGAGTTGTCTGTTGTGGTGGTGATTAGATGAGATATGTGGTGACGTCACAGTCGTACTGCATTGTGGGACATATAGGTGCCTGAAGTGTACATTTGAAGCAGACTCGCTCCCTCGGTCAAAATCGAGGGAACGAGGGTCTGTCTATATAAACTTCCCTCGTCCACTTCATGAAGTGGAACGCACTTCAAAATGGCGGCAGGGATTCCCCCAAGGGGAAGTGCTTAGGGAAGTTCGCAAGTGCGTGTCTAAAAGTGGACTGGAACGCAGCATAGATGTAACACCAAGGAGGAAGAAGAATAAGAAGATCCGGTTCGTCATAAGTGAAACTGTACGGACACCGTTAATGCCCTATATTCGGACGGTAATTGTTTCTCATGTCTAACGTTACGTCTGTAAAAAAATAATTTGCATGGCACCTCAGTGATAAACGGATGGCGATTTATTGACGGTGGAGGAGCGAGTGTTGTAATCCCACGAACGTGGTCAGTCGCATTGTTCGCTGTAAATAAAATGGAATATGGAATAACACGAATACATTCGTATTTAATTTAATAATAGGAAAATAATGTTCTATTTATTATTTAAATCTCATTTTTAAAAATAGGAAAAATCGTATATCACTATATTTGAAATTGTTGTCTGTCTTACATTTGATCTCAAAAGGATGTTATTTTCAAAATATGGAAATCAGCGGAAACAAGTTGCAGCCTCTTATTTAACGTTACATGAGGTAAAAAATAAAGCTGCTTGGTTTGTATTTTTGCTGCCACAATAACGCCCCATTTCAAATGTTTAGGCCTAAGGTGTGTTTTTTCTTTTTCTTTTTTGCTGAGGTGGAGCGTCGATGAAATATTCTTGTAAATACTTTCCAGCATTTCAGTAATAACTTTTTTTTTTTTTTTTTTTTAATGCATGCACATTAGCCTACAGTGAAACGAGCGGTGATCAAAAAGGATTTAAATTGTGAATTTTGAAAGTGATCTCTTCTTGTAAACTCAGAGATAAATTCGGACGGCAATTAAATTACCATAACCTGGTGTTTGGCAAAACACAGTAATTCGGCCGGGGATTTTTACGCGGGTGGCGGGAGGAAAACATTGAAATTCACCGACTAACCCCTGTAGATGTTGAAAATCCCTTACGACCCCATGAGAAACAATTATACCGTCCAAATAGGGCTATAATGAACTTTTTTAAACCACTGAGTTAAATTATATACAGTTGACGTTAAAATAAGATAATTATTAATGATATTTAAGAGAGTTATACATTATTAACCTCTGCCTCGCCTGAACAACGTCCACCGACCACGATCAACCTGTTTCACGTCGATAAGTTAGTCATTCTACCCGCTGGTTTTTTTTTACAACAAGATCAGTCGATTGAGTGCGCGTGCACTTTAAGTAGATGTTCTCTTCCGCATTATTTAGATGGACATTAGTGTTTCTTAGAAGACAACAGACACTTGGATTAAACAAAACTCGGTAAACAGTAACTCCCAGTTTGTTTTGTGTTGATTTTGTGTTGGCTTACCTACAGTAACGTTATATCTCAGATTATGGGGGAGCGCGCGCTAGTCTAACACGTTTAATGGGAAAACCTTAACGTTATATGAAACATGATTGCGTAATAACTATCCAAAGTTCCTCCGACAGATAAACTGACTTCTCTTACAGATACCGAGAGCACGCGACTGCATCAGACAGCTTTAAAGAAACTCACACGAACGTCTGCAGGCACTTCACTACAGGTAAGATAAATCCTCAGAGTCGTCCGTCATTCATGTACTAATCTAATTGGTCATTTGGCTGACATGTTTATCCTAAGTGTCCACCAGTACTTTTATGAAGTTTCTTGCTCAAGGGCACAAAGGCATGTAGGTTTTGAATGTACAACTTTTACCAGCCTGGACAATCAGGATACACCACCAATTGTTGTTAAACTAAATTACTTTTGTTCTCATATCTTTGTGCAGAAGTCAGCATGAAGAAATTGCTTGTGGACGTGGACTGTGGTGTGGATGATGCTCAGGCTCTCATGATGGCTTTGGCAGTGCCGGACGTACAGATCATGGGCATCACCTGCGTTCACGGCAACACTTCATTAGAAAACGTCTGCAAGAATGTCTTGCGTGTCCTGAAAGTGTGTAAGCATCTGGAGGTGAGATATGCTTGGAAAGTGGTGTGGTAGATTTTTCTTCTTTCGCACCTGACTGATAATCGTTTGCACCTTGGAACCTATTTCAGGGAGTGCGTTCACGAGACAACAAGCCCTGTTTTGTGCGGATGGGCGGCCAGAGAGCATTGAGGGTTTTCTGTTTGAGCGGTGTTGTGTTAAGTTAATAACTAATGATCTTCACAATGGAAGTGAATCAATCATTCAAAACTAACTTTAGCTGGACAATAACTTTATCCTTGAGCTGCTTTAAAGCCAAAACAATCTCTGTTACTGTAATTTCCTATTATCACTGTAAAGCTGCTTTAAAACAATTCATATTGTTAAAAGCGCTATATAAATGAAGATGACTTGACTTAAATTTACCTGGGAGTCTCCAATCAACACCCAATAATCTTTATACTCTAGCTCCGCGTCTACAGTCGACAACTGGCTTCGAGTTCGGACAACGTCTCGTCCGTTTCCCTGTAACACTATCAAAGTGTCAAGTAAGCTTCACTAACTATCTTGGTGCGCTAAGCATTAATTAGACAGACTCCAGACAATGCCTTTGAATATGCTTTAATCACAACTGGAGGATCTCTGACAAATTTCAGAGAGAATCTCACCAGCAAAAAGAATACAACAGTTTTTATAGAATAGGAGCATGGCAAAAATGACATGAAACATTACATAATTTCCCTACAAGTTGATTGGTTCTTCATATGCAAACCCTTCTGTTTCTATGTAGAAGCAAACTTAGATCTCAAATCATTCAAATGAAAATATGTCATGAGACTATTCTAGACTGTTATATTTTTGATTTTGTCTAGCTCAGAATTTTCCACTGGTTTCGACACAGGAAACTTAGAATGTTTGGCCTAAAGAAGAAGTAAGATTAGATGTTAGAATTATTATTATTTAGTTTAAAAAAAGTTTACTATTTTAATTATTAAAAAATGCATCACAGTGGTCAATGCATACCACAATGAGATATACATTTTTACTTTTAAGTATTGTGCAGTGATTTCATTATATGACCTGGACCAAGTATTGAAGTCGGCATTAAACGCAAGTCACGATAGTTTTTTCTTCGTTATTGTGATGTATATCGAAGCAGGGTTGTGAAGTCTGTGTAACAAAACTAGCCTAATAGCCAATCAAAAATAGCTCAAAAGTAGCCCATTGACCGTATTCCAAATACAAAAAAATATGCCTCTCCCATATCTAAATTATTTTTCAGTCACTGTTATTCAAATATGAAAACCACTTGATTATATCATAATGATCATGATCAGCTTATCTAACACAGTTTTATCATTGGTAGAATGTTAAATATTTCATTACAAGCAATTCAGTCAAATATTATTTATGCAATGTCAAACCTTTGACTCAAGGGGGGGAAAAATTAACCCACGGCAAGAGTTTAAAATTAACCCAATTTCATGGGAAAAATCAATTGCGGACTCAGCAACTCTGTATCCGAGTGAAATGGCTATTTGAACGGAAAAATTAAGGGCGGGACTTGATTTTGTCCAACGGTAATGGGGGTTATGCGCAACAAACTTCCGTATTCTGAAAATCAGGTCTCATTGGTTCCGGTTCAGGTCTCTTGTATGTGCTTCCTGCTTTGTTAAAGGGTTAATTCACCTAAAAAAAATCAATTAAAAAAAAACAATAATTACTCACCCTCATGTTGTTTAAGACCCATTAGACTTTTGTTCATCTTCGGAACACAATGATGTTTTTGATAAAATCTGAGAGCTTTCTGTCCCTCCTATGGATTTTCAATGAAGACAATAGGCAACATTTGTATTGCATACTACTGGCTTTGAAATAACAATACTAGCTCCTTTTTGTCAGTTATTTATTTAGTAAATATTTTATGTCATACTTCCTGATGCAGAGGTTTTTCAAAGAGCTTATATTTTGACCCAATATTATGTCCTACAAGTATTGTGCAATGTTTGCATAACTGTGACAAACTGCAAAAATTGGTGAACCATTCTGCTCATGACTCATGAACAACCAGCTCAAAAGAAAAAAAATGGTGGATCATCTAGGTAATGACACAGCATTAAGAATCAAGCATATATACTGGATTTCTGTATGTTCAGAAATATATTCTGTTATAATTCTAGCTGTTTGCATAGATATTTTGAGCTCAAATAACTGAGTAACTTTTCTTACTGCACAGTAATGTATTTATCCAGCACATGACAGCCATTTACAGCACAATCAGAAAACCTGATTATGTCTCTGAATTGTTAGATTCCTGTATTTAGTGGAGCGACTAAAGCGCTCTTGGAGCAAACCGTCAGTGCTGGACATTTTCATGGCAAAGATGGACTCGGGGACGCCCCAGACCCCCAAGCTCCTGGTCTGGAACTGGTCCAGAAAGAGGGCGCCGTGTCCGCCATGATCCGAATAGTCGATGAGAATCCTGGAGAGGTGGATATGATTCTACAGTTTCAAATATTTTATTAATGGAAATAACATGCATTTCAAGTATTTAACCATGTGTTGTTCCTGCTTCTCTAAGGTGTCTTTAGTGGCCACGGCTCCGCTGACGAATGTGGCTTTGGCGGTGAAACTGGACCCCTCCTTTCCCAAGAAACTCAAAGGCCTTTACATTATGGGTGGCAATACAGACTGTGAGTCCCTAAAACGTACTGTTATATCAGAATAGGATGGGCCAATATATCCAATATTAGAGCTGTTAAGTTTCATTTATTATAAGTTTAATGTGACCGCTTTGATGAATTGGTTCAAAGTAAATGTCTAAAAAGATTTAGCCTACGTTTTTCTAAAAACAAACATTTACACGGCAGTGATGTCAGTTTAGCTGCAATGATGGCTTCTCTCAATGAAATAAATCGAAATGGTCACAATTTACTAAAAATTAATCAAGGCCTTTAAGTCATGTCAACGCACAAATAGAAATCTAGAGATAAACACTACCAGTCAAATGTTTGTAATAATTAAGATTTTTGAATGTTTTTGAACAAACTGTGGTTATTTGTTCAAAAATACAGTAAAAACTGTTATATTCTGAACTATTATTACAATTTTAAACTATTTTCTTTTTGATTTTAAAATGTAATTTATTCCTGTGATGGCAAAGCTGAATTTTCAGCATCATCACTCCAGTCTTCAGTGGCACATGATCTTTCAGAAATCACTCGAATATGATGATTTGGTGCTCAATTAGTATTGGTGCTCGGTTATTAATAATGGTTCTTATTGTTATCAATGTTGAAAACAGTTGTGCCTGTTGTGTTTCTTAATTCTTCCCAATTTGCTTCCTTAATTTGACCAGTAGTGTATATTTTTTTCAAAGGATGAATAGTAATTTTATTTTATGCAATGCAATATTGCCCAGCCCTAAACCAGAATCATGTGCACCTTAAATGCAAACATTATTATCAATCTGATCTGTATTGCTGGTCTTCCATATTAACATGTTTCATGCAGGTTAGAAAAATAACGGCCGCTTCTCTTTAGCTCGTGGGAACACCACTGTGTGTGGAGAGTACAACTTTGCAGCTGATCCTGAAGCAGCTTATATTGTCCTGAATGAATTCATTTGCCCAATTTACATTGCAACCTGGGAGTTCACCTGTCACAGTAAATTACCCTGGGTGAGATCCTCATGTCTTAAAAAATATATATAACAACCTAAATAGATGATTGTGTATAATGTAAATACAGCTGTTGGTGTTTTCTTGTATACACAGCATCTGTGTCATAATATTCACGCATGTGTGTTTCAGGAGTTCTGTGACGGCTGGCTGGCCCAGGACACAGATAAGGCTCGCTTTATGAAGCAGATCTTTAAGCACAGCATGAAGTCCAGCTACAGCGAGAGGATTGAGAAGGAGCTGGTGGCGGGGCAGGGATTCATCTCCTGTGACTCTTATGCCATGGCAGCGGCCATAGACGACAAATATATTGTTGAAACCGAACACAGAGCGGTCACTGTGGAGCTGGCGGGGAACCACTGCCGGGGAATGATGGTTGTAGATCACCTCGACCTTCTGAAGAAGCCTCACAAAGTCTACATCTTGAAAAAAGTGGATTTGGAGAGGTTTAAAGAGCTCATGATGAATGCTTTGAAATAAATGTTCGTTTGCAGCCATGTCCATAATTGGATGATGTTATTACTAGATTATTTTAGCAACATCTTTGTTGACAATTTTTTGATACTGGCTACATTACCTCATCAATGTCACACATTTAATTAAATCTTTTTTTTACTCAAATCATTAAAACATTTGTCACAAATTCGATTTGAGAACGAATCAAATGACAAAATCATCATTAGAATTAAATAAGTTTACCCCACCTTGGCACAACCCAGAGTTTTTGCTTCAGAATAAACCTTTTTATTTCTCCACATGGGCGCAAAAAGGGATCACTCATCTTCATCACTTATTTGAGAACAACTATTTCATGTCATTTAACACACATTTACACAGAAATATGGGGTTGGGAGAGAAGATTTTCTTAAATATCAACAACTTAAAAAAAACAGACTTACCAACAACACATTACAACCCTCTCAGCTTATAGAAGAACTTATGAAAATTAATAACCTAAAAAAATTAACCTCACAAATATATATAATAATTTCCAACCTAAACACAACAATAACACTCCCATCTACAAAGTGGGAATCTGACCTGGCTTTCTCTCCCACCGCTGATTTCTGGGAACAAATCAGTAAGAACACCTTATCCATGACTGCTAACACAAACCTCCAGCTTATACAATATAAAGTAATTCATTGAACTCACATCACCCAAAGTAAAATGTTCAAAATGGGCCTAGTAAACATAAGTATATGTTCACAATGCACTTTAGGTAGTACAGATGACTATTTACATGCCATGTGGCTCTGTCAACCAGTTTACTCTTTCTGGATTACGATCACTGAGACACTGTCTACCATCCTGAGCTACAGAATCCCATCGTCTCCCAACACTCTGTCTCCTTGGTGACATCTCTGAAATCCACATCCCGCAAAAATTCAGGAATCCGTTGCTCATCGCTCTAATTCTTGCTAAGAAAGTAGTCCTCCAAAATTGGAAAACTAAGAAATTTTGCTATATTAATCATTGGACTAACTTAATTTTTGAATATATTTCTATGGAAAAACATAATGAAAACAGAGGAAATAAAAAGGTCAGCCTTTGAAGACACCTGGTCTCCTTTTCTGACATTTCTAAATTTAACAAAAACTTAAATACAAACCAGGTACATTACCAGACATACACCTCTCTTCTATGCCTTGTAATACCACACTCTTCCTATCTCTTTTATGTTATTTATAGGGCTTTTTTATATTTACTTATAAATTTTTTGCCCCTGCAGCTACCACTTTACACATAAAAAAATAAATAAGCATACTATCTACACTTATGCATAACATGTTTTCCAACCCTTTTTTAACAACATAATTGTGACCACCTAATGTAAACCACTAATCAATCTACCCAATCACTAATAATACGTCAACTGTACTGTTTTTTCTTTTCTTTTTCTTTTTCCGGGCCTGATACTGTCCCGTCTCATTTCTTTCTGTTGTCTGTCTGTCACCTTGTTGGACAACAGTTAAATGCACCGAATATAAATGTAATTTGAAGGTAACATATTGTGTATGTACTTAAAAAATATATTGCCTTACAAAAAAATTCAAATAAAATAAAGTTGTCCTCCATAGAGGGAGGTGGGCAAAAAAAAAAAAAAAAACATTTGTCACACAGTAAATTGTTTTGGATGACGTACACCTGTTTAATGGGATATACATTTTGATAAACTACTATTGAATATTGTTCTTGTTTGTGGATGCAGTGATTAAATGAGAAATCATTCAGAACTGGAAAGACATTTTATTCGATGGATTCTGATGTTGGTGCACTCATGAGCATCATGATTGAAGGATAACTAGTTTCCACAAGAAAAATGTGCTTAAAAAGCAGAATATTTACAAGATTACAAGAAAGCTTTTTCTTATGTCTTGGCATCTTCATACAAAACACAGTGTTATTCAGTCTCCCTTTCTGCCTCTGAATCGAGATCGGGTGTCCAGCTGTAATAAAAAGAAAGGGATTTTAATGTAAAAAAAAGAAGAAGAAAAAAAGACATCCTACCTTGTTAGCATGTACACTTGGCCATAGTTTAATTGGATTAGACTAGAGCTATTAAACAAAAAGAAATCAAATATGTCTGAATGCAGTGGCACACAGTAATTTTAACTACACACAGACACACACACAAAAAAACATTATTGTGGTAGCACCACATAGGGTTACTTATTTTAGTTACAGTACATGCACTTACAGATAAGGAAGTATCTGGGTAATATAAGGTAACTACATGGGTTAGGTTCAGGGTTAGTACCTACCTATTACCCAGTTATTGTAATTACTATATTAAAAAAATACATAGTATGTATATGCAGAACAGGACTGTAAGATAAAGTACTCCCAAAATGTTAATTGAAACATAATAAATCTAAAACAACTTGAACTTATGTTGCTTTGGCAACTACCTGAAATACGTTTAATTCATTATTTCGTTTAATAATTATAATAGTATCTCAAAGATACTAAAATAATCTGTACCACAGGACAAATGCTAATAACGTGGTACAGAAAGATTAACACATTTGTGTGTAATGGTATTCCAAGGCGGCCGCCGTTTAAAAGTTTATACTTCAACGATGAATTGGTGTAGAAACATAATTATATCATTCAAAATTTCTGTTTTTATTTGAGTGTTGATGATTGAATCTAAAAAATAAATAGCCAAAAAGCAATTGAAATTAATAGCGATCCAATCTGTTGTTATTTGTATCATTTCATATTATAGTAATGTACCAACTGACAGGATTCCCTGTATAGGCTAGTTTACAGCATTAGTTTTAATTAACTCTGAGTCTGATTTCATTATGAAAAATGTGCATGTACAATATATACTGATATATATTCAAACGCATCAAATCGAATCAAGAGCTTATGAATCAGAAAATTAAATTAATTCATGAAATCTGTGTCGATACCCAGCCCCAAAAGACTATCAAAGAACTACTTCCCCAAGCAGTTCAGAAAAGGAAATTGGAAACTGACCATGGATCTCTTGCACTCAAAGAAAGCCACCTGCAAGCCTTTACAATGTCCTTCCTTCAGACACTCACTGGGCTTCTTACCTTCCTGTGGACACAACAGAGACCAGCACACACTTAGACACAGCTGGGGGAAATAATATCTGTTTACGTTCTGCCAGTGAACTTTAGGTATTTTGTAGGTCTTGCTACTGACTGCACTTTTTTATTAACAGTAACTTCTGAACTTGATGTACACCACACCACACCAGCAGGGCCTGAAATTAACACCCGACCACGCGCCAAATGCGGGTGAATTTTGCAATTGGCGGGTAAAACTGTCAATCTACCTGCCACATAGGCGGGTAGCCAATGAGAATTGAGTGATTCATTAGTTGTTGTTTTTTTTATTTTTTTATTTTTTAAGTCCGCGACGTAAAATACGATGTTTTGGATGTGCGAGTAACAGTATTAAACTGTTGGTGAGATGGGATGAGATAAAGCAAAGCTGACGTTGGTTAAGGTAGGCCTACAATGACAGTTACACAGATGTGTGAGCGTGTGTATGTTGAGTTGGGAACCAGTGAGAAAATGTCCGGTACCCGGTAACTTTACCAGTAATATTAATATTAATTTAGTTCTGCTTAACGGTTCAATTGACTTTGATTAATATGCGCGAGTGAGAGAGCGCAAGACAGCGCTCGACGTGTTGTTTGAAGACGTGAAAGTGCGCGCGCGCGGCCGGGGCTCTCTCTGCTCGTTATCGCCCTGTCAGGCGCAGCAGTCATTCTATTCTACATCACTTACCGATCAAATAAGGCTTTGGCGGGACAAAAATCGAGACGGCTTTGGCGGGACAAAAATCTTCGGCCGCCCAAAAAAATTAAATGCAGGAAAACTCCTGAAAATGCTCGTAAGCGTTTGCTGTGCTGTTTCTTACCTTGCTTTACGTTGACTTTACTAGTTCCAGCTTCACCGTCACCGCTTTTATTTATTTTATTTTTTTATATTTGTTTAGAAAACCTCTATTTTATTCTTCTCTTTTCTTTCCTCTTCTGAGCACCGGACTTGTGCTGACCGGACATTTTGAGCGTACTGAACTTCAAATTAAATGACAACATCAAATTTTGATCAGTGGCCAAAGTGGTGGGTGGGGACATGCCAAGGAGACCAGACCTCGTGAAGATGCAGCAGCAGTGGAAGAAGAGGAGTGCATCTGCTCCTTTTTTGTGGACTCAGATTAGCAGCAGTCAGTATTTGAATATGACATATGACATATGACTATGTCTGTGACACAGCAAATCAATGAATAAAAAGATGCAGCACTTAAATGTGTATTCTTACAAGTTAAAGAGCAATGTTTGTGTGATTTCTATTTTTCACCTTTATGAGGCAAAAAAAAAAAAAAAAAAAAAAAACTGTCTGGCTGGCTGGTAAAAAGTTACTGTGGCAGGTGGATTTTTAAATCCACCTGCCACAGTGGCTAGTGGTCAAAAAAGTTAACTTCAGGCCCTGCACACCAGACATCAGAATGTAATAAAGGAATCAAAAACAAACGCCTAGTATGTCATTCGGTGGCCCCAGATAGCAAACGTACGTCTGCAAGATGTCTGTTAAAGACCACTTAATCTGGAAAGCATCTGCTGTTTACTGACATCTGATAGACCTCTTTAAGATGTCAGTTTTACATACATTCTAAATCACATGTTAACCCTTTCATGCATGAATTATGATAACCTCAGTCAGGATTTTCTGTCCTATGTGTTTTTATTGCTCTTAGGGCATGAAAAACAAGATTTGAAATGTTTTGTTTTTACACAAGAGATTTTCAAAAGTCCACTTGAGTGGACAGCATGCGTTTATGGTTAAGCTTAAAGGAGCTTAAGCTCTGGTTATGCTTAAAACACATTTTAAGAGATACTGTATTAAACATAATACATAAAGCAATATTGTGTGTATTATAACTTAACCAATCAATACAATTATATAAAATCGTGTGAAAACTATAAAAATATGTACAAAAAATATAAATGCAAAATATTGCAAAGGCAATTGAACTTCATACAAGTTGAACTTCGCATATCTTTGATATCATAACATGAGGACGTGATTCCATCAGAGATGTCTACAGCCTGTCAAGGTACAACTGTGGAAACCCAACTCAGATGCTCCCCCAATTGTACAATTTACCCCTATTAGCTGATAATTCTGATTATCTGATTCAAGATGGACACATTTCCAACATAGCTCTCCTTTGAGAAAACCTAGCGATCATGTGTTTTCAATCTCATCTAAAATGAGCAGTGTTTTGGGTAACGCATTACAAGTAACATGCATAACGCAATCAGATTACTTTTTTGATGTTACAAGTAATGTGTTACAAGTAACATGCATTATGTAATCAGATTACTTTTTGATCTAACGAGTAAAGTAACACATTACAAGCATAATGCATTACGTAAACAGATTACTTTTTGATCTAAGAAATGCATTTAAAGTAACACGCATTACGTGTTTTGTAACAGATTACTTTTTGATGTTACAAGTAATGCATTAAAAGTAACGTGCATTACGTAATCAGATTACGTTTTGATCTAACGAGTAAAGTAACACATTACAAGCATAATGCATTACGTAAACAGATTACTTTTTGATCTAAGAAATGCATTTAAAGTAACACGCATTACGTGTTTTGTAACAGATTACTTTTTGATGTTACAAGTAATGCATTAAAAGTAACGTGCATTACGTAATCAGATTACGTTTTGATCTAACGAGTAAAGTAACACATTACAAGCATAATGCATTACGTAAACAGATTACTTTTTGATCTAAGAAATGCATTTAAAGTAACACGCATTACATAATCAGATTACTTTTTGACGTTACGAGTAAAGTAATGCATTAAAAGTAATGTGCATTACGTAATCAGATTACATTTTTGATGTAATGAGTAAAGTCATGCATTACAAGTCACACATTATGTAATTCTAATAACACAAATACATTTATTTTCAGTAATAAAAATAAAACTTACTGCAGATTCAATATTTTCAAAAACAACAGTCACAGTAATAGTATGAATTGTAGCTAAAATATAGCCATAGATGCATGAGGTCCACTATTGTGGACAGATGATTAGCCTAATTTTAGATTCATCTAAAACCAATTCTTGTAAAGTTTCACTGTGATATGACTCATTAGATATTGCTTGATGCTACAGTTGTTGTTGATGTTTGTTTTTTTACCTGCAAGAGTCTCCTAGGATAGAACGAATGAGTGGACTTGGTGGCAATGATGCACCAGGGTCCACTGTAGAGTTGATGTGCAACTATGCCATCAAAACCCATGCAAATGCAAGAAAGTGCTTTTTGAATAGCAGTCCACTGTAGTGACCTCTATGCATGAAAGGGTTAAATACATTTTCTAAACTTCTAATTGACATCTGACAGAACACGTCCTAAAAGACGTAGGCCTATTGCAGATGAGCAAACACTGAAAAATACGTCTTCCAGATGTAAACACGCACATCATATAGACGACTCCGTGATGTACGTGTATTGTCATTTAAAAAAATCATTCGCTCAAACCAAAGTAATTAAAGACCATTATGTTTATGTAATTGTGATATTGTAAAACTACTATAGTATCCATTTTTTAAATTGTGAGTTTTATATATCACCCAATATAACAGGAATGATCCATATCATGTGCAAAAGGAATACAATCATGACATAGATCAGTGTTGTGCTATTACCTTCACTACACAGTCATGCTGAAGGAGACAGGCTTTGAAATCCTCTCTTACTCCAGCGCAGGCGCGGCCATCTTCCTCTTTATCTTCGTAATATTTGGGCATTCTGTAGCGCTTTCATCCAAATGAGTTTAAGCGAAATATGGGGGGGAAAAGAGCAAAACAAGCTACTGATAAGTCAAATGTGAGATTATTATGAAAGCGGCCATGTTAAATATGACGTATGTGCGGAAGTGGAACCGAAGTGCGTTGTGGGAATTGAAGTTATTTTATTAAGAATTTGACTGTCCCTGTAGAAGTGCAAAGTATTTACATTGACCAGAAGATGGCGCTAAAATAATGATTTTGTCCCCAAAAATATTTGTACACTTAAAGGGATAGGTCACCCAAATTTTTTTTTTATTCTGTCATATACACACCCTCAAGTTGTTCCAAACCTGTATGAGTTTCTTTCTCCTGCTGAACACAAAATAAGATATTTTAAAGAATGTTGGTAACTAGACAGTTGACGGTAGCCATTGACTTCCATTATATATATTTTTTCCTACTATGGAAGTCAATGGCTACATTCTACCAACATTCTTTAAAATATATTATTTTGTGTTCAGCAGGAGAAAGAAACTCGTACAGGTTCGGAACAACTTGAGGGTGAATTATTTTTGGGTGAACTATCCCTTTAAACCACACTTAAAAAATACATGCATTTCATTGCTTTAGATTAATTGTCAAACCACGTGGGCAGTTATTTCAAAGAAATGCGCCACAAGCACACCGCACAAAATATATGTAGGTCTATAAGACAAGAGTTTGGACAATTTATTTTTGTCAGATGTTAGTGGAACATTTTTATAGTTAGTCCAGGTGGTTAAGACGCAGCAAAAAATGGCTCACAAAAAGTTATTTCTAGCACATATGTTTGCAGATCCTGCCTGATATTTTGTTTTCTAATGCAATGAACATTCACAGATTTTAAGTATGACTTTGTGAGTGCATGACATTTATTATAATACAATAATTGCATTAAGCCCAAAAATGACATAAATCATATATGTTAATGTCACATCACAATCTAGCCTACCTTTTCTAAGCATGAAAATGTCACTCACAGTTTCATGGTAAATAAATGTGAAAGATGCAATGAGGGAGACACTATAGATGCAGAAAATGATGAAGTATGTCAAGACTGGTTCATTTTGGAAGAGTTTATTCAAATCAATGTCAGAGCTGGAGAAAGACAGATGAAGGCACATGAAAGCCTACAATGCACCATACAAGAGGAGCATGTTTCATGTCTGATTCATCTCAATGCATGACTGAAGGGTGGATTTCAAGATGGACATCCCAGATGAGAAATGCCTCATGGGAGTTTAATAGAGAGCAACAGATAAAAATCCATCTTTCAGTGCAATAACAGGTGTGGAAACAGATCACTGAGAGCAAATCTGCAGCAAAAAAAAAAAAAAAAAAAAGGCAGCAATATGGCAAAACACTGAAATTCACTTGTGTTTTCACTTGTCCATTCTCAAGAAGTCACGTCACATGAGCATGTAAAGAAGGGTGATACAGTGCTCCATGTCAGATCAAGGATCTAGCTCAGTCTCTCCTCTCAGGAGAGGTCATAAACTGTAAACAAATGCTATGACAGTACATTGGCTTTCTATTACAAAACGCACATTTCTCAAGTACTGCAATTCACAAGCAGCTCCAAGTAGTCACAAAAAGGAGGGTGTAACGTAACTAAAAAGGATATGCTCTGAAACTTGAAGCATCAAGGATTCTACAATGATACATTATGCCAGGCTGAACTAAAACTTCCATATTATTAAAGATATATACAATCACATGAGATGAGAGCACTTTGGAAATCTGTACAGCAGTTCATTCAAAACCAAGTCTCTACTACACCAGGAGCTACAAGCAAAACAAATAAGAACCTTAGCTTTACACTGTAATAAATGTACAATGTAATAAATCCATGTGTTGAAAGCAGCACACTTATTACTACTGAAATGTAGCTGTTCCATTCAATTTCCATTGTAAGTCTATGGTTCTGGTAATATTTTGCTTCAGACCAGGCCCACACAGAATCTGCACATGCAGAACTTGACTGAAAGCTTTGAACGCTGTCACTCATAAAGTTCTATACGCTTTGTGGTTATTTGGTAGTGACGGTGCCCTTAAGCGGACATGGTGATGGGAATAAATATGCGACGGGAGGTCAAATTTATGCTTCAATGCTTATTGCGTTTGTTTGTTTGAAATTATATTTAAAAAATATTGCGTTCCCCGAGAAACTTTGCATTGCCTTGCAAAACTTTTGCATTCTCTCACAAAAGTATTGCGTTCTCCTGAGAAACTTTGCATTTGCTCGCAAAAGCATTGAATTCTAGTTTTTCCTCCCAGCTCAAGTTATTTCAATCAGATTTTTTTTTTTGCGTTCTCTCACAAAAGTATTGCGTTCCCCTGACAAACTTCTCATTTGCTTGAAAAAAGCATTGAAATATATTTTTTTCCTCCCACTTCATACGACGTTCTCTCGCCAAAGTATTGCGTTCCCCGAGAAACTTTGCGTTTGCTCGCAAAAGCATTGAAATATAGTCTTTAGCTGACTTTTAGCTGAAATACAATCTCATTTTCCCAATCACCATGTCCCTTAAGGGTCCCACAAGTATATTGTGCTTTCAATACCCTCAGCTTCATTAATCACATTTTACCACCAGAAAAAAAATAATCAGCAGATTCCATCTGGACTTAATCATAACTCACTGAACATTCAGATACTCTTGATACAGCATAGAAAGAAGAACATTTTCTGACTGAAAGCAGATGTTTGAAATGAAAATGAAACTGAAAATGCTCAATGAACAAATGAAAACACGAAAGATTCTGGAACACAAATATGGACGATTCATGCTCTAAACTTAAAACATCCCACTTAAATCAAGCATATAACAAATTGTCCTATTCTATGATTTAAGCGTTTTGGCAGGGCGCAAGGCAGTCCTTTACCAGGCCCTCAAGGGACGCTGGATGTTAAGGCACAGAGGTGGGCGGCCCTGCACCCCTCTGAACTACACAAAGATACAAACATCAACCATCTTCACTCGACTTCAAGCCACGTCATAAATTTCCAATGAATATAAAAGCATTTACTTCTTGTAGAAATTAAAGATTTATTTCAAATAAATTAATTCACCTTCATAGATCGTCATAATAATAACAAGAACAACAGCAATTAAAAAAAACCTTCTGATTGAAAGCCATTATTGATTGGTTGACAATAAATTGACAGAGGAAAATCCACTCGTGTTGACCAAGTAGAGGTCTAAGATATGCTGTTCGTTTTAAGAAATATCTTTTTAGATTTTGGCAAAGTAGTCAATAAAATAATAAACTGGTTTTTCAAAATGTTCTTAGAGGGCCAACATCAACATCCTAAAACAAAAACCTAAAAAAGATTTAATACCGAAATAAAAAAAAGTTGACGTTTTCTGTCGCCCTACACGTTCATCTTCCAGCCGTAGTCACCTGACCCAGGGTTTGAGGTCAGTTACAGTTCATGACGGCAGAGTGCTGAGGACGTTCTTCATCAGTAGGGGACATTTTCTCCAGCATTGGGTGCAGCCTCGAATCCTGAACTTCAAACCTTCATGACAGCAATGATTGCAATTCTTTCACGACACAAATTCAGTGTCTGGAAACATTCTGTCAAAAAGTGTCTTTTTCTGTACAGTAGTAGTCACATTCACGCAACAGAATTCAGGCAATAGTAAAAGGAAAAAAACAAAGTCTGACGACAGAAGGGAAAGCCAAGTAGATGAGAAGAGAGAGTGGCGAAGGTACCAGAGGAAGACGAAATGACAAAAAAAGGAAAGTTTAAGAGCAAGGGTTCCTCCACGCGCTCTGATATAATGTCACGGTCACTCTTGAAGCGCTGTAGATGCGAGCAGAACGTCCCTGTCTAGATGACCAGAGGGTCTCGACCACTGGACACATTCAGCTAGTTATCCAGGTATCCTCTTGATATGGATCTGACAAGAGACAGAAACCAGATCTATGAAGAACATCATCATCATCATCTATGCAAATCCAAAAACATGTTCTGGTTTTGGGCACATAAGATATCTTTTGGCTCGTTTCCACTGAGCGGTACGGTACGGTACGGTACGCAATTATTTCTGTTTCCACTGTCAAAAGTTGTGAATGGAACAAAAATGCCGGACCGTGCCGTACCACTTTTTCGGTAACCTTCCGTTGAGGTACCTAGCACAGTGGTACGGTGCTAAAGGGTGGAGCTAGACTCACTGCAAAACGTTGATTGGTTGACAGAGTATCGTCACTTGCGCGTGCTACAAGGTGAATGACAACATAAGAGGCGCCATTTTTTAATATACATACAGAGATAACCGGAGTAGCAGAGCGAGCTGAGTGGTGCTTTCAAAAAACGCAGCTGTTCCATTTGCAGAATTACCGGACTCGCGTCCTCGGGAGTCATTCTCCTGTGTCGGACTTAGCAAGTCCGAACTTTGCGTACTTGGTATTGAGAAACGCCTAATGTCGGCGCTTGTCTTCATGTGACAAACATGCCGAGAAGCAAGAACAAGATCTGTAGGCCCTATGTCATCCATTGTTGTTTACAATGTCGCTTTCTTCTTCGCACGAAAATGACGTTGATCGCTTCTTTCCGGCATAGGCTACACCACGCCTATCAAGCAAGTGTTGGCGGTGGAAACACAAGCCAGATTAGGGTTTACCGTCCCAAATCGTACTGTACTGTACTGTAGCGTACCGCTTGGTGGAAACGAGCCATTTGTGTACAGCAAAAGATAAGATTATTAAGATTAAATACCAAAATAACAAATAAATGTTAAGTCTGGATCAGTTCAAAAAGAGTCTCACATTATGCAATACTTGAATTAAAACAAAAACAATAATGATGAATATAATGCAACCTACAACAGTAAAAATACAGCAAAATCTCTGCTAGCATTTACTATGATATACTGCCCAACCCTAGACTGGTCTAAAACAGAGGAAGCAAGCAGACCTCGCTAATAATCGCCCACACGGCAGAGTCCTTCTGGACCGTCAGACGCACAGCCACCACAGGGTTAAAGGCGGGCTCAACCGTCCCCTCTGCCAGTCCTTTCTCAAACTGAGCTGAAGAAAGAAATATTGTAACATTAAAAGGGGAGAACAGGAGCGATTGTAATATTTTACAATATTCATTTAGCAGACACTTTTATCCGAGGCGACTTACAAATAAAGAAAATCAGAAGCAATTTGAACAAGAGAACAACACTTGAAATACTGCAATGCAAAGTAAGCAGAGAGCAGAAAAAAAAACCGCAGTGGAAAAAAAAGTTATGTGGTTTAGTTATGAGGTGTGTCTTCAACGGTTTCCTGAAGGTTGTAATGGTGTATACTGGGTATATATAAATAATGATTCTTTTTTAGCTTTGTGTTTTGAAAGCTAAAGTACTTTTGCGACCTACACTACTGTTCAAAAAATGTGGAACGATATAAAAGAAAATTAATAAAAAATCCTACTTTTATTCAGCAAGGATGCATTAAATTGATCAAAAGTGACACTAAAGAAATTTCTAATGTTACAAAAGATTTCTATTTAAAATCAATGATGTTCTGTTGAACTTTTAGCTGGGGAAAAAAATGCACAGGAATAAATTACATTTAAAAAAAATATTAAAATAGAAAACAGTTATTTTAAGTTGTAATAATATTTCACAATATTACTGTTTTAATGTGGTATTATGCAAATAAATGCAGTTTTCTATTAAAAACATAAAAACAAAATACCTTACTGAACCCATGGTCTAGTAAAACCGTGTATGGTAGCTACCAGTTCAAGTGTTAGCATTTGCAAATCATGTTTGTGATAAAACATCATGGTCACATGAAATAAAGACATAAATAAAAAACAAAGTAAGAACATATGCTGAATAATTGTTATTGTAAAAAAGCAAACATTTCTTTAGTGTGTAAAGTTGCAATGTGAGGATGAAAAAGGTCTGTTAAGTCACAAAGCACAAAGTCACTGCAAAGGGAGTTATTCTCTATATCAGTAATCACTGTTTCTGGACTCATTGAAACGCCTCAGTTGTAGTCTTGAGTTTTCTATCAGGAACATACACGGCACAATATTCCTTATTTAAATAAAGAGCCCAAAACATATGCAAAATAATACAGGGCGAGGCCTAGTTGAGTTGCATTAGTAGTGTGTTGAAACTTGCAGTTATGGTAAGGGCTGTGACATTTCAGAAACAGGCTTGAAGCAGTTGACCAATCACAACACACTAGTCGAGCCGACCAATCAGAGCACATTGTGTTTTTCAGAAGGAGAGGCTTTATAGAGACAGGAACTACTAAACAGAGTTACTGACAGACTGGGAAGACTGGCTGCAACAATATGAAAACAATTGGAAAAATATTGTTTTTTGAACATTTAGGCATGAAAACCTATACTAGTAGACCCAAAAACAAAATCAAGACTTTGTAAAGGAGACCCTTTAAAGAGTCAATGGTCTCCCCTATTTGCAAGCAAAGCACAATCATTTGCTTCAAGTGCAAAACTGCAGATTTGAGCGTGCATGTAATAACTCACCAAGTTTATAGAACCGATCTTCTGTCCGTTTATATTTCTCTTTGGTCTTCACCTCAGTGTCCTGCAAGAGATAGCATCCTCATTTAGAAGCACTTAAAGAGCCTGCGTGCAAGGTGCTTCACAATGTTAGACAACTGTGAGAGCATTGTTTGTATATCATGACAAAAAAGTAAGTAAAACCAAGCACACAAACCCATTTACACAAACTCGGATGTATTACCGGCCTCATTTATTCAAGGAAAGTCTTCAAAAACAAACATCAAAGCCCTTTTGAAGGCTTTTTAAGCTCTGTATCACAGCGGGATGGCAGTACGCTGCCTCATTACCACGGTAGCTCAACCTGCGATGGACTGAAATGAGCCCTGGTGGCAGCGTACACAGGAGACCTACACCAGATATTCCTGTCAACCTGCTGATGTTAGACTCTGTCACCTGGGGCTTGTTTGGACATTTAGAGGAAACCATGGAAATATAATTATTTATTTTATTTATTTATTTTATTACCGAAAATGGCAGGATCTCGACAGTAGTGTTCTCGATTTTGTCTCCTGGGTGCTCCTGGTTTCCACTGCGAAAAAGGAACCTGTCAATCAAAGGCTGATTGTTAATGAATATGCATGTACAGGCACAAACTCATGAATATTCGTCAACACGCATGTACAAACATTGGCAGGACATGGACAAGAGTCTAACTTACACTGAACACACACTGGCATGCACACAGATAAGGGGGCTCTAAACAGGCCCCTACTTGAGCTGATAATTAAATACAGTCACACGTAAGTAAAATGACACTTCCATCTTGTCAGCACTGCTTCTACTCAAGACAAGAAAAATTTGAACGGATATAGATGCGGACAGACAGTCTTGATCTGAAGTACTCATCATCTCTCTGTCCCATGCTTGATGTTCCAGGACCAGTGTGAGAGAGTTTTGGGCCTTTTAAAATACAGTAAAAACAGTCATACTTTAAAATATTACAATTTAAAATAAGTTTTTTTATATATATATATATATATATATTTTCAAATGTAATTTATTCCTGTGATTGAAAGCTGAATTTTCAGCATCATTACTCCAGTCTTCAGAGTCACATGATCCTTCAGAAATCATTCTAAAATGCTGATTTGATGCTCAAGAAACATTTGTTATTATTATTAATGTTAAAAAAAAGTTGAGCTGCTTAATATTTTTGTGGAAACTGTGATACATTTATTTTGTTTGTATGAAACAGAAATTTTAAGAGACAGTTCACCAATTTTTTTTTTTACTGTTATTCCAAACCTGTATGACTTTCTTTCTGTAGAACATGAAACAAGATATTTTGAAAAATGCTTAAAGGGATAGTTCACCCAAAAATGAAAATTCTGTCAGCAATTACTCACCCTCATGTTGTTCCAACCCCGTAAGACTTTCGTTCATCTTCGGAACACAAATTAAGATATTTTTGATGAAATCTGAGAGCTGGATCACTCCTTCATAGGCTTCTAGGTAATCGATATCTGCCATCCCAGAAAAGTTAGTAACTGCCATCTCAGTTCTCGCGCATGCGTCGTGGCGCTCTCGTGAACTCACTCAGAGGCCCACATGGAAGAAAATTAATAGTTGAATAAAGTTGTTATTTTTGTTTTGTTTTTTCGCACAAAACCTATTCTTGTCACTTGATAAATTTAAGGTTGAGCCACTGTAGTAACTTGGACTATTTTAACAATGTCTTTACTAACCATTCTGGGATGGCAGATATCGATTACCTAGAAGCCTATGAAGGAGTGAGCCAGCTCTCAGATTTCATCAAAAATATCTTAATTTGTGTTCCAAAGATGAACTAAAGTTTTACGGGGTTGGAACAACATGAGGGTGAGTAATTGCTGACAGAATTTTCATTTTTGGGTGAACTAACCCTTTAAGTACAAACAACAGTGGTCTTCACTGTATGGACAAACACAGTGAAAGCATTCTTCAATGTTCCTCAGAAGTAGTCAAGTCAAGTCAAGTTTATTTGTATAGTGCTTTTCACAATACAGATTGTATCAAAGCAGCTTCACAGTATTAAATTAAAATAATACAACAAAGTTTGTTTCAAGAGGAATTTATTGATTGATAAAATTAAATGAAATATCCCCAAAATATCCCCAACTGAGCAAGCCAAAGGCAAAAGTGGCAAGGAACTCCATCAAGTGACCTAATGGTGTCCTAAAACTCCATCAGCTGACCTAATGGAGAAAAAAAAAAAAAAACCTTGGGAGAACCCAGGCTCAGTCGGGGGCCAGTTCTCCTCTGGCATTTATGAGCTAGAGGCCGGATTGTAGTTTGAACTGTAGGATTATATGAATGCCTGGCTGAAGAGATGCGACTTTAATCTAGTTTTAAACTGGGAGAGCGAGTCTGAGCAACGAACAGTATCAGGAAGACTATTCCAGAGTTTTGGAGCCAAATGTGAAAATGCTCTCCCTCCTTTGGTGGTTCTGGATATCCTAGGTATGACCAAAAGACTTGAATTTAGTGATCTTAAAGAGCGCGATGGATTATATGGTGATAGAAGATCCGTTAAATAGACTGGAGCTAAGCCGTTTAGGCCTTTATAAGTCAGTAGCAATATCTTATAATTAATACGGAGCTTTATAGGTAACCAATGCAGTGATGATAAAATCGGTGTTATATGATCATATTTTCTTGATCTCGTAAGAACTCTAGCGGCGGCATTTTGGACTAACTGTAGCTTGTTTATTGAGGATGCAGGACAACCAGCTAATAAAGCATTACAGTAATCCAGTCTCGAGGTCATGAATGCATGAACTAACTTTTCTGCATCAGAAACTGATAGCATATTACGTAGCTTAGCAATGTTTCTAAGGTGGAAAAAGGCTGTTTTTGTAACATATGAAATATGATTTTCAAAAGACAGGTTGCAATCGAGTATAACACCCAGGTCTTTTACTGTAGAGGATAAAGTAACAGGACATCCTATGATGTTAAAGTTGTATTGTGCGAGGTTTTGTGGGCGGTTTTTTGAACCGATAAGTATTACCTCTGTCTTGTCTGGATTTAATAAAAGAAAATTAGTAGTCAAACAGGTTTGGAATGACATGAAGATGAGTAAATTATGACAGAATTCTGTTTATTTATAAGTGTCATCAACTTAATATCCAGTTGGCTGACACAGATGAGTGTTTTTACAAATTGCAATAATGACCGGAATGATCACAGCAGCAGGTATGGGTTATTTCAAAATAAATTATTTTTTGTAAACTTAAAAGAAAACTTAACATTTAAAGTAAATTCTAAATGTATTTTTGTTAGCACTTTACAGTAAGGTTCCTTTGTTAACATGAACTACATTGGTAATATGAACTAAGAATGAAAAACACTTCCAAAGCATTTATGTTATATTAGTTCCTTTTTTAACATTTGCTAATACATTATTAAAATCCAAAGTTTGTTAATATTATTTAATGAGCTAACATGAACCATCAATGAACAGTTGTATTTGTATTTGTATTAACTTACATTAACAGAGATTAATAAATACTGTAACAAATGTATTGCTTATTGAACGCATTAACTAATGTTACCATATTTTCTGACACACATACAGACTCGATGCTAAAAATACGGGCACTACTGGCAGGGCAACCAAAAATCTGAATTTGATGTACTGACCCAGATTTGGCCAGCAAAATAAATAAATAAAAATCAGTCTTTCAAATAAAGCAAGAAATCTAATTTCATGGAGATCTGTGCATCTGCTCAGCAATGTTTTCTCCATTACACCTCTCTCTGTCTTCCTCTCCAGAGGTTTTTGGTTACCGCGTCTTATTTTAGAAGCTTCTCATTAGCCACCTCTCCTCCCCTGTGAGGACACAGTGAGACATGGAGACGTGTGAATGATGTCTCCTAATTCAAGCTCAGTGAACATCACTTTTAGGAGAAGGTGAGGATTACAAAAAGAAATCTTTTGGGTGTGTGTATGAATGGAGAATTAAAGCAATACGTATAAATGCAGCACTGCTCTTTAGTTTGGCCTGAACCTCTCTCACACCAGCCCCAGGTCATCAGGCCATCATTACCACCCAGCCCTGTAAATGTCTGTGTATCTCTCTCAGTCGCAGACAGACTGACCTTTCTATGTTGACAGGCCGATCAAATTTGAACAAGACATAGTCTCCAGCCATTGGAGTAATGGCCCAGAAGAAATCCTCGCCCATGTAGGTCTTCTCAAGCGTGTGGCCTTGATACACTTTAAGAGAGGTGGACACCTCCGCCGGTGGGTTCACGTGAATCTTATGCAGTAGAGGTTTCAGGAAGTCTTTATCCTGACAGAGTAAAAGACAGAGGAAGTTATGACTTAAGTCAACAGGAAGTATGGCTGATGGCCAAGCTGATTTATAACAGTCCTTAAAAGTAAACACAGCTAACTAGATTTGGGAAAAGGTCAGCTATTTAAGAAAAAAAAGAAAGTTTGTCAAAAGAAAACAGGATACAGGGGTAAGACGAGATGTCATAAGATAACAGGAAGCTTTGTATGGAAGAGAATCAAACTTTCACTATCAAACAATCAAACAGAGCACACTGTAAAAATGTTGTTTCAGCTTAAAAAAGTAAGTCTTCATGCTGCAAAGTTTAGTCAACTCAAATTTCTAAAGTCACTTAGTACAACCTCACATTTCAAGTTGACTAAACTTAAAATTTCCTTATTTTATTTTTCAAGAGGAAAGATTTGATAGTTTTGAAAGTCATAAAGATCTAGCTAGTAATAATGCCTATCTTAGATGATCTGATTACAAGTTATCAGCGACAGGTTTTGGACAACGATCACTAAAACTACATTTGTAAAGCAAACAATAATTTGTTCTGGATAACAAATGAAGGTCCATCTACTGGCTTGTCAATTATCCATTATGCTAAAAAAAAACGGGTTTTAAACTTTGCTGGTTAGGTCATCCAAGAATGTTTATACTAGGTGAAAATAGTGGCTAGAAAAAAATAACACTCATGAAATAAGAGTTACCGTGAGTTTCTGGATTTTCCCAGCAAGGGAGGAGTGCAGGCCTACGTGCTGAAACAAAGAGGGTCTGAAACGAATGCGCAGACTCGACTTCTGTCTCTCACAGTGTTTCTGAAGAGAGAAAGAATGAGGAGGACACGTACATTAAACCGTAAGAACGAAGGAATAAAAATAGGGTAAAAGTTATAAATAGTGACATAATGTGTGTGTGTTTGTAGAGAGAAAACAAAATAAATAAGAAAAACACACACAAAAAAGTTCCTGTTCTGCTAAAAGCCTCTCATGGTCACAGAAAGAAACTCGCAGGCAGAGAGTATTAACTTACGGCATCTTTCTCTGGGTTGCATACTTTGACCCAGAGTATGTGATCTAGCAGCCAATCGATGGGCTTCTCCTTATAAAACATGAAGATAAACTCCACAATCAGATTTAGATCTGGGGCTTGGAACATTTTACCTGAGAGAGAGAAGAAGAAGAAAAAAGTGAGAGAAAAAAAATGTATTACAAATTTTGGGACAAACCAAGTTAAGACAAAGGCTGCATTTATTTTATTTTTTTATTTTATTTTTTTATGAAATATTACTAGTTTAAAATAACTATTTTCTGTTTTAATAAATCACATCACATGATCCTTCAGAAATCATTCTTATATGCTGATTTGATGCCTAAGAAACATTATTATCAGTGTTGAAAATAATTGTGCTGCTTAATATTTATGTGTGAACCGTAATACATTTTTTAAGGATTCTTTGAGGCATAGAAAGTTCAAAAGAACAGCATTTATTTGAAATAGAAATCTTTTGCGACAGTAAATGACTTTAATGTCACTTTTGATTAATTTAACACATCCTTGCTGAACAAACTTTTCTGAAATAAATACATTTTTTACTGACACAAGTGGATTTACAACCAATGACAGGAAGTCTTAAAGAGATGGTTCACTCAAACAATAATTCTCTCATCATTTACTCGCCCTCATGTCATTCCAAACCTGTTCTTTCCTCAGTGGGACACAAAAGGAGGGTAACACTTTAATTTGATGGTCCAACATTAATTTGATGGTTGCAACTACATGTCAACTACATGTCAACTACAGTCATTAGAGTATTAGTAGACTGTCTGCTTAATATCTGATAACACTTTATTTTGATGGTCCGCAAAAAGACATTCTACTGACTATAAGTAACTTCACAACTACATGTCAACTTATATTACTAAACCAAACTAACACCTAACCCAACATTCTAGTAATACTCTAATGAGAGTTAGTTGACATGTAGTTGCAAAGTTACTTATAGTTAGTAGAATGTCTAAATTGGACCATCGAAATAAAGTGTAACCAAAAGAAATGTTTTTGAAGAATGTTTATGTAACTCAAATATATATGAAACACTATTATGGTGCTTTTTGGGGCTTGATATCTCCTGGACACTGTTGTATGGCCAAGAGCAGTGGGATCATTCTTTAAAATCTCTCTTTCAGTGGTCCACAGAAGAAAGAAAGTCATACAGGTTTGGAACAACATGAGGGTGAATAAATGATGACAATTAAAGTGATATCTGAATAGCTGTACGTATTAAACAAATAAAGATATTAAAAACATAAAAGTCACACCAATGAAGCCCAGCTGTGAAAACTCAAGGATCATCCAGTCCTCAGTGGCGAGTTGAAGGGCAAAGTTTTTCATGGTGGCAAAATAGTTGGGCTTGGCGACGATGTCATCCTCTAACTGTAAGAACAACAGGAAACAGATATGAATCATACAGCACAGCTCATGAACCAGATACATTTACTGACACAAGCTGCACCTACAAAAAATATTACTTCTAACTAAAAACCCCAAGAATAAAAAAAAAATTCTAACATCACACTTCACACACAAACACTCTTGCCACTAATGTACGTTAGCACACACAAACACTAAGTTAAAGCATGTCGTCCTATATCCTTGAGTAACTCGAGTTCCCCCCAAAAAACATGAAAGCAATACCTTTCCCCTCTCCTAAGAGAGCACAGCGTGTACTGAGAGCACAAAGACATGAAGACACTGGAGAGATTTATTGAAAATTAAACCAAAAAAATAAATGAAAACATTCAATACAGTGCAACACACAGACTGACAGAAGCACGTGAAAATGAGGAAGATGTGAAAGTTGAAAGACATAAATGAACATGAATACAAAATTATGTTGTTTTTTTTTTGTCTTTTTTTTTTTTTTTTTGGGAAAAGGTGAAAAAGTTAGGCAAGAAAGACACTTAAAGGTGCAGTAAATGATTTTTGAAATACGCTGTTGAAAAGTAGATCAGCAGTAAGAGGCGTATACACTCATGATGGAGGAGGAGAGAGAGCTCGGTACACAAGAGGTCAGAGGTCACTTTTCCGCCGGAACCAGACTCGTGTACGGCTGGATAAATAAATATTGGTATTTTTCTTAAAAAAAAACGCATTGCTTCGCTTCAAAAGGCCTTTATTAACCCTCTGGAGCTGGATTACTTTTATGATGGATGGGTGCGCTTATTTGGCCTCTTTTTTTATTTTTGTTACCATTTAATCCCATTATAAAGCTTGGAAGAGCCAGGGTATTTTTAATATAACTCTGATTGTGTTTGGAATGAAAGAAGAAAGTCATATAAACCTAGGATGGCTTGAGGATGAGTAAGTTATGGGATAATTTTCATTTTTGGGTGAACTAACGCTTTAAGGAGCAGGAGGTCCTGAAAACGGACGCCGAGGTTGCTTTATTGCTTCTTGATACACAAGAGGTTTTTCACAGAACTAAGATATGCTGCTGTCTTTACTTGAATATACTCATGAGCCATCTTCGCTTGTTTGTTCATAGCATTATTATTAGCCTGGAACATCTAAACCTCCACTGCCCGTTTCAAGCATCTGCTCACAAAGTGTGTCAGAAAAGTGAGATTACATACTCCTAATGTATGGTTTTTCTTTTGGTTTCCCTTTTAGTGATTGCTATAACCCTTTCTTGTCTCATTTGTGATATATTAGTTACTATTGTGTTTTGAAGGGATCTTTTCTTTTTTTGGGATGGAATTTTGGAATTTGCCAACAAATGAGCAGAGAAGCTAAACTGCTATTGTCTGTAGTGTAGTGTATAGTGTATAGTGTATCTGTATGTATTTATTAATTTGTGTGTAACACCAACCTGCCAGGGGGTCTGCAGATGGAAATTAGCCTAAGGCTATAATCTGACATATTTACATTTGTGAAAATGTTCATTAATATGTATTGTCCCTTTTGTTTTTCAAATAAATAAATAAATAAATAAATAAAATATTTGACTTGAATTATCATAGTGACACAAACTGTGCAGATTCCACTATAGTCATTGCCTGTGTTGCATAATGTGTGCGTGAATGGTGAATGTGGGGGCGGAGGTATCAAGATAGGGTTGTGGTCCTTTTGGGTTGGGTTGTGTTTGTTTTGGAGATTTCAAATAACAACAGCCTTTACCAGAAAACGCTTACTGCAACTTTAATACACACAAAAATTCACTACCATTCAAAAGTTTGGGGTTGGTTAGACTTCTTAATGTTTTTGAAAAAAGTCTCTTATGCTCACCGAGGCTGCATTTATTTGATCAATATTCTGAAATGTTATTACAATTTAAAATAACTTTATTGTATTTTAATACATTTTAAAATGTAATTTATTCCTGTGATGGCAAAGCTGAATTTTCAGCATCATTACTCCAGTCTTCAGTGTCACATGATCCTTTATTCTAATATGCTGATTTTGCCGTTTAAGAAATATTTTGTATACATTTTTCTCAGGATTCATTGAGTAGAATTTCAAAATAACAGCATTTAATTTAAAAAATTTATTTATTTTTTTTTAAAAAATTTGTAACAATGAGTGTCTTTACTGTCACTTTTGATAAAAATAATGCATCACTTCCAAATAAAAGTATTAATTTCTTTCTGTCAAAAAAAATCTCACTGACCCCAAATTTTGAAAGATAGTGAAAATGCAATAAAATACATTAAATGTTTTAAATAAAAGCTTTTTAATTAAGAACAATTGGAAAAGTAAGAACATATTATAAAATCTCATAATCCTCTATTCACAAGTTTGATACTAACTCCTCGTGGACAGTATCTCCGCCTGTCATAGTCGTGGCCTAATGGTTAGAGCGTTAGACTTGCAAACTGAAGGTTGTGGGTTCGATTCTCAAAACTGCAGAGGACAAATTCTGAGGCCTTCATGTCATGTGATATCGCTTATATCCTTAACATAATTTGGGACAACTATGAATATAAAAATGCATTTAATACTCAAAGTCTTGTTGCAGCGCATGAACTGTGCCAGGTGTGGCTTGAGACATAAATATAATTTATATGATATGCATAATGTTCACTGTAACTGATTTGATGAAAAGCACACATTGGTTGCAGAGCACTAACCATGAGGGATTACAGTTTACATCTCGCATGCTAACAAAATTACCAGTTGGCAGAGGCTTCTGCTTAGTCTCTTACATCATGTTATGGTTTTCACGTTTGTTTGTCCTCCAGAGAGAAACAAATAAGAGGTGTCATGTCGAGTGCTAAATCTGCTGCGACCATGTACAGCTGCTCTGACTGTAGCGAATTCTTTCCCCTGATCATATTACCAGCTGTAAAATCATCACTTCACAAAAACTGAAATCCCCAAACCACAAAGTCACGTTCCCATGACAACCGCTACAGAGCCAAAGGGTGTCTTCAGGGTATATCCAGATAAATGAGTTACCACGGCAACCCTTGAGCAAAGAGCTTTTGGTGTACTTTGTCCATCTGATTCTGAACTGAAGAGCTTCCAGTGGGGATCTGGCGCACTAACTAGAAACCTAAACAGAAATATGCATCGCTCGGGAAACTGACAATTCAAACAAAAGATATTTCATAAGCATTTTAAGGGTCTCAATTGTTCAATTTCACATGTATGTGTGACATGCCGTCACTTAGCCAAGACAATAGAGACGCACAGACTGAGGTATAATTATATTTATATATTTATTTCTAAATAAAATAAAAATATAACACTAATACAAATTTTCTTAAAAGTGAATTTGGCCATTACAAAGTACCATATGAACATTCATTTTGAGATTGGCTAAAGATTACATTTAACACTGTTATTTAATTATTAGCGTTTTTAAAAATAAACTTAAAAGGTAATCTAAATGTAAAAAAAAAAAAGTGGGAACTACACTTTGCAATTAAATATATGTGTCTATATAAACCGATGAGCCAAAACATTATGACCACCTGCCTAATATGCTGTTGGTCCGCATGCTGCCAAAACCATGCCGACCGAACAAGGCATGGGCTCTTCAAGGGATCTGGCACCAATACATTATCAGCAGATCCTTCAAGTGCTGTAGGTTGCGAAGAGGAGCCACCGCGATGTGGTGATATGGATTGAACTTGTTGGTCCAGCACATCCCACAGATGCTCAATTGAATTGAATTCTGTGGAATTTGGAGGCCAGGGTAACACCTTGAACTCTTCATCATGTTCCTCAAATCATTCCTGGATGATGTGTGCAGTGTGGCAGGGGGCTTTATCCTGCTGGAAGAGGACACTTCCACCAGGGAACACACCTGTCAGGAAGGAGTGTACCTGGTCTGCAACAATGTTTAGGAAGGTGGCACGTGTCAAACTGACGTCCACGTGAATAGCCAGACCTGGGATTTCCCAGCAGAACATTGCAGAGCATCACACTCCCTCCAGCGGCTTGTCATCGTCCCACAGTGGATCCTGGTGCCATCACTTACCCTGGTAAACGGCGCACATGTACATGGCTGTCCACATAATGTAAAAGAAAACAGGACTCATTGGACCAGACGACCTTCTTTCACTGCTCCAAGGTCCATTTCCGATGCTTGCGTTACCATTCTACAATCGAACATGCGCTTTCGACAGTCATCATGTGCACTCTGCTACTCTCAGCTACGCAGCCCATACGCAGCAGGGTGCGATGTTGTTACACGTTCCTACCATAAACATCATTCAAATTTTCTGTGACTTATGCCACAATAGCCTTCATTGCCCTTGTGCATCAATGAGCCTTGGATGCACAAAGCCATGTTGGCGATGGTTTGTCGCTCCTCGGACCATGAGCATCCCACAAGGCTTGGCTTTTCAGAGATACCTTGACCCAAGTCATCCTGCCATTACAATTTGGCCCTTGACAAAGTCTCTCAGGTCTTTACACATCGATTACAATAACTGATTGTTCAGTAATCATCTAATCTAGAACTAGAACTACTAAGATCTTGGCATGTGTCATTGTTAGGAAATGATCAACATTTTTCCGCTTCACCTGTGAGTGGTCATAATGTTTTGGCTCTTTAGTGTATACACAAACACACACCAAACACACACAAAATTGACAAAATGCTGACACAAATTCGGTCAATTGAGTTTTGATCATCATACAGGTTAGGGCTGGGCGGTATGACGGTATATATCGTTACCGCGGTAGAAAATGTGAACCGTAACAGATTTTTTCATTCCGTGATACCGCGACATGTAAATAAGTGGGCGTGGTTTACATGCAGCGTGCGTGAGACTGTGACACTGAGATTTGTCAAAGAAACATGGAGAAAGCAGATCAAGAGGATCCACAAAGTCATTACGTTTTCTAAAGGGTTGTTAACTTGATATTTTTGGGGGGGAAAGGCGCAGCAGTCTAGAGCAGTGCGGCACCATAGGCGGCACCCGTAGGCTACAGTTAGAGGAGTGCACGATCGCAACGGGGAAAGCATGAAGCTACTTGACAACAACAGTTCATATATCAAAATCATAACGAATAGAAATAACCTTAAATAATGTATAGTTATCATCTTTCTGTCTCTTATGTATAGTTACTTTTTAAACATGAAACTCGCATTCAGTATGACACGAGAGCGGTTGCCGTGGTAATGAACAACCTGCTTGTTAAAGCAAATGTATAACATGTTAATCCTGTATCTGAGGCAAAATTACTAAATATGCAGCGCGAGTTATATATTTCTAACTCCAAACAACTGGGCACTGAAACAGCTGATAAAATCTTGCTTCGATTCAATGCGTGATTACAACTTGTCACTCAAATTAACCGATCGCATTTTACTGATGCAAAAGACGCGCGCGTGCACACACACTGAGAGGGAGCGCGGTGTGTCGGTGTTCACCGAGCTATGTAAAATAATGACGCATTTAGAAGGTGTGTATAATTTACACTACTTAGTCAACACTAACAGTAGCTGCTGTTCGGTTTTCATACTGCTGTTCTCCTAGTCACTTATGAACTTGACGCTTCTGAACATCTGGTTAAAGCTTTAGGTGACGGGTTGCCAGATATCACAAAAAGAACAAAACAAGCCCTTTAACAGCAGACATGGCAAAAATTTTGGAAAACATTTAAACATAACTAGTATTTACTAATATCCTACCAAATTAAAAGGAAGTAACTCATTTATTATGAATAGAATAGTTCAATATAAAATATTCAGATATTATAAACTGATTGATGAAGTAAAGCAATAACATGAGATTGAAAAATTATTCAGCAACACTTTATTTAAAGTTGAATTGCACCTATGAGTTGTATTTAATATCAATAAGTTGGGGGCAGTTCATCTAAAAGTTGATGAGAGTGTTTTGTTTACTATATTTAGATATTAAAAATAGTTTACCAAAGAAATAATTTACCAAATAAAAGAAAAAGAAAATTCAAACAAAGTGAAGCACTTGGGTCAAGTATTTGGGTTTATTTATTATAAAGCCCTTTTTGTCGATTTTTTGAGAACAACTACAACTATAAATAACTATATCGTGAAATATATCGTTACCGTGAAATAAAATTAGTCATACCGTGAAACCGAATTTTGGTCATACCGCCCACCCCTAATACAGGTGATGTAATTGTAGCAGAGACAAATATTTTTAGTATATTTTATATGCAGAAAGAGCTATAAGCAAGCCATGCATAGCTTGCTTTACCAAAAGAGTGTAAACTCTAAAGCTTTCAAATCATACTGTTTCTATTTGCATTCTGACCAGCCTGAGACAACCACACCGACTCAACCAAAGGAGTGAGTTTGGGGCGGGACGATCAGTTTGCTAAACAATAACCGATAGGGGAGTGTTTTGGGAACCTTTATGACAAGTCATTCTGTTCAGGTACACTTGTGGTGTAGATACTAAACAATTCACCTTTAAAACTCGTAATTTGATTACCTGGACATAATAGACCCCTTTGTTGACGGCATACATCATTAGAAAGGAATAGTCCAAATTCTGCTTGGTCCTCCATCTACAAAGAAACATAAATACAATACATCATACATATGTTCAAAAAGGGAGATACACAGTGCATGTCCAGTAGCCTGAAAGCCGAGGTTGAACGTGGGAGTTAGCCTGTGGATGAGTCAGCTAACTGACCAGGAGTGAAACTCTAGATGGCAGGTGTATGACGACTGTGACTGACAGTTACAGGAACCAGAAACATACACACTGCTAAAGCTAAATAAGGGCAGTTTGAGGCTACAAACAAAAACAGATCACTCACATGTCCTCAATATAACCTTTGTTATTCATTCGTCCTCTGCAGTAAGGGGTTCAGAAAATAGATTAAATAATCAAAAAGAATATTAAATACGATGTGCATCAAAGCAGCTCATTTCCTTTGATCAAACTGACTGAGTGGATGAGAGGAGAGATTGTGGTACAGAATAAGAACTCAAAATCACACACTTAAATCACTCACACACACACACTTAAAGGGTTAGTTCACCCAAAAATTACAATTCTGTCAGTAATTACTCACCCTCATGTTCTTCGGAACACAAATTAAGATATTTTTGATGAAATCTGAGAGCTTGCTGTCCCTCCATAGGCTTCTATGTTATTGAAACTTGCTGGCCCAGAAAGTTAGTAAAGACAATGTTTAAAATAGTCCAAGTGACTACAGTGGCCCAACCAAAAGTTTATCAAGCGACGAGAATACTTTTTGTGCGAGAAAAAAACAAAAAAACTACTTTTTGAGTAATAACTGAGTAATTACTGACAGAATTTTCATTTTTGGGTGAATTAACCCTTTAATATTTTGAGTTTCTGCTGAATAAACTAATCTCTTTGTATCAACTCAAATTTTTAGTTTAAATGAACTCAGTTTTAAGGCAACCAGGTTAGGCTACTTTAAAGGCAGGGTAGGCAACATTTTTTGTTATGCTTGTTGAAAGTCTCTTCGCATCCTGACATCCAGCAGGAAATATCACTTTACATTTCCAAACATTCCAATAATTGCAATAATCCAGTTAGATTTGTGTATGCACAAGGAGTCTGACAACAGCCGGTATGATCTGATCTCACCATCATCGTGTCTGTATGTGATTACATGAAAAAACTGAGACAGACTAAATCCAGAAGATATGCGGCAATGTCTCCATAACACTTGAAGAAACAGCATTTATTTGAAATAGAAATCTTTTGTTAAATTCTAAATGCCTTTACTGTCACTCTTGATAGAGTTCTTGACTCTTGACTCTTGATTTAAAAAAAAAAAAGATTTTTTTAATAAAATCTTACCCCAAACTTAAACTGAAGTAACACTGAAACAAGTATTTTCTGTAAAGCTGCTTTGAAACAATATATATTGTAAAAAGCGCTATAATTTTTTTACTTTTGAACAGTAGTTTGGATAATATTGTTTTACAAAAAAAAAAAAAAATATCACACATTGCTTTCATTTTTTACTAATTAATTGACACTTAGCTAAATAAATCATTCAAAACGTGTTTACTTGAAAAACTTGTTTACTTAATTTAGAAATAGTCGAAGGCTACATAGCACTGATTTTATTTAATTTGTTATATTGCTATTTAATTTGAATAAAGCCGTGTTTAATAGCACATTCACCGCTATTGAATATTTCTGTGGTATTTAAATTGGTTTTGAAAATAATAATATTCAGCATTGGCACAGAATATTTTTCAATTGTGACAACACACACAGAATCAAAGTTATGAACGAGGGAGCGTGACACCAAGAGATAGAAGAGGCAGTGAAAGAAAGAAAGAGATACCCAGAGTGACTGAGATTAAATTGAGACAGCTGTGGATGAAAGATTTAGGAAGAGCAGGAGATGAGAAGAGGAGTCCTTTTAGGGTAGAGAAAGAAAGAGAAAGAGAGGAGGAAGGAGGGAGTGAAGGAGTTGATGTCTTTGACCTTGAGCTTTACTCACTTCCTGTCTCACAACAAATCTGCAATGCCTCTCTCTCTCTCTCTCTCTGACATCTCTCCCTCCCTAATCACAGTAAATCACATTTGTGACAGTAAATCATCTCTGACTCTGGCACTGAAATAGGAGATCCGGTCCAATCAAAACTTTATTTCACCCTCACCACAAAAATTGCCCACAATCTCTATGCGCGCATAAATACTGTCATGTGCACTCACTGGAGCGATGGGTAGCGCAACAAAACAACAGACCACAAACACCTATGCACATCACCAGTCAAACGTTTGACACACTTGACTGAAATTATGTTTCTCTTGACCTTACATTTTTATCTAAATGCTTAAAATTATATATTAAAATGACATCTTTTTGTAAAGACCAAAGATTGCCCTTGCATCTCAACTCGTGAAGGTCGTTGAGAGAATGGACAGATTGTGTAGAGACAAAGAGTGATGACTTTGAGGAAGATGAATTATGATAGTTTATATAAAGTAAAGTTTAAAATGTTTACTATTTTGCTCGCTACACAATTCAAGTTCAGTTACGCATAGGCATGTTTTTGAGGGAGAAAAAAGAACAACATGTATACTACTGTTCAAAAGATTTTTTTTTTTAAGAAATTAAGGACCAGATTTATTAAACGGGGAAAATTAGCATGAGAGCACAATTCCACAAAAACGCAGATGAGAGTGGAAAGTTCTGCTCGTGATCTACTGCAAATTAAAGAACACCAACGCAGCCGGATCATCTCTATAATGATGACCAACACAATCTAACAGTTAACATCTGGTTTATAACTTGCTTTTTTGGGTCGGTAAATAATGGTGCAAATACCAGCAAATTGACAAGCGCAAACCTTAGTAAATCACCCTGCGTGATTCATTTAAATATTCTCCTCCCATACATATGCATACATATGAAACTCCTACAAATGCATATGCAATGGGGTCAGCTGAAAAAAAATAACCCTGTCCATGCCTTTTCAGCGCTAATTCCTCACTGTGTGTCTTTAGTAAATCCTGCCAGTAGCTTTTTAATGCAAAAGAGGGTTTGTGCTGGAGCAAGCTGTTAGTTAATCTGGCCCTAATACTTTTATTTAACAAGGATCAAATTACATTGATAAAATGTGACATTTATTATGTTTTTTTGTTGTTGTTGTTGTTGTTTTCAAATAAATGCTGTTCTTTGGAACTTTTTATTCTTCAAAGAATCCTGAAAACAAATAATATAATATAATATAATATAATATAATATAATATAATATAATATAATATAATATAATATAATACACTAGTAATCATCAAATCATCATATTAGAATGATTTCTGAAGGATCATGTCACACTGAAGACTGGAGTAATGATGCTGAAAATTCAGCTTTGCTATCACAGGAATCAATTATACTTTAAAATATATTCAAATAGAAAACAGTTCTTTTCAATTGTAATATTTCACAATATTACTGTTTTTGCTGAATTTTTGATCAACTAAATTGGGCCTTGAGACTTCTTTCAAAAACATTTAAAAAAAATCTCACCAACTCCAAACTTTTGAATGATAGTGTATGTTGCAATTTTCAGGTAATAAATTAGTCAATTGTAGGTAATACATTTAGATAGATGTATGTAACAAGAGTATGCAACAATTAACTGTTAATTACACAACCAGAAGCATGTACTTTCTTTCTAAGTATATGGCTACTGTAGGGGATAATATTTCCTGAATACTTACTTCACCCTCTCCTTCGAGTCACCAAAGGTCTCTTTCAAGTTGTTGAAGTCTGGATAGTAGCTGGCAGGGGGAGATATGACCTCCAGTAACCCAGAATTCAGTTCTGTGTAGAACCTTATGGACAACGATAGCCAAGAACAACGGTTAGCACGGTATCTTAACCATTAGCTTAAATGTACAATTTAGATTTTACATTGTCATGTAAAACAAAACTTGAGGAAGAGGCAAAAGAAAATATCACTTACTCTTTTTCAAGGCCTGCAACCACACTGTTTACATAATCTACGTCCGTCTATGAGGAAGCGAACAAAGAACTGGTCAGCACACAGACATACACACACACACAAATACACACAGGCTCGGCACAAATACAGGCGGAGTAACAACTGGAAGTAAATACAACGCCAGTGCCTGACAGCCTGGAAAAATACCAGAATTGGAGTGAATGCTCCGGGATGTTTGTTATCTCAGTGAGGAGGATGAATTGTCTTTTCTCACTGATTTTGTTCGGACTACACCATGTGATGATGTGGGAAGGGATATCCTCACACACACACACACACACACACACACACACGTGTTAGGGTAACACATTTTAGATGCACTGCCACTGGGTGTTCCCTTTTAACTAAAGCACTCAGAACCAAAATACCATTGTTCCAGACAGCCACAAGAGCACCTGATGACAGATCACACACAGAACATCAGCTAGCAGATCCAACCACAGCCCACAGACACTGTACATACCGTACAAGCACTGGACGAAAAACTGGAGGAAAATAACTTAATTTATTACGCAGAGACAGGCAATGCATCGAAACACTGTGCAAGGCTCCAACTAACGATTAATCCAATCATTTGTTTTCTCTTCTACTGGTTGCCTTTTTTCCAATACTGTAGATAAGCAAATGTACATGCCATGTTATGATAACCGTCAAATTTCATACCATGATATACAGTGAGACTGGTATACCTCTGCAACCTTAACATAAACAGTGCAACTCAAAGCACTTTTTATATAAAATCAAGTTTGTATTACTAACAAACACTAGTAATTGGCATTTTTATTGGAAACCATCAACATTTTTACATTTTAATATATAATATGTAAGGTCATTACCTTAATTAGATCAATTATATGTTGATGTTTTTGAAAGAAGTTGTGAAACCGTTATGCTGCTTAATATTTTTGTGGAAACCATGGCACACTTTCTTTTTCAGGATTCTTTGAAGAATAGAAAGTTTAAAAGAACAGCAAATATTTGAAATAGAAAGCTTTTGTAACATTATAAATGTCTTAACTGTCATTTAATCAATCTTAAAGGGATAGTTCACTTTGAAATAAATTTTTGGTATGTTTTAGCTTACCTCAAGGGCATCCAAGATGTAGGTGTCTTTGTTTCCGCAGTAGTTTAAATTTTGATATTTTTAGGTCAAACCGTTCTTGTCTGTCAGTCATATGATGCAGGTCTATGGTCACTGTCTCAAAGAGCATGCACAGAGTCCAAATTAAAACAATTCCCCGTCGTCCAAATTAAACAATTCCTCATCGTAAGTACACATTGATGGCCTAAGACACGAAACGAGCGGTTTGTGTGAGAAAACGAACAGTATTTATATAGTTTTTACCTCTTATACACAGCCATGTCCAAGTGATCTGATCTGACGTGTGCGCAGACTGGTGCATAGATATATACACTAGATGTCGCCTTAAAGACATTCGTTCCAATGAACTGCCGTAGACAAGGCGACATCTAGTGTATACATCTATGCACCAGTCTGCGTACACGTCAGATCAGATCACTTGGACATGGCTGTGTATAAGAGGTAAAAACGATATAAATACTGTTCGTTTTCTCACACAAACCGCTCGTTTCGTGTCTTAGGCCATCAATGTGTACTTACGATGAGGAATTGTTTAATTTGGACGACGGGGAATTGTTTTAATTTGGACTCTGTGCTTGCTCTTTGAGATAATGACCTTAGACCTGCATTATATGACTGACAGACAAGAACGGTTTGACCTAAAAATATCAAAATTTAAACTACTGCGGAAAAAAAGACACCTACATCTTGGATGCCCTTGAGGTAAGCTAAAACATACCAAAAATTAATTTCAAAGTGAACTATCCCTTTAATAAAAAGATAAGATTTTTTTGAAAAATCTATGTAGGTAAATAGTCCTGGCAACCATAGGCGGCGATCCAAGCACGCAAAAACACAAGATATGCTCCATTCATTTTAAGCAAAAAAATAAACTAAAGAGATTTTCTTCTCATTTTTATAGTTCATTCGAGGACATTTCTATGGCGTTATTTTAAATGACAAATGTCTAGTGCATTATTGTAATGCAAGAGTACATCCATGTAACGAATTCTGTGAACTGCTACTGATCAAGTAGTATAGATATCAGCAAGAGCGTGACTTGCGACAACACTCATGGATAGAATGTGCTTTTGTTTGGTTGGTAATGTATTTGCAATTTGTGCTTTTAATAACTTGATTAATAAGACACTAATAACTTGTGTGTAATTCATTCATCAAGCGCACCATCGAACGGAAAAAACGACAGTAGCCTACTCTTGAAAAACTAACAGTAGGCTATAATTAATGAGTAATTAGAATATTAAAATGTTTTAAGGGGCATTTGTTGCGTATGTGTATAATTAGCCCAGTTATCATTAGCCCAGTTCCACCTCGTGGAAACAGAGGTGATTAAAAATGTGTTTTCTATTTGGCTGGGAATGTATTTGCACGTGGGGAATGTGGGCATCCACTGGCAGAAACATAACTCGGCGCCTAAGCTGGCAACAATGTATTTTTGGCTGAAATGACCATCCAATCAATTTCAGAACAAATATTGAGATAAGTACAATCAAAAAAGCAACAAATATAGAGAAATAATTAAACAATATCACTATGCTTTCTCTACTTTTAGACTTACTAAATTCAAGAACAATTTTTCCCAACCACTGTGTTCAGACGTACAACAACATTGTGGCAACAGACGAAGCGAGAGACAAATCCTGCCGGGTATGTCTGCATGTCTACTCCTCTTACTCTGCCCTTCAGACAGCGTCATGAAAGCATCAAGACCCCTGTTCTCAGTGTGTACCGCCCACACCCCTCCACGGGGGGTAACAAGACAACAGACAAACTGTTGACCCAATTTAACCATTCACAAAGGCAATGATGGTCTCAGTACATCAAGTGGAGATGCAACACAAACCTATTAAAACTGAACAAAAGTAAACAAAATGTTCTTAAAATGCTTTTCCCCCCAGTTGTCACTAACCCATTAGAACTTTGTTGTTTGCGTGGTGAGCATGGCTTGGTATTTCCCTCAGAACTACTTCTAAATCTTCACACAGGAAGACAAAGCAAGCCACAATGCTCACACACAAACACACCATCTCAACAGTGAGAATGCTCACCTCTCCCACGAACACTATGATGACGCAGTCGAGCTTCTCCTCCGCCGAGAGTTTATCGATGAGCGAATGAAGCGTCTCTGACAGGTATGACTTTACTTTCCGCTTCACCGTGGGGATGCCCATCACCATGGAAACTGCATAGAAAAGAGAACAAAAATTCGAGGCTCATAAACCCAATTCACAAGCACATCATGCACTCATGCAGAGGGGGTTTCCACAGTGGCATAAGAGTGCAGTCCACATATGAAGGTGCCCAGGGCAAACATTACTCTGCTCTATTGTACTGCATCTCAGAGGAACATAAAGGAGATTCTGACTCCTGAAACAGTCAGAGAATAAAGACCCCAATATACTTGAAGCAAAATCGACAAAGGATCTTGTGTGACCAGGCAAAAACAAAGTTTGTTTTAGGAGACAGAAACAGTTTGCCAAAGCGAACTTTAAAGTTCGGTCTGGCTGGTATACACCTTCGAACTAACTCTTGGACGTGGAAATGTTCTACAGGTTCATTTCTTTTGTTCAGTCCGTCGAGGTCAGAATCCGTTCCCATGCCTTATGCCCACATTTTTGTTAAATCATGGCCATGTTATACTAATTCATTCCTTCATTTTAGTTTTGTTAAATCATGGCCATGGTTTAACTTAAGCGAGGGAATAAATTCTTAATTTGTGGCCACGATAATATATATTTTTCCACCCCATGTCATGTGTGGTGCTCTGTGTACATTCCATAAAAAGAAGATCTTAGATTTCTTAGATTACAAACTACAAAAATTAATAGATCTGGAATTTTTTTAAACAGTAAACCTGGTCTTTGAATTAAAAAAAATTAAGCAGAGACAAAATGTCAGCAACAGATGGGCACTTTTCATTCGAGTGCTGGATTGAGCTGCTGTGTGTGCGCACGTGCGTGCGTGTGTGTGTGTATGCGTGTGTAAGCAGATTTGAGTGACAGACTGACAGAAGCTCTGTCACACTTCATCAGCACCAAACAGAAGACAGTAAAATATGTCCCCGTTTTGCACTGCTTCCCACTGGAAGGCAGAAAAGAGTGTTTTGAGAGAGAACACCACGTGGTGAAAGAGTAAAGTAGGTTGAGGATGAAAGAGAGACAAAAAGAAAGCGCACATGAGGGAGAGGAATCTTATCAGACAGAGGTAAAGCACCTGAGACACCAAGAAAAAAAAAAAATGAAAGGAGCATTTTGTAGGGGAAAAAAGAAGCATGTTTTAAGTTAATGTGCATTCAACACAAGTCATCCTCTCCTACGCCACATCTTCTCTTTCACAAAAGTAGCGTGTGGCCTTCAGGCACTCGGTTACATAAAGATATGCTGAGCTGCACCATTCTCCAAGAATGCTCTTTCTTCTCTCTTCAGCAGCGGTGTGAAGTCTTTATGCTTCTCTTTGAGACAAACATTTATGGCAAATTATATCCAGACGGTCTCTAGGGATGTTACAGTGCCTTACTGAGGAGAAAACGAGTGTTTGAGACAGTAGGGGATTTCACTGAAACCCTGTATTGTTGAGCATTTTCATTTTCTAATGGGAGCGTCTTTGCAGGTTCAGAGACCCTCCAATCAGACTCTTAGCTACCACTTAGCTAACTTAGCTAAACAACATTAATATAACAGCTTTATTGCTTATTTGAAAAAGTGTGTCAGTCAAATTAAAGTCATGCGTTGTGACCAAAAAAACATGTGGTGTAACAAACAAAAAAAATGTGTCAAAGTCAGGAAGTCTCTTACAATTTGACCTTTTTATAAGGAGACACGGCCAGTTGTAATAAGTTGTAAAATGTCATGTGGTGCAACTCTCTAAAAACATTTGTTATTTTTAATAATTCATAATTAAAAAATTGTGCACATATTCAAGATGTAAAGACATTAGTGCTATAAAATCGATTAATCGCGATAAAAAGTTTGTTAATATACAGTATGTGTGTGTGTATGTATGTATATATATATATATACACACACACACTATATATATATATATATATATACATACACACATATATATATATATATATATATATATATATATATATATATATATATATATATATATATACACTGTATATACACACACATACATGTATATATGTATATGTGTGTGTGTGTGTGTGTGTGTGTGTGTGTGTGTGTGTGTGTGTGTGTGTGTGTGTGTGTGTGTGTGTGTGTGTGTGTGTGTGTGTGTATATATATATATATATATACACACATATACACATACATATATTATACACACATATATTAAATACACAAAAACTGTTGGATACAATTAATAGTGATTAATCAATTTGATAGCACTAAAAGAAATATAACATTACTTGGTTACATCATAAATTTTATTTCCTTTTCTGCATCTTTGTCATCGACTCAAAGCTTATTAGACCATTCATTAATGTTCATACAAATGTCATAAATATTTGTATAGATCTCCTCCATGGGCCCTTGACTTTTTAACTGTTTGCAAACCCCTAGGTCTACCTCGATAAGGGGGTGGCGATGAGTGTGAGAAATATGGTGCACAGTCTCTAGGGTCTGGACAGAAGAAGATGTCCCCATTTACAGCTCTAAAATTATCCTCTCCTAAGCCACGATCTCATTGAGAAGAGAGGGACCGCTGGCATGGGCACGAGCCAGAGCCAGTCTTGCCACACAGACAGCGTGGAAGAGGCGGCTGAGATTACTGTTAGCCAGTAGGGGAGGTCCATCTGTGGGTTTGGAGGAGGCAGGCATAAAGCATGGGTGGGCTTCACCGGTCCAAAAACAACAAGTTCTCACTCTTTTTATACGCTCAGAAAAACACCCTCCTCGTGTGACAGAGGTCAGTCACACAAGGTTTTTTTTTAACATTCTCTAACGTCATTGTTGTCATTCACTGCAGTCTGTCCCAGCATAGGATGTCGCTTGTAATAAAGCCATCTAGACGTTGACTTAACTCATCTGTCGTTAACCCACATACCGCCTGATACAGTATAGTGTGGTACAATGTGTCATACAAACAAGAACAAAATAAAGCTCACCACAAAAGAGCACGACAGCTCCAGGCTTATGGTATCGACTAGCCAGATCAGTGGATTGGTCACTACGCCAGTAAAATCAAGCAACCACTATAGACATTGAGGGGGACATGGAACCCACAATATGCACATTAATATTCAAGCGATTCTTAAACTTTTACATTTTGTCTTCCAATCTTGTGTATTTGGTTAATTTGTGATCATTTAATCCGGTAGATCTTAAGTGATCCAGTAGTTCTCAACTGGGTGGGACCCAGAAATGTGTTGCACATCGTTGCACGTCTGCACTGGTACTGTTGTGGAAAGTGATGCAAAATGCAACTAACTGCATATGTGCGCACACAGAAGAAAAACAAATAGGCTTGACAACTCAAAGGGAGGAGAAAATGATTTCATATTGTTATATTTAGTCCTGTGTTTGTTCATGTGTTGAGCTGGAAAATAAATTGTGCATTTAGAACGTTGCCAGTTTACCTGTTCAGTTTCAAAGTCAATGTTAATGATTAACAATAACATTAAAATGTAACGATACGTACCTGTGAAAAGTTTGGAAACTTTTTTTTATGAAAGAAGTATATTATGCTCACCAATGCTGCATTTATTTAATCGAAAATACAGTAAAAACAGTAATATTATGAAATATTATTACAATTTAAAATAATTGTTTTCTCATTTGAATATACTTAATGTAATTTATTGCTGTGATGCAAAGCAAAATAGATTAGTGTTTTTAAAGAAAGCTGTAAACTTTACACTGTAAACTTTAACCTTCATCAGACTGCGGTCATCTAATACTCAAATTGTAGATTCAGTGTAACAAATGTTTTTCTTACTTTTGAATTATGAACAATTCTGGAAGTGTGTTGGGTTCTTGCTTTGTGTCTGATGTAAAATCTGGGTTCTAAAGCAAAACCATTTTGCTTTAAACCACTGATTCAAAATCAAGTTTCGTAAGTCCCATTCCCATTCTTGCAGCTTCCACCATTACTTCTTTTTCGTTCATGTCCTCTTTCTTCCCATACTACAACTGTCCTCTCCATAACCCTCGCTGAACCCAGGAGGGCTTGATTCCTCAAATGAGAATCTGATAGGCCTGCTGTGGGTGTGTGAAGGAGGGACAAAAGGTCTCCGGGCCTCCATTCAGGGCCGCTGGCTGCAGCTTCAGCTCTGACACACTGACCGGGCCTCTGACAGCCCGTAGATAACAGGCGTGTAACACAATACGACAAGCAAGGACACGGCACACCGCAACACCCCGCTGCTTGGCTGAAAACGTGGGAAATGGAGGGTGAAAAACAAATCTCACATGACAGCTCTTAACAAGGCCATTACAGTGATTAGCATTCGTCTAGTGAACTTGGCTAAAGCCGGGCTCAGACTACAGGAGTTTTTAAAGGTGACATATCATGAAAATCTGACTTTTTCCCGTTTTTTTGCATCTACCAACCCAGAAAACGTGAAAAGTGACAACCCAGTAACTTTGTTTTGGTAAGCCTTTCTCTGCAAGCATGTCAAGAAATAAGCCGATCAGATTTCGCTCCCCTTCTGACGTAGAAAGGGGATCTTATTATAATATTACAGCCCCTAAATCTGCACGTTTCCAACCACAGCGCCGCCATTTGGTTTACAACAGTGTAACCAGTTCTAACGCTATGGCAAAAGTTTGAGCAAAGCATGCAAACTGTCCCGTCAATGGCTGCACAGACGAGCACAGAACACTATTTGACCAAAAATGTCATAGCTGTCTTATAAAGACCTCAGCTCAAAAGCAGCTCATTTGCATTTTAAGGGACACACAAAAACAGTGTGATTTTGCTCACACCCAAAAAGGGTCAACTTTGACAAGCTATAATAAATTATCTGGGGGGTATTTTGAGCTGAAATTTCACAGACACATTCTGGGGGCACCATATATTTATAATACATCTTGTGAAAAGGGGCATAATGTCACCTTTAAATCTTAACCGCTTATGAATTCTGATTGCATCACGCACACTTCACAGATTTTCTTCGTTCAAATCTCAAACCTGGACACACTGCAAGATTTGAAAATCGTGGTGCATCAAACACTACAAGATATTCTCAAGATTATCATGTCAGATTTAGCAACTCACATGATCTCACAGGGAAGCGGATCTAAACAAAATGGATACTGTCTGTGTCATGGCAACTTGCTGTAGACATTATATGAGGAGACATTATAAAGGTAGTCATTTCGACCAACCGTTCCTCCATCTACGTTGTCCACTGGACCCGTTTCAGCTGCTTGTTGTTTCGTGGTCGCCATTTCAAATGTTCCGTCACTTCCGTCGCCTTGTAGTCTTGCCTCTCACTGGCTATTGTGGAAGCAGCGGCGGTTTCTTCATTAGGGCGATCGGGCGACGCACCACCAAAGTGTGAAAGGGACTTTTTCAATCACAATCTCATTCAACCACAGAGTTACGCTAGCAGTCACTCACTGTTGTTCTGCCTCTGGATATAGTCCAATCAGCGCCAAGTCACGTTCTGTGGAGTACCGCCTCTTTTTGGGCCATTTCACTATGGCCGAAAATCGCCCAGAGTGTTCCCATAGACTTACATTCAAAGATTTTTTTTTTTTCGAACTGCAGGCACTGCAATGCATTCTCTATGGGTTCCGGGAGGGCTCGCACTAACGTCCTTTCGTCATCATACGTAAACTTCACTTGTGCAGCGATTGGTGGAAACAAATATACCTCTAATAATATTTAGCCATAAGCTGAAGTGACATCCAATAATTTCCTCAGTGCATAACTTACATTTCACGGACATATTCTCCATCTGTAAATGTTAGAAAGTCAATATTTCCAGTTTGCTGTCATGAGTGGGCGAGCTTTCTGCAAGCTAAACTTCCGTGAACGAGCGCCGCCGCGTGCATGCGCGCCGAACAGACGGAGCGCAATAGAATAGGAGCGCAATTATTCTGACTAAAATATACATTAGCACTAAATTATAAATATATTTAGCTAAAATATTTGTTGTTGAATATTTGTTGTTGTTGGTGAACATAAATGTGCTAGAGAATTTCAAACCTACATGTGTATTTTTATGATATTAGCTTTGTTTTTATTTTTTATTTTAAGTTTAGTAAATTTAACTACTTCTTTAAAAAGCATTATTTTGTTTTTAGATTGTAATGTTGCAATGTTAGAATTAGGCATGTGCCGGTATCACATTTTCATGCTGCGATTAATTGAGTGATCTTTTATCACGGTATACGGTATTATCACAATATTTTAATTGCACATGAGAAACAGATGGATTGGGGGGGGGGGGGGGGGCAATTGTGATTGTGATTTTGACAATCACAATTACAACTTGCATCACAAGGTGTAATTGTGATTGTCAAAACATTTGGTAACTAAACTGAATTTTATTAAGTTTAGTGACAACATGTTACAATGATTACATGGTACAATGACTGGTAGGCTACTGTTTGTATTGCTTAACACAAATTTAACGATTTCAATTCAATACTTGGGATTTGATTTCAATCTTGATTCAATATTGACTAATTTTGGATAAATATTAGGAAGGCTACAGTAGATAGCCAACATGGTATTTTTTTCTCATGAAAAAAAATATCTCACATAATGCTATGAAACCATATAGAGCCCTATCAGCTGGTATTATTAAAGGTTACAAATAACTAATTAAATCAAATATAATGTGGTTTTCATTATAATAACAATTATGTAGGCCAAAAGAAAAATATAAGTAAAAATATAATAAATATGTAAAAAAGTGCAGTGCACATATTCAGCAAAATACTCCTCTTTATCTATTTGTTTTAGTCATCTAACATGCTGCTGGTCATTAAATGGTTTAAATGTAACGTTCTGTGACACAATTGTTCTCCTGTTTCATATCAAAAGTAACCTGCTCTGTCTTGTTTGACGGTCTTCGTGTCCTCTTTGCTCCGCGATTTTTCTCTGCGTGAGAAAACGGATGTGTCGCGTGTGAAGAGTCTCGCGCTGAATGCGTCGAGTTGGCAGCTCTGCTTTTAGAAGCGGGATGGATCCGAATAGATCGGCGGCGGCCATAGACTGTAGGCGGCGGCGTTCCTCCTTCCACCATGCTGCTTCTCTATGTGAGGACTGATTACATTAGACTAGAAGTGCGCACCGGCCGCATGCTTATACACATGGCGATTGTTTACATCAGAGTGCGCATGTGTTTCGCGCAGCATATACGCAGTGTTTGTTTAAGCGGCTGATGGAAAATAAGCTATAATGCGCGTTCTAAAAATCTAATTTCGGATCTATTATTTTTCACGGTATTTTGAAGTGCCCGCGATAACAATATCGTGCATATTCATTACCGCGATTTATCGCATTACCGAATACCGGCACATGTCTAGTTAGAATGTAATGTGATTTGACCCCTTTTTTGGATAGACTGCAGATAGACAGCAAGGTTACACTATGTTTGTTTTTATAACCTTCAATATGAACATTGAAGGACAATATTGATCAGGATATAAAAAAATAAAATAAAATAAAAATACAGTTTTTTTTATTTTTTATTCAAATAGAAAAATAAGAATTAAATACTCAGATTATACCATACATCGCCATTTAGCCCAAAAATGCAGATTTATTTGGCAATTGGCTATTTCCCAACCCTACCAGGCTGAAGTTTTAGCTAAACTTTAGGCTAATGATCACTGTTAAATTGTTATTTAACAATTAGCCTACATTCAGTCCTGGATTAATAATTCAGTTTGTTGCGCCCCCCAAATTTGTTTAGCACCAGCCGCCACTATGTGGAAGTACTGGCGTAATCATAGTCATAATTGTGACAATTTAAAATCCTAAATATCAAACATGTCAGGCCCTGATGTGTCAGCGAGCAGATCGGGAGGTTTAAGATTTGATCTGTAAACGCCTCCCATTACCAGATAATATGGGCCGAACATCGGAACCGACCGGTGCTCTGTACGCAAAATGTCGGGACGGGGTAAATGACAATGACTACTTCTGTAGTCTGAGTCCGGCTTAAAGCACAGTGAAAAGTAGCACATTTAAGTCATTAATCGATGGTTTAATCATATTCAAAAAACTTGAGTGCTTATTTAAATATTTATACTTGATTTTGTTTTTGGGATCTACTAGAATAGGTTTTCATGCTTGAATGTTCAAAACACTAGGGCTGGATATTGTCACAAATTTCCTGATTCGATTCGCAAGCTTGTGTTTCAATTCGATTCCAATTCAATTCGATTTGATTTTGATATCGATTAATTTGGATATGAACTAAACAGGGAGTCAGTTGATATTACATTACTATAATATTGAGAATCAGTGAGAAGTCAGTGAGGCTTATGAAGGCCCTCCTTCCGAAAAGCACAATGTGCTCTGATTGGTCGGCTGGACCAGTGTGTTGTGATTGGTCAACTGCTTCAAGCGTGTTTCTGAAATGTCACAACCCTTACCACAACTGCAAGTTTCAACACACTACTAATGCAACTCAACTAGGCCTTGCCCCCTTTTTGTTTATGTCTTGTAAGGGAATTATTTTAATGAGGAATCCCGGAAGTTCCCGGAAGAAAACTAAAGACTACAATTGAGTCGTTTCAGTGAGTTCAGAAACAGTGCTTACTGATATAGCGAATAACATTCTTTGGAGTGACTTTGTTCTTTGTAACTTAGCAGACCTTTTTCATGCTCAAACAGCAACATTACACACTAAAGAAACTCTCTTTAGAGAAAGTGCTATTTCAGTGGGTTTATCAGACTACTTGAAAAGCTGATGAAGTAAGTTGTTTCGCTCACCTCCGGTACGTCCCTGGCCCACCTGTACGGCGGGGTGCAGACTGCCTTCATTGTTGAGCAAGTGAGGCAGATGGTGATAGATATTTGGCACCTGGAGGGGCTTCTTGTGAGCCAAATCCTTTAACAACTTCTGCGTCTCATCTGTAAGAAACCAGAGTATTTCAACATTATTAAAGGATGCATAAACTATGTGAATGTTCTAATCCCAAGTAAAAAGTCAAATTCAATACCCTAAAATTCATCAAAACACTCACTTATTGATCCTCAGTACTAAGCAGCAGGTAAGAGTGGTTTAAATACATAATCCAAATAGGGAAAGCAAACCACACTCAGGACACAACTGAATTATCAAGTATAAGAATGTTCCTTGGAAACATAATCAACAAGTATTTGCCCTAAATTAAAGTTTGGCTTGGGGTGTGTGTTTCTTCTGTTGTTAACATTTTATATCATCTAAGGCATTTGAGAGATGTGGCTGTAATTCTCCTGCACATATTTTTATGTGCTGACTATGGGCAAAAATGTGCAAAACTGAGTTGTAATTACAGCACTCTAGTAGTATTGGTTGCTGAATTAGTCAAAATAACGAGCTTACAAGATGCTCTGTGAGTGCAACCATCAGGTTCTGGAAGTAAATATCCCATTCATTTTCTTCATATGGGAATTGATTTTGAATAGTGATGCTCCGATTGATCGGCCGCCGATCATGATCGGCCGATATTGGCAAAAAATAGCTTGATCGGCAACCCCCAAAAGCGCCGATCAAAAAAGCCGATCACGTGACGTAAATAACTCACGCAACTTTTCCGCATGCGCGGCAACACAACAGCAGAGCAGAGCTTGCTTAACAGTGGCAAAATGAGTTCTCCTATGACGGCAATTCAATGGCAATTATAAACGAGCGCACAACTGATGCTGGCGCGCGCGGTAAATGACATTCGCGAGAGGATAACAGATCTACGCGCGAGGAAACGGGAACTCGCGAGCTCATTCAAACCCTGCGCGGGCGCATGACATCTCTGCCCTCGCGCGCGCGCATGATAATTCCCCACACTCTCGCGCTTGATCTCCTCTCGCCTGCTGATTTTGCTCGCTCGAACACTTTTATTTTTGGCAGTCGAGGGGCGGGACTTACTGTTTTAATAACCTCAAATGTCATTGTCATTATTTTATTTTTTGGATCTGATGTAGTTAGTTCCTCAACTACATCCATTGTAGTCTGCCTGACCCCTCTTTGTTTTGAAAAATTATACTGTGCCTTATTTGGAAAAGGTGGCCTACAGTAGCCTTATGTTATCTTGTTTTCTAACTACAATTAAATAAATATTGGTGGTTCTTCAAGATTTTCTTGACTCTAGCATATTTCCATTCTGTGATCGGCAGTGATCGGCAATCGGCAGATCATGATTTTGGTGATCGGTAATCGGTGATCGGCCCCAAAAATGCTGATCGGAGCATCACTAATTTTGAACGTAAACTTTTAAACATTTAAAGACAGTCCTCTACACCAGTAATTCCCAAAGTGGGTGCCAACAACGGGCTAGGGGTGCCGCAGAATCTCAGCTTTTTTCCAATTTAAACAGCCTAAAATAACTATAGTACCATATAATAACTTTTTACAACATATATTTAAAAAATATATCAAAACACCAACATATGAGCATGTCCAAACGAAAGTACATAAGCGAAAAAACACTGATATATTTTATTCATATTTAAAGTTTAAATCGCCCAATCCGTTCAGCTCCACCCTTTGAACTGGTGCGCGCTCAATTTTATATTTCATGCAGAGATTGACAGGATAGGGCAAAGATGGAGCGAGGAGTTGCACTATTCTCAATCTACCAATGCCCGCAACACAGTTCCATGCACAGATATTTTAGTTTCATTTTTTAAGTTATAAGGTCAGGTTTGAACAAAGCAAATGAGAAACTAAAGAAAAAAGTGTTAGGTATCAGTTAAGTTGAGTATCAATCTTTAAATGTGTTTTGTCCCAATGATTTGGTTCAAATCACTTACTGAAACAATCATTGTCATAAAATACACTTGTCCGTTAACAATGAGTTGATAGTTTGAACGATCTTGTTCACTTATTTATTTTGAAGATCTGAGGCGAACTGTTGCTTTCAGTAAGGCTATAAAATACACACAAAATGATATTCAAACTCACACAGATGCTTTTAACATTAAATAAAGCATATAAACAGTACCTGAGATTATCATACTTTCTGTTGTTGTTCCAGCCGCGACGTCGCAGAAATAGAAACCGTTTCTAAAATAGAATCTTCGAGTGTCGCCGTCGCAGCTGGATAGGACATGGTGTTAGGCCATCTGTTATGATAAATTCATGCTGCTGTTTATGCTTCAATTGTTGCGCTCAACTAGATTTTTTTTTTTCTATATGCATGTAAACATGTACGTTTAGTTTAATTGGGTTGGGGAGCCGTGAAAAAAAAAGAAAGAGAAAAAAACACTACAAAGCGGTGCCATGCTTTCAAAGAGTTTGGGAACCACTGCTCTACACTCTCAAACTACTTATTTTGTGTTTATAAGCAATAAACCAAAAATGTTGTTTCTATATACACAACCAACATCTTTAAATGGATAGTTTCATATTTCTCCATTGTTTTCATTAGGTTATATTGTTTGCAAAGCCACACAGGCTTGTAGTTCTTTCCCTCATTAATTTTCCGACTTTCAAATACTACTTTTTGCTTCAATGTTCAATGTCATAAGTCACCTCATAGCTGGGTTGCTTTGGTTCCTGGCTTATAAGTCTTTAACGAAGACTTTTTATAAATATCAATAGGAAAAATGAATAGGAAAAATACTTCCAGAACCAAGGACACTGAAAAAGTGGATGAGCACTTTGGAATTCTATAATAATGTGGAGATAAATGAATTCCTTGAAGGAAGCAGCTATACAAAGCATATATTTGTTCCCACTACTTTATGCGATACACATGCCAGTTTACGGCATGACAGATAATAATAGTAAGTTGATAATGACACACACACACACAACTCTTTTGTGTACTTGTTAGCATGCAGTAACCTGAGAAGTTGGCGAGAGCATCTTTGCTGCCGTTGGTCTCTGCGATGGCACGTCTGAACTGCTCGAGGATGGCGTTGAGCTCAGAGGAGCGCTGAAGGGTTCGGTGCTCTGCCACGCGCAGACGCTCCCTCAGGGCATGAAACTCCCTCTGATAGGCTACCAGCTTTTCTGCAGAGAGAGAAGGATAACGTGAGGCCAGACTGAAGCAGTGCTCAAGTCCTCACACGGGAAAGTGGGGTAAGTTGTGCCCCTTTTTTATTGAGTTATATTGTTCTCTAGGGCCAGTGTTATTTTACATTTTTGAAATAAATAATAGAAATAAGATTAAAAATACTGAAGAAAACTGAATTTAAATAGTTAAATAGAAATGTTAAAAATAATAATACAACATATAACACTATTAAAACATAACTAAAATGAAAACTGCAAATATAAAATACAAGATAATAGTATAAATAATACTAAAATAACACTGCTCCAAGCAAGGAAATATAAGAGAGGTATGATTAATGCTCTTAATTATTTAAAATAATTCACACAAAAACAAATGTGATAACTTAAAAGGTATAATTGAAAATGTGCCCATGCCCAACATTAAGGGTGAACTGTCACATCAAACAGTGAGTGGGTAAGCTGAATCATTGGAGAATATGTAAACAACTTACATTTACATAAATGAACACACATGAGAATGAGAGCGAGAGAGAGACAACACACAAACAAACAAAAAACTAATGCCAACCCTATTCCAGCCTTATTGTGCTGCACATTATTTACACTTTCATATAGCCAAGAAAAGGCTTACTATTCAAAATGTTTGGATGTAGCACAACAATATATAATAGTGTCCAACATCTAAAGCCAGCAAAAGCATTATTTTCAGGAAACAGACCTTTCCTGATTCCATTAGCGACTGTGAAACATGGGTTTCCAGGAAGGCTATCTTACTGCTGCTCATCTTGAAGAAGAGCGAGAGAAGAGAGAGAGAGACAGCTTGAGGTCTGAGGCAGAGCCAGTGGGAAGTGCCCTCTGTTACAGCAGATTAGCCTTGAGTAACACCGCCTGCTTTATTTGCAGACTCAACATGCAATGACTCAGGCCTCACCCTGAAACAAGACCTTGCATTTAATGCATCTGAAACGGTCTCAGAGCTTCAGGAAGCTCAATGTTTTGGCTCTACACACAGCGTGTGGTTTGTATCTGACTGAAACAAACGGTCAAATCAACTTTGATTTTCTTCTAAGGGTCGGAAAACTCATGGTTCAGTTTTTGTGAGGATGTTCATGTCCAATTTCCGCAAGAACATCGATTATGTTTTAGAAATGTCAGACTCTCTTCATTCAGACGGGAGCCTGATTGCTTTGAACTTCTGCTATGACAGCTGGAAGAATGACTGTTTGTTTGACCTCTGCAAGTCTTTCACAGGTTTCCTCTTGATCTCGCTTTTATCCCAAGCTTCTACATTCCCAGCAAGCTCTTCATCTTACAACCGAGGGGTTTTTGCGAGGATCCAGAATCTCAGCATTTTAGTTTCCCCTTCAGCTTCAGTAGGACAGGGTTTATAATTGGGTTGTCACAGTGAGGAAATTCTCACACCGGTATATAAACTTGCAACAACACCGGTATTACAGATAACACCGGGAGGAGGGCGGAGAAGAATTGCTTTTGAATGTGCGCTAGCTTTGCTTTTGAGTTCACAATCACGCTTACTCTGTGTATAGGCCTATAATTTAAAGCCATCAGGGAGCCGCTTTCTACACGGGGGTATTGAAATCGCTTTTGAATGTGGCGCTCGCTTTTCGAAATTTCTATCACGTGTAAGCTGTGTTTAGGTAGCGGGTGTTACTGACCGAACATTTCACAAGATTAGATATTTGTCAATGACGCTCAGAATCTGTTGTGCACCAAATCCTCCACAGTCAGTCATCTCTCCTCACTCTCCTCACATTATAAGAAATCTGACTCTTGCTGCGACTTATAATTGTGAATTATAATTACAACTGAATTAAATTACATTTTCTATAAAAAAGCCAAATGACAGTGTATACTAAATGACAATTTGTATACTAAATAGTAGGGCTGGGCGATATGGCTGAAAACTGTATCACGATATAAGTGTTTCATATCGGTCGATATCGATGATTATTGATATTTTTTATGACCTATTTCAAATAAGGACCAGGAGACAAATATATTACATTTAGACATTTTTTTATTTTAAACTGATTATAATCCTCCTCTGATTATAATCCCCTCAGTTATAAAGGCAGAAATGTCAACACAACCATGGAAAACGCTCAAATAATTAAAATGTAAACATAAGTCTAAAATCACAATGAACACTTAACAATTATCTCTTAACATTAAGGTGCAAAATTAAAGAATACGTAAGAAATGTTTAATAAAGTGTAATAAAATAGTGCAAAGTGTTAAATATAAACAGAGAAACCAACGACGGTCTTGCATAATTTGCAGACGACACTGGTCTGACAACGGTCAGACTTATAAAATCCCCAAAACTGCCATACTGGTGAGCTGGTCTTTCCTGTTTTATCAACAATCGCTGCGGCGCTCATTTTCCACGCCGGTTCTGTTACTGAAGAATCGAACACGAGACAACGATATGGCGCAACCATACATGACCGGCTGTTAGCGTGTCACCCCCTACGTTGCTAGGTTACCAGAGAGCGAGTGCCTTTGTACATTACAACCAAACTTGCTTCGCAACCTCTGGTTTCTTCCGACGAAAAAAAAAAATGATTGAACGTTTTATCGAACGCATTTTTTATTGATATTGATTACGTGTCTATCGCGATACATATCGTTATCGTTTTATCACCCAGCCCTACTAAATAGTCTAACAAAATATAGTAAACTGCTGTTTTTGACAACCTTTTGAAAAGAACCTTTATCGGTGGCAAAATTGCTGGTTTTGGTGGAAATAATTCAACAAATGAGAGCCAGTCATACATTTAAAAAAATATACACAAATTATAAAAAGTTCCTGTGGTTAAAGAAACAGCTAAAATATATAGCTAGACAGATACAATTTACACAAGACAAAAAAAAAAACCTGCAGGAATATGGTGGCTGGTAAACCAGTTCTGAGTAATATATCTATACAAGAAGACTGATGCATGCCTGCATCTAAAATCACAACAGCTCACTGTGCTCAATACCACATTACTGATCAAGCTGAACTGTTACTGAACTCCTCTGTGGTTTGGGCAGGCAATCAGCCAGTGCTAATGGGAAACTCTCATATTCCAAAAGATAATGACTTTAGTATGTTGAAGAGAAAAGGCACTCAATCCAACAATAACAAGGGCATCAAATTACATGTTTGTTAGCAGATTTTCTTGATCTGACACCGTCGGCAAACAAAATGTAAATGTTAGGCCTGTGTTGCTGTAAAGAAAATGACATTACGCTGAGTGTGGGAAAGATGTGTTCAGGCTTCTAGGTTGTAATCTAAATTAAGACGGCACACTTTGAAGGGCTGCAGGGCTGTTATGTGTTAGTGTCACTCAGACACACGCACGCGCACATAACCACAAGTTTAATAAGGGGAATGGTGTTGCTGCAGCCCTGGGCAGAGAGCTTGTTGGGGGCTGAGTGATGTACGAGAGACAATAGATGTGTGCAGAATCAGCTGCTTCCATCCTTAAGGGCTTTACACCACACACACACAGGATGAGAAAAGTGTTTAGGCTCAAACAAAAACCTGTATACTGAACAGCTCAGTACATATTGGGCCTGCACACCTGGTCACATCATTTGTTTCTACTGATCATATAGCTATATGATTGGTTAAAACAGTTGCATTTACACTTGGCTACATAAATGTGTCTCCGAAAAAACGAATACAAATCTGATTTTTTAATTCCCACACTATATGCACATTTAACAGAGTTCACGTCAATGAAAGCAACAGATGCGCTGCGTTTTATTTATCGTCAGCTAATTTCAAGATCAAAGACCTCAATAGGAGAAAGAGCTGCATCAGCTTAGTCACACTACTTTGAATGGAAATGTGTGTTGAGCATCTGCGACTTGCTTTCAGTTTCATTCCAGATGCATTTACAATTCCCAGTTTCATCTGAAGTGGTTTGAGTGATCGGATTTAAATCCGTCTCGAAAGCGTTTTGGGAGGGCATTTACACCTGGTCTTTTCACGATCGGATAGTTATGCAATCAGAGAAAACGCATGAAGTGACCAGGTGTAAACATGCCTATTAAAAGCATTGTATCTATTCATCAAACTATCCTGAAATGTACCACAGTTTCCGCAAAAATATTAAGCAGCAAAAAACTGCTTAAAAATAAATATTTCTTGAGCTGTATATTAGAATGATTGACACTTAAGACTGGAGTAATGATGCTGAATTCAGCTTTGCCATCACAGGAATAAAGTACATTTTAAAATATAGTTATTTTAGTAGTCATTTTAAATAGTAAAAAAATATTTCCAAACATTAGTTTTTACTGTATTTTTTGTCAAAAAACTGCACCCATAAGAGACTTCTTTCAATAAAATCTCAGTGACACTTTCTCAATCCAGAGCTCCCTCCTCAGTACACTCAGACCATTCACTCCCGCAGAAAAACATCTCCTTTGGAAATTTTCATGAAATTGACGTCAGAACTGGAGCACTTTACTGCCTGTGTTTACATACCTACATACGCCTCTGCAGTATTTAGTAACCTCCCTGTCCTGATAAACGGCATACAGTTTCACATGATTTATAGAAGTCTTATAGTAGCAGTGAGAAAAGCATTAAAAACCTGTTTAATTCTAATTCCATGTTCACACAAGAACAAGCACAGCTATAATGAAGCTTGTATAGTCGTTCAACAGTCTTCATTTATCTGTCTGTCTAGGTACATAAAACAAGGCATAAACAAACATAATTTAAGTATTGAATACGTCGCCTCTCACTTTCAAAGCAAACGCAGTACGCCGAGGCCAACTGTAGTCTGGATAACGTATAATGAACAACGCCAAGCTACTTCGAAGTCCAAGTCTAGGTCTGTTAGTCCAATTTCACAAAACAGACTAGTACAATTTCAGTCGGACAAAAACTTTTGCATTATTGACTAATTATTGTATCAGCCCGAATTAAATCAAAATTTTAAAGTGCATGTGTTTGGTATAGATCAGTGGTTCTCAACCTTTTTGATTAAAAGTCCCCCTTTCTCATATAGGCTAAAATATTTGTGGGTTTATTTCTGTAAATATGGAAAAGCTGCTTGTTTTCCAACTGTTTATTAACAGAAGTACAGACTAATGATATATTTAATTAACCGTGTTTCATTTTGTGATTCCTGAAGTTTCCAGAACTGTATATTCTTCAATAAAATAAATTGGTTGAGGTGGGAAAAAGAAAAATATGAAATATGATTTCTACAGATCCCCTAAAGGGACATGGTGATGAAATATATATATAAATCGTGCTGATATATATATATATATATATATATATATATATATATATATATATATATATATATGAGAGATGGGAGGAAAAAGTAGGTCAACGCTTTTGTGTTCTTGCGCAAATGTTTGCGTTCCCCCAATAAACTTTTTATCCACAACCATGTCCCTTTAGGGGCTTTTAATTATTGAAATACTAAAGTCATCCTGCGGCCCCATTGGAAGTTTACTGAGGAAAACCCAGGCCACTAGTTGAGAACCACTTGTATAGAGTACTTCTCAATTAGTTCTTTATGCATCACAATATCATGCAAAAATCTACAAACCAGCCATGAAGGACACTCCGCCCTTAAATCAGCATTACCCTAGTGTTTGCCTCGACCACAGATAGTCCACCTAATATCCTGACGGACTGCAGCCACTCTAAATGGATTAGCACATAAACTGTTGCACATCCCACTAATCTTGTTATCTTTTTCTCTCCCCCACAATCCCTGCCTCCTTTCTCTTTGCGTCGTTTCTCTCAGGCCTTTACCCAGATGTACATATAAGAAGTGCATGTGATGGATGGGACGGAGTGTGTGGGGAGATTCACTGCATTTCTGATGTAATACAAAAGTTCCAACCAAGTTTTTAAATCCATTTGGTGCTGGATAAAGCTTACTTTGCTAAGAAAAGAGCTGTTGATTTACATAGAGATGACAAAAAACTGACATATTGTTCAATCACGCTGTCAACCTGCCTGTCAACAGCATGTTAATGAACAGCTCTAAGGAAAATAATCTTAATCCTGCACCAAATGGGTTTTAAAATGGGGTTGTTGTTGCTTCTGTATTTCATTACACAAACCTATTTGATGTGTCTTGATGCACAATGTCATATATCATCAAAAAGCAGGCAATATAGACACATGCTCAGGTCCATTCAGATACCCATCTGGAGGCATCATAGTAATCAGTGTATTTGACAACAGAAAACTGCATTTGCAACCCATTAAACTTATATAACGTGACATATGCCCAAGTGAAAGAGAATATTGAGGTGGAAATAATGTAGGGCAAGAGCTGATTTTATCCATTGGGATTTGACTGGAGCCCGAAGAGGTGAAATACTATACATGTTATGCAATGAAATAAGGCATAATGTAGTCATATACTGTAAATCACAAAATAAACCCTGTGTTTACTATAATGACTGGCTGACTGTATTAGCTCACTTACACTGCTACTTGAGACATATGGATCTTGCACAGTTATGCAGGAAATCAGCTGAATAGGACAATTGTCATTTATAGAGTTTAGCAGTTATTATAGAAAAGTAATACAAAAATTCTGCGACTGACCAATCAGAATAAAACATTTCAGACCAGCATGTAGTATTAATTAAAACGAAGTCACATTAGTCACATTAATGAAATTTTGGTGCAATTTCACAGGCAAAAAAAAAGGTCCATTGCCCATGACTGCATGAAGCATTGCTCACACAGAACTGTCCTTCAAACCAAGCAGCTTTCTGCTGTCAACATGGCGATTTGCATTAACAACTTTTATATTCAATCATGGAACACTCCAGAATTGGATTGAAGTGGATTTCAATTCAAACGGCGATGTTTTGGCAAGCAACGGTAAATGTGGCCGCAGTGTACTTTTTTGAGGGGATTATGAAAAGCTATATTTTCCACATTTATTTTAAAAAAATGTAAACAAAAAAAAATTTTTTTCAGTTCAATAATTGTTTCTTCCTAGTTTTTTGCTATCCTTTATGTACAGTAGGGTTTTATGTATATGTTTTATTTTGTAACCAAGCAGATCTCGCACCCCCCCCCAATAACAAAGAAAATAACGATTTTTTCTTCGCCACTTTGGCCTAAATGTCTGGCATTCTTTTATATTTTATATTTTGTTACCTAATAAGGCTTTGTTTTTAAAATAGGGACATTAGTTTGGCTGTACAGCTCAGTCACTTGCAAAATAGTATAACCAAACCCACATGAAAAAGAATCGTGATTAAATCTTGAATCGTGATTTTCCTGGGGAAAAAAAACGTGATATGGTATTGACTGGAAAAACTGGAAGAACTGGAAGAGAGGGCTACTCTCTAAAAACAAAGGAAATTAAAGCTGCAAGCAGCATTTATCGGGGTTCAAGCAGTTAAGGCCTTTAAGGCATTTAAGCACAAAAGCATCAAAAGTTATTAAGTTTTATTTAACAAACCAAAAATCTCGCTAGCGCCAACTAGTGGCTGATTTCTTTCAAAATTCTTACAGACCTCTAGAGCCATGATTTGAACATGCCTACCGAGTTTTGTTCCGATCGGCCTCCGTTAACCTTGTCTAATAGATGCTCAAACTTCATTGGCCGATGGCGGCCATGTTTTTTGAGATACGCTAATGTCCTCATAGACATACATGGCACCTTGGACCAAGACACTGCATACCAATTTTCAAGTCATTTGGACTAACGGTCAGGTGGTTATAGCCCTTTTCATGTTTTTTTCATGTTATAGCGCCACCTATTGTTCAATCGTCGAGATTTATTTACTGTGACCCCAGATTGAACTCATACACATGTGTACCAAGTTTGGTGAAGATATCTCATTTACTTCTCGAATTATAGCCATTTTAGTAAAATAGGCTCCTCCTACAATGTTCAATTAGCGCTCCCTATCGACCATGAATCAAAATTTCAACTTTTTTTCGATAATTATTGATATTCAGACTCCAGAGAACATTTCTGCACTGGTTTGGTTCCGATCGGACAAAAAACCAGGGACTAGTTCGCAAAAGTAGGTTTTTGACATAATTCAAAATGGCGGAAAATTTACATACCAGAAATGAAATCGGAGATATACGTTTTGACCTTTAGTCGTTAAGCTTTCCAACGATATAAGACACTTGAGCCTACGACATACGGTCTAGGAGTTATGAGCAGTTTCACGCTTTTGGTCGCTATAGCGCCACCTATGGGCCAATCGAGGTCATAATTTGATAACCTCTCCTCGATTTTTGTACTACCATATGGCAAAGTTTCAAGGTTCCTGGTCTTACGGTTTGGGCTGCACGATGCGTTTTACGGCGGAATAATAATAATAATAATAATAATTAAAGCTGCAAGCAGCATTTATCGGGGTTCAAGCAGTTAAGGCCTTTAAGGCCTTTAAGCACAAAAGCATCAAAAGTTATTAAGTTTTATTTAGCAAGCATGTAACCACTGACATAATAGATGGAAAAGACCATTTACAGCCAATACAGGCAATGTACCATAGGAAATATATGGTTTTAAAGCTTTTTATAGCAGTTATAGTGCCATCTATGGACCGATCTCCATAAAATTGTTTACTGTGACCTCAAATTGAACCCATACACATGTGTACTGAGTTTGGTGAAGATATCTCATTTACTTCATTTACTATTTATTTACTATGATTCTAGCATGATTTACATAGTTTACCATGATTTTATCTTAGTTTACCTTGATTTACCATATTCTAGCATGATTTACCATGATATACTACATTCTAGTATGATTTACCATTGTTTACTGTGATTCTAGCATGGTTTACCATAGTTTATCATGATTTATCATAGTTTACCATGATTTACCCTGTTCTAGCATGATTTACCATGATATACCACATTCTAACATGATTTACCATAGTTTATCATGGTTTACCATGATTTACCCTGTTTTAGCATAGTTTACCATGATTTACCACGTTCTAGAATGATTTGCCAGGATTCTAGCATGGTTTACCTTGATACACCACATTATAGTATTATTCACTATGATTTACCACTGACAAAATCTGATTGTGTTATAATAGTTATTGTTATATAAGTGATTTTTAGAGTCTAAATATGAATGTGAGCACATGTGAAAAGACTTCATTAATAAGTAGAATGGCCAGCAGAGGGCAGAAGAAGACCACTTATTGGCTCACTTTCACTTTAAACTTCATGATTTTCACCAGTTTTCTGGACTAAAGCAAACCAGTTTTTCCATGTTAACTCAATAATGCATGCTTACACACACACACACACGCACACACACACACACACACACACACACACACACACACACACACACACACACACACACACACACACACACAGAAATAAACATACACAAATGCACATATGTTTTTAATGTTTTGGAATATGTTATTGAGAAAATATATTTATTGGTCTATTAGAATTCCTTTTTGATCTAATAATATAAAAAAGAAAAGAAAAAAAAAAGAAAAAAAGATTGCTTTTTAAAGCATTTGTTTGTTTCCCAATACTGAAAACTAATGAAAAGGTCATGCGTAATCCTGCTGCTCCCTCTAGTGGACAGTGGTATTACAGCTTCCATCTTACAGTTGAAGTGTTTGAATGAATTAATGAATGGGAATTTGGTTTTTCACTTATATCTCGGGAACCAGAAGGCGAACAATTCTGAAACTCAGAGCATAGAGAGTACTTGAGGAGCCCTGTTGAATGAGACCATCAATTACTTACTATGATTTACCATGTTTCTAGCGTGATTTACCACATTACTAGCAATTATGTGAAGTGTCAGTGCAAATGAAGTGATAAACACTGACAAAATATGATTGTGTTATAATAGTTATTGTAATATAAGTGTTTTCCATGTTAACTCAATAATGCATGCTTACACACACACACACACACACACACACACACACACACACACACAAATATGTTTTCAATGTCTTTAGGATGTGTTATTGTGAAAAAAATATTTTAATGGTCTAACCATTTCATATATTTCACTGTGATCTATATTATCAGTCCAATAATAAAAATAAAAAAATAGCTTTAACCATTTGTTTGTTGGCCAAAGCTGAAAGCTGATAAAAAGATTAATACTATGTGTAATACTGCTGCTCCCTCTAGTTGACAACAGTGGAATTACAGCCTCCATCTTACAGTTGACGTGTTTGAATGAATGAATGGGAATTTGGTTTTTCACTTATATCTCGGGAACCAGAAGGCGAAAAATTCTGAACCTCAGAGCATAGATAGTGCTTGAGGAGCCCTGTTCAATGAGACCATCGCGGTGTTTTTGGGCGATTGGGTTCGGGAGTTATGACTGTTCAAAGGCATGTCTTTTGAGGCTTTTATCTCTGGAATGCCCAGGGCAAATTACACCACATTTGAATCGAAGCTAGCCAAGGACGGGCCCTTTCCAACGAGCTCTCACACAAGGTTCAGGGTGGTCTGGGTCGGGAGCTACGGCCGTTCAAAGTCGGGGTTCCCGCGGTCTACCGATCGCCGGGGGGCGCGCTCCCGAGGCCCGCGATGACACGTTTCGATCAAGAGCGTGGAGAGGACCTTACCATCAAAATTTGAGCGCGCAACGACTTTCCGTTTTCGAGTTATGAGTGAATTTGTACTGGGGGGCGTGGCCTAAATGCCGTTTTACTTTCGTTTTCATGTTAAATGTTAAAATAATGATTTTATAAAGTCTAAATATGAATTATATAACAATATTAGGGAGTAGTATGATGAAATGACAGCAGGGGGCAGTAAAATACCACTTATTGGCTTAATATGGTATTCATTTTAAGGCTACATATTGAAGTGACCCTATTATAGCTATCCAAATGAAGTAATTCAACTTTTTCTGACAATTATTGATCTAGTGAGTCCAGAGAATTGTATTGCACTAGTTTTTAACATTATGATATGAAAATTATATGATCATATATGGAAAAGACCATTTACAGCAATACAGGCAGTTTACCATAGGAAATATATGATTTTAAAGCTTTTTAACAGTTATAGTGCCACCTATGGTCTGATCTCCATAAAAATTGCCATGCTTCTTTAGCATGTTATGTCACATATGCTCATCAATTTTTGTGAAGTTCTGAGTTTTCATTTAGGATTTATAGGCTTTTTAGTGTATTTTGCCACGCCCATTTTCTAAATGACCCTATTACAACCATCCAAATGCAAATGTTCAACTTTTTTTCGATAATTATTGATCTAGAGAGTCCATAGAATTGCCCTAGACTGGTCTGGTTCTGATCGGGCGAAAAACCAGGGACTAGTTCGCAAAAGTAGGTTTTTAACATGTTTGCAAATATTTAATGAACGGTTTGATTGACATTAGTGGTTCTTGAGGCAAAGTTGTTGAGCATGAGCAGATCTATCAAATGATATGCATTTTGTGACGATAAGTGTAACACCACGTGATTACAGAGCCATAAAACTTGTTAGCGCCAACTAGTGGCCGATTTCTTTCAAAATTCTTACAGACCTCTAGGGCCATGAGTTGAACATGCCCATCGAGTTTTGTTCCGATCGGCCTCCGTTAACCTTGTCTAATAGGTGCTCAAACTTCATTGGCCAATGGCGGCCATGTTTTTCGAGATACGCCAATGTCCTCATAGACATACATGACACCTTGGACCAAGACACTGCATACCAATTTTCAAGTCAATCGGACTAACAGTCAGGTGGTTATAGCCTGTTTTATGTTTTTTTCATGTTATAGCGCCACCATGTGGCCAATCGCCGCGATTTTTTTACTGTGACCTCAGATTGACCTCTTACACATGTGTACCGAGTTTGGTGAAGATACCTCATTTACTTCTGGAGTTATAGCCATTTTAGTCAAATAGGCTCCGCCTCCTTCGAACATTTCAGCGCCCCTTAGCAACTGTGAATCGAAATTTCAACTTTTTTTCGATAATTATTGAAATTCAGACGCCTGTGAACATTTCTGCACTGGTTTGGTTCCGATTGGGCAAAAATCCAGGGACTAGTTCGCAAAAGTAGGTTTTGGACAAAATCCAATATGGCGGAAAAATTTGCATACCGGAAATGAAATCCTTGAGGCCATTTTTGTTCGGCTTGAGCCAAGGATTCTAATGATATAAGATACTTGAGTCTGTGACAAAGGGTTGATGAGATTTAAGCAAAAATATGCAATTTTTTTGTTTTTTGCGCTGTAGCGCCACCATCTGGCCGATTGGGACGAGTCCGGGTATCTGAGTAGCGAGCAAGACTACTACCATCTGACCGAGTTTCAGGTCTCTAGGCCTTACGGTTTGGGCTGCACGATGCGTTTTAGGGAAGAATAATAATAATAATAATAAAAATCAGCACAATTACAATAGGGTTTCAGCACTTCGTGCTTGAACCCCTAATAATAATAATAATAAAAATCAGTACAAATACAATAGGTGTTCAGCACTTCGTGCTTGAACCCCTAATTAACATTTGTCACACCCTCCTTGCAAATTTACTTCTCTGATCACCTTCTAATTTACAGTATTTTTGCCATGTCGCCCACCCCTAATTGGAAGTTGAGTGGAAAAAGACTGCATATGAGTTTGCTAAAACAATGACATTATACTAGCTATTTAACCAATAGCCAATAGTCAAGTCAAGTCAAGTCAAGTCAAGTATATTTGTATAGCGCTTTTCACAATACAGATTGTATCAAAGCAGCTTCACAGTATTAAATTAAAATAATACAACAAAGTTTGTTTCAAGAGGAATTTATTGATTGATAAAATTAAATTAAATATCCCCAAAATATCCCCAACTGAGCAAGCCAAAGGCAACAGTGGCAAGGAACCGAAAAACTCCATCAAGTGACCTAATGGTGTCCTAAAACTCCATCAGCTGACCTAATGGAGAAAAAAAAAAAACCTTGGGAGAACCCAGGCTCAGTCGGGGGCCAGTTCTCCTCTGGCAGTTATGAGCTAGAGGCCGGATTGTAGTTTGAACTGTAGGATTATATGAATGCCTGGTATCCAATAGTATCCTATAGCCAGTGTGGCCTACTGTAAGTGATGTCAGCTGATAAAGTTAATACATTTTAAACAAACATTTTTATTTGGAATAACATGCACCAATAAATCATTTCATTTTAGACCAGAAATGTGCATTAAGAAATTAAAAACGGATAAAGTAGATTGGATGTTGCACCAGATGCCAGACTGAAAACTGATGAGAGATTAAAAACTGAAGTTTATCATTTTAAAACAGGAAGCCTCTAGCTGCTTTAGACTGGAAATTAGATTTCGCTACTTTCTAATGATGATGAATACTGCACGTTAAACAGAGGAACAGGAAGTTATTTAAAGTACATTTAGATTAAAGTTGCAGAACCGACACAAGCACTTTTGAGAATCACTGGGACAAGGGTATACAGCAACACAAGGTTATCAGTGTGTGTGTGTGTGTGTGTGTGTGTGTGTTAGAGAGAATGTCTTCAGAGGACAGTCACATGCTTTCAACGCATGCTTTTTAACAAGGACAGAGTGCAGAGGTCAAGACCCAAAGGGATACGCAAAGTTCACAACATGTTCCTTCTGTCGCATACACAATAAATGAGAAACAGGGAGAGAGTTGCAGCTGTTTGCAGTCAAGATCAGCTCGCCAAAAGGAAACTAACCCACCCTTTATTTCCTCTTCTTATTTACAGTAACAATTCTTAAAAATGTTAGTGATAACAGTAACAGTAATAATAATACCCTAATGGTCGTATTTACAAATATCTTTAAAATGTCTTTTTTCCAAATAAATGTTTAGCAATTTTTTTTTTGTACAATCACACACACACAAACGTAAGGAATAATTGACGACGGGCCATTAAATTATTCGAAAAATAATGCACACCCGAGTTACACCGGTTACCACACCTCAAAAAATTGTTCAGATGATGCATTTAAAGACGTTTGTCAGGTTTTTGTCCAAATTTGACTAATTTCTTACGCATCTCATCCCAAGCCTCCGTTGCTAATTCCAAAACATCGTTTTAGAGCTAGTAATGGAGGCGTCAGCCACTGATAGTAGTCTAGTACAGTTATATAGAGAGAGACAGATTAAGCATGTGTGAATTACCTCATTCAGTCCGTCTCTACCAGCGTCTACTAATAGCGGAACTACGTTTATCTGCACCTCGTGAGAAACGTCATGTAGCTTTTAAGTTGCTAAACTATTTTACTGATAAAATCTTCAGAGCAGCGTTGAAAACATGCAAGTGTGTGTCAATACCAGGCCCGTACTGTATGTGTGTGCGTTTGAGTGGGAGACAGAGAGAGCACGAAGAAAGATATGTGATTTACATAATAACTAATAAATGTATTATACATAATAAAATGAATTTTGTGGCCAAAAACTTGTTGTTTTTATCCTATTCTTTACTATATTTATTTGCTTGATCAGTGTCGTTGTGGGTTTTGGTTCTTTTGCTGTTGTTGTCTATAAGGACCTTTGAAATAACTGAAATAATTTATATATATATATATATACACTAGCAGTAGTATAAAATATATGTATATTTAAGTTTAATTTCACTTAAATGACAATTAATAGGTCATTTTCATTGCTATTTAAGTGAAATTACTGAACTTAAATATACAAGCTTGATAAAAATGATCATTCTAGAAGAAAATTTCAGATGGCACTTAGAGGCTTTTACATCTGAACTCTTCATAATATATATATATATATATATATATATATATATATATATATATATATATATTTTTTTTTATACTGCTGCTAGTATATATATATAGTGTGTGTGTGTATGTGTTTGTGTGTGTGTTTGTGTATGTGTTTGTGTATGTACATTGCTGAACACTAATTTGAAAAAAATTAAATTATTTTAAAGAAATCTCTATAAATAAATAACAATATAATGAACAATTATTAATTTAACGCTAGCAATTATACACAAAACTGGCCAATTAAAAGGGAAATGTACGTCAAAATAGGTGATATTTACTAAATATTTGATCAAATCAAAATCTGATATTTTACAAAAAAATGTGTTACTCCCATCCTGAAGCCAGACTGACGGCATCAGTTTTCACATTCAGAGTGAATACATGAGTTTGGCATCTCCAAATCAATTGCACTGAGATCATGTTTGAATTCATCACCACTAGGCTTGTTTAAATGAATGGAGCTAAACATAAAAAGCCTATGAATGAGGGAATAAGGAATGCAGACAGAGAAAATGTGACAGTCACTGTGTTGGTCATATGACATGTGGTGAATTGTTTTGGGAGAGAGAGAGAGAGAGTCATGAGCAAGAACAAAGGGAAAGGTAGGGGTTTGGAATGGCAGGGATACAAATGCAGTTCTCAGACCGAACAAACAATGAATGACTTCATCTTTCCTCCTCTCCTAGTTTAGCTCATGTGTCGGGAAAGCAAGCAAGCAATGGCATTCATTAATTGCAGGACATACAGAATGATGGAAATCCTCAGTCTTTTCTAATAAGTTGTGACACAAGAGAGTCACAGCACCTAAAAACATTTCTGCGCAAGCCACAGGCAAAGGATGTGTAAAACTTATGAGAACAGGGGTATGTAGAAAAATCGGTAAGATGTGTAACAAAAAAATAAGACAGATCATAAAAATGTGATATTGTTTTTCATGTCCTGCCCTGAAGAAGCTTCATAACAGATATTCCACAAGACAAAATATCATCTGAAATCATTAAATTTTCATTCCATTATACGGTTTAAAAGTTTACATACCCTTGGTTCTTGATATTATGTGTTGTCTCCTTGAATGGTAATCTTACAAAACCACAAAAAAAAATCAGAGTTGGTCTAAAACATATGGAACCACATCGCATTTGTAGTGTAAACTACAACACTAAGACACTTATGCATCCTTGTGTCCCAGAAGACCGCCACATACATACATACATACACACACACACACACACACCGTATATGCAACTTTCTGTAACATGTCATGTTACATGTCAAACAGTTGGTGCACTGCTCACACAAAAAATAGAGGACAGTACATGTACAGTACAGTACAGAGTACATGGGCGTAGATTACGCGGGGGACGTGCCTCCCCCCACTTTTTATAAAATGTAAATTCGTCCCCCGCACTTTTTCGGTGTGTTCACGACAAGTTGAGCTTTTCGCGGGCCAATGTGTATACATCCAGATTTAAAATTCAAAGAGTCAAGATAGTCTATACGTGACTTTCACGTTTCCATGGTAATCAGTCACTCGTGCGTCACGACACGCCCATGCTCGCGCCCGCGCTGTATCCATCATTTTCATAGAGGTCGCAATGAGTTCAAAATGGCAAAAAACTCTTCACTCCTTTTTCCCGAAAAAGTCAAGCACTGTAAGTTGTCATGTAGTGTCCGAATTGTGTTGCACAATGATGAATAACTCTGCCTATTTCTCGAGTTAAATAATTAACACGTTTTGTTGGAAATTGAAAATATTCTCTACCCGCACAAACGTGCGCTTATTTTCAGTCTTTTTTTATCCGTAATGTCTTTTATTTTCACAGATATGTAATCAAAGCCCTTCAAATTAGAATAAAGATGGTGATTGTTAATGCTGAATTTGGATTTTCATGCATTAACAGCCACTACATCTGCTTGAATCATGCAGCGTTGTAACGTGTGTAGGCTACATGATGTTTACCATATATATTTCGGTAACACTTTACAATTGTTAGATACAAATTTTTGTAGACAAACTTTAAGTTGTCTTGAAAAAGCCTAACCTGAAAGTTTGAAGTAGTTTTAAAAGCTTGAAGTTTGACGTAGCCTACACAAAAAACTATTTGAAATATGTAAACAATATTGTACAATATAGAACACTAGGCTATGTGCAGTATAAAGTACAGAACATCTGCATTTCTTTCTTTCTTTCTGTTTTATTGCTTTAAACATAAATAGCATATTAAGCCAATTAAGCAAAAACCTGTCAAAAAACAAAACTGGTATAACGCTTGGCATTCTGTCCCCCTCACTTTTGAAATGATGGCTACGCCCCTGGCGACGTATTTTTGTTGGCCAAAACCTGGAAATGAGTTGCCATTTTATCACTTGCGGTTCCATTCTCCTGAAGTCAATGGGTTTTTTGTATGGTTGTAGGTTAAATGCTTGAAACAGCTACAGTCTGTGTCATACTTATAAGGAAAACAAACTTCCAAGGTAAATGTTTTTAAACAAAGACTGAAAGAGTTGTTGGAAGCTTAGTGATGTGACACTGAAGTCATGCAACCATGGTGTAAAGTCACAGACCTTATTTTCTGCAATAATCCAAACGCCAATCAAAAAAATCCTATTGTGTTTTTGATGAGGGAACCAGGGTGATGCTAACTTTTGGGCTGGCCAACAAAAATACAAATACCACTCTATTAGAACCAAATTAAAATAACTACCTATAAACTATATGTCTTGTGGAATAATTGTAAATATCGGTTTGGTCAAATAGCTTCATCAGGGCAGAACTAAAAAAATATTGATAATTCATCATATCAAAAAAAGATGCACATCTTGTAGATTCTGCAAGCGGTATGAGCAGAATTCTGTATTTATATAAGCAAAAACCACCACAAAATAAACAGATCAATGATGAAATATGAGAGAGTGGAAAATCCTCAAATAGCTGTAGGCTAAATCTGATGAGTAATCACATTAAAACACACACACCGATGCAGTGTACATCTGTAAAACACCTAGTCAGACCCACTGCACAAACAAACATCTACAAAAAAATGATAGTTCTCTGTATGTTCTCTGTAGCATGTTTGACTAACGTGAGCACAGTAGGAAAAAAAATCCAATCCCATTCCTCCAGAGGGAAAGAGATTAAGGGGGAATGAGAGTCAGAGAGAAAACGATCTAAAACCATGAACAAAATCACATAAACATTACTGCATTAAATACTGGTTCACTTGAGATGTGGTAATCTGGTGCCGTGAAAATGGAGCCATCAATAAGGGACATTTAGAAACACTAGCTAAAGAACATTTACATTGAAACACTCAAAGTTAATGCAAAATTAAAAAATGTTTCAGATTCAGCCTATCGTGTTCATTTTGGTTGGGCGTATGCAGTTCAATAATAATACAAAGGACAATCTTTACTAGGGCTGCCCTTAAAAGTATTTTATTCTAGTCGACTACTAGTTGTTTATTTAAGCCTTTAGCTGACTAATCGCCTATTTATGATATTATTTTTAATTACTTAAATATATACCACCGGAAAATGGTTTTAGTTTCATGGCTTATAAAGAATATTAGGTTTGTGTGTAGCATTGCTAACATTGTTAGACATTACAGAGAATTATTAAACCATGATAATGAGCATTTAAAATATAAATTAAGTACTCATGCAAATGCATAAAGCTTGCCACAGCGCAACGGCAAAAGTAATGATTCTAAATGTGACCACAACAAAAAAAGACTGTCTAAACACTTTAATATTTATTAATAAACTAGTGTTTTCCAAGTCAATGTCAGAGGCAAAGATGAAGTTGATGACGCTGACTCATCTCCACAGAATAGTAGATGATGAATGCATGCTAAGTTAGACGTCGCTGTACTGTACTTATTTAGCTTCCACACTCCACACAAACACTTTGTGTCTGATAAGAACGTACATTTATCTCAGTTAACATTAATGTTAGAGCGAGCGGCCATGTAAAGTGGCTAACGTTAAGCTAATACAAATTAGGGTTGCACGGTATATCAGTATTGGGAAAATATCTGTATATATTTTATTTACGATAAATAAAGATATCATGATTTTGCTTATAAAAAAGCTGTCATAATGACAATCAGGAAATTTTGGTCGCGTTGAGTGAGATTCACCAGATTTGTCCATTTTGTTCCTTAGTGTCACGTACATGATACGCTGCTGTTCTGAACGCTAGGTGGCATTGTACTACCTGCAAAACTGGCAAATGTGACACTGAGGAACAAAATGGACAAAGCTGGTGAATCTCACTCAACGCGACCAAAATTTCCTGATTGTCATTATGACAGCTTTTTTATTTATGGAATAGCTAATTACTTAAAAAGGAAAAACTGTGATGGTACCAGTTTGCAGTATATAATCTAAACAACATGATATAAAGTTACCAAATTTGCATTGACATTTATCAAGTTTATTAACATAGTAAAGTTGGCATTGACTATAAATTGAAAATTTTATTTTTACACATGCATGAATATGAAGGAAACAAATGGCACCTGCAGAATGAACGTTCCTTAAGTATTTTAATACAATGTTCCTATAATAGAACCAAATGTTCCAGTATTTTCCGGTTCTCAATTACCAACCCTACAGAGAAAGAATGTAGCACACATTATTTTATACCTACACACCACCTGACATTGAGTGAGTGACTGTGTGAGTGTGAGTGTGACAGAGAGGTTACAAAGAGAGGCAAATAACACCTTCCAGAAATGACATCACAGAAGCTCAAGTGACAGCTATCGAGAACTGCTGCCGTTGGCACCGGAAAAATGGGGCGCATGAGATGGTGAAACTGAAAAATGTCAAGGGCTGGAAATGTTCAAGGACTCGGCTCAACAACAATGGTTGAGTTCTCCAGCCTAATATGGAGGAAGAATGGCGGAGGATTCCACAGTGATAAGAGTATAATGGTGACTCAATGAGGACTTGTCTGAAACGCTGATTGCAGAATGATCTGGAATGATCTTGGAGCCAGAGGAGGGAATTATGCAACTAGCATCACTCTGAACAAGACAATGGTTATTAATGAGAACATTCTGGTTCCTTACATGCTGAAAAGTCTCAGAGTTCATTATCTTTCTATTGTAAAACTCTTTTTCTCTCTCAGAAGCGTGCTTAACACGGCCCCCTCGCTCTCCTCTCGACAGGGCACGCGTGGGTTGAGCTCCTCCCGAAGCTAAACAATCCAGCCCAAACAGAAGCACAAGCATTAAGTGTATGTGATGAGCGTTGAGTCTTCTCCGGGAGCTCCATTAGAAAACTGAGCCCTCCCTCGCTGCTCCTCTTAGGCTTATCAAGCCTTCCCCGGCCCGCTATTTTTGGCCCATTGTGCTTTCCACACACCCTGAGGATGCAAAGCCTCTGTGGGCTCAGCGGAGGAGAAGAAAAGAAAATAGGATGTATAAGCCAATGGTGCAATTTTAACCTCTCGTACTAAAACAGGAGAGCAAGTGGAATGATGTAAGGTGCCATCTAATTACTAATTTGATTTAGCTGTCACTTTTATCCAAAGTAACTTCCAGCGAACATATTAAAGGGCCCCCTGGAGTTAAGTGCTTTGATCAAAGGTATAATGAAGAGTCACAGATCAACACTTATGGGCTCTGAAGATATAACCTTTCAGTTAAGAGGCCAGATCTTTCACCGTGCCACAGTAAACTACAGAAGCCTTAGCCGTTAATTAAAAATATTGTTAATCAAAACAAAAATACAGTAAAAAACGTAACATTTTTTAAAATGCAATTTATTCCTGTGATGGCAAAGCTGAATTTTCTTTGACTAATCCAGTCTTCAGAGCCACATGATCCTTCAGAAATCATTGTAATATGCTGTTTTGATGCTCAAGAAATATTTCTTATTAATTATCAATGTTGAAAACAGTTGCTTAATATTTTTATGGAAACCGTAATAGGCCTACTTTTTCCAGTAATAATTAAGTAATAATAAAAAAAGCATTTATTTGAAATAGAAATATTTATTATAACATAAATGTCTTTACTTTTACTTTTGATCAATTTAAAGCATTCTTGCTGAATATAACTATTCATTTCTTTTAAAAACAAAATCTTACAAAGCCCATATGTTTGAACCATAGTGTGCATTGTTTTAACGTTACATAAAAATGAACAAAATACTTTAAAATAATGAAAGTAAATATAACTTGCTGCTGTGGTATTGAAAGTGTTATTAAAACCATACAGCAATGATCGTTAAGTTGATTAAAGGACACAATCCCCTCCCCTTTCTGATTAATTTGAACAAGCTTGTCATGACAATACATATGTGATTCAATAAACCATGATGCATCACAAGATCATATTCCTAACTGACTCAGCAGTCAGCACAGCTTATTTTACTTTCCATTTCATGTAGCATTCACTGAAGTGAACAAATCAACTACTCTGACCGTAGTAGTCAAGTATATACTATGAGAATGAGCACTGCATACCAGTAAGACACCCACACCAACTGCAAATATATTGAAGTTCTAATCAGGTTGAACTTTAAACCTTAAAGGGAAATAACAGTGCAATAAGACTGAAATAACAAGATTGTAAATGTGTTGGCCCATACAAACAGCGAACAACACTCGATATCATGTAGAGCGAGCCTGACTGAGAAAAGGCAACATAGCAGCAAGTCAATAAGAGAATTATTCAGACCCGAGTGGCATCGAGCTATGCCATAATGAGTCACTACATTCAGTGACATCAATGCCCTCCACGAACTTCCGAGGTGTGTACATATGTGGGAGGGTTTCATGTCAATGAATTCTGTGACCTTTCTCTCTCAAAGCTTTTTCGATCAAACTACAATATTCATCAGCTAAAGTTATGCGTCACATTTTTTTGATTTAGCTTACATTTCAGAGATTAATCCAACAAGCTGACACACAAGTGTCTCTTTGTACCTTCAAGCTATAAACAGCATCTTCAATGAAATTAACCTTACCAGGGTTTTTAATTTTTAAGATTCCTCTCCAGGACTGTGGTCTACTATACAGCCTTGAGTCTTGAATTTTAAGGTTGATTTTGTAGAAGATCCTGTTTATAGCTTGATGGTACAAAGAGACAAATATATAGTAATCTAAATGTCTGTATAATGTGAATGTGCGTACTGCTTAATAAAATGGTAGAGAGAGAAAAAAAAGACATACAGAAATGCAAATGTAATTGCAGAATTCAATTCACCAAAATCAAACAAACGGATCTGCAAAACAAATCTCCCAAGTACCAAAGAGCAAAAATGTCTCTCAACAGTTGCATGAAAGTGGAATGAAATATCTGTGATAACGCACTGTGTTACAACATCTCGTAGCAATTACAAATGTGTTCCCATTTGTTTGTGACGGGAATATAAATGATGCGGAATGCAAATTGGCCAACCTCTACATTTGGCTAAATCCCAAGGAGAAATCTTGCATAACACAGCGAAAATCAGATCAGATCAGAGTTTGGCAAAGATCATCAAGCAGCATATAGAACTGTATGCTTTGCTTTATACAATTCTAATCAATACAGGGATGGATTTAACTAGAGAATGATCGACCATAGAGCAATGAGCTGTCACAATGTGCACCAGAGCTCATCGATTTCCAAATAGAGTACTTGGAGTATTATTCTTTTCAACTCCAATTTCCAACATTAAGACATGTCCAGAGTTCCCTTTAGACACTTTATGGACAGAAAACATGAATTCCTTTAAGGTTAATGTCAACTATAGTGCAGCTAACTGGAAGTGTTCTCACAACCTGTGGTGTCCATTATCAGTTTATTGATCCCCTCTTGCGGGGTTTGAACTTATAACCTTTTGGTCACCAGCTCAGCTATTTAACCATCAAGCACCTTGTAAATTATAACCAAAGTATTCAGTAGTTTAGGCCAAAATACCAGTTACTACAATTAATATCTGCAATAAAATTCACCAAAAATGGAAATTAAACAAAAAGGGTGTCTTCGTTTGTTTTAAGGAATTGCATATTAATTATACAGCAGTTCTGGTCCTCTACATTGATTGGTGAGGTGGCATTCCAAGCATGTCGATATTTAAGCACTGAAGCACTGATATCATATCCAAATATGGCAGAAATAGTAAGAGTAGAATGCTATTCAGAATTCAGCCTAGGTGAGCAATGCTGAGGAAGTCAGTTAGTCTGGAAAAAAACAGTACATGAGGAGTATTATGTCCGAATTCACAGTATTCACAAAACAGTAGCCGAAATTAAGTCATTAAGTCACTTGACATTAAGCTTTATTTATATAGCGCTTTATACAATATAGATTACAGATTTCACTACAGCTTTACAGTGATAACAGGAACATGATGCGTTTTGGCTGTTGTTCAGCTGAAGTCTGTTCAGTGTGGATTCAGTTCCATTGTAAAGATCATCAATTATTAAATTAGTTCATTTCATCTATAAAGCAGTTCTGCAACAAATGATGTCATCGTCCAGCTCAGTTCAGTTCTCATACAACAGTGTCAGTACAGTCAGATCAATAATATTGTTGAATATTAAGTATCCCCAACTAAGCAAGCCAGAGGCGACAGTGGCAAGGAAACCGAACTCCATCGGGGACAGAATGGAGAAAACAAAAACCTTGGGAGAAACCAGGTTCAGTCAGGAGACCAGTTCTCCTCTGGCCAATGAACAAACACAATGTGATTATGGTTCAGGTTGCATCACATGTCTTATTATTGCATTACTGGTCTTATTATTGGGAGATACGAGGGTCTGTGGCTCTATTAGAGAAAGCGTATCGGCTTACTTAGATCAAGTGTGCCTTGATAACCAATAACATTACAGCCTTTTTCGTTTTTCGTTCAGAGTTGCAAGACAGTCAATCACTGTTTGCGGATACCATAGAAATGAATGAGAAGTGCCGTAAACTGAATCATACCTGTCGCGCAATTGTCTGTGACTTCTCTAATAAAACAGCATGTTTTTCATTTGTAAAAATAAATAAATCCGAAACTAATTTTTAAGAGAAAACATGTTGAAGATCAAGCAGTTCATTCAGCGAAGTGAAACCCATCCTCCGTTGACATCCATTCAAGAAAAGAGGGCTTCTGGTCTTTTTCCCTGCATACCACAGTGTTAGCAGGCATTGCACTTTTTTTCTAACCTTGCAGGCTTGACTTCAAGTGGCTTTGATGCAACTTACACAGTGGGTCACATGACATTGACAACATGATAAATGTAGTACCTCCGGATTCCATTCATACTACATACATTCATTATAGAAAATACTTTTTTATCAGTAGCCAAGCAAGTTCTTGATCAAATGTACTACCTACTGAGACAGTATGCGATTTCGGACGCAACAAGTGTTTCTTTTATTTTACTCCGTGTTTGCTTAGAGTGGGTTTCTCTCACTAGAGTGACAAATGGAAAAACCCGGAGGTGGAGCTGAGTGATAACTGAATGACTTGAGTGGGTAGCAGGGGAATCTTGTTGATGACTTTTAAGACCAGATTTTAGACTCAGTGATGCTTGGTTGACACAAAGTTTGTTGGTTTCTATTGGAACTATTTTCTTTGGCCGGAGAAGCAATAAACCAACTAAAAGGCCACATTTATTCTGCACTGTAAATTACTGGATAACAATACATTTGTTGAACTTTTGTATAAAACTTGCACTTGCAATTGTGCAAGAACAGCATTCTTGCACGTGTGATACAGCATAACTGAATGATTCTCAGAGATGAACTCACCTTTGCCATTTTGCCAAGCCGTGTACCAGGACAGACTGAGAAACGACGTGAAGAAAACAATCGCAGTGGCAACAGTTCCATGTCTGAGCCTCATCTCATTTCAGCGCCTCCCCGTGCAGCTGGTCCTCCGGTCCTCCGGTCCTCCAGATCCAGGCGTGCATAAGCGTTATAGAGGAACATATACTGTCCCCTTCCTCCTCCTCCTCCTCCTCCTCCTCCTCTCGGTCGCTGCTGGAGTCACGAGGCAGCCCAGCGGAACTGATGCATTTCCAGTGAAAGATGTGCAATCCTCATGCCTGCCGTTACTGGAAGAGATCATGAATAAATGAAGATTCACGGAAAGGCACGGAAATAGACGTGAAAACATATATTGTCTTTGTTTCGGTCTTCTTTTTTTCCACCGCATTGATTACAACATAGTTTAAACAGATAGCTGTTTAAATATGCAATCATATTTCAAAGGAAATGAATCACCGATAGACATACAGAAATACTGCAGAGGAAAATTAATATAGGGGGAGGGGTGATTGAGTAAAATAAAACATTGAATGGTTAGAAAAGGACACATAATTAGGGGCTGTGAGATAAACAGAGTTGACTACCTGTCGGAGGACCCCAATTGTCAGACTGGCATGATCAACAGCCCCAAGTTCAACACTTCTTACCTTTCAGCCTGTTGTTGAACAACCAACCGGTCCAGCTCGATCTCATAAGAACTGAAGATCCAGCAAAAAAAAAAAACGACCAGAAACACGTTTTGTAATGTTCGTTATATAGCCAAATTAAACGCACCGTCCTGCCAGAATCTTCAGCGGTGGTGTGATCTCTCAATCAAACTTGCTGAAGAACACACCCACACAAGATACGATCGCCCAACTCAGACACATGATTGGCTGGAGTCAACAGACCCCACCCATCAATGACGTTGATTGGCAGGAGCCAGCAACAGCTCCTGTCTGCCGCCACACGGCGGACTGAACCCATCGCACACTCACTCAAGTATTATTTATTTACTTATTGATTTTTTTTGTTAATTTTTTTCTTTCTATTAAATGAAATATATTCCATTGTCAAAGTACCATGTGCAAGTATTTATCAACAAGCTCACACGGCACACATGCACACAGCAAATATCATATTGAACATATTTTTCAATTTAGGAGATTGAATGTTGTATGTTTGTTGTATAGTCAGTAGTCAGTCAATAAATTACTTTAAATTCACATTTAGAAAATCCATAAAGAGGAATCTAAATACTGAGTGTAAGTGGTATAATGATAATTACATTTTTAAATTTCATGTGTGTGTTTTTGTTTTGTTTTTTACAGTTATTAATGTTATAAGGAAGTTGCATACATACAATGGAATTATAACATATATTATATTTTTCATTTTATACATTACTTTAAAAATGGAAAACTTACCCATAAATATTGCAAGCCATAAAATGTCCTAATTTCTACTTTGCTGAGAATAGCCTACTTATACTACTCATAAGTCATCTGTCATATTTAGATACATTTAGATGTATGCCATGTGTGCTGTCTGAAAGTGGGCACCAGAGGGCACACACATTTAATGAATAATTGATTGGCTTATCTGACCTTCACTATCACTGATAGCTTGTGGGCCTGAACCTTTATTGTATGCAACCCTCTCTCATATCTTTTCATTTATTTTCCCTATTCTTGTTATTGTAATGTAGTGTCATCAAAAGTGATATTACTGCACCCCATACCAACTGCAGTCTGTATTTAAGCCTATACTTCTGCTTTCGTCTTTCCTAATCTCTCATTGACGTAGTCTTTTCATAGACTGCACTCTGTCTCCCTATAGTCTATTTTTATTTCTATGCATATCTCTTCCCTTTAAACACTAAAGCCTGCAATTTAGTCATATATTTATTATTTATTGTTGTGTAACTAAAACCAGTGCTACCTATGTGCTTATTTTTACTCTTTGTTGACTCACATTCTGTTTCTTCAGTATGTCTCACCGAACAGTTTGGTTTATGAGAACTTGTAGGCTGATGATAAAGCTGAAATCTTTTTAGAAGTGGAGATGATTAATTATAGCCTGCACTTTTTTAAATGTTACTCAAGCCAGATACTGTGTTACATAAGAGAGTTTTGCTGGTCTCTCGGCAATTCTATTTTAAGCTTAATTCTGTATTATATAATCATATTACTCCAATCAATCCTTTTTGTAATCTACTACATCATTAGTTATTCATTTACATCAAGTCTAAAACACAAACCGCAAAATGAGAAACTGCTCTTTCCACACAATATTTAATTTTTGTTTTTATTTTATTTGTGCAGCACATGTATATCATTGTGAAGAGGTAATGCAAGGCACAGACATATATTTGACCGGTAACACTTTATTTTAGTGTCCTTGTTACACCTGTTACATGTAGTTACTGTAGTAATAACTATAAATTATGCATAATTACAGGCTTTAACCAAACCCTCATCCTAACCTCATAGTAAGTACATGTAGTTCATTATTATTACTCAGTACCTAAATGTGTAATAACACTGTAACACAGACACCTTAAAATAAAGTGTAATCGATATTTCATTAAGATGTCAATTACATTGTAATTGTGTTAGGTAGAGTTACATATGAGGTAATGTACTGTACAGTAGTAAGCCACTGTTCTTGAGAAGTTAATGCAGAAGTAAAACTGAACTTGAATGACATTAGATGAAATGAATACAACTGAAAAAAAACCACACACACACTTGTATTCCACACTTCAGCTGTAAATAAAATGTCCGACCTTCAGACTTCACAGTAAAGTGAGTTTCAGAGAAAACAGGCAAAAATCTCTACAACTATTTATACATATATTTTCGTTGTGTACTGAAGTATTTGTATTTCATTGTGAAGGCCTGAAGTTATTTTAACGTTTGTTTAATGAACTAATAGCTTTCTTTTCAATACAGTGTCTACATAGCATATATGTGATAAATGTGTCCAACCTTAAAGTACCCCTATTATGCTTTTTCAGATATTACCTTTCATGTACTGTGTAATACAGTGAATGTAAAATGTCTGCAAAGTTTCAAAAGATTAAAGTGAATGACAAATTAAGTTTTTCTCTCCCAAAAGAAAGAACTCCCTGTAACAATTTCGTCAGTTATGCCAGTCTTACTTCCTGTACAAACCTATGTAGGTTTGTAACACATTTGAAGAATGAAATTAAAGTGTTTTTTGACCTGGGATGCATGCATGCCTCCAAAACAAAATTAGGAATCTTTAAGATAGCATAACAGGGGCACTTTAAGTAACTGTGGAATTATTCCATTGATAATGTTAGGCTTCCTTGAAAATAATTCATACATTCAACAAATCCTCAGGAACACGTTAGGACCAAAATCCAGAGGCACTGAACCGGTATCATGGCCACTACAAAAACCACTAGTTGGAAGTAGTTTGTAACAAAAACATAACCACCTTCTGTCCATAATCAGTTCAGTTCTGCTTGTACCTTGTTCATTATAGGATGCTGCCGTTTATTCTCAGAAAGGTGTCGCTTTGAAATATTCTTCAAGCGTAATGACAGAGACTCCTCCAACCCAGTCCTGCAGCCAAACTTGCTGCAAAACCAATTTCATGAAAAACCACTTATGTCCAGGGGGCCACTTCTTCATAACAGGATGCCTAAACAAAGCACATGCAAACATTTATACAAATATATATTTGCAGACACACTGCTTACCCAACTAAAAAATAAAAAATAAATCTTCTGTTGGTTAGTAACATATCTTTACAAAAGCAGTTGCATTTAGCAAAACATTTCAGATATAAAATAAGTATGTGTACAATTGTAGTTGTATCAGATACAAAACAAATAGCTAAGTGATGTAGTATATCAATGAGAACAGTCCAAGAAATAACGAAGATATTAGAATAATATGGATTGCAAAAATATTCATAATTATAATTATATTCATAATTCATAACAGTTATTAGGATAACTGCTTTATACCAGAGACGTAGAACTCAAAAATGTAAAAATATTTATACCATGCATGGCACAGGAGATTCGAGGGAACAATCTTTAATAACTCAGAGGAACATACAGGAGAGAAAAAAAACAAAGCTACTACACGTATGCTTCCTACAGACTGCTACTACAGATTTCGGCAATCCTATAAGATCATTACAAATCACACTGTACGACCCGAATCTAATAAACTTGGGTACGACGTATGTAGACTGTACAATGATGACACCTATTGAATCGTATAGGCTATGACGCAAGTTAGTGTAGAAGAATAAAACGTCATCAGCATGCGCTAGTAGTAAACAAATAGAGCGACATCAATCGCACTTTGCCAATTGTGTTTTTTGTGTGTAAAAAAAAAGAAAAAAAGTCACCGTCGAAAGAGGGGAATATGGAAATGGTCATGGCTACGGAAAAGAGGCCACATTGTCATGCCAATTTTTCAAATGGTGCTTGAGGTAAGCAGTTTTAAAGCTGCAAGTCTGGCAGATTGAGGGGACTTGAATGTTTACAACTCTCATGCCCTTCCCCCACTACCTCCCATCGAGTTCGTGCTCGTCAGTGCGTGTGCACCAGATTTTCTGTGAACGCGTCTGTCTCTTCAGCATCGACCAACACCATGGACTCGGAGGTAGACTGCCCTGGCTAATCTACCCATAGATAGCAATAGCCGAGGAATTGGAAGCTTGTTAGTAGATTTTCTCTCCGCCATCACGCTTCGTACAATCCAAAACACCTGCGAACTTCAGGCGTGTGCATGTGATATTGTAACGTGCGTGAGGGAGGGATGATCTGTGGCGTGTGCACGAACTGTGATTGACAGTCAGATCTCACACAGCCCTGCGCTGATTGGACCAGAAGAAAAGGGAGCGGTGGATTTTTGCAAAACAAATAACAGGCTCCAGGTGGAGTTAGAAGCGTGGGTTTTTTCTTCTAAAACCGGCTGATTTATGTTGTTCTGTCGGAGCATAGTGTCGGTTTCAGTGAATATGATAAAAAAAAATTTGCCGACTGCAGCTTTAAGTTTTATCGCCATGTCGTGTTGATCAATAATACCACCTTTTAAGAGCCAAGACCATAGAAAATTTTGAAATCTCCACAATTGGTCATCTTTCATCTGGGACAGCTCAAAATCATACAATGTGTACTGGACATTAAAAGAATAGCTTACTTCAAAATGAAAATTCTTGAGGATGAGGGTGAGTAAAACAACTTGAGGATGAGTAAATGATGACAGAATTTTCATTCTGAAGTGAACTAATCTGATGAGTCACTAATCTGAATCATAACACTGATGAGACCGAACAATGAACCCGAAAGAACTGAAGGCTTAAACACACAGGGAGATTTAACAATGAAAAACAGAACAGGTGCAGGAACTAATTAAAAACCTAGGAAACCAATGATAACAGGCAAAACACAGGAAACATAGTGAAAACAAACCATAACAGAATACACATGTTACAGTTCACAGCTGTGTGTATGATTTACAATTTGCAAACTACCTGGAGAACATGGCCTCCTTGGCGAAGTCAAGCTCATCTGGTCCCACTTCCACCATTTTACCAGTCAAAGTGAGTCTTGCACATCTGGGGTCCTCAGGGTCATAAACCTGCTTCCTTTTGCAAGAAAATGTGAGCATAGAACAAAACACGTCAATTAATCATTAAAGCACATTCAGTGACTAAGGCGGTCCATGTCAAAGATGCCATTTGTTTTGATATGTGATTAAATGTAAAGTTTTTTTAATTCCAACCATATATGCAAGTAAACACACCTGCAAAAATCCCCCTCCGCCTCAGAAAACGTTAAGGAGGCATAAGGGAAGCTGCGAAGATCCATTACAGTGTTGTCCATCGGTGTGACATAAAAATAAGGAACGCCAGTGCTGTTGTCAGCTGGACCGTCACTGACAGAGAAGATGTTGCCAAAAGGAAGTCCTTTAATCTAAAAATGGAGAAATCAAACTGTCTAAATTAAATACATTTTGTACATGTAAATGTGATTGCACTGATTGAATACAGTGCTTCTAAACCTTTTGTCCACAACAGTATTTGAAGGCTCCATGATTTTTCTAGTCATACGTGATTTACTGGATAAGGATTAAAGTCACCATGAAATGGTGTATTTTTTTTTATGGAATATTGCAGCATTTATTATAACTGATTTATCCGTGTTTTCGCGCGAGCCGCGAGGGCGGGACAACCTGTAACTTTAAATAAGACTGTTTCCGCCACAGAATAAAAAATAAGGTAACACTTTACTTGAAGGGGTGTGCATTAGACTGACATGACACCTTCATAATCATGACATGGCACATTTCATGAATATGAAGGATGTTTTATGCATGTTAATGACAATAGTCATTAAGTGTCATTCCCTCAATTATGTCATTTTTAATGCAAAGATGACATTGTTTGAGACGTCTTTGTTATGACAACTTGACATAAACCAATACATCATAAGCTATCAGTGTCTTTGTCATGACAACTTGACATTACCAAGACAACATAACCTGTCATAAATATGTCATAAACATTAATCATCAAACTTAAGAAACTACTTAGCTTTATGGGTTAACATTACATTATATTTCTGACCACTTTTTTTTCCAGAGGTACAAATTGAATTTGTCATTAAAATGTCATTAAGTGTTAATACTCTGTCAAATAATTGTATAACAGTGTCATGGATTTTTTCCTTGACCTCAACTACAGTGGTACGAATTTAATTTGTCATTAAAATGTCATTAAGTGTTAATACTGTCAAATTATTTTATAACTAATACTGGAACACTAGGGGAAAAAAGTGGTCAGAAAAATATTCATGACAGTTATAATGGCCTCATGACAGCCAATGTCAAAACCAACCACATGCCAGTTTAATGTAATGTTAACCCATAAAGCTAAGTAGTTTCTTAAGTTTGATAATTAATCTGCTATGTCATGTTTATGACACATTTATGACAGGTTATGATATATAACGAGCGACGTCTCGTGGTTCCATCACAGAAAGCCACAAAATCACTTTCCAGAACATTCTCATTCACAGTTCCATGCTGGTGGAACGCTCTCCCCACCCTCATCCGGAATGCAGAATCCCTGACAACATTCAAAAGACAGCTGAAAACCAATCTCTTCCGTGAGCACTTAACCTTATAGAGAAAAAAAAAAAAAAAAAAAAAAAAAAATGCTACTCCGAATAATACCTGAACTTTGTATTTTGAGCACTTCTTGCGTTGTTGTTGCTTTTGCCTCTTTATGATGACTCGCTGAATTTAGTCCTAATTTGTAAGTCGCTTTGGATAAAGGCGTCTGCTAAATGACTAAAAGTAAATGTAAATGATATATTGGTTTATGTCAAGTTGTCATAACAAAGACATCTCAAACAATGTAATATTTAAAAAAATGTCATAATTGAGGGAATGACACTTAATGAAGGTTGTCATAAACATGCATAAAACCTCCTTCATATTCATGACATGTGTCATGTCATGCTTTAAGAAGGTTTCATGTCAGTCTTATGCACACCCCTTCAAGTAAAGTGTTACCAAAAAGAAAAAAAAGGTTTGTATTCTTTTATTTCTCGCTTTTAAAGCGATTTATTCTGTGGCGGAAACAAGCTTGCGACTTCCGTTTCTTGTGACAAGCATTTTATTCACAATTTCTACCCGATAAAATATGTGAGCTTGGCATTAAAAAAAAAAAAAAAACGCCAAATGGAACCTTAAGATTTTATTAATTTACATGATTGTCCAGGTCTTCAACCCAAACTTTTAAAATGAGGTTCTCTGTTTGAAACACCAAAAGTACACATTTTCAAACTCTTCCTAATCAAACACCCCTGATCCCACTCATCCGCTCACTAGACACTCCAAGGCCTGAAATGGATGGGTGAGATAACTTGTTAACAGATCTCCTGAATTCAGAACGGCATACTAGTACTACTCTTACTATTTCTGCCATAGAAGGACATAGTAAAAGTAGAACGAAAAGTAACGTTATACGGTTCCAAATTCAGCAATCCAAAATGTGTAAGTTAGTGTTTTTGTGGCTCCGCTCCAGGAACAGGTTTGGGAAACATTTCCCTGGTTGAGAACCACTGACTTTTTTGTTGATACCTGTAATGATTAGAACAGAGCTGCAAGCCTTCATCTAAAGTTAGAAGGACAGTTATGTCACCTGTTCCTGCGTGGAGATGGTTGCCAGGTGACCCCAGTCGCTGTAATGCGCCATATATCGCGCTACCCTCGCCGTGTCCTCGTGCGGCGGAGGCGTCGGGACGCTGGACGGCGCCTTCACCTCCTCCATACGGTATGAGAACACACGGGACGCGGATGACACATCCTCGCTTTTCGATTTCTGGTCAGGTTTCTTCTCTGAACCGTCCCTGTACACAGAGGACGGATAGGCTTGTTTCCAGATCCCGATGTTATCGACGAGCACAGCGGGCGCCTCGTCCGAGTGCGTGTCCAGCTCTTCGTCCACCACATCATTGGTGACAGCCCATGAAACCGAGCTTCTGATGGTGTAACTGTCACTGACACATAATAGTGTCTTTACCGCAATGACCAGATGAAGTAGTTGCATAGTGCTGTTTAGATTCACTAGCGCTGCGCCCTTTCAAACTGCATGTTTGTTTCGCAACTATAGATATGGCGTTACATGATGTGGCCAGAAACTTTGTTGCGTTTGAAACAGCGGCATCACCTGGACCGCCTGAGAACTGCACCTGTATATCACGTAACAGTGCTGGTCAGAATTATTATTTGCCCCTTTGGTAAATATGATCAAAGATGTCTATAAAAAATAAATCTGCATTGTTAATCCTTTTGATATATATATATATATATTTTTTTTTATTAAAAAATCTAACCTTCTATTGAAGTAAAATAATTGAAAGTGGGGGGGGAAATCACATTATTAAATAAATGTTTTTGTCCAAAACACATTGGGAACAATTATTTGCCCCCTTTTATTAAATACTTTTTGCAACCTCCTTTTTCCAAGATAACAGCTCTGAGTCTTCTCCTATAATGCCTGATGAGTTTGGAGAACACCTGACAAGAGATCAGAGACCATTCCTCCATACAGAATCTCTCCAGATCCTTCAGATTCCCAGATCCATGTTGGCACTTCTTCTCTTCAGTTCCGCCCACTCATTTTCTATAGGGTTCAGGTCAGGGACTGGGATGGCCATTGCAGATGCTTGGTTTTGTGCTCAGTGACCCATTTTTGTTTTGATGTTTGTTTTTGGATCACTGTCCTGTTGGAAGATCCAAGCATGGCCCATTATAATATTTCTAGCAGAGGTTGTCAGGTTTTGATTTTTTATCTGTTGGTATTTGATCGAATCCATGATGCCATGTATCTGAACAAGATGTCCAGGACCTCTGGCAGAAAATTAGGCCCACAGCATTAAAGATACAGCAGAGTATTTCATTTTACACATGGGGTACTTGTTTATGCACCAAACCCATCTTAAATGTTTGCTGCCAAAAAAGCAAAAATTCAATTGTTTCATCTGACCATATAAATAATTCTGACCAGCACTGTATATTATCGTTTCCAAATGTATGCGGTCTATCCAAAATTTTGTTATATTCCATAATTATTTTTAAAAGTCAATGTTGATTGCACAAAAAAACAAAACAAATAAAGAACAAAAAAGGAAACAAATAATTTATTTTCGATTGTATTCGTTCAATACAAAAAGTACCGGTATACATCATTTGGTAATTTGTCATTCCAACTGTGGTATTATGGTGGTAATTTGGCATATTTGTTATACATTTTATATTTGGTATAAAAGTCAATATTAACATCACTAAATATATATAATTTAAATAAAATATATTCTTTTTGTATTGAATGTATTCAGTTAATACAAAAAAATTACCATGGTATCCATAGTTTGGTAATTTGCCATTTCAAATGTGGTAATTATAAAAAACAGAAATGAAAAATCCTGAAAGTGTCTCTTAAAGTAGATCCCATATTCATTTTTATTTTTAAACAATATTTATTTTGTTGTGTTTATATAGATTTTATGATAGAATACAAATCACAAGTCACTTTAGTACGTTGAATTTATTGGCCTAAGAAGCTTAGTTGTAATTTGATTTATTCTTTACAGCCACATAATTGAACATTTAACATAAAATAACAGACATCTAATAGGTGTCCGAAAATTAACAGGTGATACAATGTCACAATACATATACAAACTATTGGATGGAATTCATGGAAATAAATAAAATTTGTAATTGGAAAGGAAATAATCAATAAATTAATACTCAAACAACATTTTCACAAGAAAACAATGGTTAAACCTGAGAAACAATGAGCAACATATCACATGGGAGACAATTCTATAGTTGTACATGTACGTGTGTCTGCACACGTGTGAGTGATTAAAACATCCCATCCTTTTCTATTCATGAGCACTCAGGGTGCTTTTGCTTGAGTCTGAACCTGAATTTGTTTTTCTCATTTCCTCTGTCCACCTCTGATCTACATTCACTGTGTTCTGTTGTGCTGTTAACCAGTAGATGTTAACCAGTGTTGCAAGAGAATGTGGCTTCATAGCTCACAGTATACTTCTCCCTTTTATTTTGTTTCATTTCCAAAATGTTGGTACCTATTTTATGTGCATACATTCATACTTCACATGGAGAGAATGCAAGCAGCTCACAAGAGAAGGTTTTAGAAGGCAGACAGTATTAAGATGAATGACTGCTGAATGTTCAAGTTTTCCTTCAGAATTTACAAAACCAGTAGTGGTTCAAGACCACACTGCTTAACATCATCAAACCAATAACTTGAGTACAATTCTCTTTGGATTCAATTTCAGTATGAAAATGTCCTCAGATCCTCCTTTTTAATACACAGACTCAGCCTTGCACTTGTAAACTCTTCCTCCATGTTTTTTTGTTTAGTCCATAGTCTTATCACTCCATGCCATGGATTTCCTCTTGGCCAGCTCCATCCAGGATGGTTGGGCACTGTCACGAACAGACTGCAGAGGAGATGATGATGGAGACGATGAAGGTGATGATGATTGTGGCACTGGTTTCTGCTGCCATTTATCCTCACTGTCTGTTTGCCTCATGGGAACAGAAGAGACTGATGCTTCTAGAAATATCAACACCAAGTATGAGTATATAACTGAATTGTAGCAATCATGTAAAACTCATAATGTATCTGACACTTACGCATTGGCATACTTGGGTCGAATCCTGTGCTTGTACCTGAGACTTTTGAGATCGATCTGAGAGGAATTGTTGATTGAGATGGGCTTCGGGACTCTGATGTGGCTTTCTGCTCACCAGTCTATCGAAATAAGTAAAAAGGAAATCTGAAACTATTCACAAAACAGAATATACACAACTGTACTAGATATTGTGATATTTGTTTTTGCCATGCCCGGGTCCGTCCTCGTAACAGATTCATACTTGGCGAGAGAGGTTTGAAAATGATCTTGTCGCCATCGATGCAACTGGAGATCATTGGCCGGAGGAGAGGAAACATTCTCTTCTTCTACAGTGCCTGGGAGCTGAGGGGTTGAAAGTTTTCTAACATGCTGGTAGGTCTACATTCTACAGGTCAGACTGTTGCCGATGCTTTCAAAGCATTAGAGGAACATTTTCAGCCTGCTAGGAATGTTGTAGTCAAAGGCAATATTCAGACAACACAATTCAGGCAATGCGCTCATTCAGCGATCGTACTGACGAGATGATACGGGATCAATAAGAGGAGAAAGCATCCTCAGCACGCATTTGCAAGCAACTCTTGCTACAGTTACAGTTAACAGTGAAGAACACAATGCTGTTAGCCGGTCAACAGAGATCGCTGTGGAGTACGCTGCGGCAGGATGTGTACAAGATTAAACCTGCTCAGCGTGGTGCACCACGACGTAATCGGAAATACCACAGAAAATCAGCGAGCAAAACACAATCACTGTCTACTGCACAGTCCAATCGTAGTTGCTTCCGTTGTGGGTCTAGCTCTCACTTTGCCAATGCTCAAAATTGCCCTACCGCAAGTGCTTTGTCCATCAGGTAAAAATAAGAGAGTCAGCACAGCCTGTACAGCCTTCCCTTATCAGCTAGAAATTCAGTTTCCAGAGAACTACACCATTTACAGGCATCATCGAGCACGTGGGTGTCGCCTTGGCCTTGGCACTGGCAGCTTTTCAAAAAATCATACAATGCTGAAAGGACTCGATGGAGTCCAGAACTACCTGGATGATGTGATTGTGTATGGACACACTGCATCCCAGCATGATCACAACCTGCAGGCTGTTTTAACAGCACAATGGCATGCAGGTCTCACATTGAATCAAGCGAAATGCAAGTTCAGTTGCACAAGCCTTCCTTACTTGGTACACACTCTTACTGCACAAGGTGCTACCCAACCACTGTCACATTCAGGCTAGGATAGCACCAGCCTCCACAGATCCAGCCAAATTACGCTCATTCTTAGGACTGGCATCCTGGTATTTGCAGTTGGTGCCAAACTACTCTTCAGAGGTGAAGCCACTGAGAGCATGCTTAAAGAAAGTCAAGTAATGGACGCACAGAAAAGCTTTGAGAAATTGAAGTAGCTCATTGTGAACAACCCAGCTCTGGCAATCTTTGATCTGGCACTTCATACTTAAGTAACCTGTGATGCCTCGGACTATGGAATAGGGGCTGTGGTAGCGCAGATTGATGCTAAGGGTTCTGAGGTACCATAGCATTCACGCCCAGCTCTCTCACAGCAGCAGAGCGGAAGTATGCACAGTAGAGAAAGAAACTCCAGCCTACATCTGGGCTGTGGAGCGGTGGCAAACTTTTTGGTGATGCCATAGGTTCACCCTTCTTACGGACCATCAAGCGCTAACTACTCTGTTGGTATCTAAAGGTATGGGTCGTGCTGGAATGCGCATTACGAGATGGGCCCTGTCCCAAATGGCACCCTAAACACTTGCGGTCTTCTTATGAGTCCGCACTTTCGTGACGTTATGCCGCTTTGATTGTGGGGAAGAAGTTCTGAAACCTAAAATGACAAATGGGACATCCTATGGACTCATATACTTCACGGACATGCGCACGCGGCAGCCATTGTAAGTCCACAAGACCGAAAGTGCATATTAAAGTGTGCCATTTGGGACAGGGCCATGGTCCGCACTTCTGCTCTGCTTCAACTATGAAGTGTTGTACACACCAGGATCTGAAAATGTCACAGCAGACTGCCTCTCACGCCTACCCTTGCCCGCCTCGCCTGTGAGGGTTCTGAGTCTGCCATCAAACCTGATATGGCGGCACACCTGATATGGTGGCCCTGAACTAACAGCATGGTACTATGGTAGCAACTACTTACAGGCTGGCCTAAAAACAAGAAAAACCTTCCACCTGAGCTGGCATCATACTTTCATGTCAGGGATGAACTTGCAGTACCAGACAACCTGGTTTTAGAGGTCCATACTGCTTGGTGGTGCCCATATCCCTGTATCCATGGGAAAAGTTTGGACTAGACATTGTCGGCCTATTCGAGTTAGGGACCTGGGTTTGCAGGTATACACTCACTTTAGTTGACTATCACAGCAAGTGGCCAGAAATAGTGTTTACCAGCAATGTAACTACTGATACTGTCACTGACTTTCTTGCTATAACATTTAGCCATTTTGGCTGATTATTGTGGCTGACAATTGTGTACAATTTACATCCCTTGCCTTTGCTGATTATTTTCTTGCAAACAGGAATATAAAACATGTTCGTGCCTCCCTCTACTTTCCTCAAGCTAATAAGGCTGTGGAGCGCATGAACCTTGTCCTGAAATATTGTGTTTAAACGGCAAGCTTGGAGGGTAAAGGTCCTTGCACACTGAATCCGAAATTTTCACATGCGTTTTTTCGTATACGTCATTCTGTGGCTCTAAATTGTCAAAACACCATTCAAATGCTTGTTACGGATGCGAAAAACGCAGAAAATCGAACCCGATCCGATATTTTTTTGATGGACGAAAGTTTCGGAGGCAGTGTGCAAGTGTGATTGACATAACGTGAGGTCGTATTTATTTTTTAACGTGCGGAAATTTCGGACGCGAATTTCGGACTCAGTGTGCAAGGGCCTTAAGCCCTGGAAAACTTCTTCACCTAATGCCACCACAGGTGTTGCTCCCAGTGAACTCTTCCTTGGATGCAAACTGAGAACAACCTTACACATTCTACACACTGGGCCCTCTACTGATGCTACAGTGCAAGCTCGTGTCCACGCCCGCCAGTCTCAAGTCAAAACATACACTCACATCAAATGTGCGACGAAGCCATCTGTGTTAAGACCAGGAGACAGACTGCGAGTGATGTCTACTCATGTGAAAAGGGCAGTCAAAATTCAGTCAACCTTGTACAGCGCTGGGGGAAAAGGGGTTCTTTGTTGTTGCTGCAGATATTTTTATTCGTTTCTAGCATAAGAGTAAGATCCAATACCATCCATGGGGCTTACGTGAAAAATGTCTAAGTGATAGGACCACTTTTTTAGTTCAAATTCAGCACAGTTTAAACTCTAGTCACACCATTTTTTTTTCTTCATTTTTCAGTTAAATGTTTTTTGCGCCCATGATAATCACGTGTATTATTACTAATAATAGATAAGGTGTGCATTATTAATAATGAATTAGGTAATTTTAGATAGGCGAAATAACACTTATTCAATAAAGTTGATTCATCTTACTTGAAGAATGTGAGTAGAGATAACATGTTTCCATCATGTGAAACCAATGTACGTGACTGAATCAGTTTACTCTCTGACTGAAGAAATCGAGTGTGTTTGGAGATAGCATAAAGGCCCTTTCACACTGGACGCGATTTTGACGCACGAATCATTCGCGCGATGGTTTTATTTTTCGATCAGCGGTTTGTGTAATGAGTGCTTCCACACCGAACGCGAATGCGCAGCGGCGAAAAAACGACTTTTATTTTATTCGCTTCGATGTCGATTTTTTTTTTACTTTTGCGGCGACAGAATAGGCTTCAGCCAATCACATACTACAAGGACAACGATTTGAAAGACAATGTGTGGCGTAGCATTGCCAACCAACTCGGTTATCTTGACTGTGAGTTTACTTTGTTGTGTGATAGTTTTAGTCATATAGTCCTGTGCTGTGTAGGCTAGCAGGCCAAACTACATTTGGGAAAGCTAACACTATTATCGTCAAAGATAGAGACAGAGACCGTGTTCAACACGTAACAAAATGTAGTGAGACTATTTAGGGCTGCTTTTAGTATACTATACATTCTTTGTGTGATATCTACAGTTTCTAGTCGAATGATTTTTAACTTACTTACTTCGTGTGTTACATGTAATGTGTAGTTAAGGCCAATTTATACTTCTGCGTCGAGTGTACGCCGTAGTGTACGTCGTAGGGTACGCACGTAGGCGACGCCGTCGTGAGCATTTATACTTCTGCGAATGTCTGTGTTGCTCTGCAGTTACACCGCCGAAACGCTAGTTGGCGCGGGTGGGTTTTAATGTTCCAGTTCCACTGTGTTTACATTCCTCGCGGCTGTTTTGAGTTTAGGTTTCTACGAGCAATGGCGACTGAAGGAGTCATACAGATGGCTGTATTTCCGCACTTCTTCAAGCAATCTCTCGGTCACTTGGTCTGTTTCCATGGCTCTTCACTGATCTTCGGAATTTAAAAATGGCGGGCGGGCGGTGCAGAGTGCAGAAGATCATTCCGGAAATGCGTAGGAGGAAACGCGATGCTATCCAGCCGACCAATCACAGATCTTGCGGTCCGCGTTGCCGCGACGCGTAGTTACATTTTTGAGGAGGTGCGCGTCAGGGTACGGCGAAGGGTACGACGTATGGTACACGTCAATGCGTATGCTACGCCGTACCTTCTACGCGAACCCGACGCAGAAGTATAAATTGGCCTTTACATTACAAAACGCACTGTGTTTAGTTGAAGACGCAAAAAAAAAAAAAAAAAACTGTGCACATAAGCATACTCCCCTTCAGACTCTCTGTTCTGTAAGATTGGGTGCACCCAAAACCTTCTTTTCTGTCTTTTAAATAAAATGAAAAGCTCGTCTTCACTGGATGCTATGACTATGACTGGATGATGATGATGATGATGATGAAATGTCCATGTTTTCTCAGCTGTCGGCGCGATTCGCGCGAAAGTTTGAGAATGTTGAAGCTCTCTGAACGTCACAGACGTCGCAAATTCGCGTCGCGGCTGATGTGAATGGTTTTGATGCGAACTATTCGCACACGAACTATTCGCTTTTTCGTTTCGCTTTTTCGTTACGCATCCGGTGTGAAAGGGCCTTAATACTGTATATGATACCTTGGTTGCAACAGTTGTTTGAGTCTCCCAGCGCTGCACCAGCGAGGTCTTGTTTCCTAATCCTGCTGCCCACACTGGTCTGCCATCCTCGAGCCCGGCCCCCTTGCCTTGAGGCACAGACGCCCTCTCAGCTTTCCCTGAGATTACGGTGGGCTCTCCCCCCTCATTCTGAGGCTGATCCTTTGACACAGTATTGGCAGACTGTTGGGAGACTAGGTGGGATGTTAACTTTGGGCTTGACGACAAATATGGGTAACCTGGGGGAGGTGTGGGACGCAGTATAGCCTGTGTGGGGGTCTGTGATGCTGCTCGCAGTGGTGATGACTGTGGTGCACATGCTTGTGCACATGCCGTGAGTGCGGCTTGAGTGGTGGATTGTACGTTTGATGTACATGTAACTGTAGACTGAGTTGTTTTTGTTGTTGAATTACAAATTTGAGTTTTGGACTGAAACTGGACTTCTCTGGTACTTTCTATTTGAGATTGACTAGTGGTTGTCTGAGTTGAATTTGCTGAAGTTTGGCTTGTTGATGCTGTAGTCTGAGGTTGCTTTGGAGTGAACTGTGTGGTAGATTGTGTGGATCTTCCAGTTGGCTGTGCAGATGGCAGTTGTTTTGTTTCTGTAGGTCTCAAAGGAGGTTGTGTAGCTGTCGGCTGGCTTGTAATGTTCTGAGCGATTCTTGGATTGGCTTGAATTGGTGAAGTGGATGTTTGCATTTGTGGTTGTGTTGTGGTCAAGGTTGTTGGTCGTGATTGCAAGCTAGGAAACTCAGGCAGTCTACTGGTAAAAAGCTGTTGCAGACTTCTGGTCTTCTCTCTGGCCATCTCCATCCAGGACACCTCTGAAGCTGTAGATGTTGGTGTGTTCTCCTGAGAGGACACTGCTGTAGTCTCTTCTCGAGGCAGGACTGTACCTTCTTTCGGGGGTGAAGGTACAATCTTAGTTTCTTTGCTGGCTGATGGTAAGGGCTGAGGAGGTTCTGAAAATACATAAGAATATCTATTTATCAGAATGCCATGCAGCTTATTTCAGTCGAAACCACCCATTTGCATGGAAAGAGGTGATCTAACCAAAATGGGTAACATGGGTGAATGTTAAATTAGGTAAGACTCTCAAACAAAGCTAAAGATTCTATAGGTGCATCCCAATAAAACATTTTTTTTTTTTGTTTAATTTGAATATACACAAGGAGAGACTATAGAGTGGTGCAGGTATGACATCACTTTGTAGGCCAAAACGCGGAAGTGAGTTAGCATTTTAGCACTTCCGGTTCCATCATCCTGAAGTCAATGAGTTTTTTTAATGGGGTTTTGGTTAAATGGCTGAAATAAGGTCTGTGGTGAACACAAGCTCAAGACACTTTCACGTTTTATTCTACGACATAAAATACATCAATATTACCCCACTCGAGATTTTTTTAAGCTGTTACGTCTCTTGAAAAAGGCAGTTGCTAACAAGTGGCTAAATGGGACTACAGAGGCTGTCGCGGACATTAAACGCCATTAAACTGAACAGGTAAACTCAGTCTGCTCTTACAGGCTCATTTGGCTTATAATTGTGCTCTTATAAACTATTCAAAGTCAAACGTTCTGGGAAAATGTTTTTAGATAAAGACTGAAATAGTTGTCGGAAGTTTAGTGATGGTGACGTTTAATTCGTGCGACCGTGGGGTAGTTTTTTACTGCATTTAGGCTTCAAAATTCATAAGTTATGTTCATCTGTGTAAATTATCTTGATGGACAAAACGTGCAAGTATCATAAACTTTTGTTGATCACAGAGCTTTTTTTAGCGGTGATCCAAAAGCCTATGGGAAATCCTTTTGGGTTTTCGTCCAGGGAACCAGTGTGATGCTAACTGCCAGTTGGCCTACAAAGTAACGACATACCTGCACCACTCTTTTATAATTCCCGTTTCATGCCGACTTAAAAAAAAATACTATATCCTACAACATTAGGTTCCATAAATGGTTTTCACACATACCCGCTTCCATTGATGTGACAATTAGTGTATCCTGACTGCAAAAATAAGGACTCTTATGAGCTGATATGTTTCAGTGTATCAAAAACACAGCTTCCAATTAACTCAGTGCAGTTACTTATTGTACTAAGAGTAGTTAATGATTCAAATTGTGCATTCCGTTAATTTTGTGAATTGGTAAGTTTTGTCGTAATGCCTCATAATGATATCTCCTTAGGGTAGCATGTACAGGGTGAAAAGCAACGGTCCTAGTACTGAGCCTTGCGGTATTCCTTACAGAACTTGAGATATATTTGACATTTCTTCATTTAGTGCTGATAATGGTCAGATAAATATGATTTAAACCATCCCAATGCAATTCCACTTATGCCAACATAATTTCAGATTCTATTCAAAAGAATGTTGTGGTCGACAGTATCAAATGCAGCACTTAGATCCGGTAACACTAATAGAAAGATAAAACCACAATCGGATGATAAGAGCAAATCATTTTTAACTCTAATGAGAGCAGTCTTAGTACTGTGATACAGTCTAAATCCTGACTGGAAATTCTCACAGATGCCATTTATTTCTAAAAAGGAACAAAGTTGTGAGGATCCTGCCTTTTCTAGAATTTTTGACAGAAAGGGTAGATTCAAGATCAGCCTGTAATTTACTAATTTCTGTGCTTTTTACTCCAGGTAGGGGCCAACTTACACCTCTTTTAATATTTGACATTTTGTGCTATAACAACTAAATTAGCTAATGTTTTCATTTATTTCCTTTAATAGCACATCATCCTATACATCTTGTAAGTTATTTTCCAAAATATTTACTAAATTAAATATGTTACCACAATCTTTATAGTTTAGGAAAATTACTGGATTGTAATGAAGCATTAAGAAACCAGAATCCTTAAATTATTTACGATTCCCTAGCTATTTTTGTAATAATCATGTATCCCTACTCACTGTTCTGTTCTGCTTATCGCTACTCTTTTTGAATAATACTAAAATTGACTAATCATTAATAAGGAATAAAGATAATACAGACTTTATTGGTTTAATGATTTAGTAAAGTCATTTGTCAGTTTGATCAGAAGAGGTATAACTTGAACATCGATGTATGAGCACAATCTGCCATTTGTTTACTCAGTTGAGTAACCACTATCAGTGTAATTACAGACAGAGTCAGATGGGCACAGTTAAACATTTGAACAAAGCAGCTTTCTTAATGCTTTGACTCAGACAAGCACACCGACTGATTCCTGGTATGACCTGGAACATCATTATGTAGCTGTTCACATTTGTTGTAATTGCAAACTAAGTAGTTCAGAGGATTAATCTTCAAGCACCATGGGAAACCACAAAAAGAAACTCACCAGCATGTCTGAGAAAGCCAGCTCTCTCTTTGTCTCTACAGAAACCCCTGGGTGGTGAACTGGAGGACTGAACTGAGGTTGAGGACTCATCGGTCTGGAGAAAAGGGTCTTTGAGTTTAGCATGGAGTCTTATAGACCCCAGGCTGGTGTGTTGATCTTCAGCTTTTATGTAGCTGGTTGAATCAGACTGTGAGGCCAGAGGTGGAGTCAGCAAATTGACTTCAACACTGTGGCATTTTGCCTTGTCTTCTGATTGAGCTTTGTCCAAACGAAATTTTAGCGAAAGAGAGGTAGAGCGAAGCTGCACTCCAAATGCATTTGTAGTCTCCCTCTCTATTCCCCCCGTCATGTCTTCCATCACATCCTCAAATGCCTCTTTTGCCAACTCCTCTACTTCTTCCTCCGTAGCCTCTACACCAATCTCCTGTATCTTGTTGTCCTGACTGTCCTCTTTTATTGGTATCACTGGATCAAAGTCTGTTTTGTCTTCCTTCTTTGATGCTGGTGGTAAGTTAGCATATGGGTCTTTTATTTTTTTCTCAACTTGTGAACTTACCTTCCGCTCTTTCTTGAAATTTAAAGAAGGTTTAGTAGGTTCAGTAGCTTCTTTTTTCAGTCCAGCTTGCCCAACTACTCCAGTGAAACTTGCAGTCCTCGGCCGCTCTTGATTCTTTTCTGAGGAGACACTGAACTGGAATGATCCAGACACAGTTCTCTGGCGCTTTATGGATTCTGTTTGAGAGTGATCTTCCTGACTAACAGCCGACACTGTGCTGACTGGCTGAAGAGCCTTGGACTCTTGTTTTTCCTCTGTAGATGGTACAGTTCGCCTCAAAGATGATGGTCTAAGATTTATTCCACAAAACACGTTGCCTGGAGCATAAGTGGAGGCCAGACGATTTTCTATATTTACTGCATTCTGAACACTATATTTGCTCAATGTGTCCATCTTGTTTTGTATTAGCATTGCATTAGACTTCTCATCTTTCACAAGACTCGGTTCTGGTGTGGTACTCACATTTGGCCTTACAGTTGGGCTTACAGTTGACACAAGGTTACTTTGGCTGTTCTTGAGAAGTTTGGAGCTATTGAGCATCTCACTTACTTCTCCTTTTCCCTTTCTATCAATTGGCACCACTGGGATTGGCAGTTTGGCTACTGGTGACTCAACTGGAGTCATATCTCTTAGGCTAGGGCTCGGAGGTGATGTGGACAGGATTTTTCTCTCAAGCTCAGGCTCAGCAGAAACTTGTCTACTATCTCCAGCAGTCTGCAGAGACATTAAAGGTGAAACTGGAAAACTCTTGATTTGTGAAGCCGTAAACTTCCCTCCTGGGCGCAAGACCTGAGAGGAATAAGAGTGAGCTCGAGGTATTTCTTTTACGAGAGCCAGCCCTTCCTCTTCCTCCCTCGTAGTCAATGAACAGTCCAGATTGTTCAAACTCTCAGATCGTGCTCTGCTTCCAGTCTGCATAGGAAATACAGGGTGAGAGGAAACAACTGGTAAATATCTTTAGGAAAATCTATTAAATATGACCTGTTATATGGAAAAGAAAAAGATGAAAATTTTATTTTTTTTCAAAACCCATTAGTGCTGTAAGGATAAGTTGTAAAACTCAGAAATGAGATAGTATTTTTGCACTTCTGGTTCCATCATCCATGGGTTTTTGGATAAGGTCTGTGTTTAACACAAGCTCGTGGTATGTTCAAGTTTTGTTCTCTGACAAAAGATACTAGTCGTGAATTTTTTAAGTTTTCAAAAAATGTCTTGAAAAATGCAGTTGCTAACAAGTGGCTAGTAAGATGTTAAACAGGTTGTCGGGCACATTAAACGTTGTGATGGCTTTTACAACCTGAACCTAGTTGTGTTTATAATCAATCTCTTGCAAACTATTTTAACTCAAACGTTACAACTTTTTAAATAATGATCGAAAGACTTGTCTGAAGCTTAGTAGTGTGACAAGTCGTGTGACAGTGGTGTAGTTTGTTTATTTCCTAACTTTAGCTTTTTAACTCTGCCGATTACATTTAGGCTTAACAATTCAGTGTAAAAGTGGTGTTCATTTGTGAAGATTATTGTTATGAACAAAATGTGTGAGAATCATAAACCTTTGCTGATCAAAGAGCTTATTTTCTACAATAATTAAAAAGCCAATGGAAAAATCATGTTGGTTTTTGTCAAGGGTACCAGGGTGATGCCTGCAAAAATACATCATCACTGCAGCAGTGCTTTATAGAAATAGATAATTGGTTTAGAAAGGGCCATGAAAAATACTCACTGTAGTGATTACCCTCTTGTTCTTGGCACTGGCCCTTTGGTTCTTAGGTTTGAGGGACATACGGTGACGGGCAGCAGAGTTGTCAAGGAGGGAAGTGAACTGTGGAGGGGTGCTGAAGTCTACCCCTGAGCCAGGGGCAAGTGGGGAAAGGGGTGCAGGACTGATAGGACGAGGAGAGAGAGGCTGTGAAGAGGCATGGAAGGGGAAGAGAAGCACACAATTAAACATTAGACAATATTTTAGACCAAATAAATCATTCCCATTTAGGCCATGAAATAGATGAATGAATGACAGGCATAATGTCAAAACAGAGGGGAAATGGCGAGGGATATAAAAATGCAAACACAATGACATGCAAGTTTACATCATACTGGAATGAGGACAAGAACTGGTATCCACACAAAATGGATAATAGGTTTAATCACAAACTTATGCAGATGTCTGATCAATGATTGTTTAGTCAGAAAGGCCAAAGCTGTGCAGATTTATAACCATTTACACACATACATACATTACAATACACTACGCCACAATAAAGATCCGGATACTGCTGCTATATTACAGTACAAGCACCTTGTTCGATATGCTGATGTACAGTCCTTCACCACGGGACACTTCAGGGGGGCTACGAGGAAGGCCGTCATCTTCTGAACTTCCACCTAAGTCTTCACGACGTTTAATGGGCAACAGAAGGGAGGGAGGGCCTAAATGCATGTTCTGCTGCTGGAGTTTCATCTGATCAACCGAAAAAAAAATGACCTTTCAACTTCATTGTATTCATAAATTAATAAAAACTATTTGAAACACTTCTGTCAATCACATTTATGTGTGTTTAAAAAGTGTGCAATAATTAATCTTGAACAAACGTTACCGAGTTGTGAGTGTACTCACCCGAAGAACTTGAATTTTGCCATGAATGTTCTCTTGAGACAGAATTCTTAGCGCTTCAGTGTCTGAATGACTGTGCTCTGCCTGAAAAATGCTGTCATGTGAAAATGCCCGGGATCCCAGAATGCCTTTGGAGCAGCTTTGAAGAAAAGATGCAAGAAGCAAACAGGTACTTATTGGGAAAATAATATAATTTTAAAAGAATATACTTAAGTAGGAACTGAATGTAATGTTTGTTGGCACTTAATTTCATGTTAATTGCAAATAAATTAAATACTGTAATTTAAATTTATATTAAATTCAATTCAATTCGGGTTTTTTTGGGGGGGGGGGTTTTACCCACTAAAGTAGGCACTTTTTTACATAATTACTGTTGTCTTTGAAATATGGTTAAAGTGTCCTATAATGTACTGACAAGCATTTGTGGTAAACTAAAATGTACTTTAATTTCATTCTATTGAAACTTGTATGTCATTTATTTAAATACATTTGTAATTACACATTTGTAATGATGAATGATGCAATTAAGTACATTTAAAATATATAAACTTTGATTGTAATATCAAATAAAAAACAACAGTTAAAATAAATAAAGTACATCACATGTGTGTTAGTATGTTAGTAAACATCAAAATAAGTGTACTTCTTTAAAGCACAACAAAAGATTTATGATTTAAAATGTATTTTAAAGTTAAACTTTTAAAAGTGCACAGTCAACCATCTTTAAGTACACTTAAGAGGCCTTTTATTTCATTCATATTCTGTTATCTGCAAAAACAGGTTTTTTTAAAACATACTTTAAAGATTTGAAGTACACTACAAATGCACAATCGATAAAATAAGCACACAAGGGATCATCAAATCAAGTGACACCATGCATATGTGAGTGTTCTTAAGTCATGCTGACAATCAGTGTGAACACTTACTCTGAATCTTCCACACCCCATGTGATATCACTTTCAGACTGACTCTGCTTCATACCACCGTCTTCCTCTTTCCTCCTTATCTTCCCAAACAGGCGTGACTTAAAAGACTTTAACCTAGACTTCTTCCTTCCTAAACATCAAACATATCATCCCTTTATCTTATTTTCTTTATTACAGTAAACTCGGTGAAATAAAACAGTCTTCTGACCTGTTAAGTCATCACTGCCTTCTCCCTCTGGGTCTCCTGAAGCCTCCGGAACATTCATCTTTACCGGTACAGCTGTTAATGAGGACAGTTACACAGAAATCAGATAAGATAGAATGAGGAGGAGTGAAAAAGAAATACAGAAGGGGTTGGGAAATCGTCAGCGGAATTGTCAAAGGAAATGTTCTAGTCAAGAATGGTAAAAGAATAGAAAATTACAGTTTAATAATTATTAAGTATTAACTGTTTTTCTTAAATTCACAACAAACTAAGAGACTTGTTCTTCAAAGGAGAACAGCGGAAGAGTATGAAATGCGAAACACTTGAGAAACGTTATATCTCTGATGTGGCAACGAGGCTAAATTCTCTCTGCCTGCGATAGGTATCTGATAAGAGAATGCTTTTCTCAACCCAACAGAGACCAAAGGTTTATTTTGCAGTCATATTTTCCATGTAACCAGACTCGTGCTTTTATCTGCACTATACCGACAATTATGTGTTACTTTAGAACACTGTTCAAAAGCTGGGGATCATTAATATATATATTTTAAAGAAATTAATAATACAGCAAGGATTCATTAAATTGATCAAAAGTCACAGTTAAGACATTTATAATGTTACAGATCATTTCTATTTCAAATAAATGCTGTTCTTTTGAGATTTCTATTCATCTAGAAATCATGTATCACAGTTTATACAAAAATATTAAGCAGCACAACTGCTTTTAAAATAAATAATAATGTTTCTTCAGCAGCAAATCAATATATTAAAATAATTTCTGAAGGATCATGTGACAGTATATACTATTGAACAGTAAATGTATGATTCACATAAGGCATATTATTAAAAGCATACTGCTTTAAGTCAGTGGTCAGTAACCTTAGGTATGTGCGCTACCATTAGCACTCAGGCAAGATTCATATTATTTATTTAGTTAGTGGTAATCTTTCCTCATTGTCAAACAGTCAGTTGTATTTAGAAACCGTGCTGCAAAAATTAAAACAGTCACTTCATGTCAAAAATGTTTCCTCCAGGAACCAGTTGTCTTTATCACATGGAAATTAACTGAAATGTGTGAGGCTGTGTCCTTATTTTGGACAATGTGCGTCACACTTATTTCACTCTTATGTGCGTCTGTATCATTTATTATGACAACAAACCTTTCTTATCACTGGCCTTGATAATGCAGATAAAAAAAAAACATGCAAAGTTCACCGAGTCCTTCCCTTAATCTGACATCTGCTGTCTTTTGTAAAAATAAAATAAATAAAAAACTCAGTATGTACAGTATGTGATCAATTGTTCAAATTAGGGATTCACCGATATGAACATTTTGGCCGATACGATAACCGGTAATTCTTTCTAATTGAAAGCCGATAACTGATATAATATTATATACATTTTGCGAGGCTGATTACAAAAACAAAAGTCTCACTATTAAAAGCCATTTCCCAAGCACACAAGTTTTCATTATAATTTTATGTAGCCTATTTGACAGACCTGCGCTGCACATGTTGCACTGAACTGTATTTTCCTCTTTTTTAAAAAAGTGATTACAATCAAATTTCAAGCTATTCATCAAAACCATCATGGTGAACAGTGTACACCTGAAGTGTCTTAGCTGAAAGAAATAATCTATTATTTATCGACTTTAATAATCAGGCCAAATTTTCTTATCAGGCCGATAATGATAACGTTAAATATGAACATATATCAGGTGATACCGATATGGTGGTTGATATATCGTCCACCCCTAGTCAACATGTGCCATTTTTCCTTAGTGGAAGCAGTCACTGCCTTATCAAAAAGTAGCATCCAGATCACATGGAATATGAAGATAAGCTTTGCTGGAAGACATTTCATAGAGATCACGGTTAGATTTCCCTGAGCACTAATCCTACAACTACAGAATAATCTTAAACTGTTCACAGTGGCAGAAAGGGGACCGAAAACTAACCTTGTTACATTGGTTCAAATGTTTGGGGTAAGATTTTTAATGTTTTTGAAAAAAGTCTCTTATGCTCAAAAGTCTGAATTAATTTGATTAAAATTTAAATATGAATACAATTTAAAATAACTGTTTTCTTTTATGTAATTCTATTAAAATGTAATGTATTTCTGTTATGGCAAAGCTGAATTTTCAGCATCATTACTCCAGTATTCAGTGTCACATGTCACAAAAATCATTATAATATGCTCATCTGGTGCATTAGAAATATTTCTAATTATCAATGTTGAAAACAGTTCATATTTCTGTGGAAACTGCGACACATTTTTTCCCCCCAGGATTCACTGATTAATAGAAAGTCCAAAATAAATGTTTTTACTGTCACTTTCACCCTTGCTGAATAAAAATATGAACTTCTTTAAAAAATAAATCTTACTGACACCAAACTTTTGAAATTAGTGTACATTAATACTAATGATTGACTTTACTGTTTAAGTATTTCATATTTTATATTCAGAATAATAGCTATGAACGATGATATATTGGTGATTGCCCTAGACAACAAGCATAATACTTTAAATAATATTAAGCAAGAAAAAAATACTTACTTTGTCAGTGAGAATCCTTCTTTTTCCTCTTTTCTGTGTTATTTAGCTTTTGTTCTTGTTTTTAATGGAAACACATGTCCTTACATCCAATGAACCATGACAGTTCTTCCCCAGTCACAATCATGCAAGAGAGATGGAGGAACTTGGACCAAGAGCAAAATCCAGATAGGAACTGGCAGAAGAGAAAGCAAGGAAGAGGTAAAGGACAAGCAAACTCTGACAAAGAGCAGCATCGATGTTTGTTAATAAGGAGTTGGAAACACACTGACTGTCGAACTGTTACATTTCCAATACATGCTTTTCCTGCACGCTTAAGCTCTTTACAAAACACTAAACAGCTTTGGAGCAGCGCTGGCCGAATGCAGAGCTGATGAAGACAACATAACACACCACCAGCACTAGACCAGCAAGAGAGAGAGTGTGTGTGTTGTTAGAATAAGCATAAGAAAGCTATTTGGTCAAAAATTAACATAGTCAGTCAGGCCTACTGCAGGTAGCCAGAGCATCACGTCTGATATTCCTCTTGTGTTTGTAAATGATAAGAGAATGTTGAAAATATCACTAAGACAACGAACAACTGTCATCTAGCTGTGTGATACATTTGCATCAACACGTCAGAGTAGTTCAGTTTTTGTATGCAAATCATTTAAACAATGTCAAATTCCATTTAAAGGTTGCTAAGCAAATAATTGATATGGTAGTTTATATATATACACTACCATATCATTTGTTTGCTTATACTGTATACACTACAATTCAAATGTATGAGGTCAATTATTTTAAGAAATGAATCCCTTTACGCATTAGACTGATCAAAAAGTGACAGTAAAAACATGCATAATGTTACAAAAGATTCCCATTTTAAATAAATAGAGTTCTTTTAAACAGAATCGTGCAAAAATGTATCACAGTTTCAACACAAAAATTAAGCAGCAAAACTGTTTCAAATTGATAAAAACAGTAAGCAATATTTCTCGAGCATCGAATCAGCATATTAGAATGATTTCTGATGGGTCATGTGACTGAAGACTGGAGTAAAGATGCTGAAAATTTAGCTTTGCCATAACAGGAATAAATTACAAAATATATTAGAATTGATAAAATACAGGATAAAGAGAGTTCATTTTTTCTAATTAATGCTGCCTTGGATAAGATACTTTTTCCAAAAACATTTTAAAAAAAATCTTACCAACCCCCCAAGTTTTGAACGGTAGTGTAAATGCAACACATGGAACAAATATGGGGCAAAATATTGTATAAGCATTACTTGTGACAGATGAATTTGACATCAAGAATTTGATATGGAAAGCATTATATCCTTCCTTTTAAAATGTAAGCCTATTTATTTTGCTGTCCTAACGTGGTTAGTGCATTTTATTAATAATATTTATCAGGGTAGACTAGTCAGTTGAGAACCACTGCTTAAACAAATCTATCAGCATCTGAACTAATCTGTAATGCTCACTGTAAACCCAAATAAGTTGGCAAAACTCAAAAAATTTAACGCAATCAGTTGCCTAAAATTTTTTAAGTTAAGAAATTCAAAGTTTAATTAAGCAGAAGTGGCAGATTTTTATTTTGTACTTATACATTTTAATTGTTCTTAACTTGAAATGTTTGAGTACACTAATTCATAAATTTAACTTTCATGTAATGTCAATGTGAACAATTTTATTAGTATAAACTTAGCTAGGTTTAACAAGCTAGTTTGCTAACATACTAATTTGTTAACATGTTAACAGTAGCACTTGCTGTATGAGTGCAGCAATATAAAGGTTTTATTTGCTCTCAAATCAAGCTGCATGCACCACTTGTCACCATGATGCTAACTATCCTAAAACCAACATTAACAGAAATTCTTCTAAATTAGCATAACAAAACATGAATCACTACTAAATCTCCCACTTAACATTAATCTTGCACAAAAAAACATTCTATTACACTTAATTTTACCATTTACTCTCCCTTTCGAGTGCCATCGGCAAAGCATGCTGGGAAATAGACATCCCAGCCATTTCAGTTAAACTTAAGTTCGTCTAAATCAAAAGAAATAATTTCATAAAACTCAAAACAATGAAACAGTTCAGTTTACTTAAAATATATCAGTTCTGTGAACTTGAAAGAAAAAGAAAGTGCTAAATACTCATAAAAGTTCATTTGACTGAACTAATTAGTTTAATTTAAGTTTGTCCTACTCAAACCAATTCATTATTTTGAGCGTTAGGGTTTACAGTGCTGAGATCATAAGCATGTTTAAAATTGTACAGTTAGGTGATATAGTGGAGTTAAGCAGATGATGTGCTTCATTTGTGCAGACTGTGTAGACAACGACAGGAGCTCTCAACTCCCTCCTGCATGTTACTATAAGTAACTGTGAAAGTAGGCTACAACCTATTTGAAACGTTTAAAAGGTGAGATAAAGAAATGACAGACAATTGGCTGTCAAAAAAAAAAAAAAAAAAAAAGTACTCGGCCCATTATTCTCATCCGCATGTACGTCTCCATCATTGACTTTTTAACCCTAAAAATTGTGACACTCTCATTTAACTACCCATTATCTCTGAGGATTGAACGTTTTGTATCCGGCACTCTGCAAAACACAGAGCAGCTTTGCCCCAGATACAGGCATAAATCTGTGTCAGGATCCAGAGTTGGCCACAAATCCCTCTCCTTTTCTCCTACTGGACAAAAGTCAGCGCAGCATCTGGGTGACTTTCAGCCAGCCTACATTATGCGTCTGGCCTTTCATATAATCCATCTGTCAATTTACATTTATATATTCAGATATGCATATTGAGGAGGATGCAAACGTAATCTGCACATATGTCTCATTTAATGTAAACCAAATCTTCCCATGAACATTTTACTACTGCTGAAGCGACACTTAATTTCCTCCAATTATTGCAGGACAAGGAAATATATTACCGTTGTATGCTAAATTGTTTCAGACATTTATAGCCAGTTTGAATTTATATTTTACTTTTCATTTCATCTTAATCAGCAGGGTGGTCTATTCCGCAAATATTCTACATAAATATAACATATACTTTATATTTGTATAATTAAAGCACATTGCACACTGGTTAGTGTACATGCTAGCCTACATTTTATGTGTGTGTCTGTATATATATATATATATATATATATATATATATATATATATATATATATATATATATATATGTATGTATATACAGTATTTATATAAATAACTATAAGGTTTTTAGTCAGTCACACAAACGCTTTTTTCCTCCAGCAAAGGTTTTGAATGTTGGTTTCAAACACCTATCTCTAAAATTCAAATATTTTTAGTGAATTCAGTCTTCCAACTAAAATTACAAAATATTCATGTTTTTGTAATAGCAGTTGGGTAAGTGAACTGAATTAAACAGTCAGGAGGAAGATTTTAGGGTATTTTTCATGAATGTCACGGCAAGTTGTCATGCGTTTTTAATTTTATGCAATTTATTCATTATAAATGATGTTATTGTTTTGTTGGTCAAAATATTGGTTTTATATTTTGTTAACATTTTGAATATTATATTGTTGTCTTGTTTAAATGTTGCATTTACATTTTCATTGTGACAAAAAACTCTCCCAAATAATTTAAAGTTGTTGTTTTTTATATCTATAATATTATTTACACATGCGGCATGAGTCAAATCATCATCATCATCCTCAGGGTTAATCTCACAAAACCTCTGAAGAACATGTCCATGGTAATAAATTTCACTTCAAAATCATATTTTTTACCACTATTAAGATTAGTAGCAGTGTGACAATTTTATGACAATTAAGCACATGACTTTCCCAAGAAAAATAAGCTAGAAGTGTTTACATATATAATATTTTTTTTTATAAACAACTAAATTCATTACTAAAACACAACAAAAACGTGTACAGTATGTAGGCTATATATATATATATATATATATATATATATTATATTATATATATATATATATATATATATATATATATATATATATATATAGGTTAACATTGTATTACAGTGCAATAGTGCTTAATTCTCAAGAAAACAATGTCTTAATAAAAAATAAAATCTTAATATGTCCTGAATGTGTTTCATGAGCTTCACCCATCATGATCATCATCACTCCAGTCTGTCCCAATGAGAGGTGAATAGTGTTATTTAGAGACAACGCTCTATATTTTTCATGAATTGAGATGAGGAGCACATATCGAGTCGAGATTAAGGGCGATTATAGATTTAATCTCCTCCTGCAGGGAATTCATGCGCGTTTCATTGTAACTAATGGATTCGAATATGACAGGCAAAAGAAGCATCTCAGGCAAACATGTCCAAGCAAACAAATAGCTTCCAACACAACACCTTCTGCTTTTGATTTACAGTTATTAAAATCAACATCATCAGTCAACAACAGTCCTTATCCCTTCACAAACAGCAATGCGTTTAGTTTGAATGTCCCATATACAGTGGCCCATATAAATATTACTTTACACAGATATTCAAAAAGCCATAAAATACAGTATAGGTTATCGTTTGTAAAATTACTGTGCACGTCACAATAGCAGATATTAAGTAAGTTTCAATCAAATAAAAAAACTAAACAAAAACTTACAGTAACCACTGGAACAATATCTAAAATCAAAATGAACACGACAACTAACAATACAGTCCTAAAACTTAATAGAAATAGAAATATAATAGCGTAAACTCACATGCTGACGTAAATCATGGAGAAAGTGAAGTTGATGTGATCTCTGGCATTCACTTGCTCTTTAACTGAGCCGGTGAAGGAAAAACACCGTCATATCAAGCGACACATGACGTTGAGCACAAGGTGAAATATAAGGCGAATCATTCGCTTTTACAGGATGACTGAAAGTTCACCTATTAAACACAGGATGGCGCTGCTGTTGTAGAGAATATATATTTAATCGAAATCAGCATAGTAAAAACAACAGCCCTTTACAAAACATTTAAATTTAGGACACATACTGGTGACGAACATATTTTACACAGTATTAACTTATTTACAACTGAACTTAATAATTACTGAGGCACCAGATCATAAACACCAATATCAGTGCGTAGAATGTTTAAAAACACCAGAATAAAGTAACGAAGCAAGTAGGTCTCAGGAGCCTATGTATATTCCCCTGCAATACATATCAGCACATTATAAAAAAAGACAATAAAAACAGTTCTTCCGCATAATTAAAAAAGCAAAAGGCACATTTCCAGTCGTGCAGGTAGGTGTGTGAGGACTGCATTTGAAATGAAGTCCCATAAATATGGCAGACAGTGGAAAAGCTTTCGAGGCAAGCGTTTTAAGATGAAGTCTTCTTAGTGTGTTTAGTATGAAAAACGTCCACAGTGGTCTCATGACACTCTCTCAAATCATAATCACAGTATCCTAAGGAGAAGCGACCCTTAAAAAAAAAAAAAAGAGAACATTTTTATATTTTCATCTATTATGCAAGCACTCACAAATAGAGAACATTTCAGAGGTATAAATGCTTAATGAATGGTACCTTTGGTTTCTTGAAATAGTCGAGTCCCCTGCCGATCTTAATTATCCAACCATTATTAAACCTGAGGAAACAAAATTAATATATACATTATATAGACAATGTTAAGACATTATGTCCCAGTGTGTTTACTGTGATATACAGTCAATGAGAATGATGTACCTGATCTCCCTGTCATGAATAGTAGATGAGTACTGAATATCTAGACAGATATTTTGACACTGTAGCGACTGCTTAATTTCTGCCAGGGCACTGGTTTGCGGAGCGGAGCGGTCCTTAAAAAAACCCACATGATTAAGCCAATGTATGTCAACTTATACCACTGATGAACAAAATGATAAAACTTTACCTCATCCAGTGAGGTCAGAAGGTGAATCGTCTTTACTTGACACGGAGATTTCAGCAGCATTTCACAGAAACGAAGAAAATTATACAACTGCAAAGCAAAACATTTGTAATGCGTTTCACTCTGTAATACAGTTATTTAGTATCTCAGCATTTTACTGACTGAATCCTGAATCTAGGAGCATCACTGTAGTCTCTACCTGATGGACATGCCGTACATAGGGGTCCTCCACCCAGACTTCAGTCAGTGCGTCTCTGATGTATGGTTTAAAGAGGGATTCATAGCTGAAACCAGTGGCACTGTCGGCTATCTTTATCTGCTCATGGTATTTGCCCTCTGACAGATGAGATGACAATGAGAAAAATGAACAGTAAGGTATGTACTAGAATGTACATTTCCTGAAGAAAATGTGAGTGGTGCTTGCAGTGGCAAAACTTGCCACTCGGTTGCTAGGGTTTTTCTAGTGGGTTGCTAAGGTGTTCTGGGTGGTTGCTAGGGTATTCTGGGTGGTCAGTATGGTGTTGCTAGGTGGTTGCTGGGGTATCCTGGGTGGTAGCTAGGGTGTTGCTAGGTGGTTGGTAAGGCATTCTGGGTGGTTGCTATGCGGTTGCTAGGGTGTTCTGGGTGGTTGCTAAGGTGTTATGGGTGGTTGCTATGGTGTTCAATCAATTAGATGCCACAGAGCCACAAATATGATCATCCACACTCTAAAATTTAAAAGGCAGCTATATATTTTCGACACCCAATTTATACTGTGAAAAATTAATATTTTAAATATGTCTTAAGTATTAGTTGGCATTAAATTATTTAAATAAAAATGGTATTATTTATTTATTTTTATCAAATGTTTTTATTTTTATACATATTTTTACACTGTTTTTCTAAAACTTTTCAAAAGACAAAAACTTTTTACACTGTTTTTATATACATTTTATTTCAACTTTACAGTTTTTATATAAACTTTTTTCTGGAGTTTCAAAGTCATCATTTGATCTGATTCTACAGGATTTTCAAGGAGAAATATGTGTCGCGTTTTTTTAACGGTCCACCTGGAAACAAAACCCCTCATGGAAGAATAAAAAGTAAGTGAAGTATATGAAGTTCACAAAATACGTCCAAGACTTTTACGACGGTCTGCTATTGTAGGAACATTGACGTTACATTTTTACGCCCCTGAACATGACACGGCACAAAACGAACTGTGATTGGTTGCTTTACATGTCAGTCAGACAGCCTCTTGGCCAATGACGGCTGCTATAGAGTGGTGCAGGCATGACATCACTTTGTAGGCCAAAACACGGAAGCAAGTTAGCATTTTAGCACTTCCGGTTCCATCGTCTCGAAGTCAACAGGTTTTTTGAATGGGGTTTTGGTTAAATGGCTGAAATAAGGTCTGTGGTGAACCCAAGCTCAAGACACTTTCACATTTTATTCTACGACACAGAATACATCAATATTACCCCACTCGAGATTTTTTTAAGCTGTTACATGTCTTGAAAAAGGCAGTTGCTAACAAGTGGCTAAATGGGACTACAGAGGCTGTCATCGCGCCGAACAGGTAAACTCAGTCCGCTTTTACGGGCTCATTTGGCTTATAACTGTGCTCTTACAAAATATTCTAACTCAAACGTTCTGGGAAAATGTTTTTAGATAAAAACTGAAAGAGTTTTAGTGAAACTCGGAAGCTTAGTGATGGTGACGTTTAATTTGTGGGACCGTGGTGTAGTTCGCTTATTGCCTACCTTTAGCTTTTTAATTCTGGCGACTGCATTTAGACTTCAAAATTCATAAAAGTTGTGTTCATCTGTGATAATTATCTTGATGGACAAAACTTGCAAGTATCATAAACTTTTGTTGATCACAGAGCTTGTTTTTAGCGATAATCCAAAAGCCTGTGGGAAAATCCTATTGGGTTTTTGTCGAGGGAACCAGCGTGATGCTAACTGCCGGTTGGCCTACAAAGTGATGTCATACACCACAATATGGAGTCCAAACCTTCTGCTGTCAGTCTGAAGGTCTGGCTACTCGAGACTACCCTGGTGTTGATTACGCGAGATGTAATCAGATTACTTTTCCCCCAAGTAAGTAGTAAAGTAATGCATTTGTTTGTTTTTTTACATTTTCAACAGAATATCTGAGTTACTTTTTCAAACAAGTAAATCAAGTGACTTTGTTTTCCTGTTTATTGGCAGACACATCTCATGTCCCCATGCAATATTGTAACGCATTACTTTTAAAAGTAACTTTTCCTAACACTGACACTAACACTCTATTGTGGTCCCCGGAGCCCAGTTTAAAATTTCCTTTCGTTACCCTCTTTCAGTTTGTTCGCATGGTCTTTGATCTGTTCCGCTCGGTCCATGTAGCCCTTGATCTTCTCTCTGTAGTGGACCTTCTTTGAGTCATCTTTCACAGCTAGGAAAACAGTGATTATATTCAGAGTAACATTTAAATCCATCAGCAAAATAGCACATTTACCATTTCCATACCTTTGAGGGCATCCAACAGGAGCTGGATCCCTTCCTGGTAGCACACCAGAGCCTCCTGAAAGCGTGAGCTGTGATCGAGCTCCACAGCTCTCTTCAGGACAGAGATAGCAGAGCTCTCCATGCCTGGGAGGAAATCATGAGCCATGTCTACTCTCTGATGGCTGGAGCAACAGAAGTGGCAGCAGTGCTGAAGAATACAGTCCGGCTGACAGTGATTCTTACATGTGAATTATGTTATTGTGTACGTTAGTCATAGCAAATAGGTCTGCACTTCTTTATGCCTTTCGAAAAATCATGAGAAGCACAACATTGTCAACACTATCCAAGAAAATAAAACCTTGAAAATATTCGAATGTTGTGGGCTTTCGTGAAACAATGTTACACTAAATCAATGGAAGCACATTTAGTTATTAAAACGAACTAAAATAATGACGCGTCGATTGTCCTCGAACGCGAAAACAACTTTCTTAGCGAACTAATCAGTTTTTAATCAGAGACTATACTGTGCGTTTCCCGTAGGAACTAAAATGTGAATACCTACTTACGTGTTTATTATGCTGAGGGACCAACTTCCGTTTCCGTTGACCACAGATCACTAATAAAAGTCCATATTAAAATTAAAAGTCAATAGCATGGTTTAGCCAGTTACGTTGTAAATTATAACAATGCATCGTTCAATAATTTATTGCCCAGAAAAATATTGGAACTATAATAGTAAATGCACAGATTTGTTAATTTGTCACAAAATGTCCTTGATATATTTAAATTTCATTTAAATAGGCTAATGCTCATGTTATCATTATTATACCAGCCTATTTAAGCACATCAAATGCATTTAATTTAATGCATAGGTAGCACTAATGTAGCAAAAATAAATGCACAAATATTTTGGGGGAGAATATAAGTATGAGCAATAATAAAGATGCTAGCAAAAGAACAGAAAACATCTATTCTTCTATTGCTGTGTATTTCAAATGATTATTTACTTTAACTCACTACTGTTTATTTAGGTTTGGATGTGGTAAGAAGTTGTTTTACTGTACTATGGTAGTAGCTCAGTCATGGTCTGTAAGGTTTAAATTAGGAATGTAGCGTTATCAATAATCTAATGTGTAATATGACATTCACCCCACTTAAAATGTAGGCCTATAAAAATATGAAAAGGATTAAGAGATGTTTAAATGTGAAAGTTAATGTGATTAAAAACTAGTATAAGGGGATGCTTTGCAAATCTACTATTCAAAAATGATTCAGAATGAACTGACCATACATGACGAAACAGATGTTCAGCTCATCTACTGAATTCACCACAGTCAGAAAATCAAAATGGTGTTGACAGCTCATGATGTTGACAAAAATATGATACATTTTTTTTTAAATATTCAATAATATTGAATATTTTTAATTATAATTAAATCTATATTCAGTTTAATCACACATGTATTGCATGTCATAACCATTTTACTTTGTGTAGTTCTTAACTTAAAATGGAAACAAAATTATCTAAATAAGTGTGTGAGGACAAATGATCGTGACAGAAAATAATAGCACAATTACTGTAAAGCTAAAACTCACCAGAGCCTGTGTGACCTTGTTGAACGCAAAGAATATAGACAGACTAGAAAAAGGACATCCAGGATAATGTCTGACTTTGCTTGATTTATGATTTCATAAATAGCTTACAGTGTTACAAAAAGTATGTGCAACCTTAAATGCATTTTTTAAATGAACCCTTTGGAAACAGTATTTTCAGTTACTGAAATTTTCCTACAGTTTTTCTTTATTCTTTAATAAGAAAGTAAATAAGAATACATTAATATTCAGAAGAGCATTGTGATCATCTATGATATCAAAGTGGAAATTAGGTTATTTTCTAAACTAATTTGAAATTTGCCTCCATGCCGTAGAATAACCATTTTTGGTTCCCCAAGGAACCTTTCATTAAACAGTTCTTAAAAGCACTTTAAATAATTTGAATAGTCTAAAGAAAACCTTTTTTCACTATAAATAAACTTTTTTTGCAATTGAAAAGTTCCATGGATGTTAGTTGACCATAGAACCATAAATGCTATTAAAGAACCTTTATTTGTAAGAGGAAAGGTTTTGAAAAGGCAAATGAATTGCATGGACATTTTCCCTCTCATCATTGCTCCCTTTCTCCTGCTTGTTCATAAAGGGGCAATGATGACCACAAACAACATCAGAACATGTGAATAAAAAGCTGGCTGGGCTGCTCCAACAATTTTAACAGCCAAACAAGCCAGTTTTATTCACTGTTATGTGGGTGTAGTAGGGGGTGTTCTTTTAATGTAGGCTACACAGTTTAAGAGTTGGGTGGAGCCGTATTTAGTGAGGACGCATTTTATAGCTTAAATGGCTGAGAAGATTGAGTGAGAGCAAAGGACAGATGTGGTCAGGGCAGCTGTGGTAAGGAAACCTAAAGCCTGCTGTCTGACCAGCACCACAGTAACAGCATACTTCCCATTCTTCCTCCAAACCTCAAACCAGCCACGCCATTTCCTCTCGCCAACTGCCCAGAGCTTCCTTCTGCTTTGGCATGAATGGAGGTTGGGAGAGTGTGTTCAGTCAGTCTGTGTACAGTTGTAACTATGGAATGTAATTCATTACCATGTCTTTGTGGTGGATCTTTTTATTTTCCATGGAATAGCATCCTCTGTAAAAACGTGGTCATGAGATATTGTAGCATATGTGTAGTTCACTGCATCTCACTACCATAAGAAGGAAACTGTGTGTCTAAAATAGCACGTTTTCCTGGAAACTAAAAACAGATTGGCCTGATCAGGATGAGGCTATGATTGATGTTTATTAGAAGTTAATTTAGAGTCACCCAGAAAAACTGAATATTATTCAACAGAGGACATTCTGAGGGAAAGAAAAAAGTTTTTTTTTCCTCAACTGATGTGATAGATAGATAGATAGATAGATAGATAGATAGATAGATAGATAGATAGATAGATAGATAGATAGATAGATAGATAGATAGATAGATAGATAGATAGATAGATAGATAGATAGATAGATAGATAGATAGATAGATAGATAAACGGTTAAAAAAAACTGCAGATATGTCAGTGCATTATTACTTCAATATTGAGTCAGATGGTAAACGGTAACTCCTACAAAAGAACCTACAGATATAGTTTTTTTTTTTTTCGGACATGCTTGTGATAATCATGTAATAAATATCTAGGCCTAAATATAAGTTCCCTTTCGATAACAGTCTGTCAACATTGCGTCATTAGCTGACGATATAGGGAAATATCTGTCTCCGAAAAAACTGAAGCTTGATTGAATTGCCATGAATGCGATCTCGGATGAACACTCTGAGTGGGTTGCCTACCTGGACAACGCCCACGCTGAAGCCGCAGTCATTGAGACTTTCTTAAGGGAAGCGATCTCGCCTCTGCGCTCTCCCGTTCTCTTACCCTTCTTCTCACGAGCTAGGAGGAAGAAGCAGTGGAGTTGTGAAGCTAAGCAAATGATGCCATATCCCTGGCTGCCTCAGATATAGAGGAGTAATCCAAAAACGCGGAGGATTCCATCACCCTGCCACAGAACAAGCCAGTCTATTCTCAGCACAGACTGGACTCCATCTCATCTGAGTCCTCTCCAAGGCCTTCGAGAAGCTGGGGTTGGAATGGCCGGCTCCGCCCGCAGCTGCCTCGATAAGTGGTTCCTGCAGCCGAGGCTCCACCAGCGAGCTGACTAAGTCCCATAATCTGCTCATGTCTACTTGTTTCTTCCATCAGTAGCCATTTTTGGTTGCACCTGGTCTTCTTCAACCCAGCAGCTTGCCAAGCTGTCGCCATCGCCTGGCCGGCCCCAGCCCAAAGCAGAGCCTGAGGTCAGGCAGTGTGCTCGGAGTGCCAAGCACTACCTCTTTCTTAAGTATCAGGGCCCTCGCCCGTGGATACTGCAGGACCCTGAACAGCAGCCCAAGCAGTCCTCCTGATGCAACAGGAGTGAATAAGAGGCAGCCCTGTCCCGCTTTAGCTAGACCAGCCTCCAAGCGGCTGTGTTTGTCCCCCACCCCTCTGTTCAGTTCTGGGCGGTGTGGATGTAGTGTTTGTTGCCAGTGCTGGTATTGTCTTACCAAATGTGTGCACAGTATTGCAGTTCACCAAATTTGACAACAGATCCAAAAAATAAAAAACAAACATCTTCACAAAAAGGGCATTTTTCCTCATCACACTGAGCATACCAGCCTTTCACCAACATGCATGGGTGGCTATACCAGGAGAGTCAAACTGGATCCTGGACATGATTAAATGAGGCTACTCGCTCCAGTTTGCTTGCCGCTTCGGGGGTATGGTCCAGTCTACAGTTTGAGACAGTGAGTAGCATGTTATGCGAACCGAGGTAGAGAGCTTACTGGTGAAAGGCACCGTGGAGATAGTCACCGCTTCACACATACAGTTTTGCAGCTGCTACTTCCTCGTTTTGAAGAAGGATGGTTGCCTCAGGCCCATTCTCGTTTTAAGGCTGCTGAACCGTGCTCTTATGAGACAGCCATTCAGAATGCTAACCTTGAATCCAATCCTCTAGCAGATTTGCCCAGGAGATTGTTTTTTACTAGTGGATCTGAAAGATGAATACTTTCATATCTAGATAGCCCCTCACGTTTGAAGGAGTGGCTTACCAATTGGACTGTCACTGGCGCCCCCTTCTACCCCTGAAACGGAAAGGGGTGCGCATCCTGAACTACCTTGATGATTGGCTTATTATGGCCCCATCGAGGGACAAGCTGTGTGCGCACAGGTCTCTGCTCCTCAGCTACTTAGAGCGACTGGGGTTCAGAAACAACCTGACAAAGAGCTCGCTTCCATCCAGCCAGAAAATCTCCTTCCTGGGTGCAGTTTTCGACTCTGTCTAGATACGGGCCTGGCTGTCGCCAGAGTGCTCGCTGAAAATTCAGTGACTCACTGCATCATTCAAAGACGGGGGTCTCTATCCCCTCAAGGCGTTTTAGAGGTTGCCGGGCCTGATGGCAGAAGCTTCCTCAGTCACAAACGTGGCCACTCCAGTCCTGGCTGAATGCCCCCTTTCCACCCCGATGCTTGGCGGACAGGATGCTTGAACCTCATGGTGTCCTGTGGCTGTGTCAAGGCTCTGGCACCTTGGAGGACCCCCCGGTTTTACCAGTTGGGAGTGGATTTGGGATGGGTCTCCAGAAAGTGGTCATGACGGATGCCTCCAACATGGGTTGGGGTGCCCTGGGGATCAAAGCTTTTCTGCCAGACCTGAGAGGCCATTACGGCTTGGTCCGGTCGGACAACATGACGGGGGTCGCTTGCATAAACCACCAAGAAGGCCTGAGGTTGCGCCCTCTGAAAAGATTGGTGAGACTCCTCCTCCTTTGGGCACATACAGTGAGGGCAGTTCACATGCCAGGCAGGCTGAACCAGGGTGTGGACATGCTGTCCCGGAGCTGGGTGACTCCAGGGGATTGGAGACTTCACCCCCAGACCGGGATCCAGGGATCTCCTCTCCCAGGCAGGGGGCTCAATCTGGCACCCCTAGCTGGAGCTATAGAGCCTTCATGTGCGGCCCATTGATATTATCAGCTGGACACCATCAAATTTGTTTAAGAGCATTGTGCCCCCATGGATGGTTGTGCTATCTATATGATTTTGGCTTCTGTTGGCCTGAACATAATTCATTTCAGTGCGGTTTCCTTTGTGGTTTGCCGCCCTGCCTAGTTTCCCTTACGCCAGGTGCCACTGCCAATAATTCCACTGTCCAGAGCGCCCACTGTAGTAGGCATACGGATTGGTGTAAAGGCTTCTCTGCCTTTAGGCTGGGACAGTCCTGCGCTAATAACACAGCAATGTTGAATTGTGTTTCCCATAGTGTCAGCTAATGACGTAATGTTGAGAGACTGTTATTGAAAGTGAACGTTTCGGTTCCTCAGTTGAAAGATTCTGACGAAATGGCACTCAGCGGCGGCTTATATCTATGCAAATGGTGTATTATAAATGCTATTACTATTAACTATCTTGTTTATTAAATTTGTAAACATATTATTATAAAAAATTCTGACGTAGCATGCTCGCACCACCACACCATGCTCACATTTGCATGACCAACTTCTCCAGTTATTTCCACTCTTCATCTAATAGTGTGAAACGGCATTTGAAGCCTTTCATCAGTACTGGACATTCTGCAGCAAACGATCCAGTACTGTTCGAATTAATCAAACTAAATTGAACACTTTTGCCAAACCCGTTTAGCCGATTAGATCCTGTAATCGGAAACTGTAAAGCGGATGCCAGAAAGTCTGGGCTGTGAAATCACTACTCCTCGAGGAAACAAAGGACTCTCCTGAGAATTAACATTTGAACACTCTCTTGCATAAGTAACAACGCCATCCGAGACGCACCACACCAAGCAGTTCACGCCTCATCCTTACAGTCTCCTCACCACCCATCTCTTCTCTGCTCATGCTGAGATAACCTGAAATTCACCCAAAAATCTATATGATTTAATGTGAACAATTATCAAACAACACTATACATGTGTGACCTGGCATCGCTAGTTTTGATTCCATGCAGCTGATAGAAAACATGCATGACATGATTGCTAAAATATTGTCAGAGAAAAATTATTCTCAGATCTATGTAACATTATCTCCATTGTCAGACAAGGATTTCTTATTAATATGTAGTGATAAAGTGTCTAGGGAACAGTAGTAATTCACCAGGTCTCATGAAGAAATATATAAATTATAAAGCCCTTTTTATTCAAAATTTATGTTCAGAAACAAACAGACACTCACATGTAGGCCTACTCGTCACACAACACATCACCAGTCAACACAGGCTAGTGACTGTTATGTAAGGTTGGCATTAAAGGCACACTATGCAGCTTTCCGTTTTTGTCAAACAGCGACCCCTAGAGTCGCTGTGGAGTACTTGTATTTAACATTACTGTCGTAAATACCACTCGCGCAGAGCCGTCTCTGCACTCACGGCCTGATCCCTTCCGCCCTCTATACCGGTACCTGTTCAGTAGGATGGAAGCTGTAATGAGTGTAAATAAGGTGTGGCCCCTTTAAGAGCTGCGCGCGCCCTGTTGAACTGTCAGTCTGTATTGTATGTGCACCTCGAACCTACTTTTGTTTATCAAGTAAAGCTGTGGATGGTAGAACGGGTGACAGACAGTTACACAAGTTCGATTGGGGAATAAAGTGCAAGTTGTGAGATGCCAATTGTCTCTGTGAGTCTGTCTGGCCTCTGTAATAACTTCATCTGTGAGCTATCCCTATTTCTCCTCCTGACACAACGCGTTACAAAGCGTCGGACATCGAACAGGCACAGATAACCTCTGAAGATGTCTACTAGTCCATCAACAAGAAAGATATTTACTCGAGTCTGACTAAATAACGTAAAGCAATTCGTTACATCGCGAGACCTGATATCACGCGATACTTCCTGACGCTGAGGTCGGCGGCCCGCCGTCTCAAAGTTGCAAGGGTGGTTTTTCGGGCTCACAGGCGCTTGGGGGGTGGGAGATGACCACCATTCAACCCGAAAAAAGTCATATAACTATTCCAATAACTCCGAAGCTGTTCGGTTAAGGTAAAAAAGTTACATAGTTCACCTTTAAGCGGAAATTGCAATAGTTTTTTCTACCCAATTGTAACATATCTGAGTAAAGTGGCTTATCGAACAAGAAAAAATGTAGGGGCAGGACTTGACTGGATGCTTGTGGTTTGCTACTGCTGTGATTTCATGTTAGTGAAAGGTTGATCCCACTCTCGTGCCAGTAAACATGTCATGAGAGAAAAGATGTCACTGCAAGGTGCTATTTTGATTAAAGATTATGAGAGCATGTGATTTTTTAATTTTTTTTAAATGATGTGCATGGATAAATCATTTATAATAAATACTGCAATATTTCATGGTCAGTGGTGTAGTGGTAAAAAAAGAAGTGGGTAAACTATAAATTCTGGTGGACCACGACGTGGTCACCCGGTAAGGTGGGCCACTGCCTACCGGTGTATGTGTATCCTGATGACATCGCTATAGGCTATCATTTGATGGTACTACCAAGGTGTTGTAGTATAACCATCAGGACAGCAGTGATGTGTGAACTGAATTTGGCAACAATACAGTGAATTACAGTGTGTCACGTTTTGGGTTTGTTCTTGTCATGTTTCTGTGTCATGTCAGAGCCCGTCTACGGAGAGCCTGCCCACTCCCTAATAAGTCCTATTGTACCGAATTTTGGTTGTAGTTCCACCAGAGTTCCACTGGGGGGCGCTCGCCATGAGTGCAAAATGAATGGGAGTCAATGGGGCTAGACGGCTAAATTTGTCTCTTTCACCCGATTGCCGTTGAGAAATCTCAGATTTGATTGTAGGTTTTGCAAGTTCAACATGGGTTATAGGTCGAAAGTTGAATGAACGAGTACTTATGTTCTTTCGATTTCTTACAGGTTGAGTTGTTGTTGCCCATAACACGCTAGCATTCTGCTAATGAACGCTGATTGGTCAGTGAAGGACTGATTACGACCAGAGATACAGCTTGATGGCATCGTGGCATCCGAAGCGGGACCAGAAACAAACAAAACAAAAACTCTTCTAGCACGTGTATTTCCCTGTGTCAGCTGTGTTGTCGATGCCTCGAGAGAAAAGAAAGTGCAGAGCGCGAAAGCACCAAAGTGACTGAAGGATCGCCGTAAAGCAGTATCTCTGGTCGTACGATGTGTATGACGTCATTGACACTTTAAAATACTTTTTAAAGCAAATAAGTGACTCAAAAAAATCTAACACCCAGCAATGTGTAATTTCTTTGCATCCCCTTTCGAAAACAACATTCAAATTACTCGACAAAAAATTATATCCTGAGAAAAGTGGATTTTGAGAGCAATATCTCCATAGACCTCCATTCATTCTGCACTCGTCCTGTGAGCGCCCTCATATGGAATCAGAGTGGAACTGCAACCAGTTCAGAAGCCGGAAGTTTACTGAGAGTGAAACTTCTCGCCATATTAGACATTCTCTGGTCATGTCTTGTTTCCATGTCTGTCATGTGATTCCCTGTTTGTCATGTGATCCTGCCATGTCTTGTCATTGGTTAATTGTCTGATCATTGTTCACAGGTGTCCCTTGTTTTGTCATTAGTCTGTGTATTTAAGCCCTCATGTTTGCCATGTGTCTTTGTCAAGTATTGTTTCCTGTAATTCTACTGTAGTGTAAGTTTCATGTTCATGCTTTGGTTTTTGTTTCATGTTTTATTTTAGTTACAATAAACTGCAATTGGGTTCTCATTTCTCAACTTGCCTCCAATGGATCCCTTATTACAGAATACTTGACCTACAACAATGAACCCAGCGGTTGCCCTCCTGAATCTACGCCAGGGAAATTTTCCCATTGAAACGTATGTGGCAGAATTTTGTGAACTCTCTCACCTGGTGGATTTTAATGATGTGGCGCTCAAAGACATTTTTAGGGTAGGTTTAAATGAGCCTGTTTGCTACCAGCTACCTGGGGGGAAAATCCACTGGTCCTTGGCCCAATATATTGACTATGCCCTATTATTGAGCGGTTCCTCACTTACTGTGGGTTTTGAGAAGAAGCCCCACAAACCCACAGTATCTGCCAAGCCTGAGCCACTTCACGTCATGCCTGCCAAGCCTGAGCCACTTCACGTCATGCCTGCCAAGCCTGAGCCACTTCACGTCATGCCTGCCAAGCCTGAGCCACTTCACGTCATGTCTGCCAAGCCTGCCAAGCCTGAATCTCTTCATGTCATGTCTGCCAAGCCTGAATCTCGTCATGTCTGCCAAGCCTGAATCTCTTCACGTCATGTCTGCCAAGCCTGAATCTCTTCACGTCATGTCTGCCAAGCCTGAATCTCTTCATGTCATGTCTGCCAAGCCTGAATCTCTTCACGTCATGTCTGCCATGTCTGGGTCTCTTCACGTCACGCCTGCCAAGTCCGAGCCTGTGTCTCCTGACAAGATGGCCGCCACCGAGCCTGTGTCTCCTGACAAGATGGCCGCCGCCACGCCTGAACCTGAGCCCTCAGTTATGGCTACACTAACAATTATGGCCACAGCCATATGGTGTGTGTGGTCGGTGCACACATTTGAAGTTCACGTCACGTCTGCCGGGCCAGAGCCTGTTCACGTCACGTCTGCCGAGCCAGAGCCTGTTCACGTCACGTCTGCCGAGCCAGAGCCTGTTCACGTCACGTCTGCCGAGCCAGAGCCTGTTCACGTCACGTCTGCCGAGCCAGATCCTGTTCACGTCACGACTGCTGAGACTTTTCACGTCATTTCTGTTCTGGAGTCGTTGTCTGTTCCAGCCCATAACCCCATAGCTGTCCCCAAGAAAATTTTGGGGGGGGGGGGCAGTAGGTCCCTTGATAGGACCATGGAGGCCGCGCCGCCATGGCCACCTGAACTGTCTGGTCCACCCTGGCCACCTGAACTGTCTGGTCCACCTTGGCCACCTGAACTGTCTGGTCCACCCTGGCCTCCAGCACAGCCGGATCCGCCCTGGCTTCCTGTACTGCCGGATCCGCCCTGGCTTCCTGTACTGCCGGATCCGCCCTGGCTTCCTGTACTGCCGGATCCGCCCTGGCTTCCTGTACTGCCGGATCCGCCCTGGCTTCCTGCACTGCCGGATCCGCCCTGGCTTCCTGCACTGCCGGATCCGCCCTGGCTTCCTGCACTGCCGGATCCGCCCTGGCTTCCTGCACTGCCGGATCCGCCCTGGCTTCCTGCACTGCCGGATCCGCCCACGCCATGCCACGGTCTAGGTCCGCCCACGCCATGCCACGGTCCAGGTCCGCCCACGCCATGCCACGGTCCAGGTCCGCCCACGCCATGCCACGGTCCAGGTCCGCCCACGCCATGCCACGGTCCAGGTCCGCCCACGCCATGCCACGGTCCAGGTCCGCCCACGCCTCGCCACGGCCCAGGTCCGCCCACGCCATGCCACGGCCCAGGTCCGCCCACGCCTTGCCACGGCCCAGGTCCGCCCACGCCATGCCATGACCCAGGCCCGTCCACGCCATGCCACGTCCCATGTCCTGTCCCCCTGCACGGGCCTGGCCCACCATCCCTCCACTCCACCACCCTCCTGGTCTTATCGCCCTTAGAGGGGGGGATTCTGTCACGTTTTGGGTTTGTTCTTGTCATGTTTCTGTGTCATGTCTTGTTTCCATGTCTGTCATGTGATTCCCTGTTTGTCATGTGATCCTGCCATGTCTTGTCATTGGTTAATTGTCTGATCATTGTTCACAGGTGTCCCTTGTTTTGTCATTAGTCTGTGTATTTAAGCCCTCATGTTTGCCATGTGTCTTTGTCAAGTATTGTTTCCTGTAATTCTACTGTAGTGTAAGTTTCATGTTCATGCTTTGGTTTTTGTTTCATGTTTTATTTTAGTTACAATAAACTGCACTTGGGTTCTCACTTCTCAACTTGCCTCCAGTGGATCCCTTATTACACAGTGCAGTTATTTAATATTTTTCAAAAAAATTATACATTTACAATTGTATATACAATGTAAAATATTTTTTTCCCAAAATAAGTGTTGTAGTATAACCATCGAGGCATCAGTGATGTGTAAACTGAATTTGGCAACAATACAGTGAATTACAGTGAAGTTATTGAATATTTTTCATAATAAAAATCATCAAAAAGATACATTTACAATTTTACATACAATTAAAAACTCTTTTTTTTTTTTTTTTTAAATAAGTGTTGTAGTATAACCATCAGGACAGCAGTGAATACTGTGAATTACAGTGAAGTTATTGAATATTGTTCATAAAAATCATACATTTACAATTGTATATAAAATTAAAAATATATATTTTTCCAAAATATGTGTTGTAGTGTAACCATCAGGACAGCAGTGATGTGTGAACTTATTTTGATGACACTATAGTGTGTGACAGTGAAGTTATTGACTGTTTTCGGGTTTTGCACTTTGCAGACGGTCCCTTCGGATCTGTCTCTCTGCCGCCTGCGCATAGAGATCAATGTATTTTGTCCACTGTGAGGGAAAGCTCGTTTTGAGAAAAAATAGGTTGTAGCTGCTTGTCTACATTACTACGATTAAAAGGAGGTGTTATTTGTGTAGTAACAACGTTTAGCTCACGAGTTATTGACCCGGGAAGTTCGAATCTGTGAATTTACTGCCAACTTTACTCAACTCGGCGAGTTGCACTCTCTGCTCCGTGTTTGCGCGCTGCGCGTTCTGCTCTGTAGTTAACGGCCCAAATGCTCGAATCATGTGCCGATCGGCGATCACGCACTGGAAAAGCAAAGTCCGCTCAAATAACGTGAAATTTAGAGGTGGATAAACTTTTTTGAGGTGGGCAAACGCTATTTCCAAATTTTGGGAGGTGCGTAAACGGCGTTTACGTGCGTTTAGCCTCCACTACATCCCTGTTCATGGTCTATTTTGATTTCATGGTGCCTTTAATGCTCCTTGCAAAACTGCTCATGAATAACAGAGGGCAGCATTACACAACACACAGGCTTTGAGTTTGAGGTGCAGCTCATTGTCCAGTAGGCCTATAGCACATCTGTGTACTTCACCCATACAAGTTCCTCTGCCTTAATGTTTTTTCTGGCAGCAGTTGCCAGGCCAGCGGCAGCCATGATGCGGAAATGATAATGGACAGTGGTCAGAATGGTAGTAGCTGTCAGACTTCTTTAGAGAAATGTCTATCCCCTTCCTATTTCTTTTTCTTCCAACCACTAAGTTTGTGTTCTGCTAAAAGCATGAACGTTAGGCTGCGTCTGCTACGGGGTGTTATGAACTGTCTTGTTCATTCAGAATGTTCTCCAGGGAAAGATAAACCAACACCAGTGAAACCAGAGAGATGTTTTTTCATTGAGGCTTTATTCATTGAGACACCAGCAAACCGTGAAAAGTCTAATATACGTATTGAAAAAGTTAAAATGAAAGTTTTTGTCAATTAATACTATTTAAAATTCAAAAATGCATCATGTTGTTCATGTATTTTGCTAACCATTCATTAAAGAGTATATAAGCACAGAGAAGATAATGAATAAGAACTGGACAGAGAGAGAAAAGGAGAGAGATGTGTGAATGAGCGGTAGAGTCCGAGCGCCAGGGTGACGCAGGCGGCCGCAAGAGAGGGCTTATAAAATGTGAATCATCTTGCACCCTGTTTTTAGCCAAACCATGAAAATGTTGGAATGAAAGGGCACTTAATTTAGACTCCTCTTTTTTAACTTTCCTGTGGCTCGCAATTCATGCATGGCAGCAAGTAGACCGGATTTTGGGAGAGAAGGCAATGGGAACAGTTCGGCCAGGGGGCGGCACCTTACCCAGCACTCAACTCTGGAGCCTATTAGTGTGCCCACGAAGCTGCCATCTTCAATTTACTGCCACAGAAGAGGTGAGGAAAGGAGAGGAGAGAAGTGGAGATGGTAGTGATGCTTGCGGACAAGTATCTGTTGAAACAGAAAACATTGTGTTGCTGCATTTGCTTACATGACTGAACTAATGTTTCCAAAAGGGACAGATAAAGAGTGTGAACTGAACTGAACTGAACTTAACTGAACTTGCTAGTGAATTTTTTATGTAATGCATCACATGAACATGTCCCTGGTTCACAAAGGTTTGCTCCATTCAACTTTATTGAACATTTGTGGGCTGTTGATTCACCAAGCATTAAATCGGCATCATATTCCCTAAGCGTTTGCAATCCAGTTTAACCAGGTATAGCTTGGGTAAAGATCTGAAATAATAGATATGACCACACTTTCCCCATTTGATTAATCACAGTACTTCAGGACAATTGTTTTGTACTCCAAGTTTTCTGAAATGGTATGTTTAAATTGAGTTGAGGGAGGCATTATCTCAAATCTCAAAATTTAAAAGTGCCTAAAAATGCCTTTGCCAGTAGTGTCTTTAGATTTAGATATTGATATTTGATAGTTATGTATATATCGCAATATAAAAATGGAACAATATGAATCAGTGATGTGAAAGATATGTTTCGCAATATAGAGTTTTATTCAAGACTCAGCATACTGTTTTATAAAGTATAGTTCACCCAAATATGAAAATTCTGTCATCATGCACTCATTTGCCCCTGATGGTCATAATTACATAAATCATCTTTCTCCATTGACAGCCATTCAGAATTAACTGTGTATTCTGTCTAAAATGATTTCTTAAGAAATATATATAGTATTACAAATGTTATTCTATTACATTATTCTATTACAGTATATTAAGAGGTTCTCAACCTTTTTGACTCCAAGGCAATTCATTGGATTTTTTTTTCTTATTTTATTACTCAGTTTCTACCTGATAAACATATTTTAGATCTTGGCAATGGAAAAAAGTATATTCCATATCAAATTGCCCATGTTAAGTTTTAAAATTGTATTCATTTCCATTACTTTTCCAGGTGTAGAAATAATTTATATTAATATAATATACAGGTTTTCCAAGATCATGGGAATGGTAAAAAAATAAATTAAAAAAATGTGTTGAATTGGTAAATTAAAATAAGAAATATCTTGATTTTTAGTTGTTTTAGCTTATCTTGTGGCCCCTTAGCGGAAGTTTTCTGATGCCCCATAGCTTTAGCACAAGTTCTACCAGGAAGACTCTAATGCCACATCCTTCATTCATGACTATTAGGTCTGACCAATAACTGCTTGACACTTGGAGTATAAGTACTGACCTCTCTGTTTTACATTCACACTTTATGACGCTGACGTTTCTCTCCATCCTCCCCACCACCACCAGGTGGGTCCCTGTCCATCCGTTGGGGGGACACTCCCAGAAAAAAAGGTACAAAAGCTGTCATTGGGGTAGTACCTTTTCAAAAGTGTACAAAAGTGTACCTTTTGAAAAGGTACCACCCCGGTGACAGCATTTGTACCTTTTTTCATGAGAGTGTAGGCTCCGCCCCCGCCTTCACCTTCAGGCAGGACCAGCCGAATCTGCATCCCCCAGGATTTGGACTAAGGACAGAGCCTACGCCAAAGAACTTTTCTAAACAACTAGACATGAATCAGTGTAGCTTGCTACCATCTGTTAACAGCTACCACTGTTTTAGATGTTTCACCACTGTCTGATCCTCTTGAAAGTATGAAATTATATGAAAGTATGAAACTTATATTTTTCCCTGTCTGCTGCCTTTGACGTCAAAGCTCAGGATAGTCACTAGTGAAGGGTTTGTAATTAGCCATTTGGTATTGTCATGACATAATCCTGCTGCTCCAGAGTGAGTCACAAAGCATTTATGACACTTATGAGTGATTGGCTCAAAAACATCCTTTTTTGGTATGAGAAAGTGTTTTGCTTTATATGTAAATGTAGAGTCTCTCCAGTCTTGTTTTTGATAGCTGAAGTCCACCAGTGCATCGTTTTTTGTCAGTGGTACTACACTGCATCTAGCACTGGTGTGAGTGCTTCCTATATTTCATTCACTTCTCGCTCTTTCCAAGGGTAAGCTTGTTGACAAATTAAGACGTGTCATTTCAATTTAAGGCATGCTGCATTACTGTAGCGATCTTTCCTTGCACACATAGGAATACGCATACGCATACTCTCAGTGTATAATAAGCACTGTAAAAGTGTGGTTTGCATTTCCCCATGTGCAATCGTGGAGAAGCCACATGAAAAGGCCTTGGTATTAAAGGACAAGTCTTGGTTGGGAGGGATTCTGTCATGCAACAAGAGTGTGTTTTTCACTTTTTTCCCTCCGTTTTGGAGAAATTCATCCTCCCCATTAGACAGGGTAACCGCACATGAGTTCTGCTTAAATGGCCCTCGCCACCAGATTGCGAAAGGGAAGAGTATGGTGCTTTAGATTGTCCGACACTTTCATTAAGGCTTAATTAGACATGACACATCTTTTTGATTATAGGAGAAACATCTGTTTACATGTGTGTATGTTCACAGGCTTGTAATCAGTGATTTAAGCCAAATGAATGATAAATGTCATGTAAAGGAATAATTTGCCCAAAAATTACAATTTCATTGTGCCTTTTGAAAACTGTATGACACTAGAGGAGGTATTTATACCATGATGTCCAAGTTGCTCTTTTCCATTTAATTAAAGTAAATGTGACCACTGTTGTCAACAAATGTTCTTTGTTAACATCTATGATTCCATGAAGAACCTTTAACCTTTCCGTTGCACAAAATTGTTCTTTATAGTGGAAAAAAGGTTCTTTAGGTTATTAAAACGCTGTGAAAACCCCATTTTGGGTCCTTTGGTGAAGTGAAGGCAAGATGTTTGGTGAATAATGATTTACCTTGGCCTGTTTTCTCACACAAATATATACTATATGGCTTCAGAAGACTTGGAATATAATGACCAAGTTCTAAGGTCTACTTTTGTGATGTCTTATTTGGTCCCAACCAGCTTTCAAAGAAAGTATGAGGGTGGTAACCATTTTTGGGTAAATAACTTTAATGACAATACCAAGTTTGTTATTGTTTTAATAGCAATTTCATTTGATCTGAAAAAGACTTTTTAAAAAGTTGCTTTGGATTAAAGCATAAGTTAAATGACACATTAGCCATATTTCCCTATTGACAACTATTGTTTATCCACTGATGGCTTCATTTAGCTATCCATCCATCCATCCATCTGGCCAGACATTCATCACCTGATGTCTGTCTTTCTTCAGACAAGACAGAAGTGCATGAAGACCAGAAGAGACCATTATTACAGAGAATCCCAGAATAGACATCTTTTTATTATAACCTGTCCAGTGCTAGTGGTGAAGAAAAATTACAGGGAGTTCCTCTAACACATAAAAAAGGTTGCTGCGCTAAAACCAGGAACCTCAATAAAGGTTGCATTAGAAAATCTTTAGTTTCCACTCTCCCCAAATTTTGAGAGATCACTTCATTTCTGCCCTCTTTTTCATGTGCTTTGTTTTATGTTGAGTTGCAGCAGACTGTTTTTGTGGCTTCTCTCTCAAGCCTGTGGAAAGAAAATACGCTCACTTGTGGCTTATTGGGATGCCACTCCTGAGCCTAACATCTGCTTAGAGGAAGATGTTGAAAGAGAGAGGGGTAAGGCATAAAAAAACCTGCTAATCTTGTGCTCAAATTTTCAGATTCATGTCATGTGTTGAGTTGAAAGACAAAAATAGCCTTTCTGGCTTTGGTGAATACAGATCACTGGGCCTTTAGATCTTCAGATTCCTTCATGATTCATTTGATGTTTTTGTGACAGACAAGTGCACATCAAAGATGAGTGGCTAGAAAATGTGTCCATAAACAGTGATTCACACCAGATTTCTGATTGCACATTTAGTCACATCCTTAAACGCACATCTGTCACAACGAATAATGGACAACAGATGGAAGAAGGCCTATGAAACAAAAAACAAAAACATTATGATACCAAGTTTTATAGTTACCTTATCATCTTCCTGGTTTACATATCCAAAAAAACATTCCAAGAAATTAAATGGGTAACACTTCCATCATTACAGGTAATGATGCAGGAAGTAATGCAGGAGAAATTAGTAGTACAACATTAACACTTCAGCTACTAAAAATTAAATAATATGGAAACAAGATTAACTAATCAGTAAGTAATAGCAAAGACTTTATATATATACAAAAACAGTGCACTCGTGTTACTACGAATAGGAGAGAGGGCAGCACGCAATATGGCCCGCCTTCTAAATAAAAGAGCCAATTGCCAATTTGTAAAGTCATCGTGTCACTGCAGCTGCCTTTAGAAGCTCCGATTGCTATTTGAAGCAGTGTTCTGATACGCCAAAGCAGAGATGGTCTTATTATTAGGAGATTGGAGGGTCCGTGGCTCCACCATCGGAGAAAGCCTAATGGCTAACTTGGATCACATGTGCCTTGATAACCAATCATATTACGGCCTTGACGTCATTGATTTTCGTTCAGAGTTGTGTGACAGTCAATCGCTGTTTGCGGATACCATAGAAACGAATGAGAAGTGCTGTAAACGGAATCATACCTGTTGCGCAATTGTCCGTGACATCTCTTATAAAACAGCTCTTTTTTTTTGGTGTAAACTCTAAAAATAGATCAATCCAAAACGGATGGGAGGGAGGGAGGAGCTATGGTGGAGAAGCTCTCAACAACACCATGGGATGGACAATGGAGACGGAGCCGAAGATGGTGGAGCCCTGGGCGGAGACAGCAAGCAGATGGAACTGGGCGACACCGCTGGTCCTGGTGGGCACAACGGAACCGCACAGACGAAACGAGGTACCAGAGGGTTGAGGTGGAGCTGGAGCAACTAAGGGAGGGCGGAGCCAGATGGACCCGTAGTGGTGGAGATATGGAGCACAGTGGATGGTTCGCAAGTCGTCTGACCGTCCCACCGAGGTGAAGCCAGAGGGTCGAGGGAGCCCGGTGAAGCTGTAAGGCCTATGGTCCCAGGTGGAGCCGAGGAAGGGAGGGACCAAGGCGGAGGTGTCTGGATGACTCGAGCTCCTCGAGAACTCCCATGATGATGGAGGATGCTGCCGGCTCACACACCTGGTCAGACACCTTGCAAGGCTGAGGCTCTGGGGTGATGGCTTTCCCCACACTATTCTTAGGTGTGGGTTCATGCATCGTAGCAGGCTTTGGGACATTTTTGAGCGTCGGCTGACTTAGTTTTTCTGGTGTGTTTTCCACACCGTTGGCTCTAGTTGGATGCCATTGTTTTTTGGGGGCCGATCCAGCATGTAGAATCAGTGTCAGGCCGTCGGTTTCCCTTTTTGAATGACGAATATAGATGAATATATCTGCAGAAATAGACAGCTGTCTCATTTACAAGCAAGCGCAGAATGTGCATGCTAGTTGACAGTCGGATGTAGTTCTCTCTGTGTTTTCAAGTGCAGCTATTTTACACAGGCGACGTGAAGTGACAACACAGTCAGCTTTCATCAGCGCTAGTTCTTCGGGGTCGGTTTGATGTGTCCCTACCCTAAGACTCGACCAGACAAATAACTGAACAAAACGGAGTATATACACAGGCTAAATTAGTTAATTAAAGTGCCCCTATTATGCTATTTTAAAGTTTCCTAATGTTGTTTTGGAGACTCCTACAACAGGTTTACATGCATCAAATGTCAAAAAACTGTTTAATTTCCTCATATATATAAATTATATATTATTTTAAAGTGAAATTATTTTATTTTTTTTCACTTTAAAATAATGGTATTTGTACGGAAACATAATGTCACAAATGGTTGCAGGCAGACAGATGAAGCATGAGAGTGGGAGTCATTACGTCCTCATTGAAGTCTATCAGCCAGTCCTCATTTTCCGTACTCACTATTCCCTCATCCGCTGATGTTGCGGGCTCACACCTCTAGTCAGACTCACGATGGAGCTCCACTTCCGGGACAAGGGTCAGCTCTGTCCTCTTCTCCTCGGCCTCTGGCTGACACGAAGGGCGGTAGCTCTCCGTGACTCCGTCTACGGGGGGGCTCACACGAATTCTCTGCGGTCGTTGTGGTGATTCCTGCTCTGGGTCTGGCTATGTTCTGGATAAACTATCCTCTCCAGACACCGGATGATGGCTCCTCTCCAGTTCAGTCCGGTGGTGTCTGAGAGGTCAACAGGATGATGGTAATTTTCCCCGATCCAGAACAGTGACTTCAGGGTCTCGTCGTCGTAGGGGCTGGTAATGGCAAGACGAAAAAAACATTCAGAAAAGCTACAAAAAATTGTGGCTCTCCTGAGTCGCAACAGAAAATCGTACTGCGTAATCCATTTTTAGGTCTGGTCTTCTGTCACAAGTGGTTGCAGGCAGACAGATAAAGACAGAAGAATAAAGTTCCAACACGAGTTTTAATAACAAATATCCAAAAGGTAAACAGAAGGTGGCAACACACATAATCGGTACAACTTAAATAGTGACTCAAACAAAATGATTAATAGAACACAGCTGAACCAAACAAACTCATAATAACAGGGACCATGGTAACAAAGGAGTGGCTGGAAAATCAAACAAAGGAACACATGAGAATGAATGAAAACAAACTAAAAGTCCATGATAACTAAGGCAAAATGAACATAACTGTGACACATAGTTACCTATTAATGACGGACCATTATTCTAAAGTGTTACCATGAAATTTCACATTTTCTCCACAGACAGCATCATGGGACACCACACATACTTTATTCATTACTCCACCATGTTTGTGGCCATAAACCAGTACAAAGGACTGCAGAACTATGTTCTGATCGACTGCAAAGTAGAAACTTCCCACTAATATCGGCATGTGGGGAAAACGAGCAGTCTGGCGGTGACGCTGGGCATTGTGGGCCACTCCCTACATGCTGCTAATTGGTGTAATCACTGCAGTAATGAAGTATGGCGGTTTCTCCAAGTGTGATTACAGGTCGTCAGCTCGCAGAGGAAATGAGGGGTTGGGGAGCTGTGGAATTCTCTGTTATATGGGTGTTGGTGCTCGTTTACGGGATGTACGCATGAGGCGTGTGCTGTTGTTTTGACGTTGTCGTCTGACGGCTGGCTGGTGTCAGGCTTTTGCCAAGGAAGTAAACAACTCACCCTGTATACAGCACCCTTTGATATTCACGAACTTCCTTATTGACCCTTATCAGGATTTGGAAATTCTTCACTTCTGACAGGACAATGTGGCGAGAGTGTGTGCTTGTGTAGTCCGACAGTTTTCTACAACACAGCATTTGATGTGATGTATGCTGTTGATCAAAGTATGTGTGTCAACTATTTCCCAAAAAGATAACATTTATGACAAAGCTGTACCCATTGAACCATTATAAATTCACAATATTCAGCTTTACAAAGACCACTTCTTTATAGATATAATTAATGTACATACTACATACTATGTACTTATTATAGTAATTACAATAATAAATACTAACCCTAAATCTAACCTTGACCCATGTAGTCACCTTATATTAAGTACTTTCTTAGGTAAGTACACTGTAAGTACACGTAAGTGCAGGTACTGTAAAATAAAGTGCAACCTAAAAGTTATTTTTAAACTGAGTCAAGAACTCTATAGAGAACCTTTTGAAGAATGCTGGTAACTAAACTGTTTTGGTTACCATTGACAAAAAACAAATACTGTGACATTTCTCAAAATATCTTCTTTTATGTTCTACAGAAGAAAGAAAGTAATACTGGTTTGAAATGAAATTAGGGTAAGCAAATTGTTTTCATTGGAATTTTCAATTTTGGGTGAACCTTCACATCTTTTGCCCCAGTCTTGAATATTTGGTTTCATGTGTCTCCATATGGTTTCCTGACAGTGCACAAATCACTCTGAATTCATTCACAATGCTATTTCTACCAGTTTAGAAGCAATGGTCGTTCTTTCCATGAAATCAGTTTTCATTTTTTCTTTTACTTTCTTATAATATGGTGTCTTCAACATAGTTTATTTTCTCTGCCTCTCCCAGGGAATCCTTGAATCACGTTTGGTGTAATAATGATAAACTTATTCTACAGACCTGAACACAAACAGACATTTAGGACAGCTCACTGTCAATGTTTTTACATGTATATGATGAATGAAAAAGGACATTCATCATCAAAGTCCAGAGTGAGATATTTCTGGAGAATAACTTTCCGTCATCTGAAAAGTTGGAAAAGGGGTCTTTTTTTCCCTAGATTGTTTAACATGGTTAACCTGTCCTCCGGAGAAACTGATCGTCCTACCCTCCCCGCCAACCACTTTTCAGCCTGTCCTGAGAAAACAGAATATAGAGCGATGAAAGATGAGCAAAAATTAGATTTATAGTCACACAAGCTGTTACGATGGAAAGGCCATTGCCTGATCAACTCAAGCATGCCTCACAAAGGACAGATTTTTTTTTAAACAAAAAGTCCTCCTTTGTTTATCTCTGTATAAGGTTTGTAATACCATGAATCAGTTCTGAATACACATCACACAAACATGTATCTCTGTATGTTTATTATAAGTTAGGAATAGATTCTCAAAGAAATGTGTTTTCTCTGATCTCCTACAGTGACACTTTTACAACAGTCAATATTGACCTGTACGGTAATTATAACCCTCTGAACACTGCCGACCCAACAGCCTTACTGTCAACAGCTAGTGTTCGGTGTTTTCATTTAGATTACATGATCAAAAGAGAGTTCATTTTGCCATAAATATTTATCTCTACTTATAGCAAAAGGTTGACCATTTTAAAAGCAATGATTTGTTGTGTCCCTCTCTGAGTGTTTATAAAGCACAATTCTTTTGATTCATTTAACTGCAAAGAACTGACTTGTCCCAGGCTTCCCTCTGCGTGTCTGGCTGTCGCAGACTTGTATTGAAACCGTGTAGTTCTCTGCCTTGTCAATCAATGGGTAAAAAGCAGTTAAATCTCTCTGTTAGCCATACATGTAATTATAGCTTGCCAAAATGTTACTAAATATGCCCTCGCTGGCTTTCTGGTTTTGTTTTTTCCTCCCCTTTCGCCTTTTGAAGGAGTTCTAATTGGTGGAGACAGTGTGTCAGGATTAGAGGCTGGGAGTTTTAAACCCCAACACCCCCCGAAACCACACACACCCCCTCCTGTTCCCTGCTCGGAGCTGTACTACAGGGCTGTGTGCTTGCTGTGGCCGGCCTCTCAGCACCTCTCCTTCTGATTCTGCTCTGCACCTCCAAACCTACTTCTCCACAAAGGCCACAGTCAATACATCGCTACATATGACTCAACGGGCATTTCAGGGCATTGCCGTTTATTTTCAGGTTCGACAGTCATTGATTTACTCAGACCCTGGGACAAGCAAATACCTTGATCAAGCAGTGACGATTAACATAACCAAAGCTTAAAATGCACACAATCAAATGGTGGGATGCAGGACTGGGGAAGGCCAACACAATCTCTTGGCAGTTCGTAACTATTTTACTTTTGGCAAATTTGTGACTAGTTTGTATGAATTTGTACAATCTTGTTCATATGTTTTTTGTACAATCTGCTAACACCCCAGTTATGTTATAAGGTTAGGGGTAGACCATGTTTTTTTCTAAAAATCATACGTATATGGATTCATACAAAATCGCCACGTAAAATCACATGTTTTCCTGTGAGATGGTGTTGGGCAGGCCCTGTAGGTTCTGGGACAGGTGTATGAGAGCAATCAATCAGCCTCTTTCATCACCTTCTCCTTCTGGACTTGTCGCCTCATTTGGGGTGCAAGGAAGTTATTCTGCCTTCGTGTACACAGAGCTGCTGCTGTCCATCCAACTCTGAGTGAGCCAAGTCAGAAAATCACAGAATCCTTGAGGTGTCTAGTCTAAAGTGACTTACTTTCTATGACAAAGCCTGCTGGGACCTGCTGATTAATTAGGCTAAAAGGAGAAGAAATGTTTATTTGTTTATCGGTGTGCTATGACCATAGAAAATGATTAGGGCCCTGTCCCTCAGTTAGTAAAAACAAATGAATTATGCATATGCAGTGATGTTCTTACAATAGAAGTCTTTAGAGACAGATGCACTGAAGGGTAAAAGCACTAATGTAAAGTACGTGATTTGAAATCTATTAGCCTTCTGGGCACTCAGTTTCGTCCATGTTTGTCACTGCAGCCGTAGAAAAACTGTCATGTTAATGTTAATTGCACTTCAAGAAAACTCAGTCCCAAAATCTCTACTAGTGATTATCCTGAGCTGTGACATCAAAGGTAACATGAAAAAGAAATGTCCATTTTACAGTTTCATGGGATAAGTTTGCCGATTTTCAACCGGCTTTGTGTTGCTACAAATCGGTAATACATGAACAATGCTCTTTCTCTGTGATACCTGCATTCAGATCTCCCCGTTTATTTGTCTGCAAAAGTCAGTCGGATGATGCAAAATTATGCGTTTTTGTCATTTAGTGTACATTTGGCCTTGGCGCATCTGGTGCTTCTGCTAAATGCTAAGAACATAAAATGAATGGAAACATGCTGCGGCTTCTAGAGAGAGGTAGACCCCTGTAGCAGATCCAGGCAGGTGGTGCTGGGGAGGTGGAGGACTAGAATAAGAATTTGCATAGCGCACATAGTTAGTGTATTTGTTTGGATGCGTTGTGTAATGGATATGTAAAACTCGATTGGCTGTGGAAGTTAAATTGAAACAACTGATCAGAGTTTCATGGCTGAACAATTCATATCAAACTTATGCATTTTTGTATTCCCACCCATGCACAGTCGGGGCGGCACCAAAAATCAAAAGTGTATTATGGGTGTTAAAGTTTTTGGCAAAAGGGAACACCAATATTTAGTTTTTCTTTTCACATTTCGACTGCATAAACAGCCAAGTTTTCATAAAAGCCCATCTTGCCAGCAGGTGAATTACCCCTTAAGAGTCCTAAAAAAAAAGAATAATAAATAAATAAATAAATAAACAAACAAACAGTGACTGGCAAAACATCATCTATAACATTTACTATATATGTTGGTTTACTGTATATCCTGTATATTTACTGTACAGTTATATATGTTTAAATTGTATACATTGTTGCAAAAAAAAATCCTCCTTATACACAAATGATTTTGAATGGTCATCAATGGAGAGAGATATATTTTGTAAACTTGACCCCTTACAAAAAAAGTGTACGCTTTGTATTCTTGCGTAGATGTCTTGCGAAAGTATTCCAGTTTGCCAACTTTTCAGAGTCATTTTATGAGTTATAACTTTGAACAGAAAAGCTTGGTAAGTGATTATATTACACCAGTCCCATGCTAATATGTGTAATGTTTATGGTTATACTTTCAGTGCAGTGTGACAGTTTTATATTTTAAACATCTTCTCATATAGGCTATATGCCCCATAGATTCCCACTGTAAAAAATGTCATTGTATTTTTCCTTTGTTTCAAAAACTGAGGGATGCATTCTAGCCACAGATGCTGTCAACAGAGATAACATTACATTGAAGTCATAATATTCCTGTAAAATCACATTTAAATAATGTTATATTATCAAAGCATCAGAAAAAGAAAATAACTGACTCTGCAGACTCGTGAAGTGTCGCTTCAGGCGAACTCTGTGGCCTTTTTGACAAATGGCACAGCAGATTACTCTCCATTAGAAGGCAAATTCACTCACTGACTGTTTGTTTAGGTCCATTTTAAATTAAATTCAATGAAACAATATGAACAATCAGCAAAATCTCTGGGAGCCAGCTAAAGCAATTATGTGCTCAACACAATAAACACATGAACAATGAATGAGTATGTTTGGAGTCTCGGAGTGTAAATATCACTCCCCTCGCGCCCGTTGCTCTGCTGGACAGACCCCCTGATGGGATACTGGAGCCGTCTGTACTTTTGAGGTGTACATGGAGTTTCCCATATTAATATCAATCGTTATAGTTTAGAGTGAGCGCTTGCTGAAGCTTTTAAATATTGTCTTTTATGCTGTTTGTGACGATTATCCCCCCATCAGACAATCAGCTCTTCCATAATCAAAGTGAATATTCATAAAGCTTTACACACATATAGAAACTAGTCATAATTTAATACAATTATGCAGTGATCAACCTGTCTTGGTACTGGCTAGAAATAATTGATTCCAGGTTCACAAACACTGTACCTCTCCATGACAAATTACCCTCACATGTACACTAGACTGTCTGTCACACACACTAAAATACCTTTAAAATTATATCCGTACTATGCTAACTACATTGCCTCATAACTATTTCTGATTCAGACTTGTTAGGAAATGAGGGTAAACTGGTTTCCATTGTGTTTGTGTATGTTTTTTTCTTCTTCTTTTGGTTTTTTCAAAGTAGTGTTGCAATTCAGAGTTCAGTGGACCAGAGGCTGTGCGGCTATCAAAAAGGAAGGGCTACGAGAGGCCAGTCCAGCCACAGAGCTGATTATACTGCTTGCTTGCTCGTGCTCTCGCTCACTCATTATTTCTCTCTGCCCTCTTCCCTTTATTCTACAGGTTAAACATTTACAGACAGCCTGTCAATAAATGTTCAAGCTGTTTGATAATGTGAACTTGTAGAGGTGATGCAGACCTGTCTATTGAGAGAACTACTGCAATGAGACTGAAACTGCATGTGTCGAGATTCAACAGCAGTTTCTTATCCAGTTTCCAAAATTTTGTCACACCTGCCAATGATGAGTGAATTGAGAAAATGTACAGTACCTGAAAATCCCTTATTGGCCATGAAATGGTATTTTGTGCAATAAAAAAATAAATAATTAAGAATGGCTTTTCGAAGTTGTAAATAAAGATTATTAGAGTTGTTCAAGAAAATTCTACTAACTGCTTTTCTACTTAATTTTACATTTACCCAGCTAACAAAAATATGTTCTAACAACCTTGCTAACGTTCCCATTAAGCTATGAAAACGTTATTTCTGAATGTTCAAAATGTACAGTTTTTTAAATGTTTTTAAAAAAGTTTTTTTTTTCATGGCTAAGAAACCCTTGTTATTAGTGACTCTGGTGGCCGTTAAGTGAACTGCAGCCGGCAATTTACTTCTCGTGCTCACATTTGTGCACGTGACGTACAAGAGACATGATTCAATGTCCTAATATACTCATGGCAAAGTTATTTTTCGTAAAAAGAAGTTGGAAATACCTTTGCAGCAATATAGGCCTTCTGTTAACAAACATCCCAACGCCGTCCACGCTGCTGATCAGAAGAGATGGTGCATTCAAGTCCTTTTGGGAAGTTTGTTTTTACGAGTTGAAGTCGTATATTCCCAGGTGCGTTCAAGTCACTTTCGACGGAGCAAGATGGTGGTGTACCTTCTCTTATTTAACTACACAAAAATACAGCAAGGTTTTTAAACTCTACTTCTCGAAAATGAAAAACAAAGAATGTGCATCAGGTGTGTTTTGCTTTTTTGTTTTAAATTAATTTATGAAGCCCCTGTAAACTTTATTGTTACATATTATATTGTTATATTACAATGCTATTATATTTTATATTATACATACAAATCAGTGCAGACTTTAATAGACAGCCTAGGAAGTCAGGGAAGGTCTCAATTTTCATTAGCTGTTTACACATTGTCAATAAAAAAGTGATTAATACATGAAAAGTCTTACATATAGCCCCTTTAAGGGAACATTTAATTTTATCATTTTTGTAAACATTATGGGAATGTAACTTTTACGTTCTCAGATAGCCCTTGAAACGAAGATTTTTTTGGACCACACTTCAAACGAAGGGGTATGAGAAATGTACCTGCATACACCGGCTACAGAGGCAATATGGCTGCCAATAATCATTTTCTTTATGTTACATTCAATCTTGTGTTCATATTTACGGTCATGTTCTTCAAAGAAACATTTGCAAAAAAAAAAAAAAAAATCGCTGAAGTTCGCTAACGATAGTCCCGCAACATATTTTCATGTCTGATAACTGGTGAATGTAATTGCGGCAGGGAATTGGCTTATCTTTTACCGTACGTCTGCTATGAACGCATTGTTTTCTTGTGGTTATATGTGAACACGATATAAACGAACAGTGCTTACAGTTTCGTGCTTTTTGCAACATGATCAACCAGTCTTGTATGTTCTTTAGCAAACAGGGACACCTGAGGAAACCCGGAGGCTCATTCGTTTTCACGCTGACAACACGCAACATTTCCTGAAGTCCAAAAATACTTAGGCGTCGAAGATATCGTCATCTCCATTGTTTTCTGCAAACTTCAGAAGAAAAATGCAAAAAAGTAGCTGTAACCCACGCAACTGAGATGACTACAGCTGACGACGGCATCTTGGAAGTTTGTGATAAACATTGGCGCATCTCATGTGACGTAGGCGCTAGCGACGACGTGTAATGGTGTAGTAGTGGTGTCCCATTTCTTAGGGGAATATTTTCACCCCTACGCCTTGCCACTCTGTTTCAAGGGGCAAGGGTAAGGGGTAGGTGAAGGGATCGGGGTAGGCGAAGGGGTATAAAATAGAATTGGGATTGGGCCTAAGGCCACATTTACACATAGACGGGTATTTAGAGAAATATTTCAATAATAACATTGTGCACACAACATCGTTTTCAAAAAAGTTGTAATTTACATCAACCCGCATAAATACGCCGTCGAGCGCCATCATAACTATGCCAAACCTATGGGTGGCAGTGTAGGGAGAAAGATAAAGCCATACAAGCCAATCAGAATCGCATAATGTGACGTTTGAGAACCTAAAACCCCATTTCTCCCAGTTGATACGGCAACACATAACCGGCGTTATCAGAAATCTCCACTTTGGCCGGAGTTTTTAGAAATAATATTTTTCTGTGATAAAAATGGGGTTTTCGTGTAAATGAGAGGCCAAACCACAGGGAAATATCTGCGTCTTCCCTTCGTGTAAACGGGGCCTAAAAGAACCTTGCTGGAATGTTAGCCAAAGTTCTGAGAACGTTCCCTGTTAGCTAATGTCACAATTATGTTCTGTCTACTCTGCACCATGTTCTCGTTAGTCCCTGATTAGTTCATCTTCCTCCACCTGTGTCTAGTTAGTTCCCTGTGTATTTATACTCCCTGGTCTGTTCAGTCCTTTGTCGGTTCTCGTTAATGTTAGTTGTGTCTGTCTTGCCTGAGTTTGTTTCAGTAAAGACTATATTTACTAGTGGTGGGCAGATCGAGGCTTCGTGGAACACTGAAACAGTTTGAAGCAAATGTGCCGTATTGTGTCGAGGCTTCGAAACAATCCGACACCCGTCTCCACAGTGACCCCTAGTAGTCAGAACAGTGTAAATGCAACAAAAACCTGGGCCAAACATGCATAAAAACACCTTTTGCAAAAAAAAAAATTAAGTAAAATCTTTGTTTTTTTTTGTTATGGCTCAGCTAAACACATGATTAATAAGAGACTACTACCAATATTTATTTTAATTATACTAATGTCTAATTAAAACGTCTACAAATGTATAAAACTGATCAGAGATCAGGTAAAACCCACAGACACTTGTTCATTGGTTCTCAGTGACTCCTCATGAATCCTTTGTTGACAGAGATCATCGCCCCCAGCGGTGAAAGATTGAAACTTCGAAGTGTTTCGAAACAGTTATGACGTATTAAAGCCTCGTTTACTGAAATCACGTGACTCTGGCAGTTTGATACACACTCCGAACCATTGATTCGGAACAAAACCTTATAGACCTGTGGTCCGTGGATCCAATTCCCTTCCAAGTCCCCACCCTCCAGTTTTCATCTTCCTCGTCGGTCCCGTCCGGAAAACCCGTATCCCTGCATGACCTCCTAGTCTCCATCGCTGGTCACGGCCAGACCTCCCCGTCGTCCTCACTTGCTCCAGCTTCGCCCCGGTCATCCGAGTCCCCGTCACCGCTTTAGTCCCGCGAGCTCACAGCTCAGCGCCAAGCTTCCAGGCCTACGATGTCGCCCCGATCCGTCAGCCTCAGTGTTCCGCCGGTTCCTCCGCCACTCACCATGGTTCCGCCTTCGCCGATCAGTCCCAGGGTTCTGTCCGCCCCCTCTGTCTGGACTCCTCCCTGGTTCCTCCCACCTTCAGCTCCACCATGGTTGGCAACTCCACCGGTTCATCCTCATCACCATCCGTCACCAGCTCCACGCCCTCCACCTAAGCCTCCGCCTCATCACTACCTCCTGAACTGTTCTTGCCATCTTCATCTTGTGCCTTCAGCTATGACCAGAACATTACAGCTGGGTAATTTAATGTGTAATTTGCTATTTCTTTGTTATTCATTTTGAAATTTACTAGCAATTTCTTAGTGAAAATTGTTTCTACACAAATTCCTTTTTTAGTGTATGATAATGGAAGTGCTTTTTTATTTTATTTGTGACATACTTTTTTGGTTAAAACCTATCACAAAAATACAACTTTTTTTTTGTTGCTTACATAGTTTTGTTTTGATGATTTTTAGGTGGGGAAAAAACTTTAGGTAAATCTAAAATAAGTAGGTTGAGGTTAAAGTGAGGTAAACTTTAGTAAATGGTTTGTTGCTCTTTGATTTAAATCATTCAGGTAACTTATATGAGCAATATTCAGATTATAATTTATAATCCTTCTTATAGTTGATTCAAATCATATATTACAGTGCAGTTTATTTAATAAAGTTACCAGCCAATTGGCACATAAAGCAAGATAATTTACTCACTAAAGCCATTTTTTTTACTCACACTTGGCTCTTAGCTTGCTACTCCTCTATGCCATTCCAGTCATTAGTTTTGTTATTTTTAAATGGTGTGAGAAACCATTTTGGATTGTTACAGATGGGTTAATAATATGCCCCGTGCCAGCAGCACACCAGCAGCCACAGCTGGGTTGGATCGAGGCTGTTTCTTTCCTACACAGCTGTGCACTGAACTGACCAGGGCGCCCATCACATTTGCCCTTTAAAAACCACAGTGGACCAAATCTCTCTCTCTCGCTCTGTGTCTTGCATACCCACTTGACAAACATACAGTTTCTCTGCCAGTCTAGTGCGGCCTTGCAACTCCTCTCTAAAAATACTATTAGCAACAAAATACAAGGATTATATAAAAGCATGAGTATAAATGTATAAATATAAAGTGCATAATGAATGTATTGATATTTGCCGTTTCAGAGTTGCAGTTTCCTCAGGGAGTGGCGAACCAGAGCAGCCGGGACACTCTTTAAAGTGGTGCGCTGGGATGTGGGAATGTGCGCTTTTGGGCCGGAGTGCTGAGCGATGCAAGTGATTCTGGCTCTCGCTCGTATAACATCACTGATCAGTCCCACTCAGGCTATACCTTTAATTTCCAGAACTTTCCACATGCATTCATAGACTGCAATATTACTGAGTTCATCCACAAAATGAACTTATCCTTTTAAGTTTCAGGTTATTTCTGTTAATCTCTTTCTCTCAGCCTTTTCCCGTCTCCTTCAATCGCTTGTTCAATCTTCCCTTTATGTTATTTTATAATGCTTTTGATTTTTTTGTCTCCTTTTCTTCCCCTTCTTTACTCCTCTCTAAAGTATAATTTGTCCAGGAAGGGTGTTTCTGTGAAGATAAAGGATATGTTGACTGAAACATAGGAGACAATACTATTAGTCATTATTATAGATTCAGATTAAATTGCTATTCCGGTGAATTCTGTTGATTCTACAGAAGTATTAAAACTAGCGTGATTGAACCCCCGCTGTTGACGTTTGAAATCTACGAAGATCACAGAGCGATGTTTTGGTTTCAGTGCATCTGCACACTGGTCACTGATTGCGCTCGCCTGTTTTAAATCGCTAGCGATGACAAATTGTGTCTGAGGTGGGACTGTTAGCACACGCTAGCACAAGAGTACCAATGAGTTCCAGCGGCTGCATGGGAGTTGCCATTATTACTTCCTTCAGATTTTAATCTTTTTGTGAACATGAAGTTTGTTCAATGAGTCCCCTCCACTTTCCTTCCTATTGTGAATTCGACTTTCAATTGTGAGTCTGCAAAGAACACCCCCACCCAGATCTATATGCGGAAATAAAAGTTTGATCATTTATAGATATCCAAAAATATAAGTGGATTTTTCCACTCCTTTTAGTCCGATAGAACAATTAATATTACATCTTGGCTTGTTCATTAGATTGGCTGTTTTTAATTCACTTGGTTATGCAATCTATTTCTTTTAATTACAGCATGGTCTTCTTTATTTGCATAATGATTTTTGTCTTTCCTTGTATCAATTTAAAGGGATAATTCACCCCAAAAAGAAAATGTTGTCATAATTTACTCACCCTCATGTCCTTACAAAAACTTTCTTCTGTGGACTACAAATAAGAGAACTTTTAAAAAATGTGTCCATACAACGAAAGTCAATGTGATCCAATGTTGTTTTGGACACCATTGATATTCATCATTATTGACAAAAACAGAAACATTCTTAAAAATTCATACTGTTAAACAATTTGGGTTCTCTAATGCTTACTTAGGCTGAATTTATTTAATAAAAAATACAGTAAAAAAAGTTAATATTATGAAAAATTACAATTCAAAATAACCTTGTTTTATTGTGATATTTATTCCTGTGATGGCAAAGATGGAAACATTTTCAGCATCATTACGCTCTTCAGTGTCACATGATCCTTCAGAAATCATTCTAATATGCTGATTTGATGCTCAAGAAAAATGTCTTATTATTATCAATGTTGTGCTGCTTAATATTTTTGTGGAAACTGTTTTTTTATTTTTATTTTTTTATTCTTTGCTGAATAGAAAGTAAGACAGCAATCTTTTATTTTTATTTTTATATAAAAGTATTTGAATAGTAGTGATCCTTCTTTTTTGTTCCACAGAAGAAAGTAAGTCATTTCAAATATATAATTGCAGGACATGCTAACTGATTATTGCTAAACAACATAATAAAGAAATAACAATAAATCGCATATGTGCGCAAATATTAGCTGGCTGCAAATATCCTGACCGTCCCCATCTCTATCACTCATCTAATTTTGTGTTTGTGTAAATCCTCTCTTCGTCCCTTTCTCACCTTTCAAATTTTGCCTCAGACAAATTCCTATGGGAAAATTTACTGTAAGGCACAGGATATATACACAAACCATGAGGACAGAAAATGTGTCATGAATCAAGTTGTGGTGTTTCTTGGAAAACCCTGAATGATATAAGCTCTCTCTGAGAGCAACAAACAGTCAGTCTGCTTTAAGGTGTATGTGTGTACACTGATGTGTGAGTGTGCATTCATTGCAGTGTGGTATTTTTGTCCATTATAGCGCTAAGTGAGCATGTCTGTGGTAAGACAGTGTTTACCTGTGGTCAGATTAGCTATACTGCAGGCCTGTGGGTCTCCCTCTGTATATAGCTGAGACAGGGAATGTGAGGGGACCTGAAGACAGACAGGGAAGAGGATAAAATTAGCAAAAAAAGGACCACTATGTTGCTGTGCTGATCATAAACAGCATTTAACAGTCCAGGCGGAGATGCGGCCGTGATAATGAACTGATTCATCGTCACAGCATGTGCTAATGGCTTACTAAAGAGGGCCACTGAGACAGAGTTGTGGAATGACAGTCTTTTAAGGAATGATGAAAGGATGTTGCAGTAATCCTCTGGTGTCCATTAAATCATTAAACTGAGGTAGATTTAACCACAAACTGACTATATCCTGTAGCAGTAGGCTGAGGGCCATTGCTAATGGGGTGAAAGGTGGGAATGATTCTAGGGGCCCACAGATCCAAGTATGCCATAATATTTCCAGCAGGATCCTTTAGGATAACAAATTACTCAACTTTTTATTTCCTACTTGCTCACACTGTCCCTTCTGACCAAATATTAGGACAAAATATGACTTTTAGATGTTTATATATTTTGCTTAATTTACATAAAATCACATATTACACTTATAAAATTACAAACATTGATTTGAGCTTTTTGCATTCCTGATGTGTTACATTGATTAAAGGGATAGTTAACCCAAAAATTAAAATTCACGCAACAGCGTCTGCTCTCGCGTCAACACTCAACACAACACGCATGCATCGTGGTGCTTTCATGAATGGGCGTTGGAGATTCATATTTTGTTAATAAAGTGGTAAATTATGTTTTTTGCACAAACAAAGCACTATAAAATAAAATTAAATTGAGGTTAAACCACTGGAGTCACATGGATTACATCAATGATGTCTTTACTACCTCTCAGATTTCATTAAAAAGATCTTAATTTGTGTTCTGAAGATGAACGAAAGTCTTACAGGTTTTGGAGTGAGTAATTAATGACAGAATTTTCATTTTTGGGTGAACTAACCCTTTAATAAAGTGTGTCCTGGCATCCCAATAATTCACTATAAGTGTAAATGTTTCAGGTCTCAGACTGAGTGATTTGAAAGGAACAGTCCTTCAATCTACCCTACAGTATGTGTTTGTGGCTCTCAATAATGATGACACTGCAGAGAAAGAAATTACAGAAATTTACAGTATTTGCTCAAAATTTGTGTAAACTAAATACAACAGTGGTGTTCAGATATGGAGAAAATAATTCAAATGAGAAAAACTTAAATGAGAGGAAATCCTGAGAAACATAGTTTTGTAATATTGATAGAATCTGAAAATTGCTCAAGCAAGATTTGAACTCATAAGCGCCATGTGTTGGAGCATGTGCACCGTCCACCAGACCACATCTCTGTCTAAACTTGCCTTAAAAAAGGTTAGGGGCCTAAAGAAATATACAGTCAGGAGGCCCAGACGTCCTAGCTACCGTTCCAGATGGGCTACATCTACAGTACTAACGGTTTCCTTCTAGGCCTGGGCCGTGGATTGACAGAGACAGACGCAAACAGATCGACCGGGAGAGAGAGACTACTGTGGGATAGATGACAGTAGGATGCTATCCCTCCCTTCATCCATGTCAGCCTGCTGCTGCTGAAGCGTATAGTGTGTGCACTTGTGCACACTTTCCGCTAGCTTGTCCCCATCTCCGAGCAAGCACCCTCTAATTAGGGCTGCGGGCAGGCCTGCAGTCTTTGAAGCTTGCAGCAGCACCGCAGCAGCTCGCCACAGCCGGGGTGACAGCGGCATCCCACAGAAGATCACGAGACAAACCCATACAACATGGACACGCAGGATCTGTTCTGTCTTTTCCTCGCCGTTCCCCCCTCGCGTTATTGCGCAATGCTCTCCCTCTCACCTTTCTGTCCTTCACTCACTTCTCATCATTCTTTCATTTTTTCCTTCGCATCCTGCGATTGTAGCACCACCTTTCAGAACAAAGCAAGGGACGTGTCTCGCATATTTTCAGTAGATCCACGAGTTTCATGAAGATCTGATCTCTTGCAAGCACAAAAACACTGTCAACGACAGGAATGGCCACAGTTAAACAAGCTTGACAGCTTCTGTCATAATATCAAACTTAATATCTCACTCATTTGTGTTTTTGCCTTTTTCCTCGTCTTGCCTCTCAGCAAAAATTGAGGCCTAAAATCAAGGTTAGGCTCTATGTCAATACTGGGCACTGAATGTTGATGTTTACCTTCATTTTAGCTGTTTAATCATATTGTCACAGCCTATTTAAAGGAAACAGGCTGTTAGCCAGTACACAGCTGGCAAGGGCAATAGCGGTATAGTAAAATATAAATATAATAAGAACGTTTTTGAGCTGGTGAATCCATTCTGAGCAGTGAAACATCACCACAGTGACCACAGCTGTGGCATGCGTGCAGGAAAAAAAGCAGCCTAGGCCTCTGAAGCCTGAGAGAAGAACCCAGTAGGACCAATAAACAGGCAGAAATGTGCAGCATGTGCCATACTTCATTTTAAACGCTGCCATTAGCATGGATTCCTCCACAGCCATCACTTACACACACAGAACTGGACATCATCCTCACATAATTGCATAAAAATCTTTATCGTTATCAATATTGTTATCAGATTTGACTTTTCTGAGTTATTTTAGGATAGGCCACAATCGAGCGACATCTTTACCTGAATTCTGGTCGACAAGCAATGCATTTGAATTAGATTCATAAACGTGCTGCATCAGTTGATAACAAAAATGATTTAATCCCACAGTTGAAAGAAAGCTTCAACAGAGGTTATTCTAGAAACAGAAACACTAAAACCCACCTTTCATTTCATCATCTTACAATATATTTAGCCAAGAGTTAAGGTCATCACAGCCATGGAGGTGAGTGAGGTTTAAGCTCAACCATAAAAAAAAAGAAGAAAGCGGTTTCAGGTCGGTTATGAAGGTAAAGAGAAACATAGAGGGGGGAGGTCCCACAGGCTGCTATTGATGCATTGAGTTATTCAGGGCTCTTGACTTTAAGCCTCAATTACAGCCATTTGGCAGGAGCACTAACGTGTGGAGACGCGGCTGTGGCGAGTCCGGTCCACACTGCCCGACCCTGTGCCTGTCCCCTGGGCAGTGCTTTGTTTTTTTAGCAGGCGGCTTAGCTCAGTCTGCTTTTAGCCTCTGCTTTTATACATCTCTGGTATTATTTTTTCCCTGCTTGCTCCAGCTGTGACTGCCCCAACCACTCCTCGTGCTTCACTGCATGTGGAGGAATGGAGTAATCGGACATTGACGCTGCACAGCTCCTTGCATGCATGAAAGAATTCTGTGACATCTCCTGTCTCTGGTCCAATCAAAACAGAGGCCTCCAGAGTCTTCAGTCGTCATGAGTGCTCAGTGAAGTTGGGATTCAGGTGCCTTTAACTGAAGTTGTGTCCCAAATGATGTACTGCACTGTGCACATAAACTCCACACCGTGTCATCTAGTGTACCTTTGTCTCAATATTGGAGTTTTTCAGTGTGAACACACAGTCAGCACATCTTATGCTACAATATGGCATAGACCAATGAAGAAGTCTGCAAAATGGAACACACATTTCACTCTCAGAGAAAATAAATGCAAAAAAATGTCCCTTCAGGGGTACAACAACTTGTCACTAGGGCAGTACCCTCGAATGGACATCTTTGTACCTTGTTTAACCCTAAAAGGTATGTTAGTAAGTGTATTACCACTTTAAGGTACTATGCACCTTTTATGGCAGGGATGTCCAGTCATTTTCCTGCAGAGTTTAGCTCAATCTGCCCCAACACAACTGACTGTAAGTTTCTATAATTCCTGAAGACCTTCACTAGTTGGTTCAGGTGTTTAATTAGGATTGGACCTAAACTCTGCAGGATATTGCCCTTCCAGCAGGATTGGATACCCCTGTTTTAGGTATAGATAAGGTACAAAGTTGTCCCTTTAAGTGTAACGCCCAAGTGACAAGCTGTTTTACCCCTAAAGGTACAATTTTTGCAAAAACAAATTATGGGAGTGATTACATGGGAAATCGCCTTCAGCTTCCACCGAAGGAAGAATGAGTGGAGTATGGAGGCTGTTAAGACCCTATGAGGTTTATCATGCAGTTTGAGGGCGCTGTCCCTCTTTCCCCTGAAGTTGTTATGGACAGCAGGAAGCGGTGAAGGAAAAAAAGCTGCCATTACCTTGAGGGGAGTGAAAGAGCGGCTCACAGAACACCGAATCCCACCACAATCCACAAGAACGCCATTCCGGAGGACGAAAACAACTAAAAACAGAGTTGTTTACCAGTTAATAGTGGAGAAACACCAAGTTGCCCATGTTCTTTCTCTCTCTCTCTCTCTTTCTCCTCCTCCCCTTCAGCATTCGCTCTCCCTGTCCCTCCTGCACACCCTTTGTTGGTTAGTTCCGTGGGTAGCCCTGGTGCCCATGTGAGAACCCAGCAGACCCAGTTCACTCACCCCACTGACAGCAGATGAAAGGCTCCCTGGCTGGCATTATTTGAAAGGCACCCATCTCCCTCTGTTTTGGCCCGGGTGTCCTCTTATTTCACAGGACAAATTAATAACTCTGCTACATCAATGGACTCTTGCTAAAAGAGCCTGGGCTGGCGTCTGAACCACTGCCATCGCCCGGTTGACGGGGAACAGCCGCTGATGTGCTGCCTTTAAGGACGTGGGCTCTTTTCTTGAGGGCAGAAGGGATTTCTGACTGGATCTGACCACTTCTGAGGCATTGTCAACAGCCAAGTTCAATAAGCAGGCCTGCTAGGAGCCATGTCTTTATTTACGTCCATCAAAGGGAAGAGGACACGCTCCGTGGGATCCACACGCTCTGTAATTGTGTCTCTGTGATCTCCAGAGTCAAGATGCAAAAATTTGAAAACAAGTTCATCCATTGCATTCCATTTATGCATGCTGGTACTGCTTAAGCGTACCTGGATCTCACGAGGACTTGTGCATCAGTAGATAAAACCATCTATCCTTGAAAGGTGAGATAGTGGAACTATGTTACCTAGTTTAGGGAAGAGTTTTGCAAAAGTTCTTCAATACTTTAGTGACTGTAACTGAAGTGATTTTTTCATATTAAGAATATATATTTAGATTAATCCGTTACAGGGTAGCCGGGTGACTCAGTGGGTCACACTGTTGCACACAGCCTGGGACTCCAGGAGGCTTTTCTGTGTGGAATGTGCATGTTCTCCCCATGTTGGCATGGGTTTCCTCCAGATACTCCTGTTTCCCCCACAATCCAAAAAGATGTGTGTGTTAATGTGTGTTTGTCTATGTGTGCTAGCTCTGTGATGGACTGGCCATCCATCAAGCATGTTTATTGGTCCAGTTAAGGTAGAAAACAGGTAGAGTTTGACATAAATAACCATTAAAGGCTTTAAAACGACTGGCAGGAAAGGAATAGAGGAGGAGAGAGAATGAAGGAAGAAGGGAAAGAACAAACTATTGAATGAATAGTTAGAGGAACATATACTAGGCCATGATGGTGGGAATGAGGGATGGGTAAGATGGCCACATGGTTTCACACTGACCTGTACCAAGTGGTCAAGGTGGCAGTTAGTTTGATTGAAAGAGTGACAGTAAGTAGTGTTTTCCTCACCCGCTCAATTACTCTCTTTAACTCCCTGTTCCAAATGAGGACACTCCAAAACCCAAACCTAAAATACCTTGATATTTACAGACATAAATAATTAAAAAATAAATCAACACCAAACACCACGTCTGTTAAATTTGCTTTTGAAATGGGCACAAAACCACTAGCCCCTTTCCGGCAAATATTTGCAGAGCTAATTTGGAAGACTTGGGTCTGTTTCCTTTGCCTCATTTAAAGAGAAATTGAACAGAGTTTGAGTGTCGTGGATATATCTGTTCTTAAGGTGCTGACCGCTGGCTATATCCACACAGTCATCACTTGTATAAGTGGAGCGTCTTCTCTCAGTGCAGTTGAATAGAGCTGCTCCTGTGTAACCGTCTTCCAAGCTATATGCTACTGACTTTACCAGCTTCATCTTCAATTTGAACAGTGAACCCCTCATGCAGGTCCCACCACTACCCATTACCTCAGCACAGGCCAGCACACACTGGAGCTCTGTATCATAATATCTGCTACAAATAAGAACCATTGAGCAACTGATGTGCATGGAACCTGGAGACTGTAATATGCAACAACATAAAAAAATGAATTTTTTTTCCAGCTCAAAATTAATTTGCAAAATCCTTGTCTTGGCTATTATTTATTCACATGAGGGTCAGGGTAAAAAAAGGATGCCAAAGATGAAACAAATGAGAAATCTTTTAAAAATCCAGTTTAAAATATGTTCTTTCTGTCCAGGTCAGGCTCATCCATATGCATATATGATTAGTTACCCTTTTAGAGTTGAGTAAAAACTATGAAAATACCCTTATTTTTTAATTGTGATGGTAAATATACACACACACATATAAATATCACAAATTAAGTCATAAATATGGAGAGTTATTACATTTAATAAGTAAAATATAATTATTTTTAAAAATGATCTGACATACAGTCATGAGGGGCTAAAGGGGTCACATGATAACAAAATGGCTTCCATCGGTTTGTTACCATATTGCCTTTGATCTGGTTGTACAAATAAGCGTTTTAAAATATTTATAATAATTTTAAAACACAACTGATTTGTGGCTTATGTTTAAGTCACTGTCATTGCCAAGCTATTCATGCAAACATTTTTCTTTTTTAAGAATGTCATTTTTTCTTATTTACAGTCTAGACCTTAAGCACCACTTCGACTTTTAATTGATCTAATTTAGAATAACTTAATAGATCAGAAGAAGAAAAAAATCCACTTTGACTCATAAGCAACATCGTTACACCTGTCACCAAAACTGAACGGTTTAAACAAACGGATCTGTTCTGATCAATGAATGATAAATCATTCAGACGAGTGCGCCAGGTTAGTCTACTGTGTTTCCTCAAGCGTATCAGGTAAGGGAGGGCAACAGTTGCTCCCGTTTGTTTGAGGAGCAGCCAGGCTCGTTCTCTATTTGTGGATCTATGAATGGGAGAGTCCACAGTTCTTCCCCGAGACTTGTGTTTGCCCAGCCAGGCGCTGTGAAGTGTTAAAGGGAGCCGGTGGGTATACGACGCACCCAATGTGACCCATGGGGAGGAGTGGCAGGCAAGGATAGAGAGGGGCAAAAAACTGGCAGGGTGCGGTCTCAGTGCGCCGGGCAACTCAGATCACTTGACGTGCGCCAAAGGACGTGCTCATTCAAAGACAGCAGCCGCAGCAGTCTCTCTGACAGCTCTCCCAGTGTGCGTCGGAGTCGCCTTGTATCTCTCTCCTAGAATCTGTTAGATAAATAAATGGACTTGCCTGCTCACTCTCATTTCGGTGATTTTCTCGAGAGACCAACGTTTCGCATTCGATGGGCACTTAACACTTGGTATCACTGGATCTTTTCTCCGGCGTCTCTCCATGACAGCCTCTGCGCAAAGCGACTTTTACGCACGGACGATGGCGAGGATAAGGGTGATAAAGAAGTAGAGGTTTTGTCCTCCCCATATTTTACCCTGTGGGGGGGAATAAGGATCTTGCGGGGGGTAGTTTCTCATTGAACGGCGAGCTGTGCCACCGTACCACTCCGTGTCGGAGTGCCCGGCGGGTTGGGGTGGAATGCGTCTCCTCGTGGTGTTTGGGCTCCTCGTCGGCTGCGCCCTGATTTTCGCACCTGTTAACGAGGGCTGTGGGCCGGGGAGGGGACATGGGAAAAGGCGGCCTCCAAAGAAACTGACACCCCTTAATTATAAGCAGTTTATTCCAAATGTAGCCGAAAAGACACTGGGAGCCAGCGGGAGACACGATGGCAAAATCACCAGGATCTCGGAGCGCTTTAAAGATCTCACACCGAACTACAACCCCGACATCATCTTCAAAGATGAGGAGAACACAGGTGCGGATCGACTCATGACGCAGGTGAGCGACACTTGGATAATGCAACTGCAATGAATTCAATTATCTGCCCATTAGAAACACACACAATGGTTTTGATTCGATTGCAAGCACTTTAAACCTGTTGTTTAGCGGTGTGCCCTTTGCTCAGTCCCACCGACGCGCTCTTATCGATCTTCACAGCTTTCAGAGGAATTGATTGCTGACAGCGGTTTGTCTCTTAGAATCGCTTCTTTGATGGTTCTCGGGTTCAGAAAAGAATCGTATGCTTTTAAAACAAACGGCTTGATTTGCTTATTGATGTTATTGCAGATTCTTAGCATATTGTTTTCTTTAGAGCAGAAAAGAGTGTTTACGAAACGACTAAAGAATAAACAGTTCTTTGTTGAATTTACGAAGATTCTCCTTGAAGCAAACAAGTTTTCCCATCCAAGGAAAATCTTGGACCTGTCAAAAAAGTTGTTGATATGTTCATGTGCTCTTCGCTTTTGCGCAAGGGCTCTAAATAACAAGGCTTGTTTTGCATGCAAACGATAAAGAAATAATGTTTGATGTCATACTTTCCCAGCGTCAATCAATCAATCATCTAGCACCATCAAGCTAACTTAATTAGAATCAACGTATTTATTGTTAAAAATTAAATATAAATTGACTTATTAGACTAAATAAGTCAACTTTCCATTTAGTGTGTGGTTTATTTAAGCAATTTATAAATAAATCATGAATGACTCATGGATTTGAACTTATGACTCTTATTTCCTCTCCAAATCGTGGAACAGATATTGCCTGAAATTGTGGTCATAGTTACAGTATATCTGTGCTTTGGCAATGAACACTTGTTTCCATGCTGAAATTTGAATTTGCTGTTAAAAGGAAATTTGTCTTGTGTATTATAAAGGGTGGTGAATGTGGCTTGGTTAAATAAGTAAAAGTGAATCACTCAACATTTTGGATACATTTTGTACCTTGGTCGCTGAAAAATACCTGTGGTCTGGTAAAAATAAGTCAGTATATATTTGTGGTTTGAAGCATCACTCAGTTCTTCTCCTCGTGATTCAATAATTTGTCATTATGTAATGCTTTGCGTGGGCGCTTTTGAAAACAAATTCTTCAGGCATAAACGAGAGGTGCCTGGGTTAAAAACAAAAACTGTGGTATATTGTCTGACATGTTAATGTGGAAAAAGTAGGACTATAGAAATTAGTTCCTAAACCTAAAGCAAACCTATTAATTGCTGGAAAGAGTACAGTTGAAATAAAGTTCTGCATGGAAGACACAAAACAGCGTAAACATATACTCATGATAATGTCTAAAAAGTTACTTAAAAAGGATCAAATGCGTCTTTATGTAAATACGATTTAGAGATAAGCCTGTTGATTTATTTCACATAATATTTGTGGTGTTATATCCATACACTTCACCTTGCTTAAAACCATTTACAGTATAATTTGCAGAGCTCTGAATAATGTGTTCTGTTTTTACAGCACTCAGTGTCATTTGTATCAATTCTTCCTCTCTTTTGTCTTTGCCCTGTGATGTATGTTTTTCTTTTTTTTTGTCGTTCAGTCTGTTTTGCCCTTTGGAGTTATAACTTGTCTTGTTTGCCTATTTCTTGCAAAACTCCACGCCATCATCTTCCACTTGTGTAACCCAGGTCTCAACCTCTTTCCTTGTTGCGTTCACAGCGTTGTAAAGATAAGCTGAACTCTCTGGCTATCTCTGTGATGAACATGTGGCCCGGGGTGAAGCTCAGGGTGACCGAGGGTTGGGATGAAGACGGCAATCACTATGAAGAGTCACTGCATTATGAAGGAAGAGCTGTCGATATCACCACCTCAGATCGCGACCGTAGTAAATATGGCATGTTGGCACGGCTAGCGGTGGAGGCCGGGTTTGATTGGGTCAACTATGGCTCCAAAGCTCACATCCACTGCAGCGTCAAGTCAGGTAGGGCTGAGACTATTGAAATCACTCTGTTTATTTACATTACAACTATATACCACTTAACCATATGTAAAATAAGATGTAAATCCAATGTACTATATATACACTCAGTTCTTTATTGGCATTGATGGTTCCATGAAGAACCTTTAGGAATAGTTCCCTTAAAAATGAAAATTCTGTCACCATTTACTCACCCTCAAGTTGTTTCAAACCTGTATGAATTTCTTTCTTCTGCTGAACACAAATGAGGATATTTTGATGAATGTCGGTAACCAGACAGTTGATGGACCCCATTGACTTCCATTGTAGGAAAAAAATACTATGGAAGTAAATGGGGTCCATCAACTGTTTGGTTACTGACATTCTTCAAAATATCTCATTTTGTCTTCAGCAGAAGAAAGAAATTCATACAGGTTTGAAAGAAATTATGAGTAAATGATGACACAATTTTCATTTTGAAGTGAATTGTTGCTTTAACATCCATGGAAACTTTCCAATGCACAAAAGTACCTTTATAGAGGAAAAGGGTTCTTTTATAGAAGAAAAAAATATCTGAAAGGTTCTTTGGGGAACCGAAAATGGTTCTTCTATGGCATTGCTGTGAAAACCCCCTTTTGGAACCTTCATTTTCAAGAGTGTAGAATAATATGATTTCACATTCAGCCGTGTACTTCATTTAACTTGAGTAGTTTTCATTAATAAGTAATATCTACACACATCTAATAGGTTAAACTTGGAATATGATCTGGATAAAAAAAAAGAAAAAAAGAAATTTATTTTCTTGAAACAGGTTTATGACTGATGGTAGAAAAGCGTCCAGTCTGATCTATGGTGTTTGAACTATAAAGAGACTCCTGACTGAAAGGTTCATAAGCGTTCAGTGTGCAGTTAAATCAGGTGTGTCCTTTTGTGGTTAAGTTGGTCAGTTCTCATTAACTTGGGTGAGATAAGTGCTAGACCTGGGATGAAGGTACAGGTAACAGACCACATCATTAAACCTTAAACACCTGCCTCTACCTGAGTCACCAGAGACCAAATTATTGGCCAGACAACCGGGAAAGTAAAAGTGCACCCATTCAATATTTTAATGTTTTCTCTTTTGACCTGCATTATCATTATCATTATCATTTATTTTTATTTATTTTTGCATGGAAAAAAAACCCCTTTTTTCCCCAGTTTAGAATCTAAGAAAGTACATTTTCATTCAACACTCATCCTTACAACACGTACACATACAAAATTGCACACAATACAAAACACGGTTTTTTTTCCATCTGTGCCAAAAAAAAATAAAAAAATCACAGCAATAATTCTCTTCCTTCATGATATTTATTACTGTACATGGTTTCTTTTTAACTTGTTTTTCATTAATGTGATATTTTTTACGAAATTCCACAGAATGTAAATTCTGTAGATTCATTTTGGGTCTGGCTATTACCCAGATTTATGGCTTAAAATGTCAGGGTTTTTTTTTTTTGTCTGTAGAGTATTTCAACACTGCTAGAGAGGAATGGGACCTGTGTGTGGACATTTGTGAGGCACTTCTGTTATCTGTCTGATAGAGCATGCAAACACAAACAAGACCTTTTGTCTGCTTATGCTTTATCAAAGTCCTATAGGTGTGTTCTTCAACTGGCTTCTTCGACAGTTACTGTCAGATTTCAGGCACTGACCTCAATATAAACATAAGAAATATGCAGTTTACCAGAAAAGATACATCATATATTTCATATACTTCATGTACAGTTCTTTCTTATGTTTACACTGAAGTAAGTGCCTGAAAAATCACATTCTTACATAAAGCAAAATGAAGCTCAAAGATAAACAAAACCATATGTTCATTTACATACATATACACATACAAGTTTCCTTTAAGCACTTCTAGAATGATCATTTTTATCTAGCTCGTATATTTAACTTCAGTAATTTCACTTAAATGGCAATGAAAATTACCTATTAATTGTCATTTAAGTGAAATTACTGAACTTAAATATACAAGCTTGATAAAAAATGATACTGTAATTCTAGAAGAAAATTTCAGATGGCACTTAGAGGCTTTTGCATCTGAACTCTTCTCATATATATATATGAAGTGCATAAGGGAAAATATGTATGTGTGTATATAAGAAAGATAAAGAATATGCCTTAAGAAGTTGGCCTGGCTGCCAAAGTGCTGTGAGATGATTAACCAACTCCTTTGTTTTCCAGACGGCAACTCTGTTGTCCCCTTTCTCAGATCTCTTATCTCAGCCTGTCTTATCACCTGGCCTTGGTACTTACCTTTCCCAAATATTTGTGTAGGACTCCACGGAGACTTGAGACTCATTCTGGTTTTTGTAGGCTAGTGCATTGCGTAGCTCCAGACCCCAGTCACTTGTTTCGGACAGGAGTCATAGAGAGCCGAGATGGTTATTTATTAGCTTTTATTGCATTTTTACCCACTGACCAGAGTCGTGCGAAAAGCAAAAATGAATTAGCTTGAAGGATGGCGCTTGAAATGTTTGCTTGCACACGCCAGGTTATTTTGCCACTGCAACTTTCAGTTTAATTGGATTTTTATGGGTTTACAATGAGAGCGGGAATGTGTTTGTGCTTGGGTGTGTGTGTTTTAAAGATTGAATATTAATCTGAAGAAGGCATTGTGCCATTTAAACAACCCAAACCCAATCTTTAATAAACACATGACCTTTGGAATTGTCTTAGGCTACTGTGCACGTATGCCGTCAATGAGTCGCACTAGAGAAAAACGCAATTTTTTTGCTCGTTTCAATCATTATATTCTCTCTATGTGCATTTCAGAGAACTCTGTGGCTGCTAAAACCGGCGGTTGTTTTCCCGCATCGGCTCTTGTCACCGTTGAGGACGGAAGCGTGAAGACCATGGACCGCTTACAGCCTGGAGAGAAAGTACTCGCTTCATCAGAAAGCGACGGCAGTGGGACGCTCATCTACAGCGAAGTCATCGCCTTCCTGGACCGCGATCCTTCCGCAGAGAAACAGTTCTACACCATCGAGACGGACTCGGGTGCTGAACTGAGCTTGACGGCGGCCCATCTCCTGTTTGTAACGGAAGGGAACTGCTCAGGGCCTGCAGTGAGTGCAGAGCTGAAATCTGTATTTGCTAGTGACGTGCTGCCGGGTCAGTGTGTGGTGTCCACACGAGGAGCAGGACAGCAGGGACATCTGTCCCGGGTCACTAGGATCCAAATACAGGAAGACAAGGGCGTTTTCGCTCCGCTCACCCGCCATGGCACGGTGGTGGTCAATAGCGTCGTCTCCTCCTGCTACGCGGCCGTGGACCAGCACTGGCTGGCTCACTGGGCTTTTGGTCCACTCAGGGTACTTTATAACTGGGGAGGGCCAGTTGGACATCAGGCTGTGGGGATACACTGGTATTCCTCACTGCTGCACTGGGTTGGGACTCATGTGCTGGATCCAACACACTTCCATCCTTGGAGCATGATGGACAATGATAGATGAAACAAGCACGAGGAATGAGAATGTCACTAGATGAAGTTTTTGGAAGGATCTAAAAGAGAACGAAGTGAAGAACTCAATCATTTATGACCCTGAATAGACTAGAAAACCTGGACAAACTAGAAGGACGCAGCTATTCTGTGGGTCGACCCTCATTTGAGGAAGCAGACATGGACGTGACAAATTTGATCTTAAAAACCCATATTTAACACTTTTCAATGGGTTTACTATACTGCCTACACTGGAACATTATCACGAATATACCAAGACGCACACACATCTACTCAGAATCTCTTATTCAGTCTCTTTCTCTCTTATACTCACATACACATTCACTAAACACATAGTTGTAGCCATTGAAGTGAGGAAACTATAGATGAATTTACTGTACTCAGGTATGCAGTGACTCAACCACGGGCGATCAGATCAGACCAACGCGGGCTGATAAGGTTTGAGACGGAGGAGGAAGTTGTGTTAGAAAAGAATCGAGGCTGGAAGGTACACACAAACACACCCACTTTACAATTGGGTTAAAACTAGGCCTTTAAAACATCAGGAAAATACTTTCAGGTGCATAATTACAGTTTTGCGTTCATTCATATGGTCAGTTACATATTTCACACTGTAAAGGTAGAGGTGTCTTTCCAAACTTAATCAAGTATTTAATGGTCACATTGTACACTGTATTTCTCCATCTAGCATACATAAGGGTTTTGAGTACTTTTATAAAGGCTTCATTCAAAGAAATTAAGAGTTTACTCTGTGCAATGTGTAGCAATGTTATAAGAGTTTATGCCAGTTTATGTAGTCCTTATGTGTGCTTTATGCAGTAATACTCAATGTATTTTCCCATACAACTTACTGTATTTATCTGTTTTGTGGCATTATTTACATTTTACTTAAAGATGTCAGAAATTATATAATATTTGTAAAACTATTTAAAGATCTATTTTTCAGAATTAAAGATTACAGAAATATCTGCATTTGTCTTTTTTTTTCTCTCTCTTGACAAAATTGCTCTGCTTTTTTCACGCTAAAATGTATAGTGTATTAAAGGGTTAGTTCACCCAAAAATTTAAATGCGGTCATCATTTACTCGCCCTCATGTCGTTCCAAACCCGTAAGAATTACGTTCATCTTCGGAACGCAAAGATATTTTTAATAAAAATCTGAGCCAGTTCTGTACTCTCCATTGACAGCTATGCAACTACCACTTTGATCTTAATTCTAAATTAAAGCCTAAATTAAATATGTTCATCATACAGTAAAAAGTGATCGAGTCATATGGATTAGTTTTACGTTCTCTTTATGAATTTTTTTGCGCGTCAAAGTGGTAGTTGCGTAGCTCTCAGCGGAGCGAGAGAAATTGCTCAGATTTCAATTAAAATGTCTTCATTTGTGTTCTGAAGATGAGCAAAAGTCTTACGGGTTTGGAACGACATGAGGGTGAGTAATGACAGAATTTTCATTTTTGTGTGAACAAACCCTTTAATACAGTGGTTCTCAGTCAGGGAATGTCAAATGAATATATTATTATTAATAACTTATTAACTTAATAACTTAATAAAAATGACTTAATAAATAAATTAATCAAAAATTGTCATAGAAGACTGTACCAGTCGTTAACATAATACAATTTATAAAAAGCAAACCAGAAAGAGACAAGTTAAATACAGTCGGAAAATTTAAATAAAATATGGACTGAGCTGCAAGAATTCAGTCACTGCCAACACCGGCATCCTTGTCAGGTAATAAGCTAGACATCTCTGGTACTGTCACCAGCACCTCTTCAACAGCTGGGCTTCTGCAGGCACAGAAGAGGACGGTTCTGAAGCCGGTCAGCTCCAGCACTTTCATCACAGGCCGAGGCGGGTCGTATATGGCGTCTGAACTTGGGCTGAATCCCTGCTGCTGATCAGCGAGAGACAGAATCTTCTTTGTGCCGTCATGTCTCGCCAAACCCTTCTCAGACAAAGTCCCTGAATGACAAAAAATCACATACATAAAATCAAAGATTTCTTTTTTTGTGCTGAATATGCACACTACCGTTTTGAAAGAAATGTATACTTTTATGCATCAAATTGAATGTATCTTGAGAACCAAATCAGCTTTCTGAAGGATCATGTGACATTGCTTTGCTTCTTTGCGAAGCTGCTTTGATACAATCTGTATTGTGAAAAGCGCTATACAAATAAACTTGACTTGACTTGACTTGACATTGAAGACTGAAGATTCAGCTTTGCCATGACAGGAATAAATTGCATTTTAAATTATAATAATATTTCATAATATTACTGTTCTTACTGTGTTTTTGATCAAATAAATGCAGCCTTGGTGAGATTAAGAGACTTCCAAGAATTGTACCAACCCCAAACTTTTGAATGGTAGTGCATTTCTCTGTTGTTTTACCTGAAACAGTGTGGTCTAGAAGAAAAGCCAAAACCCCCACAAAGAAAACTGGTAAGGTTAAAAGAGACTGAAGAAGAACGTCAACACCGGCCACACCTGAACACAAGAAGATGAAAATTCTTTCAATTAAATGTCCAAATCAACAAATCTAAGTTAGGAGTAACAATACACTACACACAGTAGGAGAAAATACACTCTTGTGGTTTTAGCACCTGTTTGTATAAAACTGGATTGAAGTCTGAACCAGCGTGGCAGTGCTAATGACATGAACATTGTGAAGCCGATGTTGAAAATGTTGCGTCCTGAATCCACGTCAGCATGTTGGAAATAAGTTATGCCTGTTGCCACAGCAAGTGTGTAGGTCACACTGAGCACAGCACCTGAGAACACAAGCACAAGCAAACATTCAGCCCACGCTTTTAAAGCCATATAGTGTCAGACAGCTTTTAAAGTCCACTACTATGCTTTTTTAAAGGTTCATAATTTTGTTTTGGAGGTCTCCTACAATAGGATTACATGCATCCAAGGTCAAAAAACACTTTAATTTTCTCATAATATACAATGTAGCCTCAGCTCTTTTCTCACAGTGTCTGAAACGGTTCTCTAAACCCTTCCTTTCCGAGAGCCTACTCTGCTCTGATTGGCCAGATGGCCCAGTCTGTTGTGATTGGTCTACTGCTTACAGAGCGTGTCGGACACAAAACGCCATGAATCTCGACATGTCGTCGACAACACCAACCAAACTCTTCCAGGCCTCAGCTACAACTACAGTGTTTGAGGGTCAAAGTAGACATTGTTCACGGGCAGCCAAAGAAGTCCATAGGCTGGAATTGTGCAGATTTCTAACAAACCTATGTTGGTTCATGGAACTATTGACGACTCGTTTCAGGCAGTTCAGAATTGGTTCTTTCTTTTGGGAGAGAATAACTCAATTTATCGTTCACTTTGATCTTTGAAACTCTGACCTTTTACATTCACTACCAGCTATATTACACACTACTTGGAAAGGTAAAATCTGAAAAAGCATAATAGAGGCACTTTAAGACTGACACAACTTAACTGTAGGTTGACCTGGGGTGTGTTTCCCGTACAACGACATAACTCGCTGCTTAACTACCATAGTACGATGTATAGTTGAACAAATCAACTAGCTAGTTCTTACATAGTAGAGCACATTCGCACATTGCGCACTCTTCAAAAACGACGCTTTAAATCTCTTGATAAACTAAAAGACCTAAATGACATTTGTATGTATTCTAAATAAAATATATTGTACTGAATGTCAGCTTGCTTATTTGGCTCAAGATAAGGATTAATTGAGTCCACATGCCATGCAAACAAGAAACTATTCTGTCGTTCCAACCACTCAACTTTGCGATGCTGTTTGCGAATGTTCATTCGAACTATGTTTTCGGGAAACACAGACTCGTTGAACTATGCTGATAACGACGGAACTTGCAACCATAGTTGGCTAACGATGCTTTTGGGAAACGCACCCCTGATTGTTACCAGCAACATTTACCATTTAATTGAGTAAACTATAAATGAATAATCACCATGTATGGCCAGAGGGACAGAGCAGAGCATCTGCGCTAATTGAGGAGACACACCCAGAATTAACAACAACACCCCGGCGAGCTGCACTGTGCTCCGGGACCCAGACTGTGACAGAAAAAGAGATGATAATTAAGAGATGTTGTAATAAACAGCAAAAGAGTTAATCATTTTAGGCAAACGTAGCAATCACAATACCGATGTGACATGCATCAATAGACTCTTACCTTGCTGAGGCCAATAACACATGCATTTGACACACTGCTGCACAGTCCTAGTGGCGCCCCCATCAGGCCAGCGATCACACTTCCCATGCCATCCACACACAGGCCCCTGTTACAGGCATGTGCTGGGGGCACAGGAGCCTTCAGGAGCCGAGCTGCCATCACGTATACAGCTGGAGAGCTAATGCTTGCTGACAGGCCTCCAGCCACTCCTGCTGCAATGCTCTTTCCAGACAGCAGAGGGAGGGCTGAGGCTGAAAGTATAGAAGAAACAAAAAACTTCTGAAGAAGAAGGAAAATTTGGAACTCATGACAAAGTTTATTACTGGTTCACTGTTAATACCTTCAAGGCAACTAAAAAAGGAGAGAAAAAAAATCTTTCATATTACCAGGGAGAGGAAAGTCCAGCCAGGGTACAGAGTCATTAGGAAAGGCAAAGTCAGATGAATGTGGACTGTTGGTGGACTTAATGAAGGTGGTGTTTCTGATTGTTGAGAGCATCTGGGTCACAGAGGTAAGATGGACGTGACCCCACCGCACCAGTGCGGCACAAACGGCCCAGCTCACCATCACAGATAGAAGTACCTACACAGGACGAACACAAAGAGCAGGAACAATATACTGTGTTTGTTAATAATAAGGAACCCTCATACAATAACCTCAACAGTATTTAGACCCATTAGTCCATGAATGTCATTGATTTACATACATTGACTAAAAATGGTTGAAATTAATTGCAAAAATGTCTGTAGTGAAGTTCTGAAAAAAGGTAATTTATTTGCAGATGCCACATAGTTTCATTTTATATCTAATGCAATGTTCACTAGAGTTCAAAAGATTGGAGTCAGTAAATTTTTTAAATATTTTTTAAATAAGTCTCTTTTTGCTGCTCACCAAGACTGCATTTATCTGATGCACTTATCTGAAGACAGTCCTATCTTGAAGTATTATTACAATTTAAATTTAATTTAAAATATTTGAATATATTTTTTAATGTAATTAATTCCTGTGATGGAAAAGCTGAATTTTCTGAAATTATTACTCCAATCTTCAGTGTCACGTGATCCTTGGTGAGAAAATATGCTTTATTCTGATTTGGTGCTCAAGAAACATTTCTTGCTATTATTATCCATGTTGAAAAGTTTAAACGTTTATGCTGCCTAAATTATTTTATGCTGCCTTATTTTTATTTATTTTTTATTTTTTGGAAACTGTTATACATTTTATTCTGGATTCTTTGATGAAAAGCTTAAAAGAACAGAATTGATTTGAAATAGAAATATTTTATAACATGTCTTTACGTTCATTTTGATCAATTTATTGCGTCCTTGCTGAATAAAAGTATGAATTTCCTTAAAGAATCGTATTGACCCCAAACTATTAAACGGTAGTGTAAATCTGTTTTATATATATTCCATAAATATATTCCGATCTTAAGTTCATGTTAATTTCTAATGAATATTAGCATTTATATTTATAAATTAACATTAATAAATACATCAAATTCATAAATTTTTAGGTGTGGCTGCACACATATTATTCTCATCCAACTCGGATGAGAATAATAACTAGACAGTCAGACACAGCACAGAATAATAACCAATAAGAATTTCCCAAAAGCAAGATTCCAATACGAGCTTACGATCACTCATAAAAAGCCTAGAACTGTTTCCCATAACCTTTGACAACATTCAGTCCCATATTAAATTAAGAACATTTTAGCCAAAGATCACTGTAACACAACGCACCTCTTTGGTGGGAAACTTTGCCCAGATCAATGACATAATCTTCTTACAGGCAAAACATCAATCTAATATACTGCAGGTTAAAAGCGGTAAAAGAGCTTGACAACCAGTGCAACAGGAAATCCCATCTATCGTGAGTGAAGGTGTCTGTGTTACACTGGTTTGGGAAGAGACAGTAAACTTCTCTTGTGTGGAAAGTCACACAACTTTAAAAGTGAAGAAACACTTGCAGCAATGGCTCTCAAAGTCAAACTAAAGGCTGGAATACACTTCACGACTTTTGCCCAGAATTTTCCTGCGATGTATAGTCTGGACAGGTCGATGCTAGTTGCTGAAAGTCAGAGCCAGGTTTCATTTCCCAGAAAATTGCAAAGTGTATGATGGGCACAGACTATGAATCCATCCAGTCACAGTATATCAAACATGTATGTCATTTTGAACCAACTTAAGAATGGTGTTTCTGAATCTGTTTGTTGTTTTCAGAGCGACTGGAAAGTCTGGTAGTGTGTGATCCTCAATCGTTTAGTGTTTGGCCAGTTTTTCTCTGTAACCATTTTACAAAGTCACCAAGTAGTGTAAGATGCCTAGTGTTTTAAAATCTGTTCAGATTTGAAAAGTCTTGTAGTGTATTTCAGCCATTCAAGTGCAGTAAGCGATTTCTGGGAAACACCCTTGAAAGTTGATCGGACCGAGCCACCACACACTTGTAGCCAATCAGCAGTAGGGGGCGTGTCTACTCATGGTTGGGGAGGAGAAAGAGTGAGCCAATCAGCAGTAGGGGGTGTGTCTACTCATGATGGGGGAGGAGAGAGAGTGAGCCAATCTGCAGTAGGGGGCATGTCTACTCATGATGGGGAGGAGAGAGAGTGAGCCAATCAGCAGTGAGAAGGCGTGTCTAGTCATGGTGGGGGAGGAGAAAGAGTGAGCCAATTAGCAGTCAGAGGGCGTGTCTAGTCATGCTGGGGGAGGAGAAAGAGTGAGCCAATCAGTAGTAGTGTCATTCATGATGAGGAGGAGAAAGTGAGCATGAGGGAGATTTGAAGAAAGACTGTAGAAAGAGAGATGGCTGAGAGACATTAAAAAAGAGAAAAGGTCAAACTAATATCACTGGAAGAAGAAGGGTTTTGACCAGGCAAGAGCTTTAGGAAACACGTTAGTATTAGAAAAACTTTCCAGCGCTGGAGAGACCCAAGCGGGAAGGCCTGAAAATGGACGCCGAGGTTGTAGTTGTAATGTTAACTGTACAGGACAGTTTTGAGTGTTTGTCTGGAGCTGGTGTGCTGCTGGTGACTAACATCAAACTCTAGCTTGTATATACTCTTGTGTACTGTATGTTCATTTTTTGTTCTTCCTTGTCGTTCGTTCACCATCTTCACTTTGTTTATGGTGAAGCATTATTTTGCTTCAAATCAGCTATGATAAAGAGATCCACTCTTGCATTGCGTGTTCATGAATTTTGGGGCCGGAGCAATGAAGCGAGGGGTGTGTTTGTTTGGGGTTGATTTCAAATGTCAACCGTGTTTCTCAGAAATTGCTTACTGCACCTTTAAGTCATTCTGAATTTGAGCAACATCCCTTGATGTAACTCACAGAGAGTTTCCTGGAGACCGAGAACACAGACAGCCGCAGAAAGGAGTGCAGATACTGAGAGAGGATCACTAGAAGAATAACTGCCCTAAAAAAAAGAAAGAAAGATATTTGTATTTAGAGTGCTCTGTGTATCCATGTTGCACGCTGAGTTCATAAAAAGAAACACTTATTCTTGCAACTATTCTGATTTAACCTTGAATTATTATCACATACAGGGTATCTCTATATTGTTCAATTACTCAAAAAATTACTACAAATTAATAACCTTATACACTGCTATTTCTTTCCTAGACAGATTGCAGTACAAACAAAATAAAAGTTTAATGGACTCACTTTATATTAAGTGTCTTTTGACTACTATGTACTAACATTTAAATTAAATTTACACTTGTGTACATACATGTGTTTACATAGTATTTACATTTTAAAATTACCTGCATGTAATTACAGCTGTAATTTATTCATAATTACACTGTTGAACATTCCCTTACACCTTAACGCACCCTTAAACCTTACCATACCACTAAACCTGTCCCTAACCTTACCATATCCACCTCAATAGCAGCAAATGTGTTTTGCAATACAACATGAACACAATAAGTATATTGCACTGAACAGTTTTTCTTTTTTTTTATGTAAGTGCATAATATAGTCACCCGAGGACACAATATGAAAGACCTCAGAAAAGTATGTCCTTACAGTGCAGCCATGCCCCAGTGGTCAGAACAAAGCAGCGCTGCCTCCCTGTAGATGGAAAATCCCAAAATGCAAAGGACAGGGGCCAGAACTAATGGTCCACAACGTCCCAATGCAAACCCACCCAGACCAGTCAAACCCACGGCGAACTGCACAATACCTGTAACCAGAGTCATGCCTCTCAACTACACACAGACACACACACACACACATACACATGTGGGCAAGCACCAACAAACAAGATGATATGAAATGATCAAGATGAAATATGAATGTATCAATATATAAATAAAATAAATCAAAATCTTTTTGGTAAGTGGAAGCTGACGTTACTATGCACTACTGCAGAACAGTGTGACAATGGAGGGGTGGTCTGAATGTTCAGCACCACGGACAGCACTGTGCTCTACCTCTCTTATTGGGTGTGCTGGGGCCACAGGCTCCTCTGCGTCAATACACTGACCCCTGCAGGCCACAGGAGTCCCTACCACACAAGACCATTACAATCAGATTTCAGAATCAGAAACAAAATGTATAGATGTATTGCCAAGTATGTTTACACACACAAGGAATCTGTCTTGTCTTGTGACAGAAGAAGTTTACTGTGTACAGAAACAACAACAACTACTACAACAGTACACAGATCGTAAAATAAAGATACGTGAATATATATATATATATATATATATATATATATATATATATATATATATATATAGTATATTCCAAATAGTAATGTTTCCAAAGGTTTGACCGGTACTCTATTATATATATATGGAAACATTACTACTATCTTATGCTCACCAAGGCTGCATCAAAAATACAGAAAAAAAAAACAGTAAAACTGTGAATATTATTACAATTATTAGTACATTGTATATTATTACAATTATACCTTAAAATATAATTTATTCCTGTTATAGCAAAGTTGAATTTTCATCAGCCATTAATCTAGCCTTCAGTGTCACATGATCCTTTATTATCAATGTTGGAAACAGTTGTGCTGCTTAATAATTTTTTATAACCTATGATTTTTTTCTGGATTTTTTGATGAATAAAACATTTAAAAGAACAGCCTTTATTTAAAATAGAAATATTGTGTAACAATATACACTACTGTTCAAAAGTTTGGGGTCATTATATTTCTATCTTTTTAAAAAATAAATTAATACTTTTACTTAGCAAGGATGTGTTAAATTGATAAAAGGTGATGGCAAAGACTTAAATTGTTAGAAAAGAGTTCTATTTTAAATAATTGCTTTTCTTTTTGACTTTTTATTCATCAATGCATCCTGAAAAAAGTATCACAGGTTCCAAAAACATATTATGCAGCACAACTATTTCCAACATTGATAGTAACTGAGTATCAAATCAGCATATTAGAATGATTTCTGAAGGATCACGTGACACTGAAGACTGGAGTAATGTGTATATATATATATACATACGTGTGTGTTTGTGTGTGTGTGAGTGAATTTGAATGTACAAGTGTGCTATATACAAACAAAATATAAAATGAGCATCAATGATCATTTCTATAGCTTTAATTAGGGCAAGTTAGTGTGTTTAATCGGGTAGATTATTAGATTGTCTTTGACTTCATTTTAATTCTGTCCAGAACCACTCTGACCTGACTGAGCAGAAAGCAGCACTAGGGCAGGGATCAGAAAGTCCAAAGATGGAGCCTGGATCAATGGCAAACTGAGAACAGAGGAAACATTGGACTTGATCCTATAGATTCTACAACTGTAATGGAAAGCAACATGGGTAAAATGTAACCTTACCGTGATCCAATCCAGCTCTGCAGTAGTGTAGCTATACCTGAGTAAAAGAGCACATAGGCCACTATTCTTCCCTTGTCTACGTCCTGAATTAGTGCACTCACAACCAATGCACACAGAGAGGACAGAACCAACACATGCTGCATGGAGACAGAGGGGGGGAAAACAGACTTTTTTACGCCTTTTTTTTTTCTGCTATGTTCACTAAGTTTGCTTTGAGAACTTTACATTCATGCAGTAGGTTATGACTTTAAAATGTCAGCATTTATAAAATATGACAGTATGTTCTCGAATTGCCTAAAGAACTCAAGGATGACTTGAGACTGAACATATTTTGTTCATCCAGGAATTAAAGTGCATGCTTTAATTGTACTCCAGTTTCATAGGAATTTATCAACTTGTTAAAGAAATATAATTAAAAAAATACTCACTTGCAGAGCAAGGGCAATATTCAGCAATAATGAGGGACTGCAATCCACGTCTATTCTTTCCATTCCAGGCTTTTCCGGGTCCAAAGGTTTTTCTTTACGTGTACACAGTTTCTTACATCTATCGGTCCTTACCATTGTTTCTGACTTTCTTTCCTCCTTCTTTGTCTTTCCTTAAAATTCTATTTGGCCTGCCACTGTTTACAATGTTAGCTTTCTCCTCTTGTCTTAGCTCTTCCTCCTCATATGATGGCCTTTGACTCAGTTACGCAATGTGCAGTTTTTCATCAGCATTCCTTCTTTTAATCATTATCTTCCTATTGACTTAAAATAACAATGGATTATTGCAACAGCTTTGCTTGGGAAGCTGATATGATCTCTGGAGAAAATGAGAGATTATGCTTGCCACTGTAAACCCACTGTTAAAACATTCCCTTGTGAAAAAGAATTGTATTGAAAGTGCATTTGTAGTGTACTTCAAATCTTAAAGGTATACTTAAAAAAAAACTGTACTTGCAGATAATTTAATATTAATCAAATAAAAGGCCATTTAAGTGTAGTTGAACCGAGTACACTCACTATGTTTATTAACAAAGTTAAGTACTCTTTTAAAAAGTGCACTTAATAATAATGGAAATAATAAAAGAACATTTAAACCTTACAGAAGTGCTGTTATTTTGATGTGTTGACATACTAAAGCACATGTTAGGTAAAAATAGGAGGTTTTTTTTTTTGCAGCATAGTGTATTTGAATGTGAACAGCTTGGGGACACAACAGTGGAAAAGTTACAGGATTAAATCCATGTTTATTAGCACAGGTGAGTCAGCAGGATACAGGACTGTAGAATGATACACTCATGGCTTACAGTGGCGTAAAGTGACCCTGGTTTCCCAGGCCACCTCAGCAAGAAAACATCAAGTCACTACACACAGACACACCGCTCATGGATTTAAGCATGCCTCTTTCACATTCACACTAATTACAGATATAGATATGTTCAGAGAATTTGTATCTTTAGTGACGAAACCCAACAAAACTACACAATGTTCACGGCTACAAATGCAACAACGCTAGCAAATATCGTAACTGCGCTCAAATACAGGAGGAGGAAGTGTTTGTCCACTCATTCTGGGGACTTTCGATTTAATTAAGAGCTTGAGCGAGAGGTCATTAAAGATGCATTGGCAGCTTGAATAACTCAGTAATCAGTCTCTATACAGATCACATTGATTTCTTAGTACAGGGTACAAAAGCAAACACACACTTGCTTCAAAACTGGCGAAGCGTGGCAAGAACTCCCCAGAAAGCTTGGGTCACATGACACGTCCAATTAGAGAGAGATCAGGAGTAACAAACAAACCAAACAAAAAGCAAACAAGTTCTTATTCAGTGTAACAGATGACTGGAGAATCATACCAACTTAAGTTCGGTCCTTATCAAAGTTCATAACCTCAGAAACACTAAACCTGTTCTGCTCTTGTTGCTATATGGGATGGATGGTCAATTCTGATCAGACATGAAAAGACCAGAGTTTACAACACTGAGAAAGACCCCAGTTATAAGCCAGTGTTCATGGCACATAGAATAATTTGAACTCGCATTTGTCTCACAATGTACAAAAATAAAACTATAAATACAGTGTAAGTGGACTGAAGTCATATCATGCATATTCTGAGTCACTTTTGCATGTTGCACTTTATTAAAACTCACACAAGTGAGCATTAATAATATCCACACTTTGCCAAAATGTCCGACACGTCTATGAATACAATTAATAAAGAATTAAAAATCTGTGCAGAGCTTATTGCATTACATGTTAAGAAATTCTCCTTCACAGAATATAAACCGCATTTTACTAAATGACCGAGACAAATCATGTGTATGACTGCGTTTGCACAGTGTAGTATTAATCAAATATTAATATCGGAAATGGCTTTTATCAAAAACATCTGTGGACAGTGATATATCGCGTATACAGTAAAGCTAAGGGTCAGAAACAGCACACAGGTTCATTAACATACAACCTGAGCAAGAGTCTGGGGTTAAATACATCAGCCTTGTTAGTGTCAACATTAACTGCATATGGAACGAGTGCATATGGTTTTTGTTTCTTAATGAGATGGAAAAAATACTCCTTTAACTATATTAGTCTGATTTATTTGTACTTTTTAGTTTGTTCCTGATTTAAACATGCAGAAATGGTGCTGGTAGATCTTTGACATAGCAGTCGATCTCCATTCCCGTGAAGAAATGGAAACAATTACCCAGTTAACAGGGAACGCTCTCAGAACTGTGGCTAACATTCTGGAAACTTCCATTTACATTAACAGAATGTTTTTTCAAAGTTATCTGATATTTAAGAATGTTCTAAAACATTAGCGCAAAAACTTTATTTTTACCATTCTTTATACTTTTTCATTCATGGGACGTTTTTTCCCGGAAACATTTCAGTTGGACGTTCATCTAATGTTTTTAAATGTTATACTTGTTACTTTTAAATGTTATGAAATGTTCCCAGAATGTTTCCTTAATGATGGCATGCCCAAGAAAAAACTTTTTTAAAACATTATTTATATACAGTATATGTGACCCTGGATCACAAAACCAGTCACATGTCGCTCAAAACAATAGCCAACAATACATTGTATGGGTCAAAATTATTGATTTTTTTTTTATGCCAAAAATCATTAGGATATTAAGTAAAGATCATGTTCCATGAAGATTTTTTTTTTACATTTCCTATGGTAAATATATAAAACATTTATTTTTGTGAGTGAATGCAGCACAACTGCGAACATAAATGGACAACTTTAAAGGCGATTTTCTCAATGTTTTGATTTTTTTGCACCCTCAGATTCCAGATTTACAAATAGTTGTATCTCGACCAAATATTGTCCTATCCTTACAAACCATACATCAATGGAAAGCTTATTTTTTCAGCTTATGTATAAATGTCAATTGCAAAAAATTGACCCTTGTGACTGGTTTTGTGGTCCAGGGTCACATATATATAATATATATATATATATATATATATATATATATATATATATACACACACACACACATATATTAGTGCTGTCAAATCTAATAAGTTTGTGTTTATATAATATATGTGTGTGTATATATATATATATATGTGTGTGCATGTGTGTGTGTATATATATATATATTAGTGCTGTCAAATCGATTAATCGCATCTAACATAAAAGTTTTTGTTTATATAATATATATGGGAACATTAACAAAACATTCTTAGAACACTAGAACACATCCTTGTTAGCTGGGTATTCACCATTTGAAAAGAAATACTGTTTGTTTCCACCTGTGACATAATTATATATCATGCAGCTCAAATAGTCCTCAGTATCAGACTTAAGAGACTATCTGTTTTTCTCACCAGTTTGTGAGCTCATGAGATATGACTTAAAACTTTTTCACTCAAAATGGGACAATGGTTAAGAGTGGCTAGTCTAAAAACATTTACAGCAAGGACTTACTTTGGGTATGTTACTCCCTCTATTAGAAAAGGCTAGAAAAAATACTTTCACTTATTTTGTCTTCTTATACTTAAAGCATGACAAATATGAGTGAGGACACCCAAAACAACGCACTGACTAACCTGTCAACAACTTCCACAAACATAACCAGCAGGTTGCCTGTGGCGGTGCATTTGTTGGTATAGTAGTTTTTCTTGTCTGCATTTTCAAAGGAAGCAAAAAGGAGTAATATAGAAGGGGGAAACAGTGTCACAGATCAAGCTGATCACAGGCGCTCACATCCTCTGGGTGAAGTTTTCAGGAAAGACTCCCTTTTTCCCAAGATCTTTATGCAGAATCCAGTCAGACTCTCTGACTCCCATCAACCACCCTTCATCCTGTAAGCGCACAAAGTCAGTTAGGTGATCATAACTAACACCACTGAGATCACGAAATAAACAGCTATACGAACCTGCTCATCTGGACTTTCAAAGTTCACTACCAGCACCACATCTCCTGCCTTCATCTCCAACTCATCCGAGTCATTGGCATTGTAGTCATGCATTGCTTTCACCTATATTCACACAAATACATGTCTCATTTCTTCTGATTAAAATTCTGATTAACAAACCATTGTTAGTTAAATGAAAACATCATTTTGTACTCACTTTGAACAGGAAGGCTTCTGGCATCTCTACACTCTCTGTGCTCTCCGTGGCTGCTGTTGCAGTCTGGAAGCAAAGACATTTATTTATAGTTTTCATCGCATTATATGAATTATTACCATCAAAACAAGAAAGGTGCTCAACTTAGTGCCTGACACGGTTAAAGGGTTAGTTCACCCAAAAATGAAAATTCTGTCAGTAATTACTCACCCTCATGTTGTTCCAACCCCGTAAGACCTTCGTTCATCTTCGGAACACAAATTAAGATATTTTTTATTAAATCTGAGAGCTGGCTCACTCCTCCATAGGCTTCTAAGTGATTGAAACTTGCTGGCCCAGAAAAGTTATTAAAGAGATCGTTAATATAGTCCAAGTGACTACAGTGGCTCAATCTTAAGTTTATCAAGCGACGAGAATACTTTTTGTGCGCAAACAAACAAACAAAAATAACGACTTTATTCCACTATTCATTTACTTCTCTCTGGGCCACTAGTTAGTTTACGTAGTGTTTTTGCGCTGCGCGTCTGTGTTACACGTCACCATGTAGGCTCACTATTGGTCGACGCTTGTCATGTGTGTGATGCGTGGTGACGTGCAACACAGACGCGCTACGCTTAAACACTACGAGGCCCAGAGAGAAGGAAATTAATAGTGGAATAAAGTCGTTATTTTTGTTTGTTTTTTTGCGCACAAAAGTATTCTCATTGCTTGATAAACTTAAGATTGAGCCACTGTAGTCACTTGGACTATATTAACGATCTCTTTAATAACTTTTCTGGGCCAGCAAGTTTCAATCACTTAAAAGCCTATGGAGGAGTGAGACAGCTCTCAGATTTAATCAAAAATATCTTAATTTGTGTTCCGAAGATGAACGAAGGTCTTACGCGGTTGGAACAACATGAGGGTGAGTAATTACTGACAGAATTTTCATTTTTGGGTGAACTAACCCTTTAAGAGTCCCTAATGTACCATTTTATGTCTTTAGGTCAGATGGTGGAGTCTGCAGCTACTCCTTCGGTCCACCAGAGGGAGCCCTCACCTGATTACCGTATCAGCATGCACTACTGTTCAAAAGATTGGGGTCGGAAAGATTTTTTTTGTTTTGTTATATTTTTAGGCTTTTTTTTATTTAGATAGGACAGTAGAAGGACAGACAGGAAATCATGGGAGACAAGGAAGGGGAATTGGACTGGGAAAGGACCTCGAGCTGGGACTCGAACTCGGGTCACCCAAAGTGTTGGAGCATTTTTTTCTCTCTCGGACAGAAAGATTTTTTTGTTTTTGAAAGAGAGCTCACCAAGGCTGCATTTATTTAATCAAAAACAGTGATATTGTGAAATATTATTACAATTTGAAATAACTGTTCTCCCTTTAAATACACTTTAAAATGTAATTTATCACAGTAATGTATTCTTCAGAAATAATTCTAATAAGATCAATTGGTGCTTTTTCTTATTATTATTAATGTCTTGCTGCTTAAAATTTTGGTGGAAACCATGATTTATTTCAGGATTATTTGATGGATAGAAAGTTCAAAAGAACAGCAGTTATTTGAAACAGAAATATTTTGCAACATTATAAATGTCTTTACTGTCACTTTTGATCAATTTAATGTACCACTGCTGAATAAAAGATAAAAAAAAAAAAAAAAAAGACTAACTGTTTGCGAACCTTTGAACAGTAGTGTATGTTGCCGCAAATTTTGGGTCACCTATAGTATTCCTGTTTGTCCTTTAGTCTCTTGCTTTGGGTTTTATTATCAGATTTTTTTTTTTTTTACTATTTTGCATCCATGTGCTGTGCTTTATTTTATTGACTTACATCACTTACAGTTTCGGCTACTGCCTCTTCTTTAACAACTGCCTTTTCTGTAACAACTGCCTGTTCTGTGGCCTGCAAAAAGGAAAGACCAGGAGATAAAGAAGAAGAGGGCCAATATATAGAAGAATGAAAGGTAGAAATACCAAGAGAGAGCCGAGAATTGAAAGAGAGAACAAAAAGATGCAAATTACACAGCTATTCTCATAACACATCAAACCCAGTTGAAGCAGTTACTACTACTACTACTACTACTGCTACTAGCGCTGCTACCAGCATTCTCCCAATTGCCATGCTAAGCATCTTCTTGCTCCCATCCAGTGATGCCAACAGATGCCTCAGTACAGCGCAGCTCAGCTCCTGTCAGCTAGCTCTATGAGATTTGTACCTGAGCCCCATCCTCGTCCCACCCCTCGGCCTTCTGGGTAGAATCAATGTCATTCCCCTGCACAGGCTGAGAGCCTTCATCATCATTCCAGGTGGGGAATGTGGCCGGAGCATGCACAGGTTGGCTACCATCATCATCATCCCAGGTAGCCTGGGTACCATCATCACCCCAGCCAGAGTGCTCAGTCTGAGGACCATCATCGTCCCATGTCTGAGGTACCTCGGCTTCCTTCTCTGTATGCTACATGTGGCAGGGGGGTGGGTAAGTGGGGCAGTGAGGGGAATGGTGGGAAGGGGGGCATGTGGGAGCCGGGTAAAGCATGACCAGAGTGGAGAAAGAATGAGGAGCCAGAGAGAGTGTAAAACACACATTTCTTCAGCCGAACACACTATGATGTGGGACGTGCAACATTAATATCATGGACAGTTAAAGCAGGACAGACAGACTTAAGAAAGCTTAAGAGTGAAAGGAAATTGAATGGAATAACTGTTTCGCAACTGTTTGACAAAGGCAGATTAATTTCCCTTACCATAAATATACTAAATGATATGGCTTTCAGAAATAGCTAAATAAGTTGCTTAAGAATCTGTCTGAATTAAAAGGAAAGGTTATATATGCTGGTATACACTACAACTTTGAGTAAACAGTCAAAAGCACACTCACCTCCCATGGATCCCAATTCTGTCAAAATGCACACACACACACACACACACACACACACACACACACACACACACACAGATAAAGCAAAATGAATGACTGGACAAAACAGATTTGTCCATTTGACTAAGAGGCATTTACACTGTTCCATTGCAGACATATGCTTACGTACATACAAAGACATTATAATGCATAAAATAAACTATAAGCCGGTGTTATAGTACTTAAGTCTGGATAAGACCATATTTTTAGGAGATTTTGGACTTGGTCTGGACTCGGACTTAATAAGCTGGTCTCGACTAATCAGAAAATATGATCTTTTGAGTCTGAGTCCGGTCTTTTCTGGACTCGAGTACTATAACACTGTTATAAGCTAAATCTACAAGCTCAAGTTCTTTTAATTCTGTCAGACCTGTGCGGCTGGGGTGGTGGCGGCCTGAAGTGAGTCCAGATCCATATCCAGCAGATTAGCAGTGGCTGGCGCATCATACTGCAGTGGTGTAAAGGGTGTAAAGTATTTGAGTAAATGTAATTAGTTACTGTGATTAAGCAGATTTGTGGCTACTTTGTAGTTTGACTGAATATCAAAGATATTAGAAACTTTTACTCTCTACTTGACTTGGCCTACATTTTTGAATAAGTATATGTACAATGTACTCTTTACTCCAAAACATTTGTTATGAGGGCATTGAAGGTACTGTATCTTGTGCGTTTTGCCCTTGTTCACCCAATCTAGTCAACATGGCTACTTTAAGCAAATGCAAGTGCATTAGCAGGTAGTTGTGAAGTGTCCATTTTACTCAACATTATTTTATTTATCAGTTATAATGAAGATACCTTTTGAAGTATTGCTTTACTTATGCCCTTTTTGAGCACTTGTGTTTAACTGAGACTTGTGTCAACCTTGATTTATTGCAATATTGAGGTGTTCAGTTTCATTTTGATTTTGATTTTAGAAAATAATCATGTGATTGTTCTCCTCACAAATAAACTGTTTCTTGTTTTCCACTGGCATGTCTCTTAGATGCTGAGGACTAGTGCATCTTTGCATTGTAAAATAACTTTCATTTTATAACCATGGTGGATGAACACTTCCAATTTACCCTGAAGTCTTCAAATGTAGCCAAACCTTGAGCAAGCTACAAGCTGGAAACTTTCTAAAAGAACACCTTTATTCCATCAACATTTATTGAATTTAAGTTTAGTAATCCCTGTCATTCCAACTCAAATTCAACATCCTGCAATTCAAATTCCAACTCATGAATTGACAGCTAGTCTTCACATGATACCATCATATGTAGCAGTATTAGCCTGGAGACGAGGATTACAAAAGAAGAAATTACTGCTGACCTGTGTTGGCGAAGTGACGCTGATGTTCGGAGTGGCAGCCTCACCAAATAGATTAATAATGCTCTCCTGCTTCATATCCTTTGATGGAGTAGCTTTAGGAGGCGGGGGGACAGCTGGCTTTAGCTGGAAATGCACATAAATAAGAAATATGTTTGACAGAAGAATAATCGTACACTGCAAATACAAAAGCCATGGTGATTTCTAAATGCATAAAGTACCTTAGATGGAGATTTGGGAATGGCTGGCGGTCCTCCTGGGCTCAAAGTGTGATTGGCATCTTGTGTTCTTTCACTGGAGCTAAAAGTACAGATAGTGATCTAAATACAGTATCATGGCTGTGATGAGCTCCTCTGTGTCATGCTTTCATTTGGCTCAGAACCAGGAACCATCAAGTACCAGGGCCTCACACTACAAGCCCTAGATGACTAGTGTGGCCAAAAGTCTATCTGGGATACTTTCACGCCAGAACTGACATAGTGTAACTACACAGGAATATAGTATCAATTGCAACATTTATTCATGCAGACTGAGACGCAGTTGCTTCCTGTGCAAAATCATTCTGCTCATGCAGTGAACTCAAACGTACTGGGAAGGCATCATAGTTGCAAAATGTAAAACTGTTGCTGGAAATGGCTACACTTGAAGGCACGCAAAAAGCTTAAGTAAGACGGAATGCAGAGACACACATACGCACACACAAACCCTCAAACACACAGCACTGTAGGGCTACCGCTGTTACCTCTTCTGGGCTGTCGATGTCCTCACCCCTTGGTTACCTGTTTTTCTGTGAGAGTGGTGTTGTGGTTTGTTCATTAATTTAATTGTGATTGAGTGTAATTATACCAATACTAATTATTGCCATATGCACAATTTAGAGACCGTTTTGATGCAAAATGGACAAAAATGAACCATCAAGTGTAAAAAAATAAAAATAAAATGTGTTTCTCTATGAAACTTTATGTATATTGCATTATATAAATGTTACTGACCTGGACATATCTTGATTTTCTAATTTAACCAGTGTATCATTCAGATTCTGATTGATCTGTTGGAAAAAAAATGAAAAAGAAAATAAACATCTTTTAAAATGCAGAAGTTTTTCCTTCATATTTTACTATCACTATTACTTTTTTATTCTCTCTCTCTCTCTCTCTCTCTCTCTCTATATATATATATATATATATAAAGAGAGAGAGAGAGAGAAATAACTTTCTAAAGAATACTGAAAAAAAATTGTCATGGTTTACACAAAAATACTACGCAGTTTCAACATTGATAATAATAAGCACATTAATAAGCATCAAATCAGCACATTAGAATGATTTCTGAAGAATTATGTGACACTGAACACTGGAGTAATTATGCTGAAAATTCAGGTTCATCATCACGGAGATAAATTTCATCTTATATATTAAATATATACAAATTTTAAACAAGTTATATATAGAACATAACCATAGTGATCTGTCATTTAATGGTGTTGCACTGGATTCCTTACTTTTCCCATTTCTCTGTGAAACTTCTCCTCCAGACCAGCCACACTCTGGAATGTATTCACATAAAAGCCAACACGACTGGAAGAGAGCAGACACAATTTAATCTAAGATGGTACACCCATGGACCATTTACAACCAATCTGGTGCATATTCCACACAAAAATGGCAAGAGCCAATCAGATTGTCAGGCTTCTACATAATTTCCATGAAGCAGGGTGTGTAGGTGATACTGTATTTGCCAAAGTGCCAAAGAGGTTCATAGCACTGAATCTGTGCAAAATGTTCAGAATTTAGTTTGAGGCACTTACTATTAGAAATTAAACACCATTTTCATTCATTAAAAAACAGATACACATTCCACTTATTGCAATATTTGCACTTTAGTGCAAGTCAGTCTATTATTGGGTTCTCATCGATTTTACATTTATTTGCCAATCATTTTCACATAAAGAAAATGATCTGGGCATCCCAAAAGCATCGTAAGCCTAAGTTAATCGTAGAGCCCATTGGTGGCAATTGTTCTACTTAGGCTTACGATGCTTTTGGGAAACGCAGTCCTGATGTAGGTTGTTTTACATGACGGTCAGACAGGTTCTTCCTAGTCTCAGACGTCATGCCCACAGACCGTTGGCTAATGTCTGATTCAAATGGCACAAAAAATGGGAAACACGTCGGGATTTATTGTTTTATGTACACCAGAGTATTACGTCATATCACGACAGTTGAAGTGTCCGTAGAAATTTTGTGTGCTCAAAGTCTAGCGTCACCACGGCTTAAGCTGCAATGTGGACAGTAAATGCCAGTAGTCAAACGTGTGTGACAGAAAAACCAGAGAAGATCTGTGAGAGTAAAACAGTAATAAATCCACACCTGTTCCACAGAGATGGCAGTTCCTCCTGCAAATCTATATTAATTTCTTCAAACACCTTCTGTGCCCTGTCCAGCTCTTCCTCTGCCTATAAACACATAAAATTACATCAAAGCATGACATGAAGTTCAATAATCTTATTCACCCACAAGGCTTTAGCTGTTGAAATAGACCTGAATACAGCATTAAATCAAACATGATGAATTGCCTGTTTGATTTGTAATTTATTCGGCCCAAATGTGCATGGAATTTCATTTTATTTTAACTTTATCTAACCAGGCGAAAAAAAGATTATTATTTGTGTTGGCCTTGCAAGATGATATTGTCCTCTTGAATGAGGGAGAGGGAATCAAAATACTGGCTAGCTCTTTTCACAGCTCAGAATGTATTAGCATTAGGTATAGTGTGTCACCTGACTCCTGGAGAGGCTGGTTTGAGCCACGTTATGGGCGGACAGGATCCCCTGAGCCCAACCCGGGGCGGCCCTCTCCAGCAAGGAAGCCGGCTATATACAAACAAGTGAGAACAATCAAAAATAAATGCCTTGGATTTTTTTTCCTGAAACATTCTTGAAAAACGAAGGACTATACCTTGTTGATCTTAATCCCCTCCTTTCCTTTCTTGCCTTTGTTTACCGCAGCAAAGTTGTGCCGTGCACTGTCAAAGTCCACCAGCTTCCTGTCACGCTTCGCAATACGGGCCTAGAAAGAATTTTACAGATATTAAATGGAAATTCACAGCATGGTATGCTAGCTAAACCACAACATCATCATGGGATCTTAGTACTCTGATGTCAGGAAACTGGCCCAGGTAGGTGTCCATGGATATAAGCGCATGATCCACAAGTTTCTGATGGAAGTCTGTCCAAAGGAGGTCTGAATCCTGTTATACACACAACAACAGACACAGAAGATCAGGACGATACAAAACCATCTTAAATACATTTTGTTGAACACCCCCACATTCACACAGACAAGTACTATCTATAGAGATAACTACAGAGCAGCTGGATCAGTTATAAAACTAGTTAAGCTAAGTTACTGTACTAGTTACTGTGCTGAAAAACTATATTGCATTTACATGTTTATAAACTAGAGACTAAACGATGGAGATGTAGATGGGTCTAAACCAAATTTATAGTGAATTACCTCCCATATCTGTTTCCTTACTCCTAATATTCTTTTCAAAGAAAGCAATCAAATAGAAAGAAATCAAATAAAAATGGTAGACATGCAAGACATTTACAATGGATGCACCTACACTACACAAATGTTTTGGGTCGGTAACTTTTTTTTTTTAAGAGAAATTAAAAAATGTATTCAGCAAGGATGAATTAAATTGATTCGAACTGACAGTAAAAAAGAAACATTAAAAACAAGTACAACTGTTTATAACATTGATAATAATAAGAAATGTTACTTGAGCAACAAATCAGCATATTAGAATGATTTCTGAAGGATCATGTGACACTGAAGACTGGAGGAATGGCTGCTGAAAATTCCTTTTATTTATTTATTTTATTTACATTTAGCCTATATCTTATAATATATTCAAATAGCACACAGTTATTTTAAATTGTAATAATATTTCCCAATACTACTACTTTAACTGCATTTTTAACCAAATAATTGCATCCTTAAGGAGCATGAGAGATTTATAAAAACATTAAAAAATCTTAGGCAATGACATTTTCTGAGAAAAGAAGACACATTCATTTCTGTATGCAAGCATGGTGAAATGACAGATAGGTGTGATATTAAAACAATAAAGATGGAAAGAAGAAAAGCTGTAGCAGATACCATGTACCATATCTGCCCTCAATGAAAGTGTTAAAGGAATTTAATTTCATTTTCCATCATTAGGTTTACTCTTTACATTAAAGATCTCATGAAATGGCCTGGTAAGTGCAATTTTCTTTTGAAAAAGAAAGTTCAGGAAGGACATCCATTTTTAAAATAGTCATTAGGCAAAGAGTTGCTACTTGATATCGACAGCAATTTGAAGATGTACTGGGGGAGAGCATTTTAAATGTAATTTTTTGGATTGTGCAGGATGAGTCTTAAATATTTTAGTCCATTTTCCAAGAAAAACGACACATTTTAAACTTAAATATCTGATTTAAAAAGATTCCAAAGATCCAAAGATTTTTGTCTCAATGTATACTTTGCTCACAACACAGTTCCTGACGTGAATGACCTGAAGTACTATAAAAGTGTAAAGTAAATTTTACAAAAAAAAGGACTTAAAAGAATAAAACAATAACCTCACAGATGGAGTCCACATCCTTTCTTCCATACCAATCATTCTCATACATGTCATCCAGGCACTCGTACAGACGTCTAGAAGATTCATGCATGGCTGCGGGAAACCATGAGAGAGGGATCAGCAAGGGTAAGAAAACAACATATTCAATTTATGTTCATTTTAAGTGTGTAATTTTATCAATTGGTAATCTCACTTTTTACTGCAGTCAAATAGGCCCGAAGGTCTTTCTGCAGTTTGGTACCTTCCACCTATGTGAGCACATGATACTAAAGTGAGACACAGTCATAGACCAAAGGCAAAATACCAAAGAATCCCCTTATACTGCTTTAGAATAAATAAATAAATAAATAATTAAGACCACAATTAGAAAAACACTCACCAGCTGTTTGTTAAAATTAATCACACCCTCTTCAAATGCCACATCTTTAGTCTCATCTGCCTTGCCAAGCTTTTGAAGAACCTGAGAGAAGATGATTGTATTATCGACCATTTTCATATATTGTGAAAAACACTTATTGTGTACTGCTTGTTTTTTTAAATATATAATTAAGAAACTGTTGTCTTCAGTGTGTAATGACAAAACAGAGCCTGTATACAAATATAGCATATTTTCATTGAGTAGAACTACACAGGTTAAACAAAAAAAAATCTACATTATCTTGTAAATGTGTCTACAACATAGAACATGGTTGTCTCCTACAATAGGCTTACATGCATCCGAGAAAAAAAAAAAAACACTTACATTTTCTCATAATATAGGCTATAGCACACGTACGTCTGAAAGATGTCTGTTAAAGATCAATTTAGCATCACCGTTTTTCTCACAGTGTCCGAAATGGTTCGATAAAGGATCCGGTCTCTCTAATTCCCTCCTTTCCGAGAGAGCCTACTCTGCTCTGATTGGGCAGATGAAGTACTTTTACCACGTACTGCATTTAATACATGCTGATATATTATAAATACATTGTCAGATTATCTATTGCTCAAAAATGGTGGCTGACTGGAATTTTTGTTAATCAGCCAAATTTACACGAATCTCTCATTTCCTTGTCTCTAAGAAGAAAGCCTTATTCAGTAACGGCTGGTGCGAAGAACCCAAACATCATTCTATAGGATAGGCCTATAACTAATCAATAGCAAGAGAAGCCAGATGGCCTCTTAACCCATTAATCCCACTGTTAACATTTATAACCACAATTTAAGTTTTTTTGTCTGTTTTTGAGTTTGAATAGTCTTAAAAATATGTTGGAGTATTTTACACAGAGTTGTTAAATGTCAGGACACGGGTATCAAAGTAATGAAGGACGATGGGCAGCAGTGCGTGATGCAGCTGCTCATTTACTGTGGTGATGAAAAGTCTGACTCATTTCCGCAAATCGGTTCTTTCGAACAAGTCGTTCGAAGAACCGTTTAAAAAAACGTAATTGCGTCATCACATGGCCCCTGTCATCCCAGCGTAAAATGTTCTAAAACATTTCAATAAAGCCATATGTAGGCACATATCGGTGTTTATTACGTTCCTCCCAATTAAGTTGTATTAATAGAGGTTTTTATTGTCATTAATCTGTTCATGTAGTAGCCATGATTCAGCTAATGAAAACTAAGGCATTCAATCCTAAACATACCAAAATACTAACATTCACCTATATCATATAGTTCTCGGCACGTTAAAAATCTGACATGTTTGAAAGGGACCGTTCCCGATGTGCTGATGACTCGAGATCCGCTTCATCCACTTCGTGCACGAATCGTTCTGACATGTTTTGTGAACCGATTCACTGAAGAGATTCTATTCAAAGAACGATTCGTGCACGAATCGGACATCGCCGCCGCTCATCTATTGGACGAAAACAGCTATGCAAAGGTTCAGAGGCAATAAATGGGTTGATTTGAGCTTAAAACACACATAGAGATGATCTTGGTATTCAAGCGAATGCACAAATCCAGTGTAACAGGCGCATATTCTATATGTTTCCATAGCAGCCCCACTGCAATGACATAAACAGCGAGCTTGCGCCTTCAATACTGTAAAATCCATAAATGTATTAAAATATTAGCAAATATATACCAGGCAAATGCGTACTTTAGTAGGCTTTTTGCTAGTAATGAGCCTCGACTCTAACACATTGCACGTTTAATACATCAGAGGACGAAACACTGACGGCCTTAAATGTTTAATGTTGCTAAAAGGTAGGCTATAAAACACTGACATCAGCGTTGAGAGAGATGATGTATTTAAATATGATGATTAAAATGTCTTACCTTTTCCTGAGCCCTGGTAATTTTTTTCTGTACATTGCTTGCTATTTTCCCTGCGGTGACCACTTTCCCCATCGGTAATTCAGCCATTTTTTTATCCGGATTGGGTTGTTTGCTAGTAACGCGTCAAATGAGCATTTGTTACGATATCTAATTCTATAGAGTATTATTTCCTTCAATGCAGATGCATTAAATTCTAGGCCTTATAATAACACTCGCCCCTGGAATAGACTGAACCTGCACAAGCGCACACGATATACAGATGCTCATTGACCAATGACAATAGCGCAGTCTTAAAGGGACAGTAAACCATTTTTTATGTCACACACCAACGAGGATGTAACACAATATTTTAGGGTTATTGTTCCTGCTTGCAATGGTTTTACTGTGAAATATATAACCGAAATATTTATACTTGAGGCCAGGTCTTTGTCACAAGTTTCTTTCTGAAGAAAGTTGTATTGACCACCTTAGCTACTGAAAATTGATAGGTTACTACTTTAAGCTATGCTATAAACAATCATAAAAACTGCTTCAGTAGTCTATTTCAATCAGTTGCATGTGCTTTAAATACATTTAAAAGGAAGAGAAAAGGAAAAAAAAAGTGTTTGTGGTTGTACATGGGTCAGCCTCATTTGTGGATTGGCATGAACAGAACTCCATAAACTCCAAAGTTTCTCCACAAAATCTCCATCACATTTCAGCAGATTTAGTCTGATTTATTTGTGGTTCTTGGGGGTTCATGGATCAAAGATTTATTGGAGCACCAGAATTAGGCAGTGCAGGGAATTTGATAGTTTGTGGCGAGACCTCAAAAGCACAGCCTCTAAGGAAGTAAGTGATAAATGCTATTTCAAAACCCAATAGTGATCGGTTGCATGCACAACAGTGGCAACAAAAGACAAATATTCCAGCTCACTCAGTCAACAATCTAAATTAAACATATGAATATCTGATTGTTGAGATTGCTTTCTGCTTGTTGAAAGTCATTCCATCAAATATTTATAACCTTTTAGTGTAGTTTCAGACAACAGTGATGTGAGCCTTTAAAACATAATACTGCCCTCTTTGAACATTTTCTGGAGGTGTATAGAATTATACAAACATCAACGGCTGTCTGACAACACTTGATTGAATCATTCCTGTGAGTTTTTCAGTCATTCATGTACATTTTCTCATGCATTTCTTTTGTTAATGGTAATTCTTCTATATGGTCTAATCTAAATTAAATGTACAAATGTGCAAATAAACAAAATCAAGCATGATGATGTATGCTAATATAAATTGTCACATCTAAAGGGATAGTTCAACCAAAAATGAAAATTTTGTCATCATTTTCTGACCCTCATGTCGTTCCAAACCTGTATGAGTTTCTATCTTCTGCTGAACACAAAAGAAGATATTTTAAAGAATGTTGGTAACCAGACAGTTGACGGTAGCCTTTGACTTCCATAGTAGGAAAAATATATATACTATGGAAGTCAAAGGACTGTCGACTGTCTAGTTACCAACATTCTTTAAAATATCTTCTTTTGTGTTCAGCAGAAGAAAGAAATTCATACAGGTTTGAAACATCTTTAACCTATTTCCCACAGAAGTTTCAATGTAGCACCAACAGAGGGGGCACGTGTATCTGTTCAGAGATATTTATTCATCTATGATGACTTTTTGAAGTGGTATTTCAACACCAAATTGTTTTGCCTAAATTGTGAGAATGACATTGAAACAACTGAGCCCTTTTTTTTTCTTCTTTTTTTTTACTGTAACTATTTAAAGCTGTTCTGATCTCAGTTGTACAGCAAAATGTCCTACATCAACGTCCATGTAACCAAGTAAACCCTTTAGCTATAAACAAGTTAAATTTGGTGTGCTCAAGAAAGATTGTACACAACACTATCTGGTTAACAACCTTTTCGGACTTGCTAAAATCTTCATTCATAATAAATGTAGTATGTTTTCAATTAATTGGCTGCCCTGTAGCTTTCTATGCCCCTTGTGCAGATTTGTTAATTAATGTGTACTATTACTTTATTTTATTTATTTGTTTAATTATTTTATTAATATTATTTTTTTAAAGTAATTATTTATTTAGCTTTTATTGTCTTTACATTTGGATTTTCAAATTCAACCACTGTCGCATGTAGACTCTTATTTGTTAATATTGTTGATGCCTGTTTTGTTGGTAAATTTGTCTGATTTCAATAAAAAAAAATTGTGTACCTCGTTTAAAAGGGACGCTTTAGCGACTGTTTTGGGTCTTTTAACCCGTCACCGTTCCTGCAGTTGCGCGAGCATTGGTGTATAGAGGTGGCAGGAAAACAGGATTGGAAACGGGCGAAATTTCTCGAGCCTTTGAAAGTCAGAATGCTATTGTGCTGATGCAGCTTATACGCAGGAGGGCAGTAGTGCTGCAATGTCTCGTTGTTCAGCCTGTTGAAACCCCGATTCTGAAACCCGGAACTGTGTACTGTTATAGCCTTGCACCAACAACAGATGAACAGAAACAGTATTTGTATATAAACTAAGGTTTCTTTACATCTCAATAATGACCATTGGTCTATGCCTAGACGAGCCTAAAAACATTCGATGTTCCTGAAGCGTGTCCTGTTTCAGCACTAGACAGCGCCAGGGAGAACCGAGAGTCAAAACTTTACTGTGACACATATTTCCTAAAACAAATAAGAAAAGTACTATCTTATATTCTTGTTATAATAAAACACATAAAATCAGTAAAGCAGTAGTCACAACTTTTTTTCTTTCCATGTGGTATAAAGTTCCGTTCAATAAAGTGCCGCTGTCACATTTTGGTAACGTTGATACTCCGCTATGCTTTTTAAAATGCATTATTTATGTTTTATTATTATTATTGCAACGTCCTCTACGTGTTTACAACTTTGCATCAAAGTAGAAAAGACAGAAATGCAGCATCGACCTGCGGACCACATTCATCAAGCAAGGTAATAATAACATATATATAGCCTATTGTTATATTCTTGGTATTAAAAATATCCACTTTAATTTCAAAACCCAGTGTAATCCAGTAAAATGGAATACAGGGTTATAATTCATTAATACCTTAAGCCTGTAAAGTCTGAAATAATAGTCAGAAATGTAAAAACAAAATGTGGGAAAAAATCTAAAGAGAGAGAGATTGCATTTGTGCTTTATGTTTTGTAAATGGAGCAGTTTGTTGAACCCTTATAATTAGATTTTAAAAATCCAAAGAGAGAGAGAGCGATAGAGAGAGTTTGTCTAATATATGTGCTTTATGATTTGTGAAGATCAGATTTTTTTGTGTGGCTTATTTAGTACTACAATATGTGAGAATGGAGGAGGTAAAGAAAAAGATACATGAAAAGGAAAAAACACCTCAGTTTTATTCAGAGTAGAAATGTGGAACTTGGTGCAGTTGCTGATAATTATACGGACAAGATGAAATTCTGATACCTTGTAAATCAATGAAATCTTTATAACAGCATAGCAGACTTAGATAAAATGTATATAAATATCAGTTGTCACTCTATATCTCCCAGTAATATGTCTTATATGATGACATTTAAATGCTTAGTTTTATGATCAAAGCTCTGGAGTTTTCATTGCTAGGCGCAAAACATAATGCAGTGCAATACAATTATGTTTGAGAGATGTGCCAATACATATTCCTCAATGTATTTCATTTGATACACACATTTTAACATGATTTTTTTCTGAAAAATTATGTATGGTTAATCAAGTTGCTTCAGTCCAGTAAACTTATCGTCTTGAAATAGGCCTATTTACTAACAATATGTTATACTTATGTTTACTTTATAAAGAGATTTTACAGCAAAAAGACAAGTATTAGTCTAATTTAGGTGCTAAATAGGAAAAGGATGTACCGCCTGCAGTTAATTTTGATATTCTGGGTCTCAACCAGTGGCGGATGCAGAACGTAACAGATGGGTGGGCCTGGATTAAGTCGAGGTGGGCCTGAATCTATGGGTGTTCCGAAATCAAGGCTGGGTTTCCCGATAACGGTTGTCTCTTAGCACGCTACGAAGACTCTTAAAGGGGGTCGCACACCGGACGCGCAGCTCAGCGCCGCGCCGCGTCTAGGACAACTTTCACCTGAAAATCCGATAACATAAGCAATTTTCTGATTTCTGTAAATAAATATAAAACTAAATGTATATTGCAGCACAGGGTGAAGTCCGTATACAACTGGGCTGCGTTTCCCAAAAGCATCGTAAGCCTAAGAAGTTGATCGTAAAAACGATCGTATACACGACTGATCTTAATATTCTGGGCCCGGTTCCCCAAAACGTTCTTATCGCTAAGTAGTTCTTAACCTATTCCTTAACCTCTCTCTTAACGTTATGGCACGATTCCCGACACGTTCGTGCGCTAAGTAGGCTATATCTTCTGTAAGTCACACTTTCGTAAGGTTGGTCTGGACCACGCTTAGCTTTACCTCATCACTGTTGCAGGTCAGAAGTTTTAATACACACAGACAGTTCATTTAGGCTAATTCAAGTGTTTTCATGCAAAGAATAAAATTGTCAATCACACTGATTGTTGTTAGAATTTTAATTATATTATTATTATTATATATTATATTATTAATTTAATAAAAGAGCGCAGTGAAAGCATAGGCTACTGTCAGTTAAGTTCTATTCGGACGCTAATATTGTTTCTCATGGGCTCGTCCGGTATTTGAAACATTTACAGGGGTAAGTCGGTGATTTTAGTGCCGTCCAAATCCATAATATCAGTGTTTTTTCTCACCCAACCCGCGTAAAAATTCTAAATTCACTGTTTAAATCCTTTTTGATCACTGCCGAGCACCGTACGTGACGTACACTTTTATTACTGAAATGCTTGAAAGTATTTACAAGAACAATATTTCATCGCAGCTCCACCTCAGCGAACAAACATGGGAAAGAGAAGAAAGCAATTATAGGCTATTATAGTTTGGATGACTTTTTATAATATCCTATGAGTCCTAATAAATGGAATTTCAACTATTTCTGAAGTGCTTATTTTATAAAGAACACCGCTTTCTCACATAAACAGCCCCTGCAAGAGAGAATAACTGATTCTCGAGCCATCGATATCAGCAGATTCAGCAGCATCGCCACGGACAGCACCGGGTAACGTCGCACGTAAGAAGGTATATCTTAAGCAGCTTCCTAAGGTATAGTTCGGGGAACACGCCTAGCAATGGTATACCTTCAGTTAAGTTATACCTTAAGAGTCTTCGTAGCGCGCTAAGAGACAACGTTATCGGGAAACTCAGCCCTGGAGTAATCGTACATCCCCAAGTGCATCGTAAGAAGACAGATTTATGAGGACACCTGCAGGACAACCGGCAGATTACACCTTTAACTTTATTCAAATGCAATGTGATTATAATTTAAGGTTTTGATTGTACTTTATTGTACACTTTATTACTCTTTTTTTGTTGTTGGTTAAATTAATGTATAAATTAAATAATTAAAAAGGTCAGAAAACAAAACAAAAAAATAGAAATAATTTAATCTAATAATTTTAATCAAAATTAAATGAACAAAAAATAAATAAAAGAAATCCTTTAAATCTGTTAAAAATGACATCTTTGTTTCGCTCTATCTCCTCTAAAAGGACATTAATTTCATATTTTTGAAAGGTATCTTTTCTTGTTTTTTGTTTTGTTTTGTTTTTCAGCCATTTTGTCAGTGCCACCGCCTGTAGGTGCTTTATATAGACTTGTCTTGATTGCTAATCCACAACAGATGACAATTATTAGGTTAAACGTTCAGAATACGATTCCAAGGTTATATTTCAGCACTTCGCGAATGGACAGCGACTCTTAAGTAGCACGTAGAGCGCGTTCTCGCGCGTTCATGTTAAGTGCATTTTTGGGAAACGCTCGTGGAATTGCTGCGAGCGTTCGTAACCTTGCACGTAGAGAGCGCTCTTAAGAGCTAAGATACATCGTTATCGGGAAACCCGGCCCTGGGCCGTTGCTGGGCGCCGCGGACAGACGCCGAAAGGCGCCGCCGGTGTGTATGTGTTCGAATTTAAAAAACGTGGCGCGGCGCGGCGCTGAGGGGGTCGCACACCGGACGCGCAGCGCCACGTCTTTTAAATTCGAACACATTATTCTCTATGAGATAAAGTTAAAGTTTAACGCTTTTTCGGCGTCTGTCCGCGGAAGCTGCTTAAGATATACCTTCTTACGTGCGACGTTACCCGGTGCTGTCCATGGCGATGGTGCTGAATTGGTTGATATCGATGGCTCGAGAATCAATTATTCTTTCGAGCAGGGGCTGTTTATGTGAGAAAGCGGTGTTATTAAAGAAGCACTTCAGAAATAGTTGAAATAGCCTTTATTAGGACTCATGGGATATTATTAAAAAATTATCCAAACTATAATAGCCTATAATAGCCTAGCCTACATATTTTTAAATTGTATCATATATTGCTGCCATAATAACCATTTCAAATTTGTATGTGCTTTCGTCTCTTTCCCATGTTTGTTCGCTGAGGTGGAGCTGCGATGAAATAGTGTTCTTGGAAATACTTTCCAGCATTTCAGTAATAATAAAAGTGTAGCCTAAATAAGAAGGTTTCGGGAAACGCTGAAACCTTGAGTCCTCTGACGTTACTAGGTGCTGTAGCCATTAAAGAAAACGTATTTAGGTTAATATATATGTTCAATATTATAATAGGCTATATGTTTTTATTTATTTAATCTATTTTGGTTATGAACACTGAACAGCATTATAACAGACAATAATCATGGAGGCGCCCGCGCGGTCACTTGCATTGCACGTTAACTGGAGCGCATCTCATCCTAACTTAACGAAACTCAGTGTATGCCTCACACAGACATGAGAAATACATCAAATGCACAAAGCTTGAAATGTCTTTAAACGAAATAATTCAAAACGAAAAAAAAAAAGGTTATAACGTGGTGTTATTCAAAATACGTTTTCCACTTTCAGGGTGCTTGCAAGAAACGTTCTCAAAGTGATCATAGCTGAAAGCTGCTCGGAAATACTTTTCTCAACCATACTGTAACGCAATGAAACATTCAAACTGCTTTATAATGGTAAAAAATAAATAAAAGTTTATTAGCCTACTTATTTAATTTTAATCTACTGTCAAAATTGAGCTAAATACATAAGCCTATATAACATAGGCTATGGCTACCGAGCCAGGAACATATCATTCACAAAAAGGCAACATTGTGATAGTGCATAGGGAAGATCAATTAGAGAGCACGTAGCTCTAACAAAATAACAAAAAAACAACCACAACATAACACTCTATTCAGTGAACATTTAAAGTAATGACATGTTAACTGAACGAATATTTGTGATCGTCGATTAGCCATAGGCAGATCTGCTTGCCGGTTAGCATCAGTGGAGGTCGTCGGTTCGGAGTTAATCTCCGCTCCATTCTCAGAGCCAGTGGTTGTTCTATTACGATCCACAGATTGGTCCTCCAAATAATTATTAATCTCAATACGAGGTTTTTTTTTAAAAATGAGTGAGAGTAACTTGGTTTGCCATACTAAAAAATCAAGATACCGTACACTTCTAGCGAATGTTATAACCGTTGGTTATTCGCGTCATAGATGGTTCGCGCCAGATTACAATAGAGCGTGCTACGATGTTGCATTGACCAATGAAAACATGTCACCAACACACTTACATTTTAAATAGTTATCAGGCTTACTTATAATTTTACTGTTTTTAACATAACATGTTATAGATGAAATACACCACATAAATTAGTATCCATGTTTAACAATACAGAGTAGTATTTTATTTTATTTTTTATTTCTGATTGGGCGGGCCAGCTGTCAATGTGGGCGGGCCCAGGCCCGTCCAGGCCCGCCCACAGCTCCGCGCCTGGTCTCAACTGGCCAGAATTTTGAGATCGCAATAGACGTGAAGGACTATTAAGTATGGAAGCTTGTTTCCGCCACAGAAAAAAAAAAATTATAATAATAATTGCGACTTTTTATCTCACAATTCTGACTTTTTTTCTCAGAATTGCGAGATATGAAGTCAGAATTGTCAGATATAAAGTCGCAATTCTGAGAAATAAAGTCGCAATTGCGAGATATAAAGTCCGAATTGTGAGAAAAAAAGTCAGAATTGTGAGAAAAAAAGTCAGAATTGCGAGATATAAAGTCAGAATTCTGAGAAAAAGAGTCAGAATTGTGAGATATAAAGTCAGAATTCTGAGAAATAAAGTCGCAATTGCGAGATATAAAGTCAGAATTTCGAGAAAAAAAGTCAGAATTGTGAGATATAAAGTCAGAATTGCGAGATATAAAGTCAGAATTCTGAGAAAAAAAGTCAGAATTGTGAGATATAAAGTCGCAATTCTGAGAAATAAAGTCGCAATTGCGAGATATAAAGTCAGAATTCTGAGAAAAAAAGTCAGAATTCTGAGATATAAAGTCAGAATTGTGAGATATAAAGTCAGAATTGTGAGATATAAAGTCGCAATTGCGAGATATAAAGTCGCAGTTCTGAGAAATAAAGTCGCAATTGCGAGATATAAAGTCGCAATTCTGAGAAATAAAGTCGCAATTGCGAGATATAAAGTCAGAATTGCGAGATATAAAGTCAGAATTCTGAGAAACAAACTCACAATTCGGACTTTGCTAGCATTTCCTGTTATTGCCTCCATCACCATTATGGAAGCTTGTTTCCGCCACAGAAAAAAAATAAAATAATAATAATTGCGACTTTTTATCTCACAATTCTGACTTTTTTTTCGCACAATTGATATTAACTTTGACCTTCTCGCACCATAGGAAGCCACGAGCATAGAGGCCACGAGATGCCACACAAGAGTCTCTTCCTATGGAAGCTTGTTTCCGCCACATAATAAAACATTTTAAAAGATAATTGCGACTTTTTATCTCACAATTGCGAGTTTACATCTCGCAATTCTGACTTTATTTCTCAGAATTGCGAGATATAAAGTCAGAATTGCGTGAAATAAAGTCGCAATTGCGTGTTATAAAGTCAGAATTGTGAGATATAAAGTCAGAATTGCGTGAAATAAAGTCGCAATTGCGTCTTATAAAGTCAGAATTGCGAGATATAAAGTCAGAATTGCGTGAAATAAAGTCGCAATTGCGTCTTCTAAAGTCAGAATTCTGACTTTTTTTTCTCGCAATTGCGACTTTATATCACGCAATTCTGACTTTATAACACATAATTGCGAGTTTATATCTCGCAATTCTGACATATTTTTTTTAGAATTGTGAGATATAAACTCACAATTGTGAGATAAAGTCCAATTCTAAGGGGGAAAAAAAGACGGACTTTTTATTTATTTTTTTTACCTCAGAATAGTTTATATCTCACAAGTCTGACTTTATAATACGCAATTGCGACTTTATATCATGCAATTCTGACTTTATATCTCCCAATTGCGTATTATAAAGTCAGAATTGCGTGATATAAAGTCCCAATTGCGAGAAAAAAAGTCAGAATTCTGACTTTATAAGACGCGATTGCGACTTTATATCTCGCAATTCTGACTTTATAACACGCAATTGCGACTTTATTTCACGCAATTCTGACTTTATATCTCGCAATTCTGACTTTATATGTCGCAATTGCGACTTTATATCTCGCAATTGCGACTTTATTTCTCAGAATTGCGACTTTATATCTCACAATTGCGACTTTATTTCTCAGAATTCTGACTTTATATCTCACAATTCTGACTTTATATCTCGCAATTCTGACTTTAAATCTCAGAATTCTGACTTTAAATCTCAGAATTCTGACTTTATATCTCGCAATTGCGACTTTATTTCTCAGAATTGCGACTTTATATCTCGCAATTGCGACTTTATTTCTCACAATTCTGACTTCATATCTCGCATTTCTGAGAAAAAAAGTCACAATTCTGACTTGATATATCGCAATTGTGAGAAAATAAGTCAGAATTGTGAGATAAAAAGTCGCAATTATTATTATTTTTATTTTTTTCTGTGGCGGAAACAAGCTTCCATAATTAAGAGCTCGCTCAAGTATGGGGAAACAATTTAGTTCTTTGTAAGTAATTAGAAAGATTTAAAATGTATACAATGTTTAATATGGAGCGCAGTGTTGACAGAACCGGGCTACTTATGGTCTTACTTCCTGGTTCTAGTAAAAACTCTAACTGCTGCGTTTTTAGTCTCGCCCAGAGCCGGTCTCGCCGTAGCCTGGAAGGTCAAGGACCGCCCAAGAGGACGTTTGACTGACATGTAACGCAACCAATCACGTTTCGTTTTGTGCCGCGTCATGTTTAGGGGCGTGACATTAGGCTTGTTCGACTTGAACCGGCGCTGCACAGACCGATCGGTGAATGACATCAAAGTACCGCGAGAGCGAATAGAAAGTAGACGGCTCCTTATGCTTTTGAATTGCTCTCGCAGTACTTTGAGTTTGATGTCATAAACCGATCGGTCTGTGCAGCGCCGGTTCAAATCGAACAAGCCTATTATAATGTCGATGTCCCTACAATAACAGACCGGCATGCATCTAATTAATTATTCATTCAAGAATGTTGTACAAGTTTACTGCAACATTGGAGCCGCGAACTCCACATACTTTTGAAAATCCAGCGTTTAGTTTAGAGCTTTAGACTCCCGGACATCCTGTAGGCTAGAATTCAACCAATCAGATCGCGACTTCGAAACTCGAAGTGTTTCCAGAAAAGTGTGCCATATGTCACATGGGTAAATTTTTGGAAATTTAGATTTATACATAATCTGAAAGCTGAATAAATACGATTTCCATAGATTAATGGTTTGTTACGATATTACCATATTTGGCCGAGATACAACTAATTGAAATTCTGGAATCTGAGGGTGCAAAAAAATCTAAACATTGAGAAAATCATAATTAATGTTGTCCATTTATGTTCGCGATTGTGCTGCATCCACTCACAACAAAAAAATGTTTTATATATTTACGGTAGGAAATTTACTAAATATCTTCATGGAACATGATCTTTACTTAATATCCTAAGGAGTTTTGGCATAAAAGAAAAATCGATAATTTTGACATTCATACAATGTATTGTTGGCTATTGCCACAAATTTACCTGTGCGACTTGTGGCTGGTTTTGCGATCCAGGGTCACATATGCATCAGACGTTCAGCCAACGGTCCTTGGGCACGTCTGAGGCTGAGACTATTGCGTTTTGGGCCAGCTGGAGTTTGTTTATTCTGCGTGAAGGGCAACCACCCAGTAGAGCATTACAATCATCTAGCCTTGAGGTCATGAATGCATGAACTAACTGTTCCGCATTCGTCATTGATAGTATATGTTGTAGTTTAGATATATTTTTAAGACAGAAAAATTTGGTTTTACAGATGCTAGAAACGTGGCTTTCAAATGAAAGATTGGCATCAAAGAGCACACCCAGGTTCCTGACTGATGACGAAGACTTGACAGAACATCCATCAAGTGTTAGACAGTATTCTAGGTCAGTGGTTCCCAACCACGTTCTTGGAGGCCCCCCAACACTGCACATTTTGCATGTCTCCTTTGACTGACACACCCATTTCAGATCTTAGGCTGCGTTTACACTTAGCATTAACATGCGACCTGTATCCGGATGTTTTCCACATACACATTGAAAAGACAAGTGTAAACGCGCTTCTGATCGGAATGTTATCCCAGGATAATGTATTTCCCTGGAATGTGGTTGGGAATCACTGCTCTAGTTAGTAGGGGTATTTGGTAAAATAATTAGAAACTCAGTTTTTTCAGAATTAAGTAGTAGGAAATTACTAGTCATCCAATTTTTTTTTAACAGCTATGCATTCCGTTAATTTTGTGAATTGGTAAGTTTCGTCGTAATGCCATGCTTCCAAATGATATCTCCTTAGGGTAGCATGTACAGGGTGAAAAGCAACGGTCCTAGTACTGAGCCTTGCGGTATTCCTTACAGAACTTGAGATATATTTGACATTTCTTCATTTAGTGCTGATGATGGTCAGATAAGTATATGATTTAAACCATCCCAATGCAATTCCACTTATGCTAAAATAATATCAGAGTCTATTCAAAAGAATGTTGTGGTCGATAGTATCAAATGCAGCACTTAGATCCAGTAACACTAATAGAAAGATACAACCACAATCGGATGATAAGAGCAAATCATTTGTAACTCTAATGAGAGCAGTCTTAGTATAGTGATACAGTCTAAATCCTGACTGGAAATCCTCACAGATACCATTTATTTCTAAAAAGGAACAAAGTTGTGAGGATCCTGCCTTTTCTAGAATTTTTGACAGAAAGGTCAAAAGATCAGCCTGTAATTGACTAATTTCCTGTGCTTTTTACTCCAGGTAGGGGCCAACTTACACCTCTTTTAATATTTGAAATGTTTTGCTATAACAACTAAATTAGCTAATGTTTTCATTTATTTCCTATAATAGCACATCATCCTGTATATGATATAAACTCATCTTTGATCACCAAAATTACATATTTAAAAGTTTGTTTTTTCCTGAAATGTATTAATTTATTCATTAATAGCTTGAATGTAACTCTACACCCTTGCGGAGGAATTAACATGCAAATTAGCCCCGCCTCCACTCGCTCACACCAGCTCAGAACACCTGGTCCACTCTGTCAACTTTACTGTAGTAAACGCTGCACGGTGCAGTGGACATACTGGTTTAATTTAGCCATACTGTATGTGTTTGAACCAGAAACTGAATCAGAAGAAGAAGTGGAAGAGTGAATTATAAAGGCTCGAATACAAGTCGATGTATCAGAATGTTAATGCTTTTATGTGTCGCTCTCTACAACGTCGGACATAACGGTAATTAATATGATTAGCCTTTTGCTTGATTATGTTATCAAACAGGTAATAATGTGTTTCTAATGTTACACAAACTATGTTCCCATTCACCATTCTCAGAGTCAAACCGCTGCCTTAAAGGTGCTCTAAGTAACTTTTTTACCTTAACTGAACAGCTTCGGAGTCATTGGAATGGTTATATTACTTATTTCGGGTTGAATGGTGGTCGTTTCGCACCCCCCTGGTGCCCGTGAGCGGAAAATCTGCACTTGCAACTTTGAGCCGGCGGGCCGCCGGCTGCCGCGTCAGGAAGTATCGCGTGATATCAGGTGGTCTCGCGATGTAAACAATTGCTTTACGGCCAAAAGAAATTTGCTAAAATGCTGTCATTATTGCGCTCCCTCACGCTGTCCGAACCCGAATGAAGAAGACGTTTTAAAGAACGTCCCATCTGCTTTGATGTCGTTGATCTATAGCCTCTGGTGTCTGAGAATCACCAACGAGTTTTTACAACAGTGTTGTCAAATATCTATTCCGAAGCTGTGGGGGGAGCTCTAGAGAGAAACCTGCGAGCAAAAAGCGAGAATACAGCGAAGAAATCCCGAAACTACTGAGCCCTGCTTTAATGCCTTCTAACAATCATCATCATTAGAAATGCTTTGAACAACTCAGACCGTCAGTGTAGAAAAGCATTTAGTTCATCATAAAATGGTAATATACATCATATGCATAATTCACCCACTGTATTGCTAAATGTAGCTTGAGACTCCACTGCTTCAGAGCATAGTAATGATATGCTAAAGCCCGCCCGCAAATTTACGTGATTGGTTACAAGGTAGTTTGTGATGTAAGAAACACAGACAGCCTTTTTGAGAGTGTCTTTTTTTCACTGCAGTTTTAAGGAGAAAATTCTCAGCAATGGTGTTGACTTATGAATTTGCCCATGGTTTTTCTTAAAGCATATTAAAAACACCACATAGACATAAACAACAGTACAAATAAAAACTTGATTTAAAAAAAAAAAAAATTCTTTAAAAGTCATATACCCTTTGGGGATAAGACCGGTTGGCAAGTATCCTAGCCTATAACTTTAAGAAGTTATTTACAAATGTAAACATTTAAAACATTCTTTTCATTTTTGTTTAATTGTCTTAACAACAATGGTGAGAAAAACATAAGAACAATATTGAGAAGAAATTTAAGGGAATACAAATTATTCTTAACTGTTTCTTAAGTTAGAAAACAATAAGAAAATAGCAATTAAGAAGTATTTATTTTTTAAGAATGTTTCGTGAATCAGGTCATATCGCAATGCCTAAAATTAGCCTGTGTAATAATTCAGTTGAAATCGTATAAAAGTGCAAAATTGTTTACATCTTTATTTACTCATCTCATTTCTCTGACATGGAAATTAAACAAATACTCACACATCTATAAACCACATAAGACTGTTTTTAGCCAGATCAAATGGTATTTGTCAGAACTTTGGCTAGTTCTTCCAGTAATATTATAATAACGTTCGGTCAGGATTATGGTCTTTAAAGATGTTCTCAAAAAATATTTTTGTTGGATGGTCGTAACGTTCCCGTAATGTTTGCAAGATTATATAATGGAATGTTCCCTTAATGTTCACTTAAAAATTTTTTTCAAAAAACTGGACGTTTTGAATGTTTAGAGAACTTCCAGAAATAAACATTTTCATAACTTTATGATGACATTAGCAAAATGCTTTTTTTTTTTTTTTTTCTGAGACAGAAATTAAAATTTAAAGGCCATACTTTATGACAATACTCGCTTCAGGATGTGACGTTGGCAGAACATCAGTGGAGTTGCAACAGAGGAAACAGAAACTTTTGACAATTGACAACCCCAAACTGCAAATAGCATTTTTTTTTTCATTTTTTTTTTTTTGCCTTTTCAGCTTGTTGTCACAACAGTTGTTTACATTATGATAAAGTTCTGTGTTTGCATTTGCATTGCCACAGTGACATTGTTTACAATACAATTTCACACACCCAACATTTTTAGTAGCCTAGATCATAAAAATAAAAAATCAACTAATATACTGAATGGGGTGCACAATACTTTGGCTTCATTCACTGAGGGCCCCTTTGTGCTCCGACCTCCCCCACTCTTAAGCGAATGGTACACTCCAAAAAGACACGGAGCATGTGAATCAAAATGAAAACACTGAGTGCCATCAGATATACACTAGTAAGAAAGGAAATCCGGAGGGATACTAAAAAGGCAGGTTTGTCATGATCCCGAATCAGTTTCAAAGCATCTGGACTTGTTTAAACAAATTATGTGAACCAGTTCCATACTATAGGCTTAACATCGTGACACACCAGTTGTCTTACTAGATCACAAACCGGATTCTGAATGCTTCGGAATGAGAAAAACCTTCGCCACAAAGGATGCTAAAACTGAGTTATCCGCGCTTTGTGTAAGCAATTAAACCCATTGATCTCGAGCTGTCACAATAACGGTAAGTTTTCTGTTATTTTTCCCCATCTACGTCCTTTGTTATTCATATTTTGCGCTTTTATTGTAATCAAGTTTGCGAACCTTAATATATCGTTAAAAAATAATAATAATTCAAGTTTTTTTTTGTTTTTTTTCAAGAGTATTGCTGGTAATGCTAAACACTGTAGCCTATGTTGGAGGGTTTGTCCAGTCCTTTGTCCACAATGCGTTTGAATACGGTGGACAGAATTACGTTGTTAAAATGCAGTGCAAGAGATAAATGCTTTTAAGAATATTTTCTCAAAGATGTTTTCTGCCATTTTCATCTATACGCGATAAAAAGGGGGAAAAAAATTGGCAGCGGAGTCGTTGCCGTTGAGCCATTGTTCAGTCCATTGTGTGTGTTCTTTTGTTTCTCGTGCTGTATATACATTATCCCATATGGTGTTGTTTTTCTCCTATAGTGTACATAACAGCTGAGTACTGTGTCATGGGAGCAGCAACAAGCTGCAATCACATATGCTCTGCTTTAGTGCTTGGTTGTGGAGAAACGTTTTTCACAAACACTTATTAATGTATCCGCCGTGAAAACAAGCGGGATTAATCACGTTCGATAGCTATGGAACAAGTCACGTGTGTCTCACGACAGAACTCGCTTATTGTTTTGTTATGGCGGCACTGTACAGTGATTCTGTACCCACACTTACCAGTAAAATATTTCTAGATAGACAATTCACAGTACGTTAAACTGGAGGGGATTATACAACTTTAATATGTCAGACAGTGCTTGCATTGTTGATATGACTTTCAGAAAAGGCTTTTGGTGTGTAGGGTTGAAAACCTTCAAGCCTTCTTACCTTTTTTTCCCCCAGTCCTAATCTATTTCTGCTTATTTCAACAATATTTAGATGGGAAAATATTTAAATAAGAGCACATGTGTTGAAACAATTTGCATCCTCTTGGTATTAGATTGCTTTCCATCTCTACACAAATAAACAAATAAAACAAAGAAGATTACTGAAGTAGGCTACATACAAGAAAATACTATTTCATTGTTTTTACTGCAAAATGTCATGCTTAATTCAATGTGTTACTTACGATACGATATACTTTATTGTCCCCTTAGGGAAATTTTTCTTGGGCTTAGTGTATGCTGCATTTTCAAATCACACAATAAATAAATCGCATGCGTCTCACATAAACAGTCCAAACAGGGGAGCAAAAAATATGGGTCATATTGCATAGCTAAAAAGGACACTATTATTGCACAAATAATTGCTGCTTAAACCATAAAACCAGCAATAAATAACAATAATCAACAGTAAATAACAATAAATGTTAAATAATCAGTGCTAACCAGAGACAATTTGTCCTTGCCATTTAAGATTCTAATGGAGGCAGGCACAAAAGAGTTTTTAAACCAGTTCAGTTGAGTCGACATATGGGCACTCTGTACCTTCTTCCTGAATGCAGAAGCACATACTCAGGATGTAGGATGTGAGAAGGATCAGCCAGTATCCTGTTTGTCTTTCAACTCCACTATTTAAAGTCTGCAGTCTGGCCAATGTAAGAAAGCCTGTTTTTTAATTGTATAGAGAGGTTACCATACCAAGCTTGGATCCTGTACCTGATTAGACTCTCCAGAACAGTCATGATTTATTATTTTATTTTATTTTTTGAGTCTCCTTTTGTTGTTTCTTTGTAATTTGTGAAATTTACTAGCAATTTCTAAATGAAAATTGTTTCTAAGTATTCACCATTTTATTTTGCAGTGAAATGTACAGTAAATGAGTGTTATGTAACTTTTTGTTGGGCAGATTTCTGTTTTGGGGAGAATGGGAGAAGAAATGTCCTCATTTGTTCAAGGATTCCCAATACAATTATATAAATGTTCAGACGTAAAGCACAGCTGTGTGAAACAATGCACAAAAAGAGAGGTTAACATAATGGGTGGGGTGGAAAAAGAGCGAAGAGAGTGAAGTTGTATGAAAGCCAAGTGCTGTTTTCCGTAATGATGACTATTATGTAATAATAGATGGATGGATGAAGCAGCAGTGGCCCTCAGAGATCCATGTCTAATTGAGTCAGGCTGCTGCACACCAAACATGTTTGCATTTGATTTGAGGGAAGAGTGTAAGACGAAGTTCAAAAGAGAGATAGTGATGCAAAGAATTAATAGATTTTGGTACGGCGGAAAGAAGAACCCATGATGGTAGGGGAAGATTGGGGGAAACGGAAAAAGACATGTACAAAGGTGAGTGGGAGAGCAAGAGGAAGTCGATGATAAGTCCATTAATCCATTTCACTGCTGTTCTGCAAAGCTGTTATAGTTTGTATAGTTATACAATGTATAGTTGTATAGTTATAGTTTCTCCATGCAACAACACTTGAGATGTTTTGAAGCTGGATAAATTAAACCCAGCTAAAATCAATTTCAATCAACAAGACTAAGTATTACATTCTAAAACATTTTTAATCATTTTCAGAAAAATGCTTTTGATAAATGACTTTCATGATGCAGAGAATTAACTTTTGCTACACTCTTCAAAACAAAGGTTCCAAAAGGGGGTGTTTCACATCGATGCCATAGTAGAAAACCCATTTTTGGTTCTCCAAAGAACCTTTAAGTGAACAGTTTTTAAAAGAACAATTTTTTTCTCTTAATGAGAAAAACATTTTAAACATCTAAAGAACCCTTTTTCCAGGATAAAGAACCTTTAGTGCAATGGAAAGGTTCCATGGATGTTAAAGGTTCTTCATGGAACCATCAATGCCAATAAATAACCTTCATTTATAGAGTGTATACTTTTCATGCAGTTTGTCTGTAATCCTTTTGTCCTGTAATTACATTCACTGTCTCTTTTGTTCGAGCTGTTCTTGCACCGATCATCGCTTTCCATTCTTATCTCCTATTTGTCTCCGATCCATTTTTCTACCTTCTGCAAGCAACATGTCTTTGTGCGTGGGAAAGAATACTGGCAGATTGTAATTGTCTCATAGGCACATCACTCATCTTTTATACATCCTTGGCTTTTAAAAGGCTTTGAATGCATCTATAAGTGTGTGCTCCATATGATACATTAGAGCAGATGTTTGGTGAGTCATGTAGTGATATAAGAACAGGCAAAATACTCCCCTGTGCATATTATACATCTTTCTACTGATCCTCTGCCATGCTATGAGATTTATGGTTTAAATTAGTGCAACACCCTGTGTTATTTGCTGTGGATGTGTGAGATGAGTGACTGTCTTTGTTTGGCTTCACAATGTTCTCAAGTGAAAAAAAAAGGACAAAAAAGATTTTTGAATGAGCTAGTGAGCTTGAACTGGAGTAATTTGATCATTTTATCCCGCCTTTCATCAATTCCCTTCAGATGCATTTATGATGCATAATTTTTCTGAAAACTTCATTTTTCAGTTGGAGTTAAATTCAAAGCTTCTTAATGGGTCAGCAGATGGTTAAGCAACAGATTACGGTTAAGCTAATGTTTGCTTGTAGACTCTGGTGTTGATTTGTAGTCGTCATGTTGGACTTGGCCGAGGAAGAACACTTTAATCTGGGAAAAGCCTATTTAGATCTTCGTCTCTCATCCCCAGATAAAATCACCAGTGGTTTGGTTTCCAAGGAATCAGAGAAGAGAAGAGAAATGTGCATTTATATGTTGAAGATGTTGCTGGATTTGGCTTTGGTGTTGGTTGAATCAGTGGTAATAAAGGCTAGAATAAAATAGTGACAAAAGAGGCCAATTCCTCTTCCATTGTATCATTAAAGTCAGCATGAAATGGATTGTGATGTATGGGCTTCTTGAACAAGAAAAAATATAGGGCATAATTTGCGGCAATTGATCATTGTGGTTTGCGATCTCATTTGATTGACAGGAAAGGAAGTTACTTAGATTAAAGATTATGATGGCGCATTAATTTAACCGTTAAGCCTGGCATATTAAATAATTTCAGAATGTTTCGTTTATTGAACCTTTAGCCCGACGAGATTTCATGAGTATTATTTGTATGTATTTTTTTACGTAAAAGTGTGGTTATACCACGCGTACATTTACTTGTACATAGACACACTGAAACACACAATACTGATATTGACAGCACTAAAACATAAATTATTTCCGTGTAAACTGTACAACATGCACAAATCCTTATTTATGAATATTAAAATCGTGGCATTAAAGAGAGTTCACCCAAAAATAAAAACTTTGAGAGAAAAAAATACTATGGAAGTCAACAGCTACCATCAACTATCTGGTTACCAACACTTTTCAAAATATATTCTTTTGTTCTTCAGCAGAAAACAGAAAGTCATAAAGGGTTGGAACAACATGAGGGTGAGTCAATGATGACATAATTTTCATTTTTGGGTGAAAGGGCGTTTTCACAGTGTAATGCTGTGACTGACAATAAACCATAAAATACACCAAAAACGCAATATAAATTATATGATATAATTCTGTTGGTACCGCTTTTGACATTTTTGCAATGAATTATTGTGATTACACTTGTTTATCTGTTATGTTTTTCTTTATATACATATTTTTTAAATTTGAAAATTGATTTGAGATTTGCTCAAAGGGGAAAAAACACCTAATTTTTATTCAGATTTGTATGCTAATTGCTGATACTTACAGTATATGGTCAAAAAGAAAGAGGATAGCTTGTAATGTAAATCAATGAATTGTTTTTAACAGTAAAAAATGTATGGGTAATTAAGGAAACCTAAGTCGCATCAGTCCAGTAAGTGTTCATCAAAATATTACAAACTATATTAAAGTTGTTCAATGAAAGTCAGTAAAGACCACGACCTGAAGGGAGATGTTTTTCGAATTATCCTAAAAGGCCTTTTACTTGCTAAAAAGTATATAAGATAAGGAAGTTTTGATCATATTGATATAGAGGCCTTAAAAATGTGCGTATCAAATAGTAGGCTTTATGATGTTGGAAAAATATGTGCACAGATAAATAATTTATAACGAACACTGCAATTTTAATTTCTACATTTAATTTTCCCCATTGATTTCTTCTAATTTTCTTCTATAATACCCATCTGTGACAATTTTAGCCTCAGAAGCTCAGAGGTTTTTATAAGCGGGGATTTGGCAAAAAGAACGTGATTTTAACACACAAACAGGGCTGTTCTTATCATGCGCAGCAGAACCTTTTTATTTCTGCTTAGTATATATTTTTTTGAAGGTTTTTTTGGGGGGGCTGCAAGGGTGAATGATGCACTTAATGTATTTCCTCCATATAGCTCTCATTAAATTGTTCTTTTTTTTTTTTCTAAAGTTCCTGCTTTCATTTCTATTTATTCCTATTTTCTAGATTTTTTTATATGGCGGATAGCACACTCTCTTCCCTCAGGCTTGCCTTTACTCTATCCACTTCTGCTCCAGTGGACTGTCAGAGACTCTGTTCAGAGCCAAGCCAAGAATAGCTCAATAGATGCTCTGTATCATCCCGAAGAGCAGCCTGGGAAAATCACCAAAGCATTTGATTTGGACACAAAGTCAGTGGCAGAGGTCACCCAGCCCTTTTGAAAGCTCGTTTTGTTTGTATGTGTGTGTGCATAGGAATATGCTTGCCCCACATGTGTATTAGGACAAATGTAATGTGAAGCCACGGCTCCGGCGTAATTACGTTATGTGCTCACTTCATTTGTTTGCTCAGATTTACATGCTAACGACCGATTGTGCCCAAAGCCCATTGATTACAGATCCACCCACAGCACAATCAAGAGCAATCACTGGAAAAGGGACCCCTAAATGAAACAATGAAAATAATGAACAACAGATGATGATGAATTGGCAGAGCAGAAGTGTGAAATACCACTGCTTCTTTTTTTTTCTTTTGACTTTTCTTGCTATGTACTCTTTGAAGTCCCTAGCTTTTATCACAAACCTAAGAAACCCTTTGTCTTGTCAGTGAAAGGGGCCTCCTTGACTGTGTGCCAAGAGCATAGAGTGCAATACTATCCCCAAGCTGAAGCTACAGAATACATATAAATATATATATATATATATATAATTTTTTTTTTAATGTTGGATTGGTGTGTGTTCCACGCTTCCACTCTATGGCATTTCAAACAGTACAAGGCTGGTGTGTACTTGTGTAATTGAGTAGGCCAGTTATAATCTGAAGTCAGTTGCATTGGCTCTAAGGTGGTGATTATGTTGCTAATGATGATTGCACTCATAATCACACGCTCATAATCAGTTTCACACACACACACACACACACACACACACACATACACACACACACACACACACACACACACACACACACAATGGAGTCTTAAAGGAATAATTCACCCAAAAAATTAACTTTTTATTCACACACCCTGTTATTGTTCCAAACCAGTTCACGAACCGATAGACGCAGACCAACGCGAATAATCACCAGATTACAGTGCGTCGCTGCTCAGACATTCCATGACCTGACAAACGCTGATTTAACATGCTCAATCGGCAGAAGGCAGGCGGCGAAAAAATCCGATGAAGTGTCTGTTGATGCAGTATACTGTAAATTTGCCTTTAGAGTTCATAGTGACCATGTGCCCCCCAAAAACACAGAGAAAAGCAACATTAAAGGGATAGTTCACACAAAAATGAAAATTCTATCATCCTTTACACTCATGTCATTCCAAACCACAAATTAAAATATTTTTAGGGACATCTGAGAGATTTCTGTCCCTCCATTCAAAGTCCATTTCACCAAAACTTTGATGCTTCAAACTTCATAAAGACATGAGAAAGAAATCCATGTGAAACAAGTGTTTTTTAATCCAAGTCTTATGGAGAGACACAATTAATTTATACGATGAACAGATTTAGGTAAATCTTAAATCTTAATATTTGCTAACTCTTTATCGTGACGCTCCTCCTGACAATAAGTAACTTTGCAAGTAGGGTGAATTGCCCTAATGTGGGACACTGCCTAATGTGGGACACCTAAGGTCTAGTCACTAGACCAGTGGTTCTCAACTCCAGTCCTCGGGACCCGCTGCTCTGCACATTTTGTATGTCTTCCTTATTTAACACACCTGTACCAGATCATCAGCTCGTCAGGAGAGACTCCATGAACTGATTTGAGTGTGTCAGATAAGAGAGACATACAAAATGTGCAGAGCAGCGGGTCCCGAGGACTGGAGTTGAGAACCACTGGGTTAGACAAAGCTGTGGTGTCATGTGATCAAAATCACATGACCTATCAAATGTCCAATCATATTTGAGGGTGGAGCAATCATCAAACAGGAGGCACCTTCTGTGAAGACCATCCGAAGGCCATTGACATAGAGTTTTAACAAATTTGATATTAAGGTGTTAAATACATTTTAAACAATGCAATCCTGCTACTTTTTAGCCTAATATCCTTATGAAATGTTTGTCCATCAAAAATAGTCTAACTTTGTGTGTATAAACTATATATTTTATATTTTTATCAAATTTCTTAGTGTCCCACATTAGGAAATGTGGTTTCCAAATCCAGGACAGCATGATCAGCCTAATGTGGGACAGTACTTCAATGAGTCAAAAATGTGTGGTGGGGCATGGTTTGTGGGACAAACATGGTTATTTACATGGTTTTAGTCTTGTAATGCAATATTACAATACTGTTAATGCAGATTTTTACGTTCATGTGGATTTTTTATTCTTGGAGGGCGGTTTGAAGGCTCTTTTTTTGTGTGTATGTGTGCGTGCATGCCTACATACGTGTGAGTGACTCTCTCTCTGTGTGTGTGTGTGTGTGTGTGTCATGTATGTGTCATGTATGTGTAAAAGGTATAGTTGACTTAAAATGAAAAATAGCTCTGAATTTAAAAATGCAGTAGAAAACCAATAAAGCCATTCTACTTTATTTTATGCATCTGATTAATTCAAAGAAATGTATTTTAGATCACAATGGCAAAAGTGAGAAAGACAGGGACAGATTGTCAGATGCAGAAAGAGAGGCAGAAACAGGGAAAGGATAAAAGAAAGAAACTTAATCAGTGGAGGCAGGACAGGATGAAAAGAGCCATAGAGGAGTATAGGCAGATTGTTGAGGATGGTGGGGTCCCTCAGCTGAGACTGTTGGCCAGGGCATGGAATGTCCCTAAATCTACTCTCCAGTGAATCTAAAATAAAATATTTTATTATTCTACATGTATCAATGTGTTTTTTGGTCTTTTATCATAGATTTTTCAGTGTCCCACATTGGGGACACATTCTGTCCCACATTAGGAAGCTGCAGATTTTCTCAGACGACTTGCAATAAGAGCACTAATATGTCTATAATTTATCTTATGAATGGGTTATCTGAATTTTCTCTTTTGATTTGATTAGGATACATCCTGTTTTTTTTTTTTAAATGGTATTGGGTGTGGATTTAATGTTTTGGTTACACATCACAATATGTCACAGAAGTCTTAAGTGCAAAAAATGTCCCACATTAGGGCAATTCACCCCTACGTTAACTTATTCTAACCCTAACCTTACCAGTCTACTAATACTCTACTAACACTCTAATGAGAGTTAGTAGACATGTAGGTGCAACGTTACTTATTGTCAACAGAATGTGTTAAAGGGACCATCAAAATAAAGTGAAACCCATCAGATTTAATTTAGGTTTTTATTCATATTAGAAACATTGATCACCCTATTGAGAACATCAAATATTGTTAACAGAGTTACAAACCTCATTGGTTCGTGGCGTCAAGAAAGCACGATTGAGGTTCTGTTTACCATATTTGTTATGCTCTATGTATGTGTGTTGATCAATGTTTGTATTGTGAATAAAAGTCTAATCTGCTTATCATATAAAGCGATCTTTTCTCTTCAGAAAACTTGGAGCTCAATACAAGTGGATTTCTTCTTCGATCTCTTTATGAACTTTTTGAGGCGTCACTGTTTTGGTGCAATGGACTTTCATTGGAGGGACCAAATTCTTTTAGGTTTAATAAAAAAAAATCGTATTTGTGTTTCGAAGATGAATGAAAGTCTTTTGGGTTTGAAACAAATAAGGGTGAGTAAATGATCCTTTAACGATATGTCACAGAATCTGTGCAGTCTGTGTTTATTGCATGTATATGGTAGTCATGATGTTCATAGAGTTGACTGGCTGCTGTGTTTGAATCCACCTCTGACTCAGAATGGTAACACACAGTGGGGCCAGCTGTAGGGTTAGTCATTGTTTAGAGCCGAGTCAGCCGAGAGCCAGGAGACAAAAATGAAGAATGCCAGACTGAAAGACACACACATTGGTTTGCACATGACCATGTACACATTGCATACAAACACCCATCACATTGCTAACATCATTCAGGTCACCAGAAGGAGAAAGCCGGTCCAGTGCTAATGGAATTTAGAGCAGAAGCTCTCAACAAGATTAACGAGGTTTAGCAGGCCATCGCCTTGTCCGCTGAATCACTCAGTCCAACCGCACACACATAGACTCTTACTCCCTTTTCTCTCTCTTTCACACACACAAACGCACATACCCTTCTCTCTCAAATATACGTCCGTTCTCTTTATCTCACACTGACACACGCCGTCACCCTTCCTCTCTTGCACGCTCTCCCACCCCTCCGTTCAGCCTCTCACATTTCTCTACACAACTGTCTGTCCCTTTCACCTGGCAACCATTGCTAGGGAGACCTCCACAATGGTGACTGCACCGGGATAAGAAATGGACTATTTAGTAGGATGCTACTTTATCTCCATTGCCCAAAGCTCTCAGCTGGCATCTGCTCTCTCGCTGTCGTTCCAGACGTAAGTGGTTGTTCAGGGAGCAGGAGCTGTACATTTTACCTGTCAGATGCCACCTTCCACACCTGCAAGTGCTCTGCAGGGAGCAAATGAATGGGATGTTGTTATTCAGAGTTTAGTGTAGTGTGTGGAAGGATTATTGAGGCTTCTTTCTACAGCTCTTGGACGTGTTTCAGTCATAGTGGGATTGAAATAAATGTGTATGTGAGCGATATCTAGGCCAACACAGAATATGCTCTCACAGAACAAGTTTAAAACAACCTTCATTCACGAAGTTCTACACATTTTTCGCCCCTTGATTTATGAAATAGTTTGGCTAATTTCATT